>CM051262.1:40420668-40600668 GCA_027921565.1 Artemia sinica | reverse complement strand
ATCAAAACTTGGCAAAGGGCTCATTCGGTGGGAACTGGACAGTTCTAGTGCCCTTTTTATAAGTCACAAGTGATTTAAGGGTAACCAAGCCCCAGCTATGCGTCGTTTTTACTCCTCTCCCCTCAAAGACATTCGATCAAATTTAGAAATAGATATTTTCTGCAGCATAGTTAAAAGGTCCAATAACTATGCTTTTGGGGATGACATAACCCTAGCAGCCCCTGGGGAGAATAATTTTCCGTTTGTTTAAATGAGTTGCTATCAAGAAATGACACATTTACCTTCTTACTTTAAAGCTGATAGTAACTACGACTGATTGCACCCTGTTAGGTTTATTTCGGATTAATAGTGAGTCACAAAGTTCAAACGATGATAGCGAGTGCTTTCCAGTGACTTTTTTTGCTGCGTTAAATGAGCAGGGATGATTTTTACTTCAGTATTACTTTCATCACTTCCTTCAGACAATCCAATCAAAGTGGATATTTCATTGCTACAGCCTTTCGGACCTTATTGCACCTACTCAAACAACTAATGACGTCTTAGCATTGCTATTTCAGAGCACTAAAAGTTCAGTCTTCATTGATATATTCTGGCACTATATTTCGGAATAATGAAGAATGGCATTATGTAGACGGACCTGTCATAAAATGACTGGTCTTAATTGGTCCAGATCTCGGACTCTGTCTATGAAGGCTGGGTTAAAAGTAAACTGTAGCAAGAAGGCCAGAAGATGTTCTAAAACGGGTCTCAAGTTTTTGACGAATTTCACGGGTTTTGGGCACTTTTTCCCAGGTCTTAGAAATTCTTTGTGGCAACACTGCTTTAGCTTTCCTTTTTCATTTTCCTTCTTAAGTTGAGTTTGGTGTTCCTTTAGGCTATGTTCTCTGGCCGCTTCTTTTTTTTATTCATGTTAATGATCTTATGGTGGCAGTTTGCCTTGTGAAAGCAAGAATGTCGTAACTGACACCCCTAGTCAAAATTGAGTTACGAACCCTATTGTTTAGAGAAAGATGAAGGAAGTACCCTAGTCTCTTCGAGAATTTATAAGAACATTTTCAGCAAAAATTACAATCTTGGTTACCAAAAGCCCAAAAAGGACTTACATGACACTTTTGAACAGAGACATGTTGCCAAAAACATGGAATTGAGCTGCCGGAACCAAAAACAAAATTGTTTTTGGTTTTCAATGTGATGAACGATATGGCATTAGCCAGGCTAAGTCTAGAGAGGAGAGAAACGAAGATAGGGCTAATAGTTCCGCATCTGTTGTATAATCTAACCTTGAAAATGCATTTGTGCTTAATCATGGTTATGCTTCATCATTTTTCTACAAACGAAACATTATAACATATAGCTTGACGGATGTAATCTCATGTTAACGGGCTTCTGGGGGACGCATAGAAGATATATACTGTGTAGTGTAGCCTGAAACAGTTGCAGGTCGCAGAGCAAACGAAATAGCAATTGGTGTTGTCCTGATAGTTGAAGGAATTCTATCTACCTATCCTAGCCTGTCTGGGATTATCAATTGGTAGGATTTATGTGTGCTAAAGAACCGAAATTCAATCATGAGCTTCGCTATTTCAGATGTACTTCGCAAGTACCTTAGACTCTTGAAACTAAAAAGGAAATAATGTGACAAGTCACTCGAGCATACAGTAAGTGCATACAGTCAATAAATGTATTTAAAGAATTCTGAAGCATAACGGAGTACACTCACTACTGGACTTGGTGAAGTAGGTCTAAACAGTTAACAGAAAGTACCCGTACATCATTATTCAAATGAAAAAGGGCAGGATTTTCAGTGGGCCTCCAAGATGTGTAAGTGCGCTAATGTTCGATTTTTCAAAGTTAAACAACTTCAATTTACACAAGGCTACTCGAAAAGAGTCGGTTACAAACTGTCGTCTTCTGGTGAATCAGGCTCTGAAATAAATATTGCAGTGGAGGGTTAACTTAGAGCAAGGCAAGACATTTCTTCCAGAAAAGTGGTTGAGTTTCAAGTAGTCCCAAAGCTTTGGATCTTAAATCTGTGCATTGAAAAATTGAAGATGTACAGTCTCTCTACAGACTTGTGTCTCCTCCAGATGTGGAGTACTACAAGTATATTCTTGAAAGTATGGGTCAAGACAAAACCATCCACCCACTGTATAACATACAGCATTCCTAGAAGAAGAAGCTCCAACCCCCTTCCCCCATCGAAAAAGCTGACAAGGGGGAAGGCAGTCAGTAAGGACTTAATCAGTTACCTTGCTTTTTTACCAAGTAATTGAAAGTTCTGAAGCTAGGTTATAATCACTTTGTATTGAAATTCAGTTTTAAACGATCGAAGTAGTGCAAAAAGGTAAAAGCGTCACTTCTGAGCTTTAAGTTTAGCCTTGGTTATTCCTGAAAAAAAAACTTTGATGAGGAATTGTCGTAACTAAGTGGAAAAGAAACCTAAGCGCTGTCCTGCACTTTTGTCGTAACTACCTTAGCAGCAAAAAAACGGGCAAAAATGTCGTATCCGCTTTTCGTTTGACCTTTTGATCTAGTAAATTTCATCCAACAGCCCCAAAAGTCTACCAACAGGTCCCCTTACCAGCGGCTTAAAATTGGCGTTTCATTCGTTTTTTATCTACCATAGATTCAGCTCCACAAAAGCCGATTTTTTAATTTTGTTTTTCTGTAAGTTTTTAAAATTGTGGATACGACATTGTTGCTTTTGTAAGGCAAACACGACAATTCAAAAATAAATGTCACCGAAAAAAAACTATGTGTTATCACTGGCCACAATTTAGTTTAAGCCACCACTTTTGAAAAAGAAAAATTATGATTTTTCAGATGGTTTCGACAGTTCTCTTTGATAATTTTAATTCTTTATTCCAGAAAGTGTTGGAAACCTTGAAACGCTTTTAATGGCACTTAATCTTCTGCTAAAAATTGAATTCTGAAGAGCTTACTTTCTCAGAGTTATTTTTTTGTTGGTCCCTGATCTTCATGTTTACCCCATCTTGGATGAGGAAGGCAGTGAGGGACATAGGGACTGACGTTTTGGTTAGACCTATTGGGTGATTTCTTATAGTCCTGGTGAGACAATAGTGCTGCCTAATTAAAAACAAAGTAAGCTGCATATATTATTTATTTCTTTAATTAACTTTTCACTGAGACACTTCGTATGGAAGGAGTTGTTTTAGAAACTTAGGAAGGGACTCATTTGGTAGGAACTTGAAAGTTCCGGTGCCTTTTTTTATAAGTCACAAGTGATTTGAAGGTAACCAAATCCCAGATACGTCCTGTTTTTATTTCCTTCCCCCAAATATATCTGATCAAATCTAAAGATAGGGACTTTGTTCAGCATAGTTGAAAAGTCCAATAACTATGCCTAAGGGGAAGATATATCCCTCACAACCCTTGGGGAAAGTAATTTTCCTTTTGTTCATACGATTTGCTACTGGGAAAAAACATATATACCTTCTTGCTTTAGTAGCTGATAGTAACTACGACCGTTCACACCTTTTAGGGTTTATTATGGATTAACTGCGAGTCAAAAAGTTCAAACGATGTTAAGTGCGTACTTATAAATGACTTTGTATCTTGCTGCGGTAAGTGAGCAGAGAGGGTAGTTGCTTCGATATTACTTTCATCAATTTCTTCATACAATGAAACAAAATCGATATTTTATTGCTACAATCTTTTGGACCTTATTGCAGCTACTCCAGTAACCAATGACGTTCTAGCGTTGCTACTTCAGAGCAATAAAAGTTTAGTCTTCCTTGACAGATTCCGAAATAATCAAGATCAGTATTGTGCTGACGGACCTGTCATTTAATGACTAGTTAAATTGGTATATAGCCAAGAATCTATCAGTGAAGACTATTCGAAAATGAAACTGTAGTAAGAAGGTCGGAAGACCTTCTAAAAGGAAGAGGGTTTTGACGAATTCAAATGGTTTTCGGACACTTTTTCACAGGTTTTCAAGCTCATGGCGGCAATGGCAACATTATCTTATTAGGCGCACAGCACAGGTTTAAAAATTAAGCACGAGGGTACAGCCTAGGCTAGGCTAGTTGTATTCAAAATTGATGCTAGGTTACTAGGCAAGTGAAGATGGAAAATCAATCATAGTCATTGTTTGATTAATATGGGGTTGAAAAAATCCATTTAGCCAGTTAAAATGAAGGTCTTGTCCTTATTAATATGGCTATTTGGTTTTGAGCAGGGTTCAGTGTGACTCTTATAAGATGGGCATCCACCACATAGCTAATATGGGAGTAAATGTCATTTGTGATGCAAATGGGTGTTATATTTACATTGAGGATGCAATTCTAGGTATATATTTGCACATTAGGGGGGCCTAGAAAATCCATGAATTTCTTAGAAAAAATTGACAAACAAGGGAAGAAGTGAAGATAAAGGCTCTCCCCCTGCAAAATGTGTCAACTAGGATTATTCTGCATATTATGGAGTAGGAATTGTTTCTTAATATATTTCCCTATGTCCAGCTGGACTTCTAGGCTTAAAATACTGGTTGGTTGGTTGGCTAATTCAAAGATTTTTATATATACACTGTCTAATTAGGGTCAATATCTACCAAATCATATTATTGAGTTAGGAATAAAGTAAATACACCATTCAATGCCTTTTTTATGCTGATTATGAATATAATAAGCATTTCTATAGGAAATGAATTTCAGCCCCCCCCCCCCTATATAGGCTATACCTAACCTAACCCTGAATCAGCATATATAGGGGGGGAGGGCTGAAATTCATTTCTGATAGAAATGCTTATTATATTTGTAATCAGCATAAAAAAAAGGCATTGAATGGTGTAGGCCCTATTCACTTTAGTCCAAACTCAATAATATGATTTGGTAGATATTGACCCAAATTAGCCATCTAGTGGTATCCCTTGTAAGATCAGCCAGAGTTGACCCAGCTCTAAATGGGTACCTAGAGAAATCTGGAGGAAGTAGACAGGAAGGAAGTGTTAAAGCACAGGATGGCTGGTTGCCACCCCTTACAGCACTTCCTGGCTGAAGGGCCAAGAAATGGAGATTTTACTGCTATTAAACCTTATTTTGTGATGGACATCCACCACATGGCTAATATGGGAGTAAAGTTCATTTGTGATGCAAATGGATGTTATATTTAGACTGAGGATACAATTCTAGTTATACATTTGCACATTAGGGGTGGGGGTATATATTCTGTGAATATATAGGTTCTAAAAAATTCATGAATTTCTTAGAAAAACTAGAAAAAAAGGAAACAAGTGGGTAAATATTTACCAAATCATATTATTGAGTTACAACTAAAGTGAATATACTGCTCAATGCCTTTTTTTACGCTCTTTACAAATATAATAATCATTTTTGTTGGATATGAATTTTAGCCCCACCCCTATATATACCAATTCAGGGTATATATTTGCACATTAGGGAGGTGGGGTAATTTTATTTCTGATGTAAATAAGAGGTAAGTTTAAACTTTCCCCCCAACCCCCAATGTGCAAATATATACCCTGAATTGGTATATATAGGGGTGGGGGCTAAAATTCATTTCCGACAAAAATGATTATTATATTTGTAAAGAGCATAAAAAAGGCATCAAGTGGTATATTCACTTTAGTTGTAACTCAATAATATGATTTGGTAAATATTTACCAAGAAGTGAAGATAAAGGCTCTCCCCCTGCAAAATGTGTTAACTAGGATTATTCTGCATATTATGGAGTAAGAATTGTTTCTTAATATGTTTCCTTATGTCCAGCTGAACTCCTAGGCTTAAAATACTGGTTGGCTAATTTAAAGATTTGTATATATATATATTATATATATATATATATATATATATATAATATATAGTATATATATATAATATATATATATATATATATATATATATTATATATATATATATATATATATATATATATATATATATATATATATATATATATATATATATATATAATATATATATATATATATATATATATATTATATATATATACTATATATATATATATATATATATATATATATATATATATATAATATATATATATATATATATATATATATATATATATATATCTATATATATATATATATATATATATACACTGTCAAATTAGCCATCTGGTGGTATCCCTTTTGTGACTGTTAAGACAGAGGACTATTTAAAGAAAGCCCTAACAAATTCTGAAAACTGCTCCAAAACAATGGTAAATAGGCTAGATATTCCAATTCTATTTAATAAATTTTGAAAGCAATTGCATGGTACTTAGAGGGCATTTTCATGAGAATAAAGCTGGATAAAAATCCTCTATGCATGTGAATTTGTGTTTTTGCACTGGATTTGTTCAATTAAATTGTGTGTTTGCTTCTTTCCTCCTCTAATGCATCTCTTGTTGAACTTGATTAAACCTTCTAGTTCAACTCTGCCTTTCAACAAGAGTAGAACTAGTTGGACAAATCCAGCTTTTTGTTGGGTTGTTTTCACAAGGGTAGGAAGTGAGCACAAGTTCAGACTGTCATGAGAATGTTCCCAATACCCCCAGTTCTAGGGAGAGTGTAGAGAGGACAAGTACCCAGGAGAAAGCAAGGTACTTATCTGTTAGCCAGCACACAACTCAAGAATTTGGATCAATAAAATCAGACAATAACCAGTTTATTACTGTTTGTATACAGAGACAATTAGCTTTGGCTCAGTAGAAAACTGCATTGTGGCTATATTTTCATAAATATTTAGTTGTAATTTTGGTTAGGTTACATTTTGCATGCAGCCCTGTTATACTTAACCCCCCCCCCCCCACTAAGGTGTAAATATGGAGACCAAACTATATATATACTATCTATCCCCCAAGCATCTCAGTTGTTTCAAGCCCATACTTGTTGATCCAAGTTCTGGTAAATTTGCAGGTGGCACTATAATTTAGCTAGGATAAAAGTGAGAATGTCATTTGATATCTTTTCTTATGCTCTTTCATAATACAACAATCACACCTGTTGCAAATTGCATCTCGAGTCCTTAAAGGGCCCCCAAAGGTATCTCATTTTTGTAACCACATAAAGAAGTTATCAACACTAGTTAAGTTATTGAAAAGTGGTTAAAAACATATCACTAGTTTAGAAATAAGCAACACTAGTTTATTAAGGTGAACAGGATAAAAAATTAAAGATGAGGGTATAGCCTATGCTAGTTGTATTCAAAATTGATGCTAGGTTACTAGGCAAGTGAAGATGGAAAATCAATCATAGTCATTGTTTGATTAATATGGGGTTGAAAAAATCCATTTAGCCAGTTAAAATGAAGGTCTTGTCCTTATTAATATGGCTATTTGGTTTTGAGCAGGGTTCAGTGTGACTCTTATAAGATGGACATCCACCACATAGCTAATATGGGAGTAAATGTCATTTGTGATGCAATGGGTGTTATATTTACATTGAGGATGCAATTCTAGATATATATTTGCACATTAGGGGGGTGGGGGTATTTATACTGTGAATATATGGCCTAGGTTCTAGAAAATCCATGAATTTCTTAGAAAAACTTGAAAAACAAGGGAAGAAGTGAAGATAAAGGCTCTCCCCCTGCAAAATGTGTCAACTAGGATTATTCTGCATATTATGGAGTAGGAATTGTTTCTTAATATATTTCCCTGTGTCCAGCTGGACTTCTAGGCTTAAAATACTGGTTGGTTGGTTGGCTAATTCAAAGATTTTTATATATACACTGTCTAATTAGGGTCAATATCTACCAAATCATATTATTGAGTTAGGAATAAAGTAAATACACCATTCGATGCCTTTTTTATGCTGATTACGAATATAATAAGCATTTCTATAGGAAATGAATTTCAGCCCCCCCCCCCTATATAGGCTATACCTAACCTAACCCTGAATCAACATATATAGGGGGGGGGGGCTGAAATTCATTTCTGATAGAAATGCTTATTATATTTGTAATCAGCATAAAAAAGGCATTGAATGGTGTATTCACTTTAGTCCAAACTCAATAATATGATTTGGTAGATATTGACCCAAATTAGCCATCTAGTGGTATCCCTTGTAAGATCAGCCAGAGTTGACCCAGCTCTAAATGGGTACCTAGAGAAATCTGGAGGAAGTAGACAGGAAGGAAGTGTTAAAGCACAGGATGGCTGGTCCGCACCCCTCACAGTACTTCCTGGCTGAAGGGCCAAGAAATGGAGATTTTACTGCTATTAAACCTTATTTTGTGATGGACATCCACCACATGGCTAATATGGGAGTAAAGTTCATTTGTGATGCAAATGGATGTTATATTTAGACTGAGGATACAATTCTAGTTATACATTTGCACATTAGGGGTGGGGGTATATATTCTGTGAATATATAGGTTCTAAGAAATTCATGAATTTCTTAGAAAAACTAGAAAAAAGGAAACAAGTGGGTAAATATTTACCAAATCATATTATTGAGTTACAACTAAAGTGAATATACTGCTCAATGCCTTTTTTATGCTCTTTACAAATATAATAATCATTTTTGTTGGAAATTAATTTTAGCCCCCACCCCTATATATACCAATTCAGGGTATATATTTGCACATTAGGGAGGTGGGGTAATTTTATTTCTGATGTAAATAAGAGGTAAGTTTAAACTTTCCCCCCACCCCCTAATGTGCAAATATATACCCTGAATTGGTATATATAGGGGTGGGGGCTAAAATTCATTTCTGACAAAAATGATTATTATATTTGTAAAGAGCATAAAAAAGGCATCAAGTGGTATATTCACTTTAGTTGTAACTCAATAATATGATTTGGTAAATATTTACCAAGAAGTGAAGATAAAGGCTCTCCCCCTGCAAAATGTGTTAACTAGGATTATTCTGCATATTATGGAGTAAGAATTGTTTTCTTAATATGTTTCCTTATGTCCAGCTGAACTCCTAGGCTTAAAATACTGGTTGGCTAATTCAGTTGTTTCAACCCCATACTTGTTGATCCAAGTTCCGGTAAATTTGCAGGTGGCACTATAATTTAGCTAGGATAAAAGTGAGAATGTCATTTGATATCTTTTCTTATGCTCTTTCATAATACAACAATCACACCTGTTGCAAATTGCATCTCGAGCCCTTAAAGGGGCCTCAAAGGTATTTCATTTTTGTAACCACACAAAGAAGTTATTAACACTAGTTAAGTTATTGAAAAGTGGTTAAAAACATATCACTAGTTTAGAAATAAGCAACACTAGCTTATTAAGGTGAACAGGATAAAAAATTAAAGATGATGTCATAGCCTAGGCTAGTTGTATTCAAAATTGCCCCAAGGTTACTAGGCAAGTGAAGATGGGAGATCAACCATAGTCATTGTTTGATGAATATTGGGTTGAAAAAATCCATTTCAACCCCACAAAGGGTTGAAATGGATTGTATCTTGAGCCCTTAAAGGGGCCTCAAAGGTATTTCATTTTTGTAACCACACAAAGAAGTTATTAACACTAGTTAAGTTATTGAAAAGTGGTTAAAAACATATCACTAGTTTATAAATAAGTTGTTCAAGAGTAATATATTCCAAAAATACTCATTTATAACAATTCAAACCTCATTTATTAGGCAACTCAATTCAAACCGTTTTCCTACCATTTCAAGTTTTTCAAATGCCATTGACAAAAATAGCACTGAATTTTGTGATTCAAAAATTTGCTGTCAACAATTCAGGGTATATATTTGCACATTAGGGGGGGGGGGGGGGGGGGTAAAGTTCAAGCTAAATTTGCAGTGGGCCATATAATTTAGCTAGGATGAAAGTGAAAATATCATTTGATGCTTTTTTATGCTCTTTCATAATTCATATAAAATATCTTGGGGCCCCTTTAAGAGCTCAAGATGCAATTTGCAACAGAAGCAATTAGCCTATTGTTTTGTGAAAGAGCATAAAAAGAGGCATCAAAGGACGTTTTCACTTTCATCCTAGCTGAATTATAGTGCCACCTGCAAATTTACCCAAATTCTTGAGTGTGTACTGGCTAACAGATAAGTACCAGAAGCAAAACAAGCTAAAGAGCAAATTACTAAGAAAAACTTCCCAAAAGGAGAAAAAATAATTTAATGTTTAAAATGATCCTAATTACAATACTTGAGTTTTGTCAAGCATAGTCACACATTTTTAGTTGCACCTGGCTTTTCCATCCTTTTTAATTTTAAGAGCTCATTTGTATATGAAAATAATAGAGAGATGCAATGTGCATGGGCAAGGCTCTAATGGTTGTCTATTCTCCAGCTAGGAAGGTGTACTAGGTAGGTTCTCCTGTTAATAATTTTAAGAGTTATCAGGGGTACCAATTCATAAAAATCAAGGGGGACAATGATTTTACTGTTGTTGTTTTTTAAATGAAGACACAAAAAATGTATTTTTTCAATATTCATGGAATTTATTCAGCATAAAAGGAAGTAGGGTAAAGTTGCTGATGATTCAACAATTTTTGTATAAGGACACTTTTTCTACTCTGGAAGGCTTAAATAAAGACTTTGGGTTGGAAAAGTTTCAGTATGTTGGAAAACATCTACAAATCTAACTTTTTGATTAGAAGTTTGAAGTTTTATCTGAAAAGGGCACACAACTCCAATTTTCTTAAATTGGAGCATTTTCACCTACAAATTTGACAGAACAAAAAAGTTACCTGTTTTCTACATAATTTGGAATCCAATTTGACACATGTCAAAATACTTGTGGGCGGATCCTGGTGCATTTGACATGCCTATCCTTTTTACTTTATTTCTTCATTTCTCTTCAACTTTTTAACATGTAAATGTATAATGCGCCTTTCATATAGTGGAAGCAAAAAACTGAAAAAATTGCCTCAAGTATAGGGACAAAATTGGATAATCACATGGAGTGTAATTGTGTGACTTAGGTCTCTATAATATAATGTTTGATATAGGTCTCTCTATAAATGCTGTCTGGAATGGCCTACTTCCTCTCAGCTATAATGGTCCAGCAAAGATTTCTGTGTTGTTCACAGTGAAAGTGAAAGTTAATCTACCCATTACCATTTCAAAGTTAATCTACCATTTTAATCCACTTTAAAAACTTTTAGTTTTGACTATCCTTTGTCTGGAAAGTCCAGAGTTCTTGAAATATGCATGTCCTACCTAAGATCATTAGAAGTTTGTGACACCAAGGAGTTTAACATGTTTCATTAGCATTTTGGCTGGATAGTGTCTAAGAAAACAGGAGTTGATTTCAAGAATTTTAAGAAGTTTATTGTCATTATATTTGACTTAGTGGAATTTACTTTCACGTGTAAATTCTTAGCTTTGTCCAAAATATGGGTAGGATTTTGATGGGATCATTTTTGATAGTTTTATGACATACTTCAAGGATCAGCAGGTCATTAACACCTTTTAGGGAATCTTACCAATTTCACTAATCAATACTACATATAAGAGTGGTCCTAACAAGGGTCCTTGAGGAATTCCACACTAATTGGGGAGGGATTCAGAGAGAATATTCTATATTTTACAGGTTAGGATCTATATGAAAGAAAACACACATAAAATTTACCAAGAGAGGGTCTACTTCAAATTTTTTCAGTGATAAATCAATTTGGGTGTTGTGATCAACCAAGACAAATACTTGAAATATGAACATAGTGTGAGGCCAAGCGGCAGTTCCTCAGATAATGGAAAAATCTAGCATCAAATCAGTAAAACTACAATTAAAAAAAAAACTTTGTTTTATGTTTTTTTTTTTTTTTCATGTGAAATATTATTAGGAATAATGATCATCAAAATCTCTTGTTGTTGAGAACCTGTAAATTCAACAACTATGTTTTTGTCAGAGGGCCCTTGAATTTTGACACCAATTGTTTCTCATCTATTTTACATGTTCAATGAAGTTTCAACAGAGTCACCTATATTTTGACAGGACCTGTTGCTGTCTGTCAAAAATTTTGACAATGTTACTACAAGATATTCTCAAAAGAAATTAATCTCATAATAGAAGCCAATATCTACATTTGAATTTGGCTGAAGGAACATTTTTAGTTGGTCTGGTATTCCACTACACCAGACAAGAATTTTTGAGACTTGGAACATAGTTTTGTCAATATAATATTAGCTGCCATTTCAACTTAATTTTGTCAAGAAACGTGAATGGGTAATGTTCTAATATAATACAGAGACAAGATAGAAAAAAAAATGAAATATGCTGTTTGATTTTCCATTCAGTTTTTTGTTTCCAAATACAATAATTGCTGTTGTCACATTTGTATAACCCCCCCCCCCCCCCCCCCCTATTGCCTAGATATTGGCCAACAGGCAACCCTGACTAATCAAATTTGTTACAAGAAAACAATTAGACATAATAACAAAAGAGGGGTATCATTGAATTCTTATTCAAAATGTTCCAAATCTAATGGGTGCTACCATGACAAACTATGTCTCCCTCTTCCCTACTCCCTAATGAAGCAAGATATGGCCCTAGGCTATTTACAAACTAAAAGAAAACCTTATTATTACAAAATTCTTACTTTTTAAATGCAGAAAATTTCTATTGATTAGATTTTCATGTTTCCTTCCATTTTGATCCATGTTTAAATGATATACTTGTGAATGAATGATACTTTATTTACAAACAAACTTTCACAACATTAAACTCCCAAATTTGTCGTTTTTTTTTTTCAGGTAAATTATAGAAACATATAACTGTGTTAGTACATTATAAACAATGTTGATCCATCATAAACATATGAAAACATTGCCGTTTTTTGTCAGGTACATTGCAAAAACATATAACAATGGTCCTGACTGACCTGTCATTTAAAATGCTAACAAATAAACTGACACATTATAAGATAAGAGTACAATTTTCATTTATCTATGTTACAAACGCTGGCACAAAGCTCTTTCTATAATGTTTGGTTCTTGTATTGATAGTATTTAGAACCGTATTTTTTTATTCTTTTGATTGAGGTAAACAGGGCTTTGATGGGCAATAAGGGGCTGGGAGTAGATATTGAAAACGTGGGTTGAGATGCAGATTATTCCTGAAGTTAGTGCAGAGGGCAACACGTTGGGCTGCCAAGGTTGGGAGGTGGGATTTTTTGAGGAGGAGAATGTAAGGCACTTTGCCCTAACTAATAATTCTTAGGGCTCTCTTCTGGATAATTTCTAGCGTATCAGACTGGTCCATCAGAAGGCCAAAATGCCATACTGGGCAAGTATACTTAAGCTGTGGACAGATAAAAAAATATGTAAAGCCAGAGGATATGTGCTTCTGGGAATTAATATTTAGCAAATAACTTAAGGAGAGACAGAGATGCACTAGCCTGTTTAACAATAGAGCAAATGTGAGCCTCCCATTCCAAATCGCTCATTAGTATAACCCCTAAGAGTTTAGTTTTTGTTGTAATTATTTCATTAGGTATTGAAGTTGTAAATGATGGCTTTGATTTAAGAAAACTAAGGGTCACAGTATTAGATTTTTGAGAATTCACTGTCAGTTTTGACTGGGTTGCTCACTTGCAACATCTTTGAGAATTTCCATTGCACTGATCTTAATGTTTCTTATGCACCTTTCGAGCAATGACTTGCCATCTTCAAACCTCCATCAATCAGCTGATTCATTAGTAAGTTTGTTGATCATTATCGAAGTTAGTAAAGGACCTAAAAGTGTACCATTTGGAACTCTGCAAGAAATAGGAAGTGAATCAGAATAAAAAATTGTATGCTTGACAACTTGACTTCTGAAAGAAAAGATGCAATAATATTGACTGGAAAATAAGGTACTTTAAATTCATTCAATGCTTGTTCAATTGTTCTTATTACTTTGTTATGGCATGATGCTATAGAGAAGGTAAAGAATAAAATGCCCATTTTACAGAGATGCAATGATTGTCACAACAATCAAGAACAATGGGGAAATATATTGTTCAGGATTACATCTGGCAGTTGAGCTAGGTGATTGAAAACTTAAAGAAATTAATCCAGAGCCTAAATTATGCTGTAAGAAGGGGATTTAAAGATCCAGTATCTATTCTTTCCATATTTATAAAGCTCAAAAGCTTGCATAGCAGAGAAGCCTGTCTGTCTTAGCTTTGACAAAAAAATCCTTATGTTTAGTTTATTTCTGCTTTTCACTGACTTTTAAGCTTTGAAAACACAGTTCTTATCATTTGAGTCAGGTTTGGTTCACATTAAAATCGTCAGTAATTGTGACGCTATATTCACTAGCCACATCCAAATGCAATTACTAAAGTAAGAATTGTGTCCCAGCCATCCCACCTAATGCTTGAACATAGCCCAAGGCTATGTGGAATTGTTTTTTTTTTTTTTTTTTTTTTTTCAAATTCGAATGCTTCAATTTTGGTGGAGGGAAGTTTAGTAAAAAAAAAAAAGCTTTACTGGAGCCTCCTGGGGTGTCTCTAAGAAGATAACACTTTCTGTTTTTTGTTTTGATGTCATGAATGATCATCACACAGTATTCTTTCTGTTCAGTCAACACTTTTGGCTCATTTTTATCTTGTTAAGTGTTGAGTTTATCAATACTGTTGGTCAATAGGCTTTATTGCTGAATATTGTTTGCATCATTCTATGTTCTTTCTGGTACTGGTAATCCAAAATGACTTATGTTTCTACCACTGACTTGACTCACATGCTTTTTCAGTTTCAATAGTGTTCCATTCAATAAGCCATCTAATAAAATGGTAGGAATATCTGGGGTAGAATTCTGCAAAGAATGAACTATATCATCACAAAAGAAACTTCACAAACTTCATAATTACTCCAAAGCTTAGATGGCTCCAATGGAGAACACAATAGCCTACTAATACTATTGTAGTTAGTTATCTCTGCTAATGAGCAGTGCAAACAATATTATATCGTAACAATACCCAAACCATGAAATATTTGCTCAAATATAATATTCAGGAACCCCATGTCAAAGTAGAGCCCAAAAGAAAGTCATCTTTTTAACATAGTTTGGAAAAGCTGTTGGATTACAGGCTAACTTATAAGCCCTTTTCATAAATATTCCACCCAGGCTTTAGCGCCAATGGTAAATGAAAGTTGAGGCTAAAGCTGTTCTTTTGGACTTCATCTGCTGGTCTTTAGACCAACTTGACTTGCTGACCATTTTCTTTGGGGATTCACAGGTCAAAGTCCAAGGGCTCCGAGAGAGAGAGAGAGTGAGAAAAGGGTCATTTTTTAAAAAAGAATTTCATAGAAAATATACTGATTAGAAGGTATTTGTCAAGGGGTACAAAACGAAAAATCACTTACGCTACCTAGCAGCCATTAAAGAATTGTATCAAGTTTGCTTAGGTAGCACTAATTCTCCATGTTGTGTAGAAGTCATGCTGTATGAGCTTTCCTGCTTTTCTCACTTTCAACACGCACGACATTGCAAATGGAAAAGATATTGTGGATGCACCTTTTTCTTAAAATATATTTTTGTATTTTATGGTGTTAGTCCAAAAGGAGGATTTTAAATATTTCAGCAATACGTGAGACCATACAATTGCGAGGTCGTTTCAAGGTAATTTAAAACTGGATACCATCTCCCCTTATGTTCGGGAGCCGTCTTAATCTTAAATAGCTGAGGAAAGAAAAAAACATGCAAAAAAAATTCTTAATGATAAACTTTAGATTTTTTTCAGGCCTTATGCTGTGTTTAGACAGAGCGATTATACGTCGAAACTTGACAATTCGACGTTAAAAAAGGTTGTTTTTCAAGCAGTTGTCGATTTCTCTTCTAGAAAAAAGCTCTAGTTGCTTATCAGTTTTGAAGGAATAGGCCATTTGAAGAATAAAAATTTTAAATGTCAGATTACCTGAACAAGATTACTGACTTGATCACCATTGTTCAAGGGCACAGGCTTCTTTATGACCCAGCAGATATTCAGTACCAAAACACAAAAAAAGAAAGATGAGATTTTGAAACATTTTACTGTGAAGTTCTCAGAGCCACATGCGAATATTTTATACTCTCTGCCAAATATCAACCGATTTTTTTATAGTCACGTTCAAAAATAGTGGCTATGAAGAACGGTTTATTTTTCATACAAAATCGATCCACCCAAACACAGCATTTGCAGAAAGTACAGAGGGCATGGCTAAAAACAGTCAAAAGAGAATTGACGAGTAAGGCTTGATTTTAAAAGGAGATAAAAGCCGCACCATTAATGCAAATCAATAAAGATCATAATTTCTTTTCAGGTTAAAGGTAGAGGTCACTTTAATTTGAGGTAAAAAAGTAATATTTACAGCTTAAGACGAAAACCAAAGCAACCAATTCAAGTCGTATGCTTATTTAGCTATACTAAATTTACTTTTGAAGCAGACTCACATGAAGCCACTACCTTTGACTTTAAGACTTGACTATGTGTTTAAATTACACTACATATTGAATGCAGGAGGATTCAGTTTTGCTGGGATTTTTTTATACGGATAGCAATGAACCGCTGTGCAAGCATTTAGATTTTATTCAAGACATTCTTTCTTCTACCATGAAAAGACGCAAAAGGGCTGAAAGAAAAATATTCTTAGGTATAGGTTTTATTTTAAGAATACTTGAAAAATCTTTGATGGAATGTTTGCTGGGCCCTTTTTAAGGGTCGCCTCTAGGATTTCGCCCAATCTTTGCGCTTTCCGTCTCCGAGCCATTGGACTTGGGCAGAAAAAACAATGATACTTTGTCCGATGACAGATAAAAACAATAAGACTATTTCAAATCGAAGATTAAACAATAGTTGCCTTTTGCTTAGCTGTGGATCTTGGTCTTAGCTCGAGGGAGCTGTTCTTAAAAAAGTGTTATTGTTGTATTTATCAATCTCTGAGCAAATGAACGTTGGCCTTTGAATCCCCAAGTGAAATTGCCTTGTAAGCAAGACAAGTCAGTCTGAAGATCAAAGGGGCGAATTTAGACCTGTCAGCGCATGGGGTACGAATGACATTCGGTGACCCGTCAGTAAGCGCATTATTGATGTCAAATTATGGTTACTCTATTTCTTTTAAGAATATATTTATTTGTTGTATATTTATTTAATTGTTTTACTATCATTGATATACTTTTTTTTATATAAATCCTCTATGTACAACTAGGTTCAAGAAAAAAACTAAGCTTCCACGTAACAATATTCCATTGGTGACAAAGTATATATACAGTTTAAATTTTATAGAATTAATCTTATCCACTAGGTTAAAACTTAGTTTTGTGTTCTTTTTTTTCGAAGCAAATGTTTCAAACAGTTCGTGGTAATGAACTGTAAGTAAGGAGCGACCCGGCTCAATAGTAACCAAAACTCTAAAAACGGAATTTTGATACCAATAGATATATCGAAAGAATTGGGTTTTTATGCTGATTGTAAATATATAAGTTCTATATATTTAAGTTTATATATATATATATATATATATATATATATATATATACATATATATATATATATATATATATATATATATATATATATATATATATATATAAGTTTAGCTACACCCATCAGTGGTTACGAACCTGAGAAAATTTGCCTGATTTTTGAAAAAAGGGGGAAAGACACCCTAAAATTAATACAGTCGTAATGAAAATTACACCATCAGATTCAGCGTATCAGAGAACCCTACTGTGGAGGTTTCAAGCTCCTATCTGCAAAAATGTGGAATTTTGTACTTTTGCCAGAAGAAAGATCATGGATGTGTGTTTATTTGTTTGTTGTTCTTTTTTGTTTGTTTGTTTGTTTTCCCCAGGATTGATCGTATCAACCCAGTGGGCTTAGACCATCGGGAGGGGGATCGTTCTAACGGAAATTCTAGTTCTATTGCCCTTTTTAAGTGACCAAACAAATTGGAGGGCAGCTAGGCCCCCTCCCACGCCACTTCTTCCTAAAATCGTCCAATCAAAATTCTGAGATTGCTATTTTGTTCAGCATAGTTGAAAGGTATAATAACTATGTTTTTGGAGATGACATGACCCCCACAGACCCTGGGGAAAGGTCTTTAACTTATAAAATTTACCCATTGTTTACACATAGTATTTGTATAGTATTAATATTTTGGAAAGTATGCATACATTTTTTGGTTGGGGAGGGGGGACGAATTTTTTTCTGGGGGGGACTTTGCACGGGGAGAATTTTCCATGGAGAGAGAATTTTCCAAAAGTTGAACTTTTCAGAGGAAATTGTATATTGGGGGAATTTGCCAGAATTCCTATACACAGTTTCTTTATATGTCTTGCTTTCTCTTTACTGACTCAATTTTACGGGTGGAGGTGTTAAGGTTAATTACACCTTAACACCTCCACCAAAAGTAGAAAGTATAGAAAGTATAATTAATAATTCAGTTGGAAGTAGGAATAGGAATTATAATGATCCTAAATCGGTTATTGAAAGTAAATATGTTTCGCAATTAAGTGGTTCTGCCTCTTCTAAACAAGATGGTATTTTCTCTGTGCTTCACCTAAACATTCAGGGACTTTGTTCCTCTTTTGATGAGCTGAAACGGATCGTCAGTGGTGGAACTCCTGATGTTATTGGATTGTGTGAAACTTTCCTGGATTCAAAAAAGGATATGCTTTTAGATATCCAAAGATTTAGGATGGAGAGGATGAACCGAAAACAGATGGCGAAAGGTGGCCTTGCCCTGTATATTGCCGATCATCTTGTATATAATTTCCGAAGTGATTTGAGTAGAAATGAGGAAGGAATCTTTGAATCCCTTTTTATTGAGATTAAGTCAGGTTGTAAGAATTTAGTTGTTGGTTTGGTTTACAGATCCCCTAGTGGATCTATTCCTTCGTTTATGAAAATTCTAGAAGAGGTTTTGGACTTACTCCAAAAGCATCCTTGCGAACTAATCCTTATGGGGGATTTCAATATTAACCTGCTGGATCAAAATTCTGCTTCGACTGCAGATTTTTTGTCAATGATGCTTTCTGCGGGAGCTCTACCTTCAGTTTGTATACCAACCCGAGTTACTGAGATGCATGCATCACTTATTGATAATATTTTTTCGTCACTAGATGTCTTAGATAATTCGGTGATGATTAGTGATATTTCTGATCATTTCCCTGCTATTTCACGGTATAGGACTGCTAATCGATCGCAGCGTAAAGTTTCGCCATCTAATCTCCCATTTTTCCGTTTTGGTGTCAGTGAGATCAGTCTACTTAAATCTCGTTTGACTGATCAGTCATGGGATAGTTTGGATTCTGAATCGGATTTTAACCGCTCTTTTGATTTCTTTTATGATTCAGTAAAAGAAGGTATCCTAGAAGTTTGCCACCAGAATCCAAAGCCTCATACCTCGAAAAGGATAGTACTGCTGAATCTGTGGATGACTCCAGGTCTCCATAAAAGCTGGAAAAGGAAAAATTATCTGTGGAAACTATATAAGGCTTCGTCATCTGCTTCTCATCATCAGCGGTTCAAGGCCTATAGGAATATATTTAATTCTCTGTGTCGGAAGGCCAAGTCTCAGTATTATCACAGGAAATTTTCTGAGTGTGGAAAGGATGTTGGGAAGACATGGAAAATTATTAATTCTGTACTTAAACCTACTCCCCCTCCGCCTTCAGTTCCAACAACGCTGATAGTTGACGGTAAAACTGTCCAAGGAGAAGAAAATGTTCAGCTAAAGCTTACGTCTTATTTTGCTAATATAGGAAAAGCGACTGCTTCATCTATGAGCTCTACAACTCCTCGTTGCGATTTCAGAGCCTATCTTGGACCCCCATGTCTAAAGTCAATGGTTTTGAACCCTGTTTCTGAGTTTGAGGTAGCTCGGATCGTAAATGCACTTAAAGGTTCATCGTCTTCAGGGCCAGACAGAATTCCTACAAGGGTTATCCGTGCCGTTCTTCCCGCTATTCTGTCACCATTGACTAAGCTTGTCAATCTGTCTTTCGTGAATGGAATTTTCCCTGAATCACTCAAGCGAGCTAAGGTTATAGTGCTGTATAAAGGTGGGTCCCGGAGTGATCCTGCTAATTATAGGCCAATTTCTCTTCTATCTGTTTTCAGCAAAATTTTTGAGAAGGCTATGCTATCCAGGCTTCTTAGTTTTCTGGATGTCAAAAATTTTTTCCATGATTTCCAGTTTGGATTCCGAGCGAATCACTCTACAGAGCATGCTTGCGCATCTCTCTTGAATTTCATTCATTCGGCAATAGATTTTGGTCTTATCCCGGCAGCTTTATTTTTGGATGTTCGTAAAGCTTTTGATTCTTTGACTCATCAGATTCTTCTTTGGAAATTATCGCATATTGGTATAAGATCAAATGTTTTTTCTTGGTTTGAATCATATCTTTCTGGTAGACTTATTTCAATTGATCCGCTTTTCCGAAGCCCTTCTGAAGTAGAATATGGTGTCCCCCAGGGATCTGTTCTTGGCCCCGTTTTATTTCTGATTTATGTCAATGATCTGATTTCAGCAGTCAAGAACACCAGTCCTCTGGTATGCTGCAATCTGTGTCATCCGGATGTTCCTTCGTGTCCCAATGCTACTTCTAATGAAGATTGCCTCGTTGCTTTTGCTGACGACAGCACTTTTGGGACTCTAGGGAGGACGGAATGTGATGTCAGGTCTAATCTGGTGGCAATATTTGAGAGAGTAGTTTCATGGTTTGAGGCGAATTACTTGGCCTTGAATGTTACCAAGTCACATTTTCTTATTTTTTCTCGAATTGGTGTAGCTTTCCCTCAACTGACACAGCTTCAGGTGTCACAAGGCTTCTTGTGTAGACCAAAGAATCGGTTGGTCCGATTTCTTGATATCCTGCTTGATGAGAACCTTTCGTTTAGACACCATATAGCCATGATTAGGGTTAAGGTCTCACGGAGTTTGGGTGTCATTCGAAAACTCAAACACACCTTTCCTGGATCTATTCTGAAGCTTCTTTTTTTCTGCCTTATCCAGTCATATGTCTCTTATTGCCCCATAGTATGGATGTCTACTTTTCCTTCTACACTGCGGTCGCTTTCTGTCATGTATGATAAAACACGGCGTCTGGTTATGGACACCAACCGTTCTTCACCAAGACCGCTTCTAAATCTACAGTCTATCTACATTCTTTCTTGTGCTTCTTTTGTTTTTCATCAGCTTCATGGCAATCTTCCAAAATCTCTTCAAAAAACTCCTCAGTTTATTTCTGATTCAGCTCCATATAACCTTCGTTCGTCACATAATATCTGCATTCCTCCTACTCCCACTGTGCGGTCAGATTTCAATCCCCTCATCGCTTGTCATCAGGTTTGGAACTCCCTGCCTTCTTCAGTACAGAAATGTCACTCGTTTGGCACTTTCAAGAGGATTCTTAAGGACCATTTAGTTAAGAATCAAACTGAATAATTTTTTTTTTTTTTTTTTTTTTTTTTTTTTTTTTTTTTTTTTTTTTTTTTTTTTGTGGAGTTGATGTCCCCTGAATGGTTAGTTTGTTTTATGGTGGTTTTCTCTGCGCTATGACTCCCAGGCCTCAGGTATGATTATCATTTTTTATTGGTGAAACTTGTATAGTTCACTAAGGAGTAGCATTCATGAAGATAGGTTAAATTTTATTGCTTTCGCACCATTTTATTACAGTCTAATAATTACAGTCTGTTTCGACGACAGGAATTCGCTTACAGTATTTTTTTTTTTTTTTTTTTTTTTTTTTTTTTTTTTTTTTTGAGTCTATTTAATATAATTAATTAATTTAGTTTATTTATTCTAATTTTTTCTATAGTTTCTATTTTATTTATATTTTCTTTTCTTCTCCTTCATATGTGAGTAAGTGAATCATTTTAAATTTTCTTTTGTTTTTTATCCTTGAGTATGTAATTCATATGTCTTCCCTCTTTGTACAGGCCAATGAGCCTTTGAGGGATTTATAACATCTAATATTGTATGTGTATTTAATGAAGAATAAATATTATCTTATCTTAATTACCCGGGGTAAATTTTCACCAGGATTGAATGGACCAGAGGATATTTCCATGGGGAGGGGGATTTTTCCGTGGAGGTGGAGCCAGATTTTCTGGTGCTGTTTAAAAAACGATCAGAAATTAAATAAAAAAACAAGTTTTTTTCAACTGAAAGTAAGGAGCAACATTAAAACTTAGGACGAACCGAAATTATTACGTATATGAAGGGCGTTGCCCCTCCTCAACACCTCGCTCTTTACGCTAAAGTTTGAATTTTGTCCCAAATCTTTAAGAGCGACTCCTGAAACTCAACAGTCTTTTAATTAGAACAATAAGAAGCTCTTTTCTAAGCACTAAAAAACTATAGCGTAAAGAGCGAGGTGTTGAGGAGGGGCAACGCCCTTCATATACGTAATAATTTCTGTTCGTTTTAAGTTTTAATGTTGGCCGTCCTGTTTCTACGATAGTTTTTAATTAACCTTAATTTGCCGAAGCTTCTTCCATTATAAGGAACTGATACATGCATAGTTGAATACGTCTTCAAGGCAATCGTTGTCACGTTCCAGAGCTGGGAAATTCCGGTTCAAATTTTATTTGATCAGGTCAAAAAGTGCTGTACGAGCTAGGGTCCCCTACGAACCAGCGCCCGGGCCAGGCTGTGCCTCTTTCCCCCTCCCCTCCCTTTAGATCCGTCATTCCAAAGACCAAGAGATAAAGTCCTCAAGAGCAGCTTTAGCCTCAGCTTCGGAATTAGCCATTGACGCAAGAGCCAAAGTGGAATGTCTATGAAAGCGCATTATAAGCTAGCCTGTCACCCGAAGGGGGGGGGGGGTAGACGCGTGCTTTAACCTTACTAATGACGATCTGTTTAATGGCAGACAAACAATGACATTTTGTCTAATGACAGATAAAAACAATGACAACAATGACAGTTTATCTGATGATAAGAAAAAAAGAGGATTAGTTAGATGACAGAAAAAAACTGATGACACGTTGTCCTATGACAGTCTTGGTAATGACAGAAAAATCTATGGTAAAAAAAAAACGAAGACGAGATTATTTTATGGTAAATTGTCTGGATACACCTATTAGGGTGGTAGGCCAATGAATTCTCTTTGGGGAAGAGGGTATATTTTTTAACTTTCTGTGAGAGTTGTTTCATATGAATTGAATCAACATCTGGATGATTACCACTGAACTCCTTTCATTATGAAAATATATGTATGGATGAATATGGGATGAAACATTGAGTATTGGTGCTGAGAGGGAGGAAGCTCCCCTCTTATTGCAGAGAAGATAGTTCGATTTCATAAATAATACTCTATTTCAAAAACTAAATGCATAAATGATTCCTTGAAGCATTGTTCTGTGAACGTTTTAGTTTAAGGGAAAGAGCAGGGTATGAGGGGGCGGCAGCCCTTCAGGGTAACTTTGGGTATGGTATTAAAAACAAACAGGAATTAAATTAAAACATCAAGTTTTTTTTCAAGTGGAAGTCATGAGCAACATTAAAACTTAAAACTAACATAAATTATTTGGTATATGAGGTTGGTTGCCTCTCAGCAACCTCCCACTCTTTACGTTAATGTAAAGAGTGGATCAACCTTTTGTCCCAATTCTTTAACAGTGAATGCTTGGACACAGAGGGAATTGGAATGAGACAAAACATATTTTAACATTTTTTAATTTTAGAGTAAAGAGGGGGGGAGTTCAGAAAGGATTGTCTTCGTCATATACAGAATAATTTCTGTTCGTTTTAAGTTTTTATGTTGCTCTTGAGTTAGGTGCCGTCCGCGCGGTTTTATTGCCAACTTTCTCAGAGTTTACATACACTTGCGCCCCCCTTCCCTATTTGTTCACCCTGTCTAGCCTATATGACAAGGCAAGGGGAAAAATAAAAACAATTATAAATGAAACTTACAACAAAAGATAAAAACTATAAAAAAAAAATCCATTTTATAAATTTTTATATTCTTGACAAACATCTGTTATATCTGCTATACATCTGTTATATCTGATTGATATCTGTTATACCTGCTAAATCCCCAAAAGAAGGAAGGCTTTAAGTTATTACTACTAACTGAAAGCAAAAGAATTACAAAAAATGATTTTTTAAACTGATTTTGTCAATGTCTTTTTTTTTCTCGATCAAGTGAAGTAGCCAAAGAATTGATAGCTATGTGCAGAATAGACGTTTTTTTTTTTAATTGTGTGTTTTCTGTCCACGATATTATGGGTACAATACAAATTCATGCTGCTATTTTTATTTCTAATCAGAGGCTCCTAGTCAAATTATGTCTGTTGCTGATCTACTTCAAAAGCGGTTAAAGATTTTGACGCAGTCTGGGGAGTTAGAAAGTGCTACAATCGAAGAACAGAAAAATACAGAAGGTTCTGTTAGAGTCATCTATCAAGAACAAGTTGAAAATCTAAGAAATTCAAGTCAGTACCCCCTGTTGAAAAGATCCAAGCATAATAATTACCTGCTTAACGGACTGCACCATCTTCCAGGAAGTTTTGAGGTACTACACATTTAGCTTTTTTTTTCTTGAAAACTATTGAAATTTTAAAAAATTACATCTTGAAGAGATTTATAAAAGCCTTGGCTAGATGAAGGTACATACTGCTTGAAATGCTGTCCAGGGTGCTACGAGCTTTGGGGCAGTGGGATTCATTGCCTTCATTGAATGTTGTCTCTAGCCATTTCCTTATTTACAATAATTTCTGTTTGTTTAGAAATTCAAATCTTATATAAACTTATTTTGTTCTGTTTCAACTTTTAAATTTGTTCTTTACTTTTCAAATTAAGTTAAGCAAGATATGTGTCCCTTAATAAATGCAAAGTGTTGCAGTAACCTTTGGCAGAAGCTTCTTTCAATA
Source organism: Artemia sinica (assembly GCA_027921565.1). Lineage (NCBI taxonomy): Eukaryota > Metazoa > Arthropoda > Branchiopoda > Anostraca > Artemiidae > Artemia > Artemia sinica. The sequence continues at coordinate 40,575,923 of CM051262.1, read as the reverse complement.
AAAAGAAGTAATGACATAGAAGTTCATTCATTAGTATGGGTTATAAGTTATGCTAGTTGTATATTGTTAACATATAAAGTTTTCATGGAAGGAGTGGTCGTATAAACTATGGAAGGGGCTCATTCGATTGGAAAATGAAAGTTCTGGTGCCCTTTTTAAGAGTCTAAAGTAATCGGAGGGAACCAGCCCCCTTCCCACACCCTATTTTCCCCAAATACATCCGATCAAAATTTTGAGATAGCCATTTTGTTCAAAGTAGTTGAAAAGTCAAATAGCTATGCCCCTCGGTTGACGAAACCCCCCACAGCCTGGAGGTAAGGGTTTTAAGGTATGCAAGTTGCCTATTGTTATCATATAAGGTTGTTATAGAAGGGTTGGTCGTATAAACTTTGGAGGACGCTCATTCGATTGGAAATTAAATGTTCTAGCTCCCTTTTTAAGAGGCAAAAGTAGTCAGAGGACAACCACCCCCTCCCCCTCCCCCACACCTTTTTTTCTTTTATTCAAATTGTTCCAAAGGCCAAATAAATATTCCTCCAGAGTTGACAAACCCACAACAGCCCCCAGGGCAAGGGCTATAAGTTACATAAGTTGTCCATTGTTAAAATATAAAGTTTTATGGAAGGGATGGTCGCATATACTTTGGAGGAGGTTCATTCAAATGGAAATCGAAGGTTCTAGCTCCTTTTTTAAGAGTCAAAAGTGATTGGAGGGCAACAAGCCCCCCTCCCATGCGCCTTCTCTCCCCCCATGTGTATCTGATAAAAATGTTGAGATAGTCATTTTGTTCAAAATAGTCAAAAGGCCAAAAAACTATGCCTCCAAGGCTTACAATATACCCTACAGCCCCCGGGGCAAGGGCTGTATGTTATACAAGTTACCCGTTGTTAACGTATAAGTTTTTTATGGAAGGGGTGTTTTATAATAAGGTCAAATAGCCATACCTTTGGGGTTGACCCCCCCCCCCTCTGGCCCAGGGGCAAGGGTTATAAGTTAGGGTAAAGGCACCGATGATTCGACAGTGCAATTTCGGAACCACTGTTGAGATTTTCCTTCAAAACGGGATAGCTCTGCTTAGCCGTGACTTAGAGCGCCATCTCTTGGAGCCGTCATTATATTTCGACGGTGCGAAACGTGGATACTATATCCGGTACACCCAGATAAGAAAAGAATATTCAATACGGTCAGTTTCCTGTTTTCGACACAAAAGGAGCTCCCGACAATTTTTCAGATATGTAATGTTCAAACTGTCATTACTTGGTTATTTATTGCAAGAAAAAGTTGGGATAAGCGCCAATGTGTCGAGATACATCTGATCTTCTCTGAAATGTAGCCACATTTGCTTTTTCTTGATAAAATTAAATGAAAATGGCGACGGAAATTGCATTGTCGAAACTAGGTTCCAAGTGTCGAAAATTCTTGTTCGATGTAGTGGAATACCAGGCGGACTAAAAATGTTCCTTCAGCCGCATTCAAGCGTAAATATCGGCTTCTATCAAGGGATTTATTTCTTTGGTGAATATCTCGTAGTAACCTTGTCGAAATTTTGGACAGACAGCAACAGGCCCTGTCGAAATATAGGTGACTTTGTTGAAACTTCACTGAACATGTAAAACAGATGAGAAATAATAGGTGTCGAAATTCCAGGATCCACTGACGAAACCATAGGCACCATAGCTGTCGAATTTACGGGTGCTTTCTGCGCAACGAGAGATTTTGATGATTATTATTTCTAATAATAGCCTATTTCAGATGAAAGAACATTTAAACAAAAGTTTTTTTTTAACTTTGAAGTTTTACTTACAGACACTGGATTTTTCCATCATCTGAGGAACTGCCGCTTGGCCTCATACCATGCAGGGGCGTAAATTGCTATGGGGCAGAGGGGGGCAGTTGACCCCCCCAGACCTCTTTCCCCCCCCCCCAGATTTTTTTGGATTATACCCTTATTTATCCTTCATCCGAATAAAAAATACAAATTTTATCGAATACAAAATCTTATACAAAATGACGCGTAGGCCTATGTTTTGGACGAAACTAAGAATCTGCATATGAAAATAAAATCCACTAAATCAAATAAATTTCTTAAATTTCTTGAAATCCACTCCCGTTTTCCTAGACCCTATCCCTTCCGAAATGCTAGTGAAACAATTTTGTTATACTAAATTTGTTATACTAAATACTATTTGTATTTAATAATGTATATTAAAATTTGTTGTACCGATTTTGTTATACCAAATACTACATACTTGAAACGATTTTGTTAGTTTTATTACTTCTACTTTTTGCATAGTCTTTTATACTTTTATACATTAAATGAAGTTGAAGAAAAACAAAGAAACAAGAATATACGTGTCAAATACACCAGGTTCTGCCCACAAGTATTCCCCAAGTATTTAGATGGGTGTCGAATTGGGTTCCGACTTGCATCGAAAACAGGTAACTTTTTTGTTGTGTCGAATTTGTAGGTGAAAATGCTCTAATTTCGGAAAATTGGAGTTTTGTACCCTTTCCAGACAAAACTTCAAACTTCTCATCAAACAGTTAGATTCCTAGATGTTTTTCCTACATACTGAAACCCTTTTCAAACCGAAAGTCTTTAAATTAAGACTTCTAGAGTAGAAAAACTGGTTTTTTACAAAAACTGTCGAATCATCGGTTCGACACCCAATACGGGTGTCGAATTGGGTTCCGACTTGCATCGAAAACAGGTAACTTTTTTGTTGTGTCGAATTTGTAGGTGAAAATGCTCTAATTTTGGAAAATTGGAGTTTTGTACCCTTTCCAGACAAAGCTTCAAACTTCTCATCAAACAGTTAGATTCCAAGATGTTTTCCTACATACTGAAACCCTTTTCAAACCGAAAGTCTTTAAATTAAGACTTCTAGAGTAGAAAAACTGGTTTTTTACAAAAACTGTCGAATCATCGGTACCTTTACCCTATGTTATTTGCTTGTTGTTAACAAATAAGGTTTTAATGGAAAGGGTGGTCATATAAACTTTGGAGAGGAGCTCATTTGATTTGAAATCAAAACTTTCCATGCGATCTTTAAGAGTCAAAAGTGATCGGAGGGCAACCACCCTCTCACGCCCTTTTTTCCCCAAACGTTTCCGATCAAAGTTTTTAAATAACGATTTTGTTCAAAATAGTCCAAAGGTCAAATAACTGTATTAATTAGGTATTAATTGTTTGCATAGATATTGGTATGTTATATTCGATATTTAGCGCTGAAAATGCCTAATTTTGTATAGGTGAAATATATGTCGTTTAGTTCGTCTTTTCCTTTCCTTCTATTGGCTGTAGATTCGTTGTTTTGTTCTTAATTTTGAGATTTTTCTCTCTTCCTTTTGTCTTAGCTGGAACCTTGTAAAGAACGAACATTAAGTATAATGTCATAAACGTAAAAGATACCAAAAATATCGTTCTTGTAAAAAAAAAAAAAAATGGAGATTGGAGGCTCTAAACCTCCTTTGAGGGGGGTTTAGACTTTAAAATTGATTGGCCATCTTAGAATTTTCATTCCCAGGAATTTGAACCTTTTTAAAGTACGTAATTAACAAAAATGTATTTTTTTAAAGAAATGTATCTTATTTTAATCCTATCACTTTTGACTCTTAAAAAATGCCCTAGAAGTTTCGATGTTCAATCGAATAAGCCCTCTCCCAAGTTTTTACGACCACCCCTTGTATGCGAAGTGGCCAGGAAAAAAAGTGAACACAGAGGTCTCATCGTTCTTTACAAAGTGCACCAAAATAGGCGCACTTTGATACTAGTCATAAAACTGTCAGACGGATAAAGAAAAGAGTTGACTGCGATTATATCCTGCTGCAATACCTTAAGCGTCTGAGCCCAACTAAAACTATTTCAAACACCTTAAGCATCTGGGCTCAAAGAAAGCTCCTTTGAGTAAAAAAAAGATGTTTATTTGCTGTTGTTCTCAAAGATTTTCCTAAGGAAATATATACTTCTTTTCTAGGGATATTTTCTTGTATCCCTACTCTGCATGCATTCATTACTAGTGCAGAACAAGTGAAAATAGCTCTGCAAAAAAGTCTTTTGACTTTGTCTTCTTTTTTTTCAGTGCCTCGATGCCAGCATACCATGGTTATGCTACTGGATATTGCACAGTCTAGAACTGCTCGAAGTTGACATTTCTGCGGAAGATTCAGTTGCTGTTGTCAGGCTTTTGAATAGGTATCATTTTTTTTTTAATTATGCTAACTTGTATGTTATTTTAAGCTATTATTTTTAAGTCGAATAAGCTCATAATGGAAAGCCAGCTTGTGTTTTGTTTTTGTTTTTTTGAAAAAAAAAAAGCAAAAGTTTCTTAAACAGTAATATTTTGAGGAGGAGTTTTCTTTAGTTGCTGCTGTTTTAGGTGAATTATAGTTAAACTTGAAAAGGCTGTTTTAATGTTCTGAAATTTCAAACTATCCTATATAAATTCTTATTATTCCAAAAAATCTTGGCTAAAAGTTTTTTGAAGGCTTACAATGATTTGGATCGGGTTTTGGTGCTTCAGACATTTGCCATTTTAGTCAATAAGTTTCAAATATTAATTTGTTTGTTGCTGTAATTATACATGTGGCTCTCTTTCAAAGCCGGAGAAATTTATTAAGTATACGCATCAGCCATATATTACTTCTTGTAATAATCGTGCTAAGATTTACTTGACTCGATTCAGCTTTTCTTCCATGGTGATGTCAATTAGTCCAGAGATGAAAAAAATGTTCCAATTACCTTTAGTTTTGAACGGCTGTTTCCGATCGTTAAAGGAAAACTTAAAAAAATTGAAGATTCGAGAAATCCATTTTTCAGTAAACAGAGATATATTTATGATTAATTTATACCTTGTTGTCGGGATAGCTTAAACTTTTCTTTTCAGACTAAGCTCTATATTGAATACTAGACTGGGCTCCGTAATCTCTTATAGCAAAACATGACTTTATTTTACGGTCTTAGTTTTTCTTTGCTTTTGTCTGAAGTGTTGAAGTTCTTTACTTATTCCCTAAATATGAGTATAGTTTTTTTTTCCTTTTTAAATGTATTGGCAAATTATTAATGCTGCTGCATATCATGAGATGCTTACGAAATATTCAACTATAAAAAGATGTGAACTTTGAGAAAGTTAAATGAAAGTTGCAACCAATATAAACGTAAGTTGTAATTGTCAGATTGTGTTGTTTCCCAAACTTGCCACTAGCTTGAGACAAAAAATATGCTACTAAACTCGTTAATATCGCGAAAATATAAAAATGAGAAAATGCACGACGTAACTTGAGTTTCGTCACCGTTTGATTTTTTCGAATATAAAATATTTGCTTTTACTTTTTGACCCAAGAGGCATTGTGAAACACTACAATATCCAAAATAAGGCATACATGACGGCAAAAAAGAAGTATATTCAAAAATGACTAACAATTTCATTGAATCCAATTAATGCGGAGGCTCAGTCAGACGCAAATGCCTACGCATAATCATTGTCTATCAGAAATAAATTTCTGTTTCTTTTTTAAGTTTCCATGATTATTCTGAAATGAATGTGGCTAGAAATTGATTTCTAGCTAAGCACAAACAGAGCTTTAAGAAAAGAAAATTCCCATGGAAAGAGAATGAAAATTTATCTAAGGTAGAATTGGTAATATTGCTACAGTAAATTGAATCTTTGCTGTATCGTCCACTTCTTTTTCTTTCTAGTCTTCAATCTGCTGATGGTGGGTTTGGTGGAGGGCACTGTCAGCTTCCTCACCTAGCTGCTACTTATGCTGCAGTTTGTGCACTATGCATAATCGGAACAGAAGATGCGTATTCTTCTATTAACAGGTAAGATTCTTGATTCTTAGCTGCATTAAATCTATTTAGTTGGAAGTGATATAAAGACATTGTTTCTAACCTAAAATAGTCTAGTGCTATATGCTGGAATAGGATAAGAATGTTTCACTGGTATACTTGAACTTTTGCAAGTCAGAAGGAACTATTATTCTCCTGAAGCGAAAAGCTTTGTGATGAACGCTAATTTTGTTTATTAAAGAAATAAAACAAAGATGAAAATAGACTGGCTCGCAGAACACTGTGGAAAAATAGCAGAAATTGCGGGGTAAATTATGTGATAGAGCACAGTAGACTACACAGGTTTATAATAACAAATTTCCTTGGCGTTTTTCAAAAAGGGCATAAGTCCACTTTTTCGACTTTTGCAGGAGAGCAAAATGAAAACGCACAACGAAAAAATCTTTCTCATAGATCAAAATTTAAGAAACTTGAAATTTTAAAGACTAATTCCTTTTTAACTTCCCTGGAAATGGCCAAATCACTAAATTGCTACTTACCTAGAAGATAAGGGACTTACGGCTTTTTTACGCCCTTTCGGAACAATTTGTAACTCGGTCAGAATTACTGATAAGCCCATTTTGAGTAAATCAATCGATAGACCTCTTCAAGCTCTTTCAAACCATATTCTTAACTTATTTTTGGAAAAAAAGTGACCTTAGGCCCTTGTTGCTAAACGCCACGGAGTTTGGGTATTAAATAAATCAAAATATAAACCGTGTTACTTTAAATTAATTAATCAAATGCAAAGTATTGGTTAGATCCCAACGCCCTAACTTGTAAAGTTAGTCTGAACCTAAAGCGGCGTATAGTAACTAACTTATCGACTAAACGGAATTCAGTTGATATGTAAGGTGTCTTATGCATTTCTAGTCACTTTGTCTCGGTTATCTCGAGTTTAACCGAGTCTTATTGATCAATATTGCAATATTGATAAGTGTGCTGTCCCCGGATATTGTGGAGAACCCAATATTACAGACGAAAAAAAGTCCACGTGGAACGGTTTACCACCTAGAAAAGTCATAGCTTCGGTCAAGTTAGGAAAGTGGTAAGAAAATCTGAGAAAAATCTAGTTTTTTTGTATTTTTCGGTAAGGTCACTACTCGGAATAGACCAAATATCGCTGTTTTCGGTTACATTCCGTTAAATCGGTTAATGAAATTAAATTCCGTTTCTTCCCAGTTTATGCTTACTTTACTGCTCCTGTTTGGCAAGTTTGCATCGTTTCTAGTACTATTACTTATCTGGGCCTTCCGATTGCATCAAACTTTAAATCAACTCGTTTCGCTCTTTTTCAGCATTTTGCAAAAAAATACCCACAGTAGTTACAGATTCCTTGCTGACAGTAAAGTGTTGCTTAACCGTTTTTTTTTTTTTTTTTTTTTTTTACATTCGTACCTTTATAGTGTTTTTGTTATCCGGCACATTCTGTCGTTATCTCCCTTATGGTCGATCTTTTCGGAAGGGGATAACAGCTCTCCGTTCTTAAAGTGCCTTTCTAATCTTCCACCTTAGGCCAGAAATTCCAGAGAAAGCAAAATATACAGCTACAGATACCGCTGTTATTGAAAAACATAATAAGTTTAGGAGCTCGCTTGATCTGAACCCTGTTTTTTTATTCTAAACATCGCTCTTTACTTAGGCAGCGCTGTGGTGCTACCTATGATTCTTTGAAAGCGTAACGATCTTCTCCGGGAAGATCTGAATTTTTTTTTTGTGAATATGGTGTTGCATTTCATTATGTTCTCTTTTCTTTTTCCTCTTTTTTCTTTATTTACTGTTACTCTGTTTGTCAACTGTTGTTTAAGAACTGGAGAAAAAATTAAGTGGAGATAGAGATAATAATCACCAAAAAACTTACAAAGTATTAGAATAGCCCGCTACCGTAAGCTGAAAGAACCACCTTCGTTAAATTCTTTCTAAATGTGATAAGCGACGGTGATTTGCTTTTGAATTCAGTTAATAAATGCTCAGAGAGCTATTGATAAATGATCAAGCGTATTTTGGAGACCTACTTCATGGGACATGCCGCAGATGAGGAACTGCTTGAGAGATTGGAGATTGCCTTCTTTAACACATCTGTTAAATTGAAAAAAATTTCTGATGTTGGAATTTGATGGTCCAAATTGTGAGAAAAAGGTAGCTTTGCTCATAAACAAAGAGATACGAGTATAGATAAAAGCTGACCTCTGACATGTTGGAACTTGTGTAAATAAATTTAATCCATAATCCTTTCTTTTCAAAGTTTGTGGCTTACATTTGTTACTTACTTTTAGCCTGTAATGTTGTTACAGGCTAAAGGAATGACAGGCTAAAACAACAGTTTAAATATCGTAAACGCAATGAAAACTACTCTTTGAATTCCATTTCTCAATAGCGGTCTCTTGAAAATAACCAGTCTGGTGGGTTTCGTCTCTCATTTGTATATAAAAGTGTACGTTTAACGCATCAGTACCTTTCTTAATTTATTTAACTTACTAAGTATTTTTATTTTAATTTATTTAATTTATTTATTAATTTAATTTATTTTTATTTTATTTTCATTGTTTCTTATTTAAGAACATCGTCATTCTATACTTGAAAAATATTCTACATAAAGGAAAAGGAGTAGCAAGCAGTGTTTCCATGCGATCGGTTTCAAGGTCAGCAAGCCCATTGGCAAGCCCAATTCTGTCTGGGTTTTTTTTCGTAGTCCTCGATTCTAGACAACCATCCACTGGATAAATAACAAATGTACGGGTCACCAGATCAATAACAATCTGGCCACAAACTTTGAAAAGAAAGGATTATGGATTAAATTTATTTACACAAGTTCCAATATGTTAGAGGTGTTATTGTGGCCAGATTGTTATTGATCTAATGACCCTTACATTTGTTACTTATCCAGTGGATGGTTGTCTAGAATCGAGGACTACGAAAAAAAAACAGACAGAATTGGGCTTGCCTAGACACACTTTTCTAGGGCACTTTGAATCTCGGTGGCTGACCCAAGTTGACACTCCAATGCCTATTCTCGAAGAGTTCAATGCACTCCAGAAGTACTTTTTAAGGTTATTCCTTGTCCCTTCCCAGACAAAATCCATGATGAAAGTCAAATGACTGCGAAGAAATATTGGACTTGCTGAAAGATCTGCAGATGAAAACTTCGTTTCTGTTTGGCGTTTTATTTGCCAAAACCTTCGCAATTTCACTTGTGCATTTCACACTGCAAAGCCTTTGACACATACGATTTTTACCGAAGCTTGTTGCCTTATGCCAATTTTGATGGGCAGGTACGTGAACCCAGTAGTTCTAGTGGAGGTGAAAAGAAAGAATCTGATTGAAACGATCATTTTTTTACCAAAGTAACTATAGAAAGTGTGGGAGTTGGTGTCGTTCTGAAAAATTTAAGCAAAGTTGACGTCATGCACTATATGTTATAGGCAAAAGGTGCCTTAGTCTTTCGCATGGCAACGTGGATGTTGAAGAGTGTTTCCGAAGTCGCCAAGAGGGCTTAGCGAAGATAGCCTCCATGGAAAGTTCAGAAATACTGTTGTTTCAGGATCAAGTTATTTTTCCGCCAGATATTCAATACATCAATCGCCTAAAGTAAAACTTGTTGCACCCGTTTAATGGAAAAAAGAAGATAATTATGCAATAAATAAATGAAGAAAATAAAAAGAATATCAAAGACATTGGGGAAGCTTAAGATTTCCTCAACCTGATTCAAAACTACCATTGGTTCAGCTTTATTGTTTTTAGTAGTCCTCTCATTATTTTGCATTCACTATTTTTAATATAGATTGTTTTGTAATAGTGAAAAATTGTTTGCGACAGAAAGTGAACCTCCCAAAATACATACTCTTGATGAATATCCTATCTGAGATTGCTAACCACTTGGCAGCCCTCCCCTAAATTCTAAATTCAACAACCCATAAAATTCTAAGCCAACACTCCCAAAAATCAAGCATTTAACTTAATTCATAAAAATATATGGGTGGACGAACAAGTGAAAAATCCCTTTGCTTGAGTGCAGTTTTCACATACATTTAAACAAATCTGTTGAGCAAAAAAGCCTTGAAAAATATAAATCTAAGGACTCTGTTGAGCAATAAAAGTCTTGAAAATTTAACTTATGAATTCGTTGAATAATAAAAAAAATAAGCTCATCAAAGCTAATTGAATTGAAAGCCCTTATTTTCTTAAAATGTTTGACTTGCTACTTTGTACTTACATTTAAACAAATCTGTCGGATACAAAAAGCCTGAGTACTTAAAATCAAATTGACTTACTACTTTGTACTTACATTTAAACAAATCTGCCGGATACAAAAAGCCTGAGTACTTAAAATCAAATTGACTTACTACTTTTTACTTACATTTAAACACATCTGTCGGATAAAAAAAAAGCCTTCGCAAAACTAAATCTAGCCGAACCTGTTGAGCCCAAAATTCTAAAAAAAATCTCAGCGACAATTCTGGTGATGAAAAATAAATACCTTGAAAATTTAACCTATGAATCTGTTGTGTAAAAACAAAAGTAGGGTAAATAAAACTACTAGACTTGAAAGACTATTATTTCGAGAAAAAAAATAATGGTTGCAACAAATTCAACTTGATTCCTTTAGTCTTGAACAAATTTATCATTAATCAAGTTTCTGTTTAGTTTATGGTCACTCTAATTGATATGCCTGTGTAATTTCTTACTAAAAGCCAGTGCTATGAACTTTAAATTCCTTTAGTCCATTTTCGACTTTTAATTTTTGAATTACCATTCCTTTTTTCCTCAAAATGTAAAGAGCATATTGCGTTTTTTTCTTTTATAATTCTAAGCATAAATAACTAGTTATAATTATAAAGTCTAAATGTTAAGAGTCGATTAGAATATTTTGGTCTTAGTCACTTACTGATAATTTGTCCAAGGGATTTACTGAGATGGATTTATTTCCGTTCATACACGAATATTTCTTCCTATAAGATTGTTCTGTAGGATCTCATCCCCATTGATATTTGGGATATGTTGGACTAAAAATGACATTTTTAGGTGTCAGATCCTCCCTAGAGATTAAGAGTGTGCGTAACTAGTGTAAACTTCAGTCAAGCTAACTGTTTTTTATCTTCTTCTAGACGGCAGCTTCTGTGTTTCTTGAGAAAGATGCATCAGGAAGATGGCAGTTTTACTTTACACGAAGGTGGTGAAGTGGATATTCGTGGTGTTTATTGTGCTCTAGCTGTTGCAAAATTAACAAATCTTCTGACAGAAGACTTGGCACTAAATACTGATCTGTGGATAGTAAGATGTCAAACTTATGAAGGTGGTTTTGCAGGTATCCTTTGGCTTAATGACAAAGCAATTTCTAGACATGGCATAAGTCACATTATTTCTTACTGTATAGGAAGTGGTTGCGGATCTCATTACCCAAAAAATTTGACAATTTTGAAATAATGTGCTTTATTTATTTTTTTTTTTTGTAATTTTCCTAACCTTCTCTTTAAAGAATAGGTCAGATATTTTTTTCCATACTGAAAAAGGGGAGAGGTTCTAAAGATCTAAGGATTGATTCCAGGTGTTTCTTTTCCGTTCTGGGGTCTGTGAAACTCAAAGACAAAGAAAGGCAATAAGCTTATACAAAACATTTATTTTATAGTTTAATTTTTTTCACGTTTTTTTCTCTATTTTGAGAAAGAAGTCTTCAAGTTTCAAAACCAATTTTTCGCTCGAAACTCAGCCTAAAGGTGTGTTCAGTTTATTAGACCATACTAAATTTAATTTGCTAAATGTCTGCCACAACCCAAGTTTGTCCATAAAAAGAATATACTTCAAGTTGCAAATTGCTTGCTGATTAAACACAGATTGATTGTTTACTTATTGATTGTGTCCAAAGCAATATAGAATATTTGGAGAAAAGACCGTACCTTGAAAGTTGTTAATTGTGTCCAATAAGATATCAGAAAAAACGTCGTCGAAAGAAAATACAGGTTCAGCTCTTTGTATCGTCATTTTTATGCAAATAAGGCCATCTGTTGATGTGGTTTTGAAGAATACTATTGATTTAAACATATAAGGTAAACGCCCATTTTCTAGTCGTCACGAATCTTAAGTTCACGTTTTCTACTTTTAAGCGGTTTCTAAGAGAGCATAATCTTTGGCAGTCTCATAATAGTGGAGCCCCTGACTCAGTCAGGGGATCCACTATTGACCCTGTTATCGGGCGTGTAGTAATAGTAATTGTACCCTGAAGAATTTTTTCATTGCTTTCTCGTGGTAATGAGCATCAATTTCATTTTTTTATTGTAAGTTAAAATCAAACTTGTATAGTCTGGTTAGGGGTGTTGTCAGAAAGAACACCATAGATCGTTATATTTATGATTAAAATTATGTTTAGTGTGAAAGCGTCATCCGTTTAGCATGATGATTTTGCTTTATTACAAATGTCCAATTTTATTGATAGCTGGTTTTGCCTATCAAATTCGTCCATTAGCTTTAGTTTAGTGTCGAGAGCGTAACTAAAAGGCTGTGGATATTATTTTTATGTAAATAATAATTATTTTATTTTATAGGCTACCCTGGATTAGAAGCTCATGGAGGTTATACATTTTGTGGCTATGCTGGGCTGGCTTTACTTTCAAAGGAATATTTATGTGATGCTGATAAAGTCTTGGTATTAGCATGATTTTATGGTCTATTTTTTTTTTTTTTTTTTTTTTTTTTTTTTTTTTTTTTTTTACTGAAAACTGTTTTAAAGAAATAATTCTGGCTTTTAGTAGTAACACTAGATTAACCGACTGATGAAAAACTCAAATAAAATTGAACTGTACATCAGAATTGCTTGAGAGGTTATGCTACTGCCCTAAAGACCTCCCCCCCCCCCTATGAACAGTATATACTTGATTAAAAACAATTCAAGGATATTTTCTCATATACTACGTTTTAATCTAAATCTAAAATTCTTTTCAGAGTTTAAAAGCTACCACATTAATTGGCTCAGATACCCACAAACTTGGTTTTGGCATTAGAGTGCACTAACCTATCGTACTACTTATCATCGCTTAAAAAAAAATAATTATTATGCTTAAATCTCGGTTTAAGCATAATGCGGACAAAACAATTCTTTCAAAAAATTTTGTAAAACAAACTTCATTTTGATGTTGAAAGCGCATGTCCCAGCAGACTTCTCAACATACCGAACATGAAATGTTGAAATCCATAAACTGACTAATATGCTTCTAATGACGAATATTACCTATTGATGTTAGTTGGTGTGCTTAGCCCAGGCCTTACGGATGGAAGATCTGAGAATCCCTAAGACAATTCTTAATTGATGCCTCTGAGGATCGAGGAGAAAATGTCGTCCCAAGAACACTCTTTGTTGTACAAAAAAAGCGTTCCTTGACACTCTTAAAACATTCCTGCAACTGGAGTGGAAGATTGAAAACTCCTTGTCCATGCCTTCGCTGGCTTCTCTAAAAATAAATGGATCTGAAAGAAGCCTCTAGTGAGGGTGGTATATGCATTTTTCAGAATCTAGGGGGAGGGATGCCAAAATGAAAATTTTTATTTTTCAATAGAAATACCGAGAAAGGTATTTTCCAATGAAACTATCCAAAAAAAAGTATTTTTAAAAACTATTAGCGGGTGGGGGGTGGGGGTGGATATATACAAAAAAAAACAATTCAGCGTAATATAATGGTATCATAAATATCCAAGGAAATATCGTATAGACGAAGATGATGATCAGTTATTATATCTATACCATTTTTTTTCAAATTTTTTCACCAAAGAATGTGACAGTGTGAGTTAAAAATCCTTTTCTTGCATAAATATATCACTCTTTCTGTTTCTAATTATAAAGCGAGTTTCACGTTTTTAACCTACGTGTTTGTGGTGTTTTGTACTCCAAAATCGTTAAATTTGATAGATTTTAGCATTAGATTAATGTTCATTTAGATTTTAATGTCATTGTTATTTGAAATTTGATCACAATGTTTCGTTATTTAAAAAATAGTGTGGTCCGTTAAAAACTACCTTTCCCACAATAACAGGGGAGTTGTCAACCCTCATCACCTTTATTGCATGCTTAGTCCAAATAAATTCATCCAAGTGATTAGTGATCAGGGTTTAAATTCCTGCAAAAATTTATCTGAAGCATCTCTCATGAAAAGTTGAAAATTTGGGCCTAACAATTCACTTTTTGAGGCTTTAGGCCCCCCCCCCCAAAAAAGGTCCGCATATATCTGACCTAATGGCTAGTGTCCTTGTGGCCTTAGCCTCGGCGCAGTTTGGTGATTCTGCCTTTAACTGTCGTTAGTTTTTCTGGATAAGAAAGTACCTTTTCGCATGCAGACCGATGGTCTGCACAGGTTCGCTGGCTTCGGCCGGGAGTGCTATACGTGGTTGAATGTTCCTTTTTTATCGACCCAATTTATCTCTAGGGACGAGTGTGCCAAAGCGCGCCAGTATGTCCTCTGAAATTGGAAGCCATTTTTTTTTCCTTTTTTGATGAATAATGTGGCTGAAATCAGTACTTCGCTATAATATGATCTATTTTGTTACTTAAAAATGAAATGGAGCTTTAAATTTCCGGTTGAATGAGTCGTCTCCCGAATATATATGACTGCTGGTTCGGTTCGATCAATTCCTGCAAAAAAAAGAAAAAAAAACAAGTGTGTATCCGTGACCGTGTTCATCGTGATCCGTGATCCGTGGAGTGTGCATCTCGGGAAAATTACGAGATTTTGTATTATTGTACAGAGGAGCCTGTAACCTCTGATTTTGGCTTCTATGATATGTTGAGTTTTATCATAAAAGTTTCCTAAGGATTGCACCCTTTCGTAAAGATCGCTTCTCATGTTTTCCAACAGGGAAGGGATGTCCCTACTACAAAGTTTAAGGGGGTTTCCCTGTATTTACTAGGTACATTTATTGATAAACTCTTGTTAGATATTTCTTGCTGCATATAAGTTTGTCCTATGAAGCTGTTAAGATTTAATTATAATAATCCTTAGCATATATTGATTCATTATCATCTTTCAGCGTTGGATCACGCTTAAACAGATGGGGCTAGAAGGAGGTTTTCAAGGTCGAACCAATAAGCTCGTTGATAGCTGTTATAGTTTCTGGGTTGGTGGTGTGTTTCCACTTTTGCACAGGAGACTACTCTTTTCAGGTAGGCTAGCACTATTTCTCGTAATTGATTTATTTATAATAGTTACAGAACAGGCCATAGATGCTAGATCTTAAAATGTATTTTAAAAAAGGAAAACAAAATTAAATCCTAGGGTAAAAACGTGAAATCTAGGAACCTTGGAAGCATTTAAAGCAAATTTGTCCTAATTTAAATAAATCCAAGCTACCTGGGTGGAATTTCATTCGGTTTATGACGGAACAGTTCTTTCAAATATATTACTCTTGTATTTTCATTTAATTGCAAAAAAAGCAAGCAAAAAAGTACTACTGCTTCATTCTTATTTTCAAATTATTTAGTATTAATTAGGTTTGCCTATACAACGACGAAACTTCATGTAACAGCGACATCGTGTAGGCTGGTTAGAATTAAAAAATTTAATTTTTCAAGTTTTCATGTTGTTTGAAGGATGTTGGAAGTGATATATTGATTCGGTTTAAGAAAAAACCGTTTTTTGGTTGAAATCGACTAAGTTTTTGGCACGGTTCTAGGAATTCTACTTTCCTGTATTCGTGCATAATATCCTTTCCTTCAAGTGCATTACATAAAGTATCATAATCTGATAACTTTCACTCACATATCTTCATACCCGTCTGATAATCGTGAATAGGTTGATATTTTCCTTTCCAGATTATAAACATTCTGTTAAAGTCAGAAGGCCACAGTTCGATGGTCAGAATGTTTTGTTTCATTTTGGTATGAAATTTTTTCTTGGAAATTTATATCCATTGTAATGAATATTTATAACCATAGTAAGTTCATAACCATAGCAAGTTTAAGAATCATGTGATCTGGCATTAAAATCTATATATAACCTACAGTTTACAAGAATATATTTGATGGAATTTATTATGGATTGTTCTGATAAGCCATATAAGATTCTCAGGGGGTTTGAAATTACAAAACTGAATATAAGTATGAAGGTAGAGGGCTCTGTGTGGGTAGAAATTAACCTGTCATTTCACACTTAAAATATTTATACAATAACACGAAAGCTGTGATCCCCTGAGTATCCACGTTGCACGCTTAGTCCAAATGTGTTCCTCCAGATGAAGGGAGGCTAAGGCATAAATCTCCCTTCAAATTGACCGTCGCGGAGAACTGGCAAATGTGGGTATAAAACTTGTTTTATATGATCGCTTGTTTACTTGTTTGATATGATGTCGCCGAGTTAAAAAAAAACAACAACAACAAAAAAGGATAAAGTAAACGCTCGTCAGTGGTCATCCGTCTCGGGATTTTATATCTAGTGGCGGGAGGCCACTGATATATGGCTCTGGGGAGCATTGAAGTTGATTGTGTAACTTCTGCTAAGCCACCCTTTTTGGTGAATATGTAATTTTGATGGTATTTCCCCCTGTTTTTATACAAATATACACATTTTTTCATGCTAACAAATCTCAAAGGGTAATTTTAAACTGTACACGTTTTACATATTTAGAATCGATATTAGAAATAACTTCTTTTGATTCTTTGTCACCAAGCATCTTTCTCTTAGAGCTGCGATTTCAATTGTTTTCTGCTGTCCTTATCATGTAGAACGGTCAGTTGTTGAAAGTTGCGATAGGGCTCGTGCGGTCGGAAATTCTGAGATCTAGTGCGTTTTTCAGATGAAGAAACCGACCGAATGGCACCGAAGGATCCTAAGCATAGAATAATAGTACTAGAATAATGTTGCCGCAGTTAAGATAGAAAATGAGGTTAGTAGCTGGTTTTGTATTAAATCAGGAGTTAAGCACGGTTGCGTTCCATCCCCGTTTATATGGACCATTTCGAAGGCCTTTGTCCTAAAGAGTACAGCAAAGGCAATGGGAGAATACTGAATCAAATGGGGAAGTAAAACTCTCCTAGACTTAGATTATACTTATGATTTAAGCACTCTAGATTAAAATGTTAGCAAAATGAATGAAATTTTAGATTTTGCCAGTTCAAAGTGCGGAAATGGGCTTGAAAATTAATGTTAAGAAGACTAAGTGTCCAAGGCTAGAAATAAGCAAAGATGAAAAGGTGATGCTGGGTAACGAGAAGATGGATCAAGTGGACAGCTTCACTTACCCAGGTAGTATTGTTAGTAAAGACGGTGGATGCAGTGAAGATGTTAAAAGTAGAATAGCCGAGGCGTAGTGTGCTTTTCAACGTTGAAAAAAGTTTGGAAGAATAGGAAGATAAGTCTGCAAAGCAAGATTAGAATATTGGAAGCAACAATGAAGAAACTGTATTGAAGTATGGTTCAGAAGCACGGGTACTCCGAAAAAGGGGAAGATTTGCTAAATGTTTTCCAGGGAAAATGCCCACGGATTGTTTTGGTACTAGACTGACTGGCCGTATCTCAAACAGTTATCCATACGGAAAGAATAGGTTTGAAAATTAATGTCAAGAAGCCTAAGTCGCCAAGACTAGGAATAAGTGAAGGGATGATGCTAGGTAATGAGAAGACCGATCGAATGGACAGCTACACTTACCTATAAGAGATTGATTTACCTAAATGCGTTTCAGCCTAATCTTATTCCACTTCAAAAGATACAAGAAAGTGTCGGAAGACTGTGAAACTGCAGTTATTGTCTTATTTAGTTTCATGTGTCTATTTTCCATTATTTCATTTATGAATTTAATTGGATAACTATTAAAAAATAAAATGTGTGTAAATACAATAATTCAGAATCACGATATTCCTGAAAACAAATTCTAAAAACCTTATCAACTAATGAAATCACAAGGCCCGTTTCCCAATTGTTTTAAAATTAAATTTACCAATTAACCCATTTTTAAATAAAGAGCAACGGGATATATTCAAAAGTGGCGAATTTTTGTAATGCGAATGTAAGTGCAATATACTCCAGAACATTAGTAGAATTATACCTTAACAATCCATAGCCTCTCAGAAACACATTTATAGTAATTGCTGCTAGCTCCTATCTGCAAAAATGTAGAATTCTGTATTTTTTGCCAGAAGAAAGTTTTTTTTTTCAGGGGTGATCGTATCGACCCAGTGGTCCTAGAATGTCGCGAGAGTGCTCATTAAAACGGAAACTAAAAGTTCTAGTGCCCTTTTAAGTGACCAAAATAATTGGAGGGCCAGTAGGCCCCTTCCCACGCTCATTTTTCCCAAAGTCACCCAATCAAAATTTTGAGATAGCCATTTTGTTCAGCATGGTAGAAAAATCTAATAACTATGTCTTTGAGGTTAACTTAATCCCCCACAGTCCCCGGGGGAAGGGCTGCAAGTTATGAACTTTGCCATTGTTTACATATAGCATTGGTTATTGGGAAATAGACAGACGTTTTCAGGGGGAATTTTTTCTGGTAGAGGGGAGAGAGGAGTTTACGTTGGAGGATGTTTTCCTGGGGGAAGGGATATTGCTATGAATGGGGTGCTGGATTTTCCAGAATTATTAAAAAACGATCAGAAATGAAATTGAAAAAACAAGTTTTTTCCACTGAAAGTAAGAAGCAACATTAAAGAAATTATTACGTATATTAGAGGGTTCGCCCCCTAATCAATACCTCGCTCAATACCTTACGCTAACGTTTTTTTTAGTATTTTCAAAAGAACTATTTATTCTAATTAATCGGCCTTTGTGATTCAGGGGTCATTCTTAAAGAACTGGAACACAATTCGAACTTTAGTGTAAAGAGCGAGGTGTTGACTAGGGGGTAAACCCCCTAATATAATTTCTGTTTGTTTTAAGTTGTAATGTTCCTCCTTGCTTTCAGTTGAAAAAACTTGTTTTTTTATTTCATGTGATACAGAGTTCGACAATATCTGTAAAATTTTTTGTTAAATCTTTGTCCAAAATCTGGGAATATTGCGCTCTTAGGATGGAGATTCCTGAGTGTTACGTAGTTAAAAAAAAGTGTACAGTTGCTTAATTTGGTTTATATCAACGAAAGTAAATAATATCTGTCTATTTTTTCCTAATGTAGGTTCAAGCAATAGTCTGGATGTTTCTCTTTGGCTCTTCGATATTGAAGCTCTTCAGGAATATATTCTTCTTTGTTGTCAAAAGGAGAATGGAGGATTTATTGACAAGCCCTCCAAGTAAGCGCTATTCGATACGCGAGCTATTGTGACTCTGAGATATTTTAATAGATATGTCTAACAAACGAAAGTAAGGATTTGACATGCAAAAACAAAACAAGTTTGCTTATTTTTTTTTTTTTTTTTTTTCAAGTTCGACGCTGAAGATTACCCGTTGACTAAGTGTGGAATCTGAAAGCTAATAATTTCAAACTGAAGCAAAAATAATCTACAGAAAAAAAATGACAAACACTCCTATTTGAAAAACTAGATTTCATGCTTGAGATATTTCCCGTATAGTTTAACCAGTTAAGACTCCTGGTATCTAGAGAAGAGACATTAATTCTTTTCAGTTTAGTTATCCCACTGTCTAGATCACATTCGGTTATTTCCCCATGAATTATTTTTAAAAAGATGTGGCCTATGAAGCTTAGATGCAAGGGAGGCAAATCCTGGAGTAGTCAAACTAAACTGCTAATAAGGATCATCAGTTGTAACTCCTAAACTAAAATCCAAACACTGTTGAACCAATTTAACTCTACGAAGATTTTTTTCTTTTTTTTTCAAATATGGCGTCATATTGGAATTTATTCGATATTTTAAAATATGGCTTCATATTAGAATTCATTCGATATTTTAAAATATGGCTTCATATTTGAATTCATTCGATATTTTAAAATATGGCTTCATATTTGAATTTATTCGATATTTTAAAATATGGCTTCATATTTGAATTCATGCGATATTTTAAAATATGGCTTCATTTGGAATTCATTCGATATTTTAAAATATGGCTTCATATTGGAATTCATTCGATATTTTAAAATATGGCTTCATATTGGAATTCATTCGATATTTTAAAATATGGTTTCATATTTGAATTCATTTGATATTTTAAAATATGGCTTCACATTGGAATTCATTCGATATTTTAAAATATAGCTTCATATTGGAATTCATTCGATATTTTGAAAAATGGCTTCATATTTGAATTCATTCGATATTTTAGAATATGGCCTCATATTGGAATTCATTCGATATTTTAAAATATGGCTTCATATTGGAATTCATTCGATATTTTAAAATATGGCTTCATATTGGAATTCATTCGATATTTTAAAATATGGCTTCATATTGGAATTCATTCGATATTTTAAAATATGGCTTCATATTGGAATTCATTCGATATTTTGAAATATGGCCCCATATTCGAATTCATTCTGATATTTTAAAATATGGCTTAGCAAAAATTAAATCATCTGAAGATGCAAATGATAATGCATTATCAAATGAAAGTGCCACGGCTTTCAGTTAGAGGTTGAATATCATATTTTAGTATTCTTAAAAGGTAGTTGAAAAGTCAATCGCGTGATACTCAGATATACAGAATTTGATTTTTTTTTTTTCTGGATGTGATCTGATCTGGGTGCTTAATTTATGTAACGGATATATTCTTCTGTAATCACGGTTCCAAATCGTAACTGCAACCCTGTAAAGAGCGAATGCGGCCCATAATAACCGAAAATTTGAAAACGCATTTTATACGAAACTGTCTAGCGGGAAACATTCCACAATGGACGCTGATTCAGAGATTACGACATTTCCTCAGATTCAACAGACTAATTATTCCTACATATTTTTGGGAATTTCGAAAAAAAGCCTGAAATTTCTCAAACATGACATAAAGTCAAACTAAAAATTTATAATTCTGAGATAGCCAATCGTTTATCTTTAAGCAAGGCAGTACCCAGGATTTTTTTCGGGGGGGGGGGGGGGGTTTACTCAAATATTTTTTTCGGGGGAGGGGGGGAGTCTACACAAAAAAAAATAAAAAAACGCATTAAAAATTTGTTTATATCCATGTTTGTTACGTTTTTACGAATCAGACAAAAATTTCGTGGGGAGGGGGGGTACAACCCCCTTCCCCCTGGGTACGGCCCTGTCCTTAAGTGGGCGTTTACCCGCTCACCCTCCACATTTTAAAACCAAAGAAAATAGCATTTTAGTGGACAATATCTCCCTTTTCTCTTTCCTTCGACAGGGGCGATAGAATCTTGCCAAAGTCGTAAATTATCGTGATAGGGTGCTTTAAACGAAAATTAAAAGTTATGGTGCTTTTTTTACGTTACGGAAGAGATCGTGCCAGAACAAAATGCCCTTTTCTGCAAAAAAAAAAAAAAAAAAAAAAAAAAAAAAAAAAAAAAAAAAAAAAAAGCTAATGCCAATGAGTAGAAAATCTGAGATGGTCTCACCGTTTTTATGGTGAAATAATTGTATGATCTACGCCCTACCTAATATTCTTCTAATATGTTTTTTTGAAGCTCAATCCTAATGAACTATACCTAAGCATGATAAAAATATAATACTTTAGAAACAAATTTGGGTTATATATTTGCACATTAGGGGGGGGGGGGGGGGTAAATTATATCGGATCTCTGTGCCTAACGTGTTAAGTACAGTTATTCTGCGTATTATGTAGTAAGAAATGTCTTCTAACTTCTCACTGTCCAATACCTTACCCCCCCCCCCGTAATGTGCAAATATATAGCCCAAATTATATATTTTCTATCTATTCTGTCACTTCTCTTTGTCTTGTCTAACGCTAAACTGAAAAAAAAACTAACAAAAAAAAAACGGTTCTGCAATGCGTCAATTAATGAACAACTAGACGGATAGGGCGTAGTTCATACAAGTACCGAAAATTCCTTAACAGGATTACAATTAAAGATCTGAAAATTCCGTTCCTCCCCTCCCAATATTAAAAATACGGCCTTCTTGTGGTTGAACCTGAACCCATTGTTCAAGTACTACCTACAGAGATGGAGTATTTGCTTGGTATATATATTTATATATATATATATATATATATATATATATATATATATATAATATATATATATATATATATATATATATATATATATATATAATATATATATATATATATATATATATATATATATATATATATATATATATATATATATATATATATATATATATATAGATATATATATATATATATATATATATATATATATATATATATATATATATATTATATATATATATATATATATATATATATATATATATTATATATATATATATATATATATATATATATATATATATATATATATATATATATATATATAGTACCCGGTGGCTCCACCGTTGGGTCCCAGTACTCGGCAGGCTTCTGTATATGGATTCTCACTGTCGCTTGTATTCTAAACGCAGACAAATTGAGCCTTTTCTTGATGTCATGACGTCCAAATAGACGTAGTGCCTTTGTAAAATAACGTTTTTTTATTGGACCTTTAATTTTTGTTTCGGCTTGTCTTTTGTCATTATGAAAGACATGTGGCCGAACCTTTGTTTCTTTTAATTGTTCAGGTGGTGGGACAAAACCTTCTTCTTTTGCCTCGGCTTGTCTTTTGTCATTATGAAATTAATATCGCCGAACCTTTGTTTCTTTTAATTATTCTGGTGGTGGGAAAAAAAACTTCTTTTTCTTCCAACGATTTATCTAGTCCAGGTTTTTGATTTTCAAAGGTATGGTACGCATTGATGAGCTTATCCATGTCAAAATCCAAAACCTAATGATCATCGCTATCATTTTAAATTTGTTTGGTTCGTTTTACCTCAGCTTGTATTTCGTCATTATGAAATACATATCGTCGAACCTTTGTTTTTTTTTAACAAAGGTATGGTAGGCATCCATGACCTTATCCATGTCGAAATCCCAAACCCAATCATCATCGCTATCATTTTCAATTTTGACACGTTTTGATTCTCGCTGTTCTGGTTGATTTTCACTGACTCGCTCACATGTTTTGGTATCGCATGTCTTCTAACCACGTGTGTCTGTGCTTTTCATTTTTGACTTGCTCACATGCTCTATGAAAGACATAGTGCCGAAACATTGTTTTTTTAATTGTTCAGGTGGTGGGACAAAAATTTGACCTTATCCATGTCAAAATCCAAAACTTAATAATCATTGCTATCATTTTCAATTTGTTTGGTACGTTTTACCTCGGCTTGTATTTCGTCATTATGAAATACATATCGTCGAACCTTTGTTTTTTTTAACAAAGGTATGGTAGGCATTGATAACTTTATCCCTGTCGAAATCCCAAACCCGATCACCGTCGCTATCATTTTCAATTTTGACACGTTTTGATTCTCGCTGTCCAGGTTGATTTTCATTTTGACTTGCTCACATGCTCGGTGTCGCATGTCTTCTAACTACGTGTGTCTTGGCTCTTCATTTTCATTTTGACACGCCACCACTCTTCTTCTAACTACGTCTGTATTTGTTCTTCATTTTCATTTTTGACTCGCTCACATGCTCGGTGTCGCATGTCTTCTAAATGCGTGTGTCTTTGCTCTACATTTTCATTTTTGACACGGCGCCGCTTTTCTTCTAACCGCGTGCATCTTTGCTCTTCATTTTCATTTTTGACATGGTTTTGGATTTTGATTACTTCAGACAATTTAGCAATAGCCTTTGCTTTAGCTTCCCGTATTAAGTGTTGTCAATTGATGGTCCAGGTCCAGGTTGTCGATTTTCACATCTTATCACGTTTGATAGTCCAGGTGTTGGTTCCAAAGAATCATTTATAGTAACTGCAACTGCAAATTTTCGTTTTTTGGGCCTTCCAACAGACATTATATTATACGTAATTTATGCGTTGGAAACTCAACAATCTTATTTATGCTATGCATGACATCATACAAGAAAATCTTTTGTAATGTCATAAGAAATGCTTACATGATGTACTAACATAGAACACGACGTCAATTGCAAAAACCCAAATTTAAGGCTCTTAGCGAATTTTCTCAGACTTCTGACCTATCTAGATCGTTTTTTTATGCGAATATATCCCAAGATACCAATTTTTCAGAAAAAATAAGGAGCCGTTTTCGAGAAGATACAAACATATATATATATATATATATATATATATATATATATATATATATATATATATATATATATATATATATATATATATATATATATATATATATATATATAATATATATATATATATATATATATATATATATATATATATATATATATATATATATATATATTATATATATATATATATATATATATATATATATATATATATATATATATATATATATATATATATATATATATATATATATATATATATATTATATATATATATATATATATATATATATATATATATACAATTATTGCTCACTTATTAAGATAGTATATGTATAGTATGTACAATAAAACATCCTAAAACGCTATGTTTCTGCTCTACAAAAATCGCATAGTCTTTTGTTTTCAGCAAGATGCTAGCTTTTTAAAGTTGTACAAATAGAGGAAATACATTAAGTCAGGTTACTTGAGCTAGTTTTATAGATATATTCTGCATAAGCTACAAAACAATAATTTTTGTTTTTCTTAAGTTAGAACTTCAATCTTTACTTCCGCCAGAAAACTTTTTGTTTCATTTTTAATCAATTTATATTAATGCTTAGCTTCAGTATTAACTGAATGAAATTTATATGATTAGAATCACTATGAAATGTAGAATATTTCAGAACATGCCCACTTTGTGAATTTTTAAACTTCAACCCTATGCGATGAGTATCAGCGAGACGCAGCATTTATAACGATATACTTAAGTCCACAATTTCGTAATTTGGTTATTTTTGGGTCGGTAATTCTGAGGTTTGTTTTCTAATATGTGTCAATATTTCCGATTTTGGGTGGTTCTTTTTATGCTGCTGTTTATAAATTTGACATCTAGGTAAGTAAGACCCCCCCCCCAACACATAATTTTGTTTATAATCTTCCTGTAGTTACTTTGTATTTACAATTCTTATTACCCCTTCTCCTCCCCAAGAATTCGTACCCATTATACTCACGGGTCAGTTTTAAGGTGTTATATAAGATAAATACTTCATTAACGCGGTGTTTTTTCTGTCTTATTTCGAGTTCCTCTCTCCCCAAAAAGGTTTTCGGGTAGAGAATCTACTAATATAGATTGCAGAAGCACCAGGAGGTTATTACGTAAATCGTTTTCCTTCCAATAGTCAGCTCTTATATCTAGCCCAAGTACGCATGCACGAGGGGGGGGGGGGGCTGGTCCCGTACCTCCATAAATATGGTCCATTTTTGGTAGTTTTTTTTCATCCCAGTCACAAAATATGGGCTCCTCCTGGAACAGAGTCCTCCATAGGTGCTAGGATCGGGAATTAGATAAGCCTAGTTAAATATTAGCAAACTATATTACCTAAGATTAATGTATTAAGTAATAGCATTAAGAAGTAATAAATACAATTCAATAAATTATATAATTTTTGGGTAAAATAAATTATATAATAAAAAAAATTTCTCTCATGGGGATCAAGGATGAAAGTTGCCCTGAGGCCCTGGAAGTACATACGGCTACATCTATTGAAGAAACAACACTTATGGCCTGTTTACTATGGAATTAGACACTTGAACTATCATGACAAATAATGTATTTCAACTAATCAAGTCATCTGTGTTACTGTTTTCTATGGATGTAGTGATTAATTTTCACGTATAGAGTATATTCAATGGGTTTATTTTGTGATAGAAGTTGAATTTGACTGATATCGTTTGCTTTTCCACCTTTTGAAATATATTAATTTGTTTTCAGGTCCCGAGATTTCTACCACACATGCTATAGTTTAAGTGGTCTCTCTATATCGCAACATGTATTTGGCAGAGAAACTGAACCACAAGTTATCGGCCACCATTCCAATCTAGTTGTGAGCAATTTTTTTTCCTTAATGACCCGCCACTTCTACTTCGTGAATAATTATGGCATAATTTACTTATTTCTTATGTTGTTGTTTTTTTATTTGTCTTCTTGTAATGTTGTCCCTCTCAAAATTAACTCCTATGTATATGCCCATGGGCGTAGGCAGCATATTGTCTAGGGGGGGGGGGGGGGGGGGCAGATATTGTCTAGAGGGGGGGCATTCGATAGTGTGATGGAGTTTTATCAACTGCTTTTTCCAAACCATCTGCTTTTTCAGCCATATCTAATGTAAATTTGAAGGTCTAGGCGGGGCAGCTGCCCCCCCCCCCTCCCTACGCCCATGTATATGCCTATGTTGACCGACAACTCTTTTTTGTACCTCGGTACAAACGATATCGTAAAGAACAAAACTTGTGTTTTATAATTATTGAACCAAAAATTGTAGATTGAAATGCAGTCCATTAATTCTGCTAAATTCCTACGTTATTTATGACAGATATGGCTGCATTTGCCTAATTACATGACTTAAACAATTGAAAAGACGCCGTTGGTTCCTTGCGTTGATTTGAAAAATCAACGCAAGGAACTGTCAGCTTTTTCGAAGCGTAATTTTAATTCACGAGAGTCTTCATCCAGCGTTTTAATTTCTTCGGCAGAAAAAAAGACCCGTCAAAAAAAGACCAGCGATCTCTAAACATTTCCTTCGGCAGGAATTTATGACTTCACTATCCTATCCCAAGCATCTTGCAACATTGAGCCCATTGAACCTATTTTTGTTTGGTATTTTGTTTCTTTGCTTAACGAGTCTGCGTTGCGATCCATGCCAATGAGGGGTAATTCCGTTAACATGGGAAAGACTACCAGGTGAGATTCTAGACCAGTCGGTTAGTCTCGATTTCCGTAGGTTGCTAAGGGGCCATTGTATTGGTTGTTATGATTTTGATTAATGTGTTTTATTTCAATAAGCAGTATCAATAATGCTCTGGTCCGAGCAGAAGTAATCAAAGGACTATGATATCAAGAATACAAGTAATACTGAATCGCAATAGTTTTATATTATCTTTTCTGTTGTTTAAAACATTGTCAGAATATACCTATTGCCAACAGTTTTTTGGGCCACAACAATTTTTTCACAACGATACACTTTTGGTAAATTAATCAAAATTAGGTAATGTGCGGTTGCTAAAAGTAATGGAAAAGTTCCGATTTTATCTTTGAATTCAGCATATGAAGTTGCATTAGAAAATTAACACAAACTTTCAACAGGATGTCAAATTATTTTGCAATAACCGTACCTCATAGGAAAGTATAGTCACATTCTTCAAATCAGCTACAAAAAAGAATGTAAAAAAAGTGTAGCCATTTATTTTACCCAATAAATGATTTTTTTTAACATTATATCCAGCTTTGTAGGCATTGGGGTTCAAAAGCTGTTGTAAATTTTAAATGGGAATGGGCCTGAAAAGCAAAAGTTACCCAATAAGTATCATAGTCAGACATTAGTTTCTTGGTCCACCTTGAGAAAAACTCAAAGAAAAAAGAAGAATTCACCTCCAAGACCGTGCTGATTCATCTATCGATCTTAAAATCAAACAGTGTGCCTCGATTTGACACAATGTCTTTATCTTTTTCTTCTCTTTCTTTTTCAGCATCCAATTCATCCACTGTACAATATCGGACTCCGTTCAGCGGCTCTTGCTCATCATTATTTCAAATGCCAAGAAGTGCCAAGATAGCATATTTTTTGACGATTTTATTTATCCTTCGTATTGTGAAATAAAAATTGGACTTTTTTTCAAAAACAGACGCATGCATGAAACAGAAAATTAAAAAAGTGACGTATATCATGTCTTCATCTTCTTGAAAAGTCCGGGACGCCCATCATAATCATCTCCTGGCAGACTGACGTGCTTCCCACTAGCCTTTGCTCTCTCAAGCGCTCGAACTGAAAAAAAAGTGAAATAAAAACTAAAGTGAAATAAAATAGGGTATATTTTGTTACAACGGCTTTTTTGTTTAAATAAATGCATGTCAAGGGCACTTATGAGAAACAGAGCTATCTTGTTCTTAAGAAAATAAATATAAAATAGAAAGTTACGAATCAATAGAATCCGACTTGTTTCCTAATTCTTTATCTCTTTCTTTTTGTCTTATTTAAGGTTCCCTTGGTCCTGAAATTTTAATTGAGGCATCATCTTGGCCCGAACTTTCAATCACATCATTCTAAAAAATATAGTTTTTGTGCCAAGAATCAATATAACCAAATATTTCTTCCAAAATGTCCTTGTTTAGGTCCTCTAGGTTAAGTCTATTTACCCTTAAGTTTTACGTCGATCACCGAAACAGAATGTTGGTCATTTTAGGGTTTCACGAATCCATACAGCCCTTTTTGTTCAAAATATTTGTTTCTCTGAAGTCCGTTTGGGCTGGGATAAACGCTAGGTAAGTCAATGGCCGCTTAGAGACCGCGCAAATTTAGGCCTATTCTAGGCGTCTCGAATCAATCATGGCTTTTGTCGCCATTGAAGTCCCCTTGTCTCTGTCTACCTGCCCTGTAAATTTAAGCCAATATGAAAAAACAAAACTAGTTGACCCGATTTCAGGTGTCGTATTACGATCCAACCAATCTTTGAAATTTCTTTTTTTTTATTAAGATGTATCTGGCCCTGTCAGCTATAAGCAAAATACTTTATTCCTGCTCACACTTTTCTATCAGAGACGAAACTAATTTGGGCCCATTTTCAGGCGTCACAAACCAATACATCCAAGTTTTATTTCAAAAGGACTATTTTTTTCCATCTAGATCCACCTGACAGAGAAACTTACGAAGCGTCATTTTAAAGCTAATTGAAGAGACGAGATTTAACCCTCCCTTTTATGTGTCCTGAATCTTAGTTTTTTGGTCTGGAATGATCAAAAATATTCGAAGTCAAGTAACTGGACTGAACTAAGTATTCTAACTGATAGGGGAAAAAAAAGCTTTGGACCCAGTGAAGCAAAAGCTTTCAAGTTTTTTTCCAGAGAACACAGTCCGCTAGATCAAATAGCTTAAGGCTTTAAGTTTCAAACATTTAAGAAAAAAATGTCTATCCTTTTACGGACGAACTCAATATTTAGCAGACAGAAATGCTTTTGCAGTCTTATCCCTTTGCTTAAACATAATATTTTGAGTCATCTTGCCCTCCCCAAGCGCTCCTGGAAGTTTTAACTCAATCTCGAAATATTACAAGTAGCGATGGCCTGGGTAAAGTTACTGGCTTTCGATTTACCTCATTATTACAAGATAAATGTGTTCAAAATCCACTGAGGCTAATAATGCCAAACTTTTAGGCGAATCGAAGACACACACTTGTCGGCGCCCATATTCCCTCTAAACATAAAATATAAAGGTCCCTTTCCTCCTCCCGCAAACAATCCGGAAATTTCAGACCTGAATCAAACGCTTGATCATAATCTATAAAGATATTTAATGGGATTTGATGACTTGGGTACTCCTTAATTACTAATCTAAGAGTGAAAAATTGGCCATCATATCCTCTCCTCCCCTTCCTAAAACCACACTGTTCTTCTGTTAAAACTTATTCAACACTCAGAGGCGTCGCTTTTTTTTGGGGGGGGGGGGGGCAATTGCCTCCGCCCCCCAATAATGTAAAGAAAAATTATTATGTATCCCATGCCCTTGACTATCCGGATATGGACCCCTCTTGCTCACCAATAAAAATGCTGGAGATTCGCCCCTGTCTACACTCTTAGTCTAAAAAGTTTCATAATACTACATAGTTTGCTTCCTACAGAAACCAAGCAAATGGCTCTATAATTACAACACTCACTCTTATCACCTTTCTTATAGAAGGGTTTACGAAAGTTTCCTAAAATTGCTAGATACTTTCCCAATTTCAAAAATCATTTTCGAATTCATATTTAGAAAGGAAACTAGAACTTCAAAATTCAAACAATACGAGCCCCTCTCCCAACAAAACCCCTCCCTTCCATATGAAGTGGTCGGGAAAAAACTTGTTGGCCCTTTATCGGGTCTCATTTTTGGGGGGGGGGGCAAATTTGTTTTATTTTTGCTTTTGCGTTGGCTTTTCATTCGCTCAAGGACTGAAGTATTTAAGTTTGGAGCCGATCAGGAAGAAAATTTTTGGCCCTTTTCTGGGCCTTGTTTTGGGTGGGAGGAAAGTGCCTGCCCCGGATCATTTTTTTTTTTTTTACATTTGGTTCCTCTTGATCCAATGACATAAGGCTGTAAACCTCAAACTGATCAGGCACAAAAATTTTGACCCAGTTCCGTCTACCCCCTTCTCCCTCTAACAAATTTTTTACCCTGAAAATAACTCCTGAAAGTTTCTAGCCAATTGCACACCTAACATCAAACAAGCCCTTCCCCCTTTCCGTCATAACATTTATGTGTAAACAATTGGAAATTTTGATTATTTACGGCTCTGGCCCCAGGGACTGTGGGGGTCATGCCAACCCCGGAGACTGTATTCATTAAACCTTAGACTATTTTGGACAAAATGGCTACCTCAAAACTTGATCGGATATCATTCGGGTTACAGAGGGGTCATGTAGCAAAGAAGGGCACGATGCACAGGTACGTTGTCAAGGTGAAGGATCCATTTTTCTCTTTCCAGGGGACAGACCTTTTCGTTTTCACGCAAAAACTATGGGACGCTTTTGCAGTATTTCTGGCTGCCTGTCTGTCCCTTTGGGAAAAATTAATAAATGCAAGATGAATAGGAAAAAACAACATACAGTCTTTACATTTGATCCACTTCGTCAAAATTTCTCTTTGGTCGTGTGAATCTGGTCTCTTCAAATAAGAAGAATGGGGCCTTTTTCTTGGGACACACCCGAAGACCCGTGATTCGTCATCCGTTATTACCCATATCAAAGAATTCTGTGTCCATTTTGGCTCAAGTGAACAGTTCTTGAGACGCTTCAAGTCAGTGCTGCTTCTGGTCGTGCAGTAACAACTTTGGAATGAAGTTGGTGAACATTATGCATGCCCAAATTATTTTTTTTTTTTAATTTACTGAGCGACTTAGAAACTCCAATTCAGGTTTTCGGCCATCTCCCTAAATTTAAGTCTACGTTCCGAGCGCACTAAATCGCAAACTTTCACAATGTTTCTCTTGGTTTTTCATGTGAAAGACTGGCCATCTCTGAATCTTAAATCAGATAAATATGTTTGACAAGCTCAGACATTTACCTCCTAAAGCTGTTTTTAAGATTTCACAAGTCTCCGGACAAATTTTCAAGTTTTAAACAAAATTTCACGGAGACACATTGTTTCAGTTTTTTTATCCATTTTGCAGAGTTAATAATTCGCCATGAAACACGCACACGCCTGCACTCAACAAGTTGTTAAGCTGTATAGGAAAAAGAAATCTTGGTGCTTGTTTCAGCACTTATCAAGGTTAAACATGTTTTTTGAGTCATTTCACATAGTTGGCGAAGCATTGATTTAAACTGTCTCTGGTGCCCTTTCATGTTGTGCTAATAATAGCTTGTTATCTAAATAACCTCAAGAGATTTATTTATACTCGCTGCAGCTCTCAACAACATTTACTATGAGTTGCCATCAATGTTGATCACTATCGTCTATGGAACAGGATTGGAGATACAAAACAACAATCAAGGATTGTGCATTAGTGATGAGTGGAAACCCATCTGCAGAAATTCAGCACCATCTGCGTTACCTGACAAAATCATATGCTGTCAATACGTTTTAGTTTTACTCTGTACCGCCGTCGCTAGGGGTGCTAATGCTATAAGCTTCCTTTTTTCTCAATTGAGTAATGCTATACGGTTTTTAACACAAATATTTTTTACTTTCTGCAGGACTTATGTTTCATGGCTAAAGATCCAATCGCTTCGCTGTCTTATGTTTTTTGGTTTTAATCTCAAAATTGATGTCCTTCTTTCTAGCTACGAGGTTGTTAATAATATCAACAGATTAAAATATTGTACCGAAAATGTTCTTTAAAATTGACAAGCTCTCAATAGAACAATTATCTATAGTGACTCGATCCTCCAAACAAATCAAATCGAATTGTAGCACCATTTCTTCGGAACAAAATCTGCAGAAGAATGCAAGATGTCTGGAGGTTCAGGGAAAATTTTAAAATATTAAAAAACAAGATCGTATACAATACAGGGGCGCAATGTTCTTAGGACCAAGGAGGCGCAACCAGAGAAAACTTCATCATCCCAATAAAACACACATAATGGATAGTATTCAAGATTGTTGAACATGCTTACCACAACCAGCCTTTGTTAGTCCCAGATAAAACTAGAAAAATAACAAATAATAAAATCTATAAGCCCAACACCATAAAATCTCAAATAGCAACCCACATAAAACTTTACTGTTTTGCCAACTACTTTGAAGTAAAGCAAGCTGTGTACAGCATTTTTGTTAATGCTACTATTAAAAGTTAAGAGCATTGAAAATTAGAAGTATATAATCCTTGAAATTGGACGAAGGCAAGCTTTACACATCCAATCTACATGGACATGTAGGAGCTAAATAAAAAAGTCTTGAAAAGTTTGTAAGTAGACAAGAATCCAACCAACTCATTCAATATTTAGTGTCAGGTGGGGTCACATCCTCGCTACAGGAGTCTACGGAGGCATAATTTAGGAAACTCAAGTCAGAGCCTCTATTACAAGTTGTAGATTTGAAATCTATAAAGAAAAAAGTAGGCCTGATTTGGAAAGTTTATCGTAAGGTACTTGATTGTTTACCAATTTTTGGAAGAGGCCCAGTATTTGTTAGAAAATAATTTAAAGAAGCAGGAAAATAAGAAAAGGTTAATAAGAGAAATTAAGGAAACTATTTAAAAAGAAAAAAAAAGGTATGACACTTACTTTGCTGCTCAAGTACTTCATTCTGTCGCTTCAAATCATCTATGTCCTGCTGATGAGCAGAATTTTTCCTTCTCATAAACTGGATGTAATCAGCAGCTTTCTTTAAAATTTGAGCTCTACTTGCTTGCTAGAAAGAAAATTATAAAAGCAAGCAATGGAAAACAGGACTTAAAACAAAAAGTTGCTTTTGGTAAATGCTAAGTTACTGAAGCTAATGAGGTCAATGTGCAAGTGAGCAATGACGAACATCCCGAAGGGTAAACCCTGTTTGACGTAAGAAAAATGCATCTGAAAAACTCTGTTTTTTCTCCTTAAAGACATTAAGTTATGCAAATAGAGTACAACGTGTGCTAGCCTGCTAGAGTGGAGCTTTGCACTCAAAAGCGGAAACACGGTTAAAAAACGAAAACATAACGGAACAACGGCTAGCCCTTCAAAATAGACTATAAACTCCACTTCGAATCACATATTGTGCGCTCTAGCCCAAGAAAAAGCGCGAATCCTCCTTTTTAGCTCCGATAACGATTTGATACTTTCCATTTCATTACAATACACCCAAACTGGAAACATAGTAAAAAAAAAAAATAATAAAACATAGAGGAAATGCAAAGGTCTATTGGCATTTTCCTTCCACATACCAAATCGGCCTCAGCCAGAATACCCTTTATCTTTTTTTATACCAGCTTGGATATTAAAATGCAATAACAAAAATGCCATATTTCTATTTGAGGTCACATCTATTTGTTCCAGCAAGTGTGTGTAAAATTGTCTTTCAAAGGAGCAACATTCCGGATTGCAATTTTCATTGATTAAATTGTGGGGAGCATTAGTCTCAAGATACGTAGTGTCTCAGCCCAGGAATAAATAACTCCTCCTCAAATCTAAATGAAGCGCTTACGCTTGGGAAGCAAGAAGCTCAGAATTCCAGTTGGCCGGAAGTTCTGGTCCCAAAAAACGTCCATCTTAGGTGTTAGATTGGTTTTCAGCACAACAGAACGGGACTTCCCCGTTCTAAAAAAAAGTAAAGATTAAAGACAATGTGCCTCATACCCTTCTATTATTATTTCCTTCTTCTTATTGATGATAATTACTTTGTGTTCCACTCCAGATAGTCAGATTGGCTTTAAAGTGGGTATAAGTAGAGAGTATGTACACTGTCTCCTTGCGCACTTGTTAACTGATTGTGGTGAAAAAGGTGAAAAGTTTATATTGGCCGCGCATGATGCTAGGATAGCTTTCGACTCCAGCATACGACTGGGCAGCTCGTGATTGTAAGCATGGTCTTTCTCGGTCTATCACCACAGCACTTAAAGTGATCTATACGGTAAATTAAACACACAGTAGAAATTTTCCGAGTAGTCTATTCAGATAAATAGACACGCTACACTTATTCATGTTCAGATTATATAAAAAGGACAAGTTTTTTTCAAGTTATAGTACATTAAAACTTATAACAAACAGAAATTACTCTGGATATAAGGGGGGGGGGGCTACACCCTTCTCAATCCCCCGCTCTTACGCTAAAGTTTTATATTACTTTAAAAAATACTTCTAATTCCCACTCAACTCCTCTTGTGTTTGAGTAGTCGTTCTTAAGGATTTAAAACAAAAAAGTAAAACTTTAGCGTAAAGAGCAGGGGGATTGATGATGCGGCAATCACAGTTATACACGGAATAATTTCTCTTACCTTTAAGTTTTAAATTTCAGTTGAAAAAAAGCTGTTTTTTATTCAATTTCACAACATTTTTCAAATCATGCCCAGGCCTAACCAAGGTGATATGGGATTTCACATTTAATGATGAGAAGAAAAAGATTTTCTACAATAAGATGGGAGTTATCATCCGGCAGCACCTATATTCAGGGTGAATCCAAATGAAGAGAGTTTAGAAACTAATTTTTGATCCCCCCCCTCCTAAGATCATTTCCTGTGTTTACCTAAATGCTCAAAGAATCTTAGAAACGTGCTTTTTGAGGAATCACGCAGACCCATTCCCGCTACGCAACGACCCACTGAGTCTCCTCCATAATAGCTGATGCGAAACTATACCTCACTGTACAAAATTTTATCAAACATAATTTGAATCAACTTGATTAAATCAAGCTTTAAAATGAGTACAAAGTGACTCTTCAGGAACAAACGCCACCACATGGCTTTACTGCCTCTGAAATTGGAAACCTTAGTATATAGTTTTTCAATAACATCAAATCGATTGGCTATCTCAGAATTTTTAATCGATAACAACTCTTTTGGTGAAACATCTTTGGGTGAAAATTATGGTTCGGTGCTACAAATGAAAGACAGGAAACACCCCTTTGCTGTGGTACAATCTTTTTGCGTACTTAGAAAGACCAACAGAATTTGTAATTTACAATAGAATGAGCCATCTCCGGATTTTCAAGGACTATTGGTTTGACAAGAGCAGCCCTAAAAAAAAAAAAAAAAAAAAAAAAAAAAAAAAAAAAAAAAAAAAAAAAAAAAAAACATGAATCTGTGATCTTGCTTATTGAAAAAAAAAAAAATCAAAATTCCACATTTGTGTAGATGTGGGCTTAAAATCTCTCCATTAGGGTTCTCTGATGTTTAAATGCACTTCTGTGTACATATGTTTAAATAGGTGAAAATTGGTATGTAAATAGGAAAAGAGAAATATTACCATTTGTGATCGATGAAAACAAAAATCCTGGATGCACTTGCCAGCTCACCCACCACAAAAAATTCTGCCAAGGCTCATGATGCCCTGCCTCGCCTTTTCTACCTCTGTGCCAGTATGCACATGAATGTAATATATTTTGCTACGTAGAAAAAGGTTGTCGCAATAGGAGGGATACCATTACCCCCGCCCCCTCTCCCCAGCACCAATAAGAAAGCCGTAGACCAAAAATATTCCCGGAAATCAAGAGGGATTATATATAAATTTCTACCTAATATAATAGTTTGGTGCCATAGAATGACAAAAAACACCACTTTCCTGTTGCAAAATCTCTTTGGTCAGTTAAAAGGGGCAGTAGAACTTTTAATTTCCGTTCGAATGAGCCCTCTCTTGGTTTTCACGGATCATCGGTTCAATACGATCATCCCTGGGGAAAAAAAGTACAAATAAAATAAAAACTCGTCCGTGCTCTTTCTTCTGGGAAAGATACAGGGTTTGTCCGGAAAGTAATGGGACTGAGTCGATTTAAAAACATTTATTAATCCAATCGTTACAATTCTGTAAAAACTTTCAAAATAGGCTCCTTTTGCGTCAATGCAGCGCTGCCAGTGCGATTTTCAAGCATTGAAGGCGTCATGGTATGCATTCTCCAGAATAGCCTTGAGAGCCGCGGTTCATGCTGGTTGGATCCCCTCTGTCGCCTCAAAATGCTTGCCTGTCATCAGCCTTTTCAGACGAGGAAACAAAAAAAAGTCCGGGGACCACATCAGGGCTGTAGGGAGGCTGCGGATGTGTTGGGAAGCTGGCCTTGGTCAGGTAGCTGTTAACGAGAAAGGCGGTGTGAGCTGGGGCGTTGTCGTGGTGCAACTTCCAGTCGGCTGCGATGTCTTGTCGGACTCGATTGACCCTTCGTTTGGGTCTCTTGGGAACCTCCACATAAAACTTGGCGTTGACGGTTTGTCCGGAGGAATAAGTTCATGGTGTACGATGCCTTTCATGTCAAAAAGACAATGAGCTTCGTTTTAACTTTGGATTTGCTCATTCTTGCTTTTTTTTTTCAGGTGAGGAGACGCCGACGTGTGCCACTCGGAAGATTAATTCTTTGTCTTGGGATCATACTCAAAGATCCAGGAATTGTCACCTGTGATCACACTATTAAAAAATTGGGGGTCACTTTCACACATGTTCAAATTTTCTTGGGACACTTCCATTCGCCGCAATTTCTGGTCGTCGGTGAGCAGTTTTGGGACCATCTTAACGCACACCTTGCACATGTTCAAATGCACCGTCACAATGTCATGAACGACAGATTTTGGTAAATTTGAGATTTGAGCAATTCAACGAATACTAATTCGATGGTCCGAGTTCAAAACTTTGCCCACATGAGTCACATTGTCGGTTTTGTCGAAGTTGAAGGTCTTCCGCAATGGTCTTCATCGGCAACCTCTTTCCGGCCCTCCAAAAAAGCCTGAGTTCACCGAAACACACCATTTCTTGCTAGAGCAACATCTGTGTAAGCCTGCTTGATCATATCAAACGTCTCTGTCGCAGATTTACCAAGTTTCACATAGAATTTAATCGCGTACCTCTGCTCTAACGAACGCTGCATTTTTGACTTGCACCACTCACAGAAACACGTCACGCAAAAATGCCTGTCCTGTCCTTCATGGTGTTTGGAGACAACTGAACAGCCACTCGTTCGTTAGCTAGGAAAGCCCTCTACCGAGTCCAGTCGGAGCACGCACGCTCCGAAGTACAGTTGCGGCGGAATAAAATCAGTCCTATGACTTTCCGGACAAACCCTGTAAGTTTGCCGTACAGAAAAATAGCTTGTGTAGGAGATCGCATAATGCAAAACTCTACAACAAATATATGAAAATGATTGACACGAAGAAGATTCATCAAAGCCGAGAAAGCTGTAACTTGGAGGAACATTTATTTGCGATCAAAGCCACCCTTATATACTTTCCCTCAACCAACTATCATTTATATGCAAAGTTGTGTCGTATCTGTCTGCAATCATGAACAAGATTAAGGATGTCCATCGAGAGGTATGCAAAAGTCTGAAGGATAACCATGGTAAGAGACTAGGGAGGAGAGCACTCTATGATACAGAAGAGTGGACAGCAGCATTTACTTCCTTTCTAGTGGTCTTTAAAACTGTAGCTGTACCGCAGGGTACTTCAACCTTCGATGTTCTTGCAAGAAAACGTAGTATTTGTAAATAGTAATATTTGTTACATTTGAACTTAATTACCGAATTGGGTTATCAACCTGCAGCTATTTTAAAATATACAGCTCGCAGCTCATGTTCATTATGGACCAAGGTATTCAATCTGGTCCATCATTTAATTTATAACTAGCGTGTACTGTTTACACTGTTTTACTGTGTTCAACTGGCTTCACTTCTTCCATAATAAAATGTGTCTGGTGTTTGGCTGACTGTGGTTCGTTTTCTTAATAGATAAAAAAAAATAGTTTTTTTTTAAAGCAAGGAGCAAAATTAAAACTTAAAACGAACAGAAATTATTCCGCATATAAGGGGGATTGCCCCCTCCTCGCTCTTCACGCTAAAGTTTTTTAGTACTTTTAAAAAAGCTTCTTATTCTAATTAAGCGGCCATTGTGCTTCAGGAGTCGTTCTTAAAAAAATTGGGACAAAAAGTCAAACTTTAGCATTTCGGTCGAAAAAACTTGTTTTTCTTTTAAATTTGATTTCTGATCATTTTTCAAATAATGCCGGGAAAGTGGCTCCTCCTCCATGAAATATTCCCTCCACCCGCAAAATATTCTTCAATGGAAAGTTCGTTCCAAGCAAAATACACCCCAACCCGGAGCATTCCGCCTGAGAAATTATATCATCGCTAAAAAGTCTCCCCAAGAAAATTTCTTGCGGACGATACCATACTGGAAAATTCTACCTAGCATACTTTAATTCGATTTTTTTTTTATTATTTCTGATCATTTTTCAAATCACGCCAGAAATCCCATCACTGTCGAAATTTTCTCAGAAATCCCCCCCCCCACCCGATGGAGAGTTACTCCCACAAAAATTTCCCTCATGAAGAATTTTTCACGGAAAATTCACATAGCAAAATTTCTCTGTGAGCCTCAAGATCCTCCAGACAATTCCAGCCCAGCTGAAAATTTCCCCGGAACATCTTCACATGCAAAATTGAGTTGGCAATGACCAATAAAAAGAATTCCGTATAGGAATAATGAGAAATTCACCCACTGTAAAATTTCCCCTGGAAAGTTCACCCCCGGAAAAACCCCCAAGGAAAATTATCCCCACGAAAAATCCCCCCCCAAACGGAAAATGCTCACCGCGGAAATCCCCCCCCCCAAAAAAAATATCTGTATACTTCACAATAACAAATGCTATATATAAGCAATGAGCAAATTTTATAACTTACACCCCTTTCCCAAGGGCTATGGGAGGGTCATGTTATCCTCAAAGGCATATTTATAAGACCTTTTAACCATATTGAACAAAATGGCTTTCTCAAAATTTGACCGGACCACTTTGGGGAAAAAGGGGAGAGGGAGGGGGGCTAGTTCCCCTTCAATCTTTGTGGTCCCTTAAAAAGGCATTGAACTTTTAATTTCCGTTCAAATGAGCCCTCTCACGATAATCCAGGATCGTTTACTCGATACGGCCACTCTTTGGAAAAATAAAAATAAATAAACAAACGCGAATCCGTGATCTTTTTTCTGGCAAAAAAATAGAAGATTCTACATTTTTACAAATGGGAGCTTGAAACCTCTATAGTAGGGTTCTCTGATACGCTGTATTTGATGATGCGATTTTCAATTAGATTGCTTGTATTTTGGGGGGTGTTTCCCCCTTTTCAAAATACCCAGCATTTTTTTCAGGCTCGTTGCTTTTGATGGGTACCACTAAACTTAATGAATCTTACAACGAACCGTTTGATCTATCATTATATTTTAGTTGTATTTAGTTTTAACCGCTCAAATACAAGAATTAATTTGCATGGTATATTTTGAACTTGTTTATTTGTAAGGGGGGGGGGGGGGGGTTTATAATATCATTACTTTTGGAAATTGTAGAGGTTAATACCACTTAGCGGAGAGGAGGTGGAATTAAAAAAATACAGCATCAGCTCAAACAAAACAAATTGTTTATAACGTAAATAGGTATTAGTAAATTGGTATTGAGGAACGGTAATTGTCTATTACTAAGAAGAGGGGGATGTCAATTTTTCTAGGTCTTCAGTTTTTTTTTTTATCTTAGACGGAAAGCCCCCCCCCCCCCACAAAGACTTATGAATATTGATATTTTAATATTTACCTTCTCTCCTTGAAGAGACGGCACAGAATCTCTCAAGCAGGAAAAACTGTCTTTAATGTGGTCTCTTCTTTTCCTCTCCAGAGCGTTATGGTGAGCTCGTTTGTCCAAAGGCTGTAAAAAAAATTACGTGAATTATATGTCCAGAGTAAATTGATGAGACATTTGCATGATACTCAAATTTATAGAACAAAATTAAATACACAAAAATACTTCTCTTCAACAATAGTCACTAAATAAATTAATGCAAATTTAGAATCAGCTTATGTAATAATAGGTGAGCACCTGAAAAAATTAAACACTAATCAAGAAAAAAATCACGGTGAAATGATTTAAAACCAGCTGGGGCAGTCACACTGCCACTAGTCTAAACAGTACAAATACATCCATTTTAAGTGTATTTGAATAATAAGCTCTTTTGTTCCCTTTCTCATTTTCAAGTGTCAACTACATAATTTAAAGGTGAACGCAAACAAGATAGTACTAGCTTCTTTCTATTATCTTACACGGATTTCAATTGAAATTAATCATTACAATTCATTACATGCATGACAGCAAACATAAGCTACTTAGGCTAATTCATAATCTTAGATCAAGTCAAACTGGAACTAGGAAAAAATAGAAGAATTTCAGAACAAAAATGGGAAGGTTCAGTATTAAATGAACCCTCAAAATTATAATAAAACATAAGCTCAAAGATTTTATGTGAACATTTAATGCAGTTCTAGGGTTATCTTTAAACATACAGAAACCATTTTGATGCCAATTTAGTGTATTTTGGGTTCAAACAGTCTTTATGACAAATATATTGATTAGGTTCGCTTTGATACTAGACCTCCCTAATTGTCTGGGCTCAAAAATCAGAGGAAAAAGAAGAAATTTGTTTGTATG
Organism: Artemia sinica; assembly: GCA_027921565.1. Taxonomy (NCBI): domain Eukaryota; kingdom Metazoa; phylum Arthropoda; class Branchiopoda; order Anostraca; family Artemiidae; genus Artemia; species Artemia sinica. Next base: position 40,535,394 of record CM051262.1, on the reverse strand, counting down.
ATGCATTTTCAACACTGGTCAGCAGAGTAAGTTAGTCAATTTCTGGTGACCCGTCTAGTATTCTGAAAATAATTTCCACCTACTTTGCTAATATGAAAAAAAACTATTTGTTATTTATTACCTTTTATAAATGTCTGTACAAAGGCAAGGTTCTGGAATAACTTTATCCTACAATGGAGGGACTTAACTTTGTCTGAGGAAATTAAAAAATATCGAAAAGAGATTGAATTGAAATGAATTTATTTATAACCCATTGAAATACAATGAACGGAGTATACAAAAAAAAAGACGAAGTAAAGAAAAAACAAAAGCAAAAGAAAAAGACGGATAATGACAAATAAAACGAAATCAAAATTCATAGAACAATCGCACAAGATTACAAGATTTCTTTTTTTGTGTTATCACCCACCCCCAGGCCTTGGACTAATAAGTACATATAACTTTTTAGTAGCATATTAGCTAATAAAAGAGTAGTTAGAGCTATACCCAAACTTCAAGAAACATACCTGACTAGAGCTGTAAGAATAACCCTGCCCAGATGAAGAATATCCATGCTGATCATCTTCCTAAAAGTGGGGATTCATTACGAAAATAATTCAAAACTGAAATAGTGCACATTAACATACATGGGTGTGCATAATACATACAGTCACACACATAAACAAAAGTAAAGTTAAAAATACCTCTGTCTACTGCATTTTTTGTGTTAAAGTAAAAAGAGTCAATAAAACATAGGCCTATAATAAGGGATACAAGAAACTACAAATGCTGAGTACAGTTTCTACTTTCTATTTCAAAGATGATTCAAAACGAACATGTATGACTTCTCTAGCTCATGTTTGTCCTAAATTATATTTGATATAAGGGGTTACAGATATTTTAAGCAAAAACTGAAAAAGTTCAATGATTTGGCTTAAATCCCTTCTGGTACCATAATCTTTTCTTTTGTAAATTAAGAGAACGCTAAGTTTTAAGATAGTCAAAAGACCTTGACATGTATGAGATCTCTTGCCCTTGTGACAAATCCAAAATAGGGCTGACTCTCAGACCACTTGGGCCAGACGATAAAAGAGCACGCTCAGTCTATTGAAGCCTGACTGATAATTAAATCCTGGAGCATTATGATAAGTTCTTTGCCCTTGCTTTCCATATTCTGTTTTTTAATTCTTCTCATTTGGTTCATTTTCACTAAGTTAGAATGTTAAAAATTACCCCTAAATACTAGAAACGGAATTTCAGAGGCTATTGAAATAAAGAGAAATTTCCAGAGGCTTAGAGATGGCGGTCAGATAAGTCTAGGTGAAATTTGAGACCCTCGTTTTGAATAAACTGAAGAAAACTAAATTCCAACAAAATGGATTGTTGTGATTTCAGCCTCTTGAAATATAGCACAGTCCATCTTCTTTCACTGCTTTGTACTTCTTATATTTTGTTTTTGTTTTCGGTGATTCCTATTCTGGACACCTTATGATTTAAATTTTTTTTTTCCATGGTCTGGCCTTTTTTGGTTCATGTTTTTGCAGAGAATTTAGAATAAAAAAGCAGGATTATGACACGGAAAAAGAACCAGAACAATATCGCTTTATTCCTCAACTAATGGCAAATAATTTATTGCTGCAGGTTATTCATTGTAATTTCTAGTCGTTTTGGGTCTCATTTATTCAATTTCTGGTCCTTTTACGTTTAAGTTATCATTTGACTTCATTTCTGCTTTCCTTCGGTTTACTATTGCTCCTTACTGTTCTTTCAAAAACATCTGTTTTGATTTTACTTTTTTATTAATTCCATTAAAAAAAACTGCATCTAAACATGCTAAAAAAGCACCTTAAAAGGTTTGATTAAGTACTAAAATTCCTTGACATTTATTCCAAGTAGAGCCAACAAGTTTTCCTCATTAAGAAATTCTGAGGCAGATTTCCAGTGTTTTGATTTTCTTTCCTATCATGAGACACTTTTGACATGGACCTAATGTCAACAATGGCAAAGGTAATGGGTTCTGAAATGCCACAACAATTTTTATTAAACAACATTGATGTGATTATTTCAAAGTTGAATTATCCTATTCTCAGATGTTAATTACATAACAAAAATATCTTCTCCTATACTGTACATTTAACAATTTGAACAGAACTTTATAAACCAGGATTTCACCTAAAGAGAAAAAGCTATCTATTACCTCACTTTCTATATCAATATCTCGTTCATCATCAGACATTTCTCCGTATTTGTCATAAGGCATTATTCACTGATACCTAAAAAAAAATAGCATGTGAATACAACAATATTGTCTACATGTTCTGCCAGTAAGATAGCTCTTGGTTCACACCTGCTATGAATAAATAATGCTAAGTAATTCAAATAACTTCTGGCTGGATTTTGCGTCTAAAATTTGAGGTATTTTCAAAACAAACATATATAAACAAAGGCAGATCTAGAGCAAAATTTTAGACGCAAAACATTTCCCCCCCCCCTGGGGGGAGATGTTTTGCGTCTAAAATTCAATTTCTGGTCCTTTTACGTTTAAGTTATCATTTGACTTCATTTCTGCTTTCCTTCGGTTTACTATTGCTCCTTACTGTTCTTTCAAAAACATCTGTTTTGATTTTACTTTTTTATTAATTCCATTAAAAAAAACTGCATCTAAACATGCTAAAAAAGCACCTTAAAAGGTTTGATTAAGTACTAAAATTCCTTGACATTTATTCCAAGTAGAGCCAACAAGTTTTCCTCATTAAGAAATTCTGAGGCAGATTTCCAGTGTTTTGATTTTCTTTCCTATCATGAGACACTTTTGACATGGACCTAATGTCAACAATGGCAAAGGTAATGGGTTCTGAAATGCCACAACAATTTTTATTAAACAACATTGATGTGATTATTTCAAAGTTGAATTATCCTATTCTCAGATGTTAATTACATAACAAAAATATCTTCTCCTATACTGTACATTTAACAATTTGAACAGAACTTTATAAACCAGGATTTCACCTAAAGAGAAAAAGCTAGGAAAGTCCCCAGGATCCACCCCCTGTATATACATGTCAGAAAATATTAATGAATATAGAAGCATTCCTTGCAAACTGCTCTAAATAAAGAGCCCTTCATTAATTTCAATTCATGGCAACAATAAATGACAATTCATCAACAGCAAGCAGATATTACATAAGTTGGCAAGTTTTCAGCATTTATTTTTAATACACTCTTATTTTCTGCAAATTTTGTGCCAACTGGTGGGTACCTTTCTGCTCTCTCATGCACATTGTCCAAAATATGTTTAAGGAAGAAACTGTGTATTTACATCCCTTACACAAAGAGTGAAAAGTGGAAACCACATACCTTCTCTACCCAACAGTGCCTTCAAGTTTTGCAGAGCCTTTTAGGAGAGATGAGGAACAGAACCTTTAATGTTTACTGGGGTCTCGGTGATGCCATGCACCAGAAGGATTGGCTTTTTGCCCATATTCATCCAGAGGCTGGCAGCTCTAGTATGAAGTGCAACATGCCTACTTTTCTTCTAAAAAGTTTGAGGTGGAAGGGATAGAAATGTTAAGGATAGACAGTTTCATTTTGTTTCTCCAGTGATGTAAATTCAAAAATCTAGCATAATACTAATTTAAACAGGGTGCAACATCCTTATCTTTGTGCTAAAAAGTGTGTGGGGTAGAGAAAGGGCCCAAAGTTCACTTTTATTCTTCAATAAGGCTGATTGAAATTCCTTGTGTGATACTGGTTCAAATAAGGTGCATCATGCCTATCTTTCTTCAAAAAGTGGTTGGGAGAGGGTAGAGGGAGCAAGTTTGTTCTTTCTAGAAATAATAACTGAAAATCCTTGCAGCAATTTGGTTTCAGCATGGTACACCATGCCTAACTTTCTCTTAAAAGGTTGGTAGCGCTTTTTTCTATTTTTTAAAGGGGGGGGGGGGGGTTAGAGAGGCCTTGGTGCCACTTCCTTCCTCCAGTCTGACATATTGAAGATTTTGCATGGCTCTACTTCCAATCAAGAGTAGGAGGGACATGGATGGATTGGCTCATTTTGGTTCTTCAATCTTATGAAATGAAAATCCTTGCATGATTCTGGTAATAAGAAAGAAAAAAAAGTGTGACATGCCTAACTGTCCATCAAAAAGTTGGGATGATAGGGACCAGAGTGGATGACAGAGGGGCTGAAAATTCTGCCTCTATAGCTTATTTTTGGAACAAATCATAACTTGGCTTGCTTTTGAAGAATCATTATATTTTTCCCCAGAGTGTACCACAATCAAGATGTTGTCAACTTCTCAAAATTTTCGTCATGGTGTATTTCATGAACAAACTTTTGTGAAAAACAGAAACTGATGGAATAAACATCCAGCTGCTTTTCAAGGAGTATTGCCTGGTTTTAAATAGAAAACTTATCTCTCTTAGTTTGAACTATTAATGTTTAGGAGTCATGTGTGGTTATATTACTACACTTCAGTCCCAAACACAGTAAATAAAATCAGAGACTCAACTGGGATCAAAAGAGAAGTAGCTTGTAAAATTAGATGGCAGGCAGCACTCTAGAATTCATGAAAAAAAGCTCCTTGTTAGCTCTTTAAATTTTATGCATCATTTTTCAAAAAAATATTTTGGCCACATGACAGGGAATCCTTGCACATAATAAGCAATTTTATATGCCTTTTAGCCAAACTTCAGCTTAGATTTTAGTGTCTCTTTAGTCAAACATTGGACATAGATTTTACACATGAAGGGAGATAGGCTAGTACATAGAAATTCCATGTATATTAGTACTGAAATAGTATCAATAAGCTTTTTGTAAGATATTATGTTCTAGGTAAGAAACTAAAAGAATTGAGGGAGGAAATTACTCCAAGATACTTTAAAAGGGAGGAATGGATTGACAAATTACAAATTGATAGAACTTTCATGAGGATAAAAGGGTTTGGAAGATTCATTGATATCAGTATGGCATATAGGAGCATATTCTTTAGTTTCTTGATTCAGTTTGGACTAAAGAGTGTGTTTTGTTTTAAATTTTACATTGTTATGAATGTCTGCATCATGGCAACTGCCCTAACTTTTCCTGCACAATTTCTGAAAGAAACTTGAGAAGTCTTAAGGTTGTCATCACTATTCAGAGACCAAGAACCCATAACAGCCCAGTTAAAAATTTAGTCACTTTTGGCAAGCAAGTGTATGAATTTAGCAGCTGTAACAATGAAATAGGCTAAATGAAAACCAAATTATATTGGTCAGTGAATATGATGAATAAAAGATAATTTCTAACAATGAAATTTTATAGAAGAAGTATCTGTAAATCGAAAGGTGATATGTTTCATTTTCTGGGGAAGTATGAAGGGTTAAGGGATTTGAGAAGGGAGATTTTTGCAGTGGGTGAGGGGGAAAAATTGTGGGGAAATAGGTGTTTTCTATGTATTGGGAATCTTATGTGGTTTATTTGTGTCAGTACAACCCACTGTGAACATGTTTATATGATGACTGTTTGTTTGTACTAGTGCTGAATTGTGTATTTTCTTGTCTTAATTGTTGTGTCCAAAAGTTCAAATTTAATCTTTTAATTGTATATGTATGTTGTTCTCTTTTTTGTGGCCATAGCCCTGGGGGATTTTTTGTGTCAAATATACTACACTATATCATGTTTCAAAATGTGAATTTTACAAGAGGTGTAACAACTGAAAAACATGTTTAATTGTTTTTTGTTTTTTTTTTCTTTTACTGTGACCAATAGCAGTTAGTAAAAGGGACATGTGTTGAAGCATTATAATCGGAGCAAAAGCAGTTTTGGCATTAAAAGCTTCTATTTCTAGCTATTTCTCTGAGTGAGAAATTCAGAAATGCACAAAAACAGTTTAAAAAGTTTAAAAAAGCACAGAACATTTGAATGTCTTCTTTACAAGACAGCAACCTAGTGAAAAGCAAAAAACTGCCTATATTAACCAGAAGTTTAAAAATAATGAAAAAAAAAACGTCTAGTGAGAATGAATTGCCATTTGAGGCTGATTCAGAATGGTAACTTTTAATTTGGTTAATCTTAACATTGTGACAACAAATTTATAAGATTTTATAAAAAGAGTCTAAAACCCCTCATAAAGGACATTAGATTGAAATAAAGGGGCACCATTGGACTTACCGTGGTTGAAAAACGCAGATAAAAGAATTAACAGTTGCCTTGAGCAAGAGGGAAAATCACTTTTTTGAATGGGAAACACCAATTTGTCTTCTCTTTCTTTCTCTCTTCCATGTTTTCCCCAGGGGAGATTGTATTGAACTAGGGGTCATAGAATGTTGGGGGAAGGCTAATTTCAAACCACATTACAATGCATAGTGCCCTTCCTCAGTAAAAAAGAGATTGTGCTGCCATAAAGTGACCCATCCTACCTTTTGTACCACAAAACATGAATTTTGGCCTCAAAAGGGGTCAAAATCCAAGAAATTGGCATTTCTAAAATAGTCATGAATTGTTCATTGTCCAAAACCCTAAATAGAAGGTTATGAGACTCCCATCTTGACAAATTGGCATTTTCTGCCATTTTGTGCTAGAAAACATTATTATTTGCCCAAGGGGTTACAATGCCAGGCAAAGCAAATTCAAACTAAATTGATATGTCTTTGTCTAAAACCCTAAACAGGAGGCTTTGAGCTCCCAGCAGCTCTAGGTTCTGGTGTTTGACTATTAATGAAAGCAATATTTTCAAGACTAAATTATTTGCCAAGTACCCTAGTAAATTTTTCTGGTTTAGAAAATTGTGTGCTAAGCTGTGTGGGAGGAGGGTGTCCCTGATTCTTTGAGATCAGAACTACCAAAACTAGTATAATTCAACACAGGTTAAAAATTCAATAGTTAGGTAATAAATTAATTTTGGTGAAATCCAAGACAAGAGGCTTTTTCCCACCTTAGAAAATAGTTTAGGCCCATTAGCAGGATGTGCAGAAAACTTCAGTGTTTATTTTTAGAGATGAGAACTCTAAATGGATCTTTATCAGGTTTTTCCAAATATGGCCTACTAATCACTTTGTTTGCATATTTTATTTTGAGCCCTTGAAGTGACACCTTGCCCTTTATTATTTGCCAATACAAAATAGTTACTGATAATGGTAGGCTACTTATTTAGTGGTTATGCTCTCCAGAAGGAAACATTACAAAATTCCAAAAGGTAAAACATCCTAAAATACTTACTTATATCACTCCTATAAGAAAACACTTTATTTACCCCCCCCCCCTAATGGACAAATATATAGCCCACATTATTTACATTCAAAGAATTCTCTGTAGTCTACTCTTTTCTTTTTGCTACCATTGATACAGCTTCTTTGCTGTTAAAGTAATGTGAAGAAAAGAGTCAGCCTATACAAAATTCATTGAGTATGCATAATTTGGGCTATATATTTGTTCATTATGGGAGGGAGGCAAAAAAAAAGTGATATACTTTTATGAATTATAGAAGTATTTTATAATTTTTTAAGTGGTTTTCAGAATTTGATAATGTTTCCTTCTAGAGAGAGTAACCCCTAACATTCCTTATTTATGTCCCTTATCATTACAAAAGTCATTATCCTGACAGTGCAGCCCCCCCAATGATCTAATATATCATTTATTATCTTCTAATTTGTCATGAATTCTTTGTTAAAATGGATTTGCTGAATTGATTTCACTAGACTCATGAGAACCACCCTGTCAAAGTGATTTCAATGGAATTATTGGAATTAGAAGTCACTTTTGGGTCCATTTGATGGCTTTAAATTGGACCTGCGAGCAAAAATGACCATTATAATTGGAAAGAGCATAAAGAAAGGCATTGAACAGTGTGTTCACCTTGTCCCTATATATTGAACAAAACTGTTTCTATGTTTACCTTATTATTTTATAGCAAACAGTGATCAATCAGCAGGAAGAGAAGAGGGTAAATATTTAGTGGTTGGCCACTTTTAAAAAGAAACAGGGTAAACAGATAAAAGTAGTACCATTAGCCTCCTTATTTTCTGATTTTTCTAAATATCATGGTTGCTTTTCAGAAACTGTTTATAAGTATGAATTTTTCCACCCTAGCTGTACTTAAGTATTGCTATTAAGTATCCCAAACCAATTGGATTTAACACTTCTTTGTCTGGTCTTTTTTAGGAGGGACAAGAGGATAGAGTAGATGAATGGTTTTGTATCTTTGGCATCTAGTTAGGCCATGAATATTTATTATATATTTAGTTTGTTTTTTTCATTTGGAGGGGGAGGGGGTAAAAATGGCTAACAGTATGTTGAGTTTTGCAAAGGATTATGTTTACCCATGCAAGTTGTAAACTTTGGGTTTGTTGTTATTTTATTTATTTAATAAAGCCCTTTTTCAACAAAAAAAAAGTAATCACAAGATGACTTCAAGGCTTTGTGTGCATGCAAAAAAAGTAAGTCCAAGCAAACTTTATTTTTTAATATATGTCCTGACAAATAGTGCCTGCTGCTGAATCAAAGCCAGTAGTGTGCTGCAAAAAACAGCTACCGCCAAAAGTGCTTCATTGTACCAGTACAATACTGCAAGGTTTGGTGGCAGCCTACCTAAGTTTTTCCACATTAAATCTTTTTAAAGTCCAAGTCACATATACAGGAAGGATTTCTGTAAGAGACTGAAACAGGGAATAAAGGCATTACTAACCAAAATGTTTGGAGGGGGGGGGATTTTACTAACTGGCTGTTCATTTACTGACTGATTTAGGTGATATTGCTACTAAAATTACTTCATATTTTGATTATACTGACTGAGAGTGATCTTCTTTCAGTGATTTAAAGTTGTATATTTTCATCAGCCTATTTAACAAATAAGAAAAATTGAGCCTTTAAAATAGTGTTGCTTTGTGCCACTATTTTACTGACTTCCTAAGAACTTGGAGGGAGGAGGAGGGGCTCCTATCCCAGTATATCTAATACCCTTAAGGGGATGGGTTACAGTAAAGCAATGTGCTTTTAGGAATGATTTAGGTAGGTGTTTTAAAGTATTGTAGTTTTCAGAATTTTACATGTGTTTCTTTCTGGAGAGAGCAACCACTAAATAAGTATCCATTGTCCATAACCATTTTCTGCTGGCAAATAGTAAGGAGAAAGGCATCATTTTAAGGAATTAAAATAACTTTTGTAAACAAAGCAAGTAGCAGTCTATGTTTTGAAAAAGCATAAAAAGATGCAGGTAAATTGCAGAATAGCAGCTCTCCAGAAGGAGACATGCTAGAATAAAAAGACAGATGTTTTTAAATTGCTAGTTTTATGTTCTTTTTTTATAGATAAGTCACATTAGTGACAAGTCATCCTCAACCCCCATGAAGGTCCCATATATAGCCTTAGGATATTTAGACTATTAAATTTACATGTTTTCAACATAATTTAGCTTGGATTAAAGTGAATACATCACTTGATGCATTTTCTTGTTTCTGGGGGAAATTTCATTTTGAGCCCTTAATGGGGCCCCAAAAGGTAAAACAATCAATAGTAACCAAAAGTTTAAAATAATGTTTCTAAATAAAACTGTCTAGTAAAGGAAAAATGTCAATTTCTAGCTAATTCAGAAATGGTAACTATTATTTAAGTTAGTCTTAATAGTAAAATGTTATTTTGAAATCAAAATTAAAGGAATTTTCAAGAGCCTGAAAACTGTCAAAAATGCTGCTGCCGTGCTGCATATTCATAGAAGAGTGATTTCAAAACAAGACAGGAATTCCATGACCCCTTATAAACTGTCAAATGTCTCCCAAGAATGGCATTTGAGAGTTTGGTATTACCTCTTTCTTTCATTACTTTTGTCTCATCAGTTTCATTCTTTTCAGTGCTTGAATTCTTAAAAACCCTTGGGCCTAGAGGCATCAAAGCTTTAAATCCAGCCCTGGTTACTATGGGCTGTTTTGAGCCCAGTAAGGGCTCAAAATGTAATTTCCCCTAGAAATGATTCTTGAACTATGAAAGAGCATAAGAAAAAGCATCAAAGGATATATTCAATTTCCTCCTAGCTAAATTATGTTGAAAACTGCCAATTTGCCCAAGTTTTTAACTAATTTAAATTACTGTTTTTATCTAATGTTCAGCACTATCACCCAGGCAGAACTGGATATCTCAAATTTACATAGTGTAACTGGTTTTACAATGGATCAATCTATGGAAAGAACCACAAATGCATACATAATTAGGACTAGGCTATATGTATCCATTAAGAGGGTAGGGGATAGAGTGTATTGTCAGATAATAAGTAGCCTAATATATTTGAAAGGAGGATAAAAATAGGAATCTAATGGTACATTTTCTATTTTATGCTAGTTTTTTGTATCTAGCCTAGGACTATAAAGGGGGGGGGGGCACAACTTTAACTGTTAAAGTGTATAAAAATAGCAATATGAAATTGTCTCTTTTTTAAAGCATTCTATTTTTAGAGATCCACTATTCTGAAAATGGTATAAGCCTAGAGAAGGACCTGTAGAGAAAGAAACATGTTATGAAAACAATTCATACTTCATAATATGCAGAATAATTGTAGCTAACACATTTTGCATACAGCCCTGCTATACTTTATCCTCAGCCCCACCCCCCAATGTGCAAATATATGACCCAATTATATATTTTCAATGAATTATGCCACCAGTTTTTCTGGTTCTTGTTTTGTCATAGTTTATTCAATTTACAGGTACATAGGTTGAAACAAGATAGACACACTGAGTGAATAGATAAGAAATATATAAGTTTGGCTATATATTTACACATTAAGGCAGTTGGGGGTAAAGTATAGCATGGCTGCAAGCAAAATATGTTGGCTACAATTGTTTCTATATTATAAAGTATGAATTATCTTCTAAAAATGTTTGTTCTCTAGGCATATACCCTAAAACTTGGGTAAATATTGAGCAGTTCGTATTATTGACCTACAGATAAAGTAAACATAGACCTACCACTTGAAGCATTTTTTTATGCTCTTTCCAAATATAATAATTGCTTTTGGTGCAAATTCACTTTATCCCCATCCTTATATACACCAATTCATTGTACATATTTGCACATTAGGGGGGTGGGGGTAAAGTTCAAACTTATCTCTATAATCAGAATTGGGTAAAATTCTACTTTAGCTACTTTTTGGTATCTTCAAAAGGGTTTAGGTTAGGTAAATGAAACTTTCAGTAATGAATCCTGGGCCAAAAAAAAATACTCTGGGAAGGTATTGCCAAGCTTCCATGTTAACCCTCTTTTGATATCTAAGCCTTAGAAATTTGCCTACTTGACAGGTCTTATACCTATTGAAATCTTGGCAAAACAACATTTTACCTTCATTTTAAGTTTCTTTTTCTCTGGTTTTAGTTCTGAAAATGCAATTATGGCTATTTGAGTGGTATCCTAAGCCATATCAATGGGTTTTTTTTTTTCAAAATTTAGGAAAAAGGCCTACATTTGCAGATCTTTGAAACCTCATAAATTGGGATTGAGCAAAGCTGTGATGCTAAATATAGTTTTCTTGTACTTCATTGAAGTAGAAGACCTGTTTTACAAAGTTTCACTTTCATGATAGCCTACAAAGATTTTTAAAGGTCACTGCCCTCTAGAGGGAGAAGGAGCAGAGGAAGGCACTTCAAAAAAGTTTCACTTTCCTAACCTAACCCCTTTCCAATATAGCAAAAAGTAGCTAAACTAGAATTTTACCCAGAATTGCATCCTGAATCCAAATTTAATATTCATTTGCATTGGAAATGAACCTTACCCCCACACCCCTAATGTGCAAATATTTACCCTAGGGGTGGGGGTAAGGTGAATTTGTGCCAAAAGCAATTAGCCTATTGTATTTAGAAAGAGCATAAAAAAAGGGTAAATTTCTAGTGGGTCATATAATTTAGCCAAGATGAAATTAAAAACATTTAAATGAAATTGAAACATCATTTGATGCCTTTTTTATGCATCAAGTAGAATGTTCCCTTTATCTACTGAAACTTGATCAAAGATGCATTAAGTTGTGTTTTCACATCTATAACAAGTAAACATGCTAATGAGATTTTCTACACATCCTGCTAATATGCCTATTTTATTTTCTAAGGGGTAAATATTTTACAGTTCATATTATTCACTAACAAATAAAGTGAACATACCACTCAATGACTTTTTTATGCTCAATCTAAATATAATAATCATTTTTGTCAAAAATGAATTTTACCCCAACCCCTATATATACCAATTCAGGGTACCTATTTGCACATTAGGGGAGGTGGGGGTGAAGTTTAAACTTACCTCTCATTTGCATCAGAAATAAACTTTATGGTAAAAATTTAGATTTGTGGCCCCTGATAAGGAGACATGTTAGGAAAACAATTCTTACTTTAAAATATGTATAATGATCCTAGTTAACATATTATCCAAGGGGAGAACCTTTGTTGTCAAGTCTTTCCTCTTTTTTCCTTCTTTTTCCAACTTAAAATAAAAAAATTACAATTTTTGCCACACTCTTAACACAATGCATAAATCTTTTGAAATTGCTGCTATAAATTCTTTTTATAGATAGCATTCATCCCAGTCATAGATAATTCCATTTTTTTTAATGATAGATAAAGCAGTGGCAAAAATACAAAATGTTGCTATAAATATACATATACATACAGAGTACATACCCCCACCCCCCTAATGTACAAATATACAACCAAAATTACATTCTGATTCTATATATAGCCTTCATTTACATCACAAATAAATTTTGCCCCCACCCCCCTGATGTGCAAATATATACCTCAATGCATTGCTCTTAATGCAATGCAAAAATCTTTTGAAATTGCTGCTATAAATTGTTTTTATAGATAGCATTCATCCCAGTCCTTGTTAATTCCATTTTTTTTTTTAATGATGGATAAAGCAGTGGCAAAAATACAAAATATTGCTATAAATATACATATATATACAGAGTATATACCCCCACCCCCCTAATGTGCAAATATATAACCAAAATTGCATTCTGATTCTAAATATAACCTTCATTTACATCACAAATAAATTTTTCCCCCAACCCCCCTGATGTGCAAATATATACCCTGATTTGGATATAGCCTATTTAGGTTCAGAATGCAATTCTTGTTATATATTTGCACATTAGGGGGTGGGGGTATATACTCTGTATTTATATGTATATTTATAGCAATATTTTGTATTTTTGCCACTGCTTTATCTATCATTAAAAAAAAATGGAATTAACAGTGACCAGGATGAACACTATCTATAAGAACAATTTATAGCAGCAATTTCAAAAGATTTACACATTGTGTTGAGAGTGTGGCAAAAATTGTAATTTTTTTTCTTTTAAGTTGGAAAAAAAAGGAAAAAAGAGGAAAGACTTGATGATAAAGGTAGTCCCTTTGGATAATATGTTAACTAGGATCATTATATATATTCTAAAGTAAGAATTGTTTTCCTAACATGTCTCTTTATCAGGGGCCACAATTCTACATTTTTATCAACTTTACCATTGCCCCCCCCCCCTAATGTGCAAATATATAGGCTACCCTGAATTGGTATAAAAAGGGGTGAGGGTAAAATTCATTTGCAACAAAAATTATTATTATATTTGGAAAGAGCATAAAAAAGGCATCATGGGCACCCATAAGCTGAATTCTGGGGGGGGGGGGGCAAACCTGGTCTAATTGGCACTTTTAATGCTATAGGCTATTATAGAAATTTCATAACAAAAATATAAAAATAATGCAGCATCATTCAGCCAGGGGGCGGGCGCCACCCCCCCTCCCTATGGGCGCCCATGAAAGGCATCAAGTGGTATATTCACTTTATTAGTAGCCCAAGTCAATAATATGAACTGCATAATATTTACCTTCTAAGGTAGGTAAAAGCCTCTCATCTAGGATTTCACAAGAATTAACTTATTCCCTTATTGTTGAAGCTTTGCCCAGTGTTGGATCATACTATTTTTGTTAAGACTTAATTTCAAATAATGAGGGGCACCCTCGTCCCACACAGCCGAGCACACAATTTTCAAAACTAAAAAGATTTACCAGGCTACTCAATGTTACATTATTCTCGAAAGTATTATTTTTATTAATAGCCAAACTACAGAACAATTGACCATATACCAAGTCTTATTTACACAAGAGAAAGCCTTGCCTCGAAGCATTCAAATTATTCACAAGTTTCATTTCTTCTACTAAAATAGCGTTGCCATAAGTGACAAAAGTAATACTAGATTTTCCTCTAAAATGGGCTCCAGAAAAAAATCACCATTAAAACAGAAATTTTTGAAGAACTGCACAGTTGTGTATGGTACTTCCAAAAGGTATTTAGGTATAAGTATCATTTATTGCATCTAAGCTCTACTTAAGTATCACTAGTGAGAGTCTCAAATAAATTGTGCTTAACAACTTAATCACATGGTTTTAAGGCTTTTTCATCCAAAAAGGAACACGAAGAAAACTCTATATTTTGCATGTGGCCTGACGAGTATTGCTCTTAGCTGAACCAACACCTAGCAGTAAGCTGTAAATAAAATGTTATCATGCCGCCACGAAAGATGCTTCATTGCGCCGACATAACGCCGCAAGGCTTGGCGGCGGCCAATTTTAGCTTTTCCATGTCGAACCTCTTTGAAGTTCCCAACAGGGACGAATCTCTAGCATTTTTAATTGGGGGGGGGGCAGAGGGGCTCGTGTCTGGATAGTCAAGGGGCGTGGGATATATAATAATTTTTGTCTCAATATTATTGGAGGACAATTGCCCTCCTTGCCCCCCCCCCCTTATGACGCCCCTACTTCCCAGCAACATCTGAAATAAGGATTTTTATGAGAAATTTGACTTTCAAACTAAATTGACAGCAACTTATACATTTACACGGTGATATACAAAAAACGAATCTTAATAGCTAGAAAAGAAACAAACATGTGATTTGACTGAAAAAAGTCAATTATCTGGGCATATTATTTCAGTGTCATTCATAGGAACTATTTCAAGTAGATAAATATGAAAGATACCAAACGGTGTATTTTCTCATTTCAATTTACTCATTGTATTTCTTAAAAATATTTTTATTAATTAATTATGAAACACTTGGAAAACCGCTCTGGATATGTTAGCTATCTCATACAGTCAGAAACGATTTGGGTATCATTCTTTGGTGATTCGCATAATACAGTACACTGTCAAGTGTAACGCTGTTATCTATAAATTCACAAAAAAATACCTTCCCAACAATGTCATGTAAAAACGTTTGATCGCCGCAGTACTGAAAATTTAGAAACAAACTTCTGTGCTACTCTTAAGCTTTTCAGTGTTGGTATTCGAAACTTAGTCGTGGTTCATGACAGAGTATCAAACGTGGCCATATTAGCTTTTTGAACGGCATGGAATCCTAGTCTCCGGACTGGCCCTTGAACTTCAAAATTTCTTAATAGTTAACTGGACAGCTTAACTTTTTGATACTGAATGACTGGTGAAAAGAGCTCAATTGATCATGGAGGCCTTAAGATGACTACTGAACTCAATGCAAATACACAGTTGATAATATTACAGGTTGCTGACCAATTATCCTTTATAGCATAAGAAAATGATCAATAAAGATCATTGAAACTTGATCCGTCCACAAGGTGAAATGTCATCTTCAGTGTAATGCAGATTCTTATTCAGCCTAAGGCATGCCGATGAAGTGAATTTTGCAGGACAGAGAAACTAGGTTTAGTTCCAGATGATGACAAGTGTGAACTCGTGAGTGTTCTTTTTATCCCGTTCTCACGTTTCTGTCAACGGTAGAGGCCAATGAGGCAGGATTTAAGCTTCTAAAGGGGAAGTTCAGGAATCGGCTTGAATACAATTTTCCTAGGGACGGTCTAAATGTAACAGCTACGTCTATAAGTTTTGAACTATTCATAGTGTAACGAACTGATGACCATTTGACAATCTCTCAGGAACTAATTATAAGAAAATAATTCTCATTTAAAGTTTTCAAGGTACTATTGTCCGAAGCTAGCATCAAGTCTTTCTTCCAGACTCTTGGAACTCCAACTGATCCAATATTCATCCTTAGTCTTAATGCTCTAAATTTAATGTTAGACAAGGCCGATTGGATTTAACCCCCCCCCCCCGCCCCCTGATACCTTAACTGTACACTGTACCAGCTGTAAATGCTCAAACATACTTTCTTTTGTAATACCATTTTCAAGATTGTAATTTGGATACCAAAACAGACGTCATTTCATAAAGGGAGGATAAAGCGCTTGAAAATTTTGGTTCGGAATTATATTTGGGTAATAGTAAATTTTGATTGCTGTTGTGTATATGCAGCCTTGTACTAGCTAGAAAAATTTTGTGCGTGGATTTGATCTCCTTGCATATGCAGTGTCTCGGACAGGTTTAGATTTTATTTCTATGGGCGATTTTAAAATTGATCTGTTTTCGTGGAATGAAGTAGATCTTCATCATATGGACATGATGGTCGCTAATGGTCTATTATCCCTAAGGAATATTCCAACAGGTGTTACGATTCATTCAGCAAGTCTCATTAATTATATTTTTGTAGGTTCGAAGTAGCTGAACTGTAGTTATGCTAATGTGTTTTCTCAGTTGTAAACTGATTATTTCCCAGTTGTCGGAACGGTAGCTTAAAATTGAATAAAAATAAATACATTTAAAAAACTGTAGATTCGATTGTTAAAGTGGGGAATGTATAGAAAATTGGCAAAGGGTTAAGCATCATCAAATTTTGGTAGATTTTAGAAATGAGAGATGGCCCTTCTCGCGCATTTCATCGCATGATGGGGATTGTATAACCAATTTATGATAAGACTTACCCAGTGCAGTTTGTGAAACCACAAAAGAATGAGCTCAGGAAGCCCTGGAAATTTTTATAACGTCAGATTTAAATGATAAAATGCACATGAATTGTTTAAATGCTTAGTATGTCAATAGACTGAAATAACTCATAACAATGCGCAATAAAGTAAACTCGATGAGAAGAACAGGTAAGAAAAAAAAGAGACTTTACAAATAATGGAGTTTAAACAAGGTTACTGCTAAAGGAATTTGAAAGCTCATTAAAGACCAATTGGGAAAGAAGAAAGAAGCCTCACCAAATTCACAGTTTATTCAATGAAATCTTATTAACGATGAAACAATTATTACTTATAAATTTGCTGAGTTTTTTCTAACATTGGTCGAAACGTACAGGCTGAAGGGCTAGTGAATTTAATAATGACTACTTTGAAGATGCATTTTTGGATGAAAGAGACATTATGGCTTTAGAAGTGGCTACTGTACGTCGGACACCTCTGTGATGCTGTGAATAAATTTTGAACGGGGTTGAATTTCTATAAATTTCATTTACAATGGATTGTAAAATTTCACTCAAACGTCTACAGTCACTTGGACTTCAAGGTAACTATCTAAAGTGTCTACTAAAGCTGTACGAAACTAAAATTTTTTCTCTCCTTTTCAAATTAAGTGGGGTGCACCTCAGGGGTCTGTTTTGGGACCACTTCAGTGCCTTGTGTATGCTGATTCGATGTGTTTTACTTACCTGAGTGTTTTATCACAATTTTTAAGGTTGATACGGCTTAGCTGCTGGGCCGTTCCTAAGGTTGGTGGTGCCCGGAGCAAAACTAATTATGGCGTCCCCTCCCGACTAAAAGATACATAAAAATCCCCATTCACGGTGCTACCCCCAGTCGTAGTGCCCCTCAGCTAGGTTGTCCTGGGAAGCTCGCCCCGGTGTCCCTTCCTTTTGAACGACTGTGCTTAGCTGTGTATGGTTAATCTACTGATTTTTGTTGTTGAAAATAAATAAAGCTTTAAAGTCATCAGAATGTATATTATTTTTGAAAAGATACAAAAATTTTCTGATTAAAGTAAAGAGAAAAGTTGAAAGTTAAAATGAGCAAAAAATACTGCATAGCGGTTATTTGGAACAAATCTTTTTTAAAACTGTTACAAATAAACTGGCTCATGATATTTCCCTATATTTTTAGAATTATAAAAAACTATCCTTTTATTGAAAACACAGAAGCAACGAAATAAAACAACAATTGAAACGTGTGGTCTGTAGAAAATAAAAGAATAATTAATAATCCTCTCAATCTACTTTCTTTATGCGAGCAAATGTGTATGCATGTATTTATGAATTTAATTATATATTTTATCTCAAAAACGGATATATATTTTTTTTGAACAGTGGCACACTGAGATTTTCTGACCTGAAAAAAGAAAGTTTAAATAGGTCACGAGTTTGAGACAATTCGTTTAGAGTCTTAATTTGTAAAATCTATCATGATTATGACGTCACATTTATATACTTCAAAAGCAAAGAATACATCTTTTTTTTCAGGGATGGTCGTATTACTTTTACCAGGGGTATGGAACAATCGAAAGCAAGAATGCCATTGATTTGCAAACGAAAACGTTGCGCCAAAATATTTGCGGCCAGAAGACAAACCAAAATTACAATCGAATGAAGCAACATGTTAGTTTAGTGTCTATAGAGGGTAAGCGGGAAGGAGGAATTGAATTCACACCAGAATTTCTTGATTCAGTTGAAATTCCTGATTTGCCACCCTGGAATGAAGGAATGTGCTATTTTCGCGTCTGCAGAGACACACAGGAAGGAAGAAATGAATGCACGTGAGAATTTTTTAATCTAATTGAAGTTACAGATTTACTACCCTATGAATTAAAACTAAAGAATAACGCAATAATTATACTAATGTGTCAAGAGCAAAATATATTATTTTTTCCCAAGCCTGGTCATTTCGTTTTGGTATTTATGACACATGTGAAATTATACGTGAGGCCAAATAATTCCGGAAAGCTAAAGCAAAAGGCCATGGAAAAATAGCGACGAAGATCACGCTGCTTTTCCATTACAAACATAAAAAACAAGAAGAACAATAGGGAATTCTTTTCGTAAGACAGTGGAAATTCTTTGAATGAACATTTCGGCTCTATGTTTACGTCCTCAGCTAAACATAAATATATAAAAGAAGAAAGGCTTCCAAAAACATACAACCAATCAAAACTAAAATGATCTTTTTTTTTTAACAGTCCCAGCATGCATACTTCAGCGAAGTTCAACCAGGACTGGTAAATAAAGTGAGATGAAACGAAGCAATTAATTAAAATGAAAGAAGAATAATTTAAAACAGGCTCTTATTGCTAATCTCGTCTTTTTGGCAGCTAACCTCAAAGGTCTATTTGTGACTGATTCTGTTTTAATCTCTACTGGCTTTTACTAAATATTTTGGAAGATCCTTTTTAGTTAAATTTGTGCATAGATCATTTAGTGAATATTCAGCCATTTCCCTATTTAAGGAAATACTATTTTCAATTTTAAGTCTGATTTCAATTGCTTCTCGAACTACCTGATTTAATGTCTAATTCGTTGCTAATTAGGAAGGATTCTTCAAAAAGTATTTTGTGGCTAAGACTTTCAAATACATGGCTGCTTAAAGTAGAATAAAAAGAAACAAAAGCTTTGGTGATATTATCTTTATGCTGTTGTAGGCGTTTCTTTAATATTGATGTAGCAGTATCTGAACAATTACTAGAAAATAAAATAAACGAAAATTATCATTTAATAGAAGTTTCAGCAGCAGGAATAGATTGTGAGGTCTTAATGACCTTGGTTAAATTCTGTAACAAGTATTCAATGCATTTCCAATTCTGTAATTCTTTTTACCAGCAAATTAATTGTTTACTGTTTGGCGCACCTCTCTCCGGGCTACTGGCGAATATTTATGTGAAACATATTGAAAATATGATAATTCAATGGGATTATGCATATTGATAATTGTGTTTTAAGTTTATTGATTATCGCTTAAAGTCACTTGTTTTCCTCACTCATGTCCTCTTAGTTGCTGAAAGAAAACGTTAGGTGTGTGCTGTCCTTATGCTAAAATTGAAGACAAAATTGAAGTAAATATAGGTCTCATATCTTACCTGGCTGGGAAGCTGCCTTGATCATGAAGTAGGCACTCCCAGGGTGAGGCCTTTCCATTGCACTTCGGATTGGCTGACCCCTGTGATTACCCCAAATGGGGGTAACTTAACAGCGTAATTTATGGTAGTAGGGGACTGCGTTCGCGCGGACCCCTGTTTTTTTTTTTTTTTCCCAGCAATGGGTTAAATTGCATGGTGATGCAGAACACCATCGCGGGAGGATCCTCTATAGGAGGACAACTGTGGCAGGGCGTAAGATCCAGATCTATGGACAACGGCCTCTGCAAAGGGCTGCCTCGACCTTTTCGGGGTACCTGCAAGACTGGGGACCTTGCGGTCAACTCTATTCCCACTTGAGGAGTGGCGCCCCTCGAGGAAATTATAGCCTAGTAAACAACACAGCATTCGCACGGGATTCTGACTAATGGACAATTCTTCTGGGATTGGTATGTTTTGATGGGCGTCTTTGGGCTGAAAAACCTCTTCCTAGCTAATTTATCTATTACGGGTTGCCTCCCCGTAGTAGCATAATATTTGTAGGCATGAATATATAATGAGTCGGAGGTAATAGGCTTGAGATTGTCTGTGCAGGATTTCGACTCTTGTTGATAGAAGAGCATCGCCAAGCGCTGAAAACCATGTTGTGACCAAGATGGGCCCAGGATTGCACAAAGCCTCCATTCATGGAGGTCCCAGGGACTTCTTGCTGTCCGGTTCTAAGCCGGCTTAAGCACTTCGGTGTAGACTTGAGAAGATATGTGATCCCCGTCCTGCACTGGTATCCGGGATCATTGCTTTTCCTGAGGCGAAAAAAATTTCAATGATTTAAAGAACATGAAAATTGGAACTTGGAATGTTACGACATTAAAAAATGACTATCGTATCGACATTTTGACTGACGAATTCAGACGATTCGAACTGGATCTATTAGGAGTTTCAGAAACTCATATCCCAGGGGTAGGAAGCATGAAATTAGGTGATATAGAATTTGTTTACTCAGGCAGGAAGGATGGTTTACATAGACAGGGAGTAGGGCTCATGATGAATAAGGAAGCTGCTAAGTCTTGTTTAGGCTGGGAAGGTATTAATAATAGAATACTAATTGCTCATTTTATGACTAGAAAGTTCAAGGTATCAGTTATAGTAGTATACGCCCCTGTAGAACCGACTGATGGAGATACTAGTGACTCAGATGAATTTTACTTACAGTTACAGGAGCAAATAGACAAGGTCCCAGGTAGAAATATGATGTTATTGCTGGGAGATTTTAACGCCCAGGTTGGTAGAAATATGGATAGATGGTATCCCAGCTTAGGTAAATTTGGTGTAGGAAAAGAAAACAGTAATGGATACAGACTTTTGCAATTTTGTAGGTATAACAATCTAGTTATAACCAATACGGTGTTTGGTCATAAAATGGCTCATAAGCTAACATGGTATTCACGTGATGGTAAGACAGCAAACCTTATTGATTATGTTATAGTAAATCGAAGACTGGCAGGATCAATACAAGATACTAGGGTATATAGGAGTGCTGTTATTGATGTTAAAAGTAAAGATCACCATCTAGTAGTGTCAAGGGTTAATTTAAAGCTGAAATATCGGAAGGGTAATTACCTCCCGGGAAGTTATGATGTTAGTAGACTCCAGGATGAGAATTTGAGAGAAACTTTCCAGGAACAGTTGAATACTAAACTTGAGAGCTTAAAATTTGATAATGTGGAAGATGGTTGGAATAATTTTAGAAAAATAATTTGTGAAGTTGCTGAAGGTGTATTAGGGAAGAAAGCTAGAACTGCAGCTAAGAATATTAGTGAAAAAGCTTTAAGTTTAATAGAAAGGAGAAAGGACTTGTACAAGAATTATCTGAGTGATAGATCACATGAAAACAAAAGAAATGTAAAGAAAGTGGAGAAAGCATTGAAATATGAACTAAGGAGGTGTGAAGTGGAGGCCATGGATAAAATTGCCGAGGATTTAGAAGATGCAGCTAGACGGCATAATAGTAAAATATTGTACTGGCACGTTAACAAATTGAGAGGTAGTAGTCAATCCGGACTTGTCCCAGTTAAAGATAGGAGTGGGGTGGCAATTAGCGATAAGACAAAAGCTAAAGCGAGATGGGCCGAACATTTTGAGAATTTGCTTAACCGAGATAGAGTTGCAGGAAAAAAATATAGAGGAAAATGAAAAAGTTTGTGATACCTTGGATGTGAAGGAAGATTTGTTTTGTGAGGAGGAATTAGAAACAGTACTAAAAGGATTAAAGAATAATAAGGCTCCAGGTGCTGATAGGGTAGTAAATGAGTTTCTTAAATATGGTGGCTCTGAGGTTAGAAATAAGTTATTGGAGATTATGAATATGATTTTTGAAAAAGGGGAAGTACCTAATGATTTTAGGAAAACCTTAATTAAGCCACTTTATAAGAAAGGTGATAAAAGTGAGTGTGGTAATTATCGAGGCATTAGTCTGGTCTCTGTAGGTAGCAAATTGCTTAGTAATATGATACTTTTTAGACTGAGAGATGCCGTAGACAAAGTTTTAAGAGAAGAGCAGTGCGGTTTTAGAAAAGGTAGAGGATGTGTTGACCAAATTTTCACTCTTAGGTTAATAATTGAGAAGTGCCTAAGTTTTCAAACACCTTTGGTCCTTAGTTTTATAGATTATGAGCAAGCGTTCGATTCTGTTGATAGAGGAGCTTTAGTAAAGGTTTTATCCTTGTATGGTATACCAGACAAATACATTAAAGTGATTAGTGCTATGTACAAGAATAACACTGCTGCGGTTAAGGTAGGAAATGAGGTTAGCAGCTGGTTTTGTATTAAATCAGGAGTTAAGCAGGGTTGTGTTCTATCCCCCTTTATATGGATTATTTTGATGGACTTTGTTTTAAGGAGCACAGGAAAGGCAATGGGAGACCACGGAATCAAATGGGGAGGAAAAAGTCTCCTGGACTTGGATTATGCTGATGATTTAAGCATCCTAGATGAAAGTGTGAGCAAAATGAATGAAGTTTTAGAGGTTTTGCGAGTTCAGGGTGCTAGTATTGGTTTGAAAATTAATGTTAGGAAGACCAAGTCACTAAGGCTAGGAATAAGTGAAGATGAAAAGGTGACGTTGGGTAATGAAAAGATTGATCAGGTGGGCAGTTTCACTTACCTTGGTAGTATTATTAGTAAAGATGGTGGGAGCAGTGAAGATGTTAAAAATAGAATAGCCAAGGCTCAGGGTGTTTTTTCACAGTTAAAAAAAGTCTGGAAGAATAGGAAGATAAGTCTGCAAACCAAGATTAGAATCTTAGAAGCTACAGTGATGACAGTGGTCAAATATGGCTCTGAAGCATGGACGCTCCGAAAAGCGGATGAAGATTTGCTAGATGTTTTCCAGAGAAATTGCTTAAGGATTGTTCTGGGTACCCGGCTGACTGACCGTATTTCAAACAATAGGCTATACGAAAAATGTGGTTCAATACCACTTTCTAGGTCTATAATGAAAGAAAGGTTGAGGTGGTTAGGGCATGTTGTTCGGATGAAGGATGACAGATTGCCGAAGATTGTTCTTTTCGGCCAACCATCTAGGGCTAAACGGAAAGCAGGTCGTCCCCGTCTGGGTTGGGAGGACGTCATAAAGAAAGATTTAAAGGAAATGGGAACTTCGTGGGCGGGTGTAAAAAGGGAGGCTTTGAATAGATTGGGGTGGAGGAGGAGCGTGCGTAGCTGTGTTGGCCTCAGGCGGCTTGGTGCTGCGATGAGTTGTTAGTAGTAGTCAGTAGTATTGAAAATTGGGTGTTGGATTTTGCTATTTACGTCTCACTTATGGGGAGAAGTTGACCAATGATATATTTTATTTTATTAGTTAGGCAAAAAACACGCTGATATTATTAACCAACAAAAATTCTTTGGATCATGCAAACTTGAAAATCTTATTCCCAACTATTTAAGATTCAGATTGCACTTAAATAACTGGAAGAAAGAGCAATTTGCTCATTCACTACAATTAAAATCATTAGAACATATTATTAAAGACAAAAAAGATACACTATTTTTTTTGAAAGAAGATCCTTAGAAAAATTCTTGTTTGAAAATCTGTCCTCTGTTGATTTCAGCCAGGTTGCTAGATTGGAAAGAAAATTGTTTAGTCAGGATTTCCGCTTATCAAGTTAACGACTTATTGAAAAATTGAAAAGTCTACAATATGTATCTTCGATGAATAACCCTACTTATGACCCTACTACTTAGTATAACCCTACCTACTTGCCATTAGAAACGACAAAGAACTGAACAAGCTCCTCTCGGGGGTTACCATTGCCCAAGGTGGCGTTTTGCCCAACATTCAAGCAATCCCTCTACCAAAGAAGACTGAAAAAGCGGCAAAGGCTAAAATTTTTCGGCAATTTTTAAAAACATACACCCTTTTAAAAATCTGGACACAAATAGTACCGTTTAGTTTATTTTCATACCTCCTCTAGTTGACCTGAAATGGAAAACTTGATACCATTAGCAAAAGAATCTGTTTACTTTCTTTGATAGCTTGGATACAATTACGCTATTTTGATTTGGTTAAATTTCAAGAGCAGAGGTAGCCCCAAAAGTTTGAACATAATACCCTCAGTCGTTCTTGGGATACTGCCGAGATGCCTTATTGGGAATTAGCATTATCACAGTGCATTTTGGTTTAATCTTAAGACAACATTTAGTTTTTAAACATAATGGGCACATGGGAGGGTTGGTGTGGGAGGATGGGACTGGAAGGGGGATTATTTGCCCTCCAATCACTTTTGACTGTTAAAAGGGCATCAGCCCTTTCTATTGTCAATAGAATGAGCCCCTTTCGAAGTTCCCACGACAACTCCTTCGATACGAAGTGCCCTGGTCTAAACAACAACAACAACAAAAAATATCACTAATAACTTTTGACTATTAAAAAGGGGCACTAGCCCTTTGAATTTCAAATCGAATGAGCCCTTTTTTGAAGTTTTTACGAAAATGCCTTCTATAAAAACCTTGTAAGCCCCCAGTGCATAACTTAAAACCCTTGCACTGAGGGCTGTGGGGGAGTATCCTCCTCAAAAACATATTTTCTATCTGGAGATCATCCACGCTGAACAAAATGGCTATCTCAAAATTTTTATTGTGTGTGTTTGGGGGAATGATGGGTGTGGGGGGGGGGCTATTTGCCCTCCAATCACTTTCGACTATTAAAAAGGGCACTAGACCATTGAATTTCCAATCGAATGAGATCCTTTTGAAGTTTCTATGACAACGCCTTCTATATAAACCTTATATGCCCCCAGGGCATAGCTTAAAACCCTTGCCCTGAGGGTTGTGGGGGAGTGTTCTCCTCAAAAAACGTATTTTCTATCTGGAAATCAACTAACCTACGCTGAACAAAATGGCTATCTCAAAATTTTGATTGGATGTGTTTGGGGGAATGATTGGCGGAGGGGGGGCTAGTTGCCCTCTAATCACTTTTGACTATTAAAAAGGGCGCTAGCCCTTTTAAATTTCCAATCAAATGAGCTTGTTTTGAAGTTTCTAAGACAACGCCTTCTATAAAAACCTTATATGTCCCCAGGGCATAACTCAAAACCATTGCCCTGAGGGTTGTGGGGGAGTGTCCTCCTCAAAAACATATTTTCTATCAGGTTATCAATTACGCTGAACAAAATGGCAATCTCAAAATTTTGATTGGATATGTTTGGGGGAATGATGGGCGCGGGGGGGGCTAGTTGCCCTCCAATCACTTTTGACCATTAAAAAGGGCACTAGCCCTTTGGATTTCCAATTGAATAAGCCCGTTTTGAAGTTTCTATGACAACACCTTCTATAAAAACCTTATATACCCCCAGGGCATAACTTAAAACCCTTTCCCTGAGGGTTGTGGGGGAGTGTCCTCCTCAAAAACATATTTTATATCTAGAAATCAACTAACCTACGCTGAACAAAATGGCTATCTCAAAATTTTGATTGGATGTGTTTGGGGGAATGATGGGCGTGGGGGGGAATAGTTGCCCTCCAATCACTTTCGACTATTAAAAAGGGCGCTAGCCCTTTGAAATTTCCAATCGAATGAGCCTGTTTTGAAGTTTCTATGACAACACCTTCTATAAAAAACCTTATATGCCCCCAGGGCATAACTTAAAACCCTTGCCCTGAGGGTTGTGGGGGAGTTTCCTCCTCAAAAACATATTTTATATCTAGAAATCAACTAACCTACGCTGAACAAAATGGCTATCTCAAAATTTTGATTTGATGCGTTTGGGGAATGATGGGCACGGGGGGGCTAGTTGCCCTCCAATCACTTTCGACTATTAAAAGCTGCACTTGCCCTTTGAATTTTCAATCGAATGAGTCCCTTTTGAAGTTTCTACGATTACGCCTTCTATAAAAACCTTATATGCCCCCAGGGCATAACTTAAAACCCTTACCCTGTGGGTTGCGGGGGAGTGCCCTCCTCAAAAACATATTTTCTATCTGTAAATCAACAAGCCTACGCTGAACAAAATGGCTGTCTCAAAATTTTGATTGGATGTGTTTGGGAGAATGATGGGTGTGGGGGGGGGGCTAGTTGCCCTTCAATCACTTTCGACTATTAAAAAGGGCGCTGACCCTTTGGAATTTCCAATCGAATGCTGTTTTGAAGTTTCTACGACAACACCTTCTATAAAAACCTTATATGCCCCCAGGGCATAACTTAAAACCCTTGCTCTGGGGGTTGTAGGGGAGTGTCCTCCTCAAAAAGATATTTTCTATTTGAAAATCAACTACGCTGAACAAAATGGCTATCTCAAAATTTTGATTGGATGTGTTTAAGGGAATGATGGGCGTGGGGGGGACTAGGTGCCCTCCAATCACTTTCGGCTATTAAAAAGGGCACTAGCCCTTTGAATTTCAAACCAAATGAGCTTGTTTTGAAGTTTCTACGACAACGCCTTCTATAAAAACAGTATATGCCCCCAGGGCATAACTTAAAACCCTTGTCCTGAGGGTTGTGGGGGAGTGTCCTCCTCAAAAACATATTTTCTACTGGAAATCAACTAGGCTGAACAAACTGGCTATCTCAAAATTTTGATTGGATACGTTTGGGGGAATGATGAGCGTGGGGGGAAGCCTAATTGCCTTTCATTAAAAACTTTATATGTCTCCGGGGCATAACTTACAACCCTTGCCCTGAGGGCTGTGGGGGAGGGGTTGTCACCCTTAAAGACCTAATTTCCTGAGCTTTTGAATGAGCTTTTTTTCAAGTTTCTACGACAAACATTTCAATAAAAAACCTTATATGCCCCCAGGGCAAAACTTATAATCCTTGCCCTGAGGGTTGTGGGGGAGTGTCCTCCTCAAAAATATATTTTCTACTGGAAATCAACTACGCTGAACAAAATTGCTATCTCAAAATTTTTATTGGATGTTTTTGTGGTATGATGGGCGTGGGGGTGGGGGCTAGTTGCCCTCCAATAACTTTCGACTATTAAAAAGGGCACTAGCCCTTTGAATTTCCAATTGAATGAGCTTGTTTTGAAGTTTCTTAGACAACACCTTCTTTAAAAACCTTATATGTCCCCAGGCCATAACTTAAAACCCTTGCCCTAAGGGTTCTGAGGGAGTGTCCTCCTCAAAAACATATTTTCTATCTGGAAATCAACTACGCTAAACATAATGGCTATATAAAAATTTTCTATCTGGAAATCAACTACGCTAAACATAATGGCTATATAAAAAATTTTGATTGGATGTGTTTGGGGAAATGATGGGTATGAGGGGCTAGTTGCCCTCCAATCACTTTCGACTATTAAAAAGGGCACTATCCCTTTGAATTTCCAATCGAATGAGTCCTTTTTGAAGTTTCTACGACAACCCCTTCTATGAAAACCTTATATAGCCCCAGGGCATAACTTAAAACCCTTGCCCTGGGGGTTGTGGGTGAGTGTCCTCCTCAAAAACATATTTTCAATCTGAAAATTAATTACGCTGAACAAAATGGCTATCTCAAAATTTTGATTGGATATGTTTGGTGGAATGATGGGCGTGGGGGAGGGGCTAGGTGCCCTCCAATCACTTTTGACTATTAAAAAGGGTACTAGCCCTTTGAATTTCCAATTGAATGAGCTTGTTTTGAAGTTTCTACGACAACACCTTCTTTAAAAACCTTATATGCTCCCAGGGCATAACTTAAAACCCTTGCCCTGAGGGTTTGGGGGAGTGTCCTCCTCAAAACATATTTTCTATCTGGAAATCAACTACGCTGAACAAAATAGCTATCTCAGAATTTTGACTTGATGTGTTTGGGGAGTGATGGGCGTGGGGGGAAGGGCTAGTCGTCTTTCATTAAAAACTTTATATGCCCCCGGGGTATAACTTACAACCCTTGCCCTGAGGGCTGTGGGGGGAGGGGTTGTCATCCTTAAAGACCTAATTTCCAAAACTTTCAACTACGTTGAATAAAATGGCTATCTAAAAATTTTGATTGGATGTGTTTTGGGGAAAGATTGGCGTTAGAGGGGGGTTAGTTGCCCTCAAATCACTGTCGACTATTGGAAAGGGTACTAGCCCTTTGAATTTCAAATCGAATGAGCCCTTTTTCAAGTTTCTATGACTAAGATTTCAATAAAAAACCTTATATACCCCCAGGGCATAACTTATAATCCTTGCCCTGAGGGTTGTGGGGGAGTGTCCTCCTCAAAAATATACTTTTTATCTGGAAATCAACTACGCTGAACAAGATTTCCATTTCAAAATTTTTATTGGATGTGTTTGGGTGAATGATGGGTTCGGGGGGGGGGGGGGGGCTAGCTGCCCTCCAATCATTCTCAACTATTAAAAATGGCACTAGCCCTTTGAATTTCCAATCGAGTGAGCTTTTTTTGAAGTTTCTACGACAACGCTTTCGTTAAAAACATTATATGCCCCAAGGCCATAACTTAAAACTCTTGCCCTGAGGGCTCTGGGGGAGTGTCCTCCTCAAAAACATATTTTCTATCTGGAAATTAACTACGCTGAACGAAATGGCTATATAAAAATTTTTTATTGGATGTGTTTGGGAAAAGGATGGACGCGGGGGGGGGGGGGGCTAGTTGCTCTCCAATCACTTTCGTCTATTACAAAGGGCACTAGCCCTTTCAATTTTCAACCGAATGAGCCCTTTTTGAAGTTTCTACGACAACACCTTCTATAAAAACCTTATATGCCCCAAGGGCATAGCTTAAAACCCTAGCCCTGAGGGTTGTGGGGGAGTGTTCTGCTTAAAAACATATTTTCTATCTGAAAATCAATTGCGCTGAACATAATTGGTATCCAAAATTTTGATTGGATTTGTTTGGGGGAATGATGGGCGAGGGGGGGCTAGTTGCCCTCCAATCACTTTCGACAATTAAAAGGGTACTAGCCCTTTGAATTTCCAATCGAATGACCCTGTTTTGAAGTTTCTACGACAACGCCTTCTATAAAAACCTTATATGCCCCCAGGTCATAACTTAAAACCCTTGCCCTGAGGGTTGTGGGAGAGTGTCCTCCTTGAAAATATATTTTCTATGTGGAAATCAATTACCCTGAACAAAATGGATATCTCAAAATTTTTCATTGGATGTGTTTGGAGGAATGATGGGCTTAGGGGGAAGAGGCTAGTTGCCCTCCAATCACTTTCGACTATTAAAAAGGGCACTAGAACTCTCAATTCCAATCAAATGAACCCCTTTTGAAGTTTATGTGACGACCCTTTCCATATGAACTGCCCTGCTCTAACGGAAAAAATAATAAATAGTACATTGTGCCAACATCGTTCTTATATGCCCTCAGGGCATAATTTAAAACCCTTGCCCTGAGGGTTTGGGGGAGTGTCCTCCTCAAAACATATTTTCTATCTGGAAATCAACTACGCTGAACAAAATAGCTATCTCAGAATTTTGACTGGATGTGTTTGGGGGAGTGATGGGCGTGGGGGGAAGGGCTAGTCGTCTTTCATTAAAAACTTTATATGCCCCCGGGGTATAAACTTACAACCCTTGCCCTGAGGGCTGTGGGGGGAGGGGTTGTCATCCTTAAAGACCTAATTTCCAAAACTTTCAACTACGTTGAATAAAATTGCTATCTAAAAATTTTGATTGGATGTGTTTGGGGAAAAGATTGGCGTTAGAGGGGGGTTAGCTGCCCTCAAATCACTGTCGACTATTAAAAAGGGTACTAGCCCTTTGAATTTGAAATCGAATGAGCCCTTTTTCAAGTTTCTATGACAAAGATTTCAATAAAAACCTTATATACCCCCAGGGCATAACTTATAATCCTTGCCCTGAGGGTTGTGGGGAAGTGTCCTCCTCAAAAATATATTTTTTATCTGGAAATCAACTACGCTGAACAAGAATACTATCTCAAAATTTTTATTGGATGTGTTTGGGTCAATGATGGGTTCGAGGGGGGGGACTAGCTGCCCTCCAATCATTCTCAACTATTAAAATGGCACTAGCCCTTTGAATTTCCAATCGAGTGAGCTTTTTTTGAAGTTTCTACGACAACGCCTTGGTTAAAAACATTATATGCCCCAAGGCCATAACTTAAAACTCTTGCCCTGAGGGCTCTGGGGGAGTGTCCTCCTCAAAAACATATTTTCTATCTGGAAATCAACTACGCTGAACGAAATGGCTATATCAAAATTTTTTATTGGATGTGTTTGGGAAAAGGATGTGTTTGGGAAAAGGATGGATGCGGGGGGGGGGAGGGGCTAGTTGCTCTCCAATCACTTTCGTCTATTACAAAGGGCACTAGCCCTTTGAATTTTCAATCGAATGAGCCCTTTTTGAAGTTTTTACGACAACGCCTTCTATAAAAACCTTATATGCCCCAAGGGCATAACTTAAAATCCTAGCCCTGAGGGTTGTGGGGGAGTTTCCTCCTTAAAAACATATTTTCTATCTGGAAATCAATTACGCTGAACATAATTGGTATCCCAAAATTTTGATTGGATTTGTTTGGGGGAATGATGGGCGAGGGGGGGGGGCTAGTTGCCCTCCAATCACTTTCGACAATTAAAAGGGTACTAGCCCTTCGAATTTCCAATCGAATGAGCCTCTTTTGAAGTTTCTACGACAACGCCTTCTATAAAAACCTTATATGCCCCCAGGTCATAACTTAAAACCCTTGCCCTGAGGGTTGTGGGGGAGTGTCCTCCTTAAAAACATATTTTCTATGTGGAAATCAATTACCCTGAACAAAATGGATATCTCAAAATTTTTTATTGGATGTGTTTGGGGGAATGATGGGCGTGGGGGGATGGGGCTAGTTGCCCTCCAATCACTTTCGACTATTAAAAGGGCACTAGAACTCTCAATTTCCAATCAAATGAACCCCTTTTGAAGTTTATGTGACGACCCCTTTCATATGAACTGCCCTGCTCTAACGGAAAAAATAATAAATAGTACATTGTGCCAACATCGTTCTTATATGCCCTCAGGGCATAACTTAAAACCCTTGC
The DNA here is from genome assembly GCA_027921565.1 of Artemia sinica. NCBI lineage: Eukaryota > Metazoa > Arthropoda > Branchiopoda > Anostraca > Artemiidae > Artemia > Artemia sinica. The sequence continues at coordinate 40,504,018 of CM051262.1, read as the reverse complement.
CCCGAGGGTTGTTAGGGAGTGTCCTCCTCAAAAACATATTTTCTATGAGGAAATCAACTACGCTGAACAAAATGGCTATCTCAAAATTTTGATTGGATGTGTTTGGGGCAATGAAGGGCCTGGGGGGGGGGGGCTAGTTGCCTTCCAATCACTTTTGACTATTAAAAAGGGCACTAGCCACTCCAATTTCCAATCGAATGAGCCTTTTTCGAAGTTTCTACGATAACTCCTTCGATACGAAGTGCCCGGGTATGGAGAAAAAAAAAAAACAAAAAAAAAACAGTGTGCCCACATCGTTGTTTACTTAGGCAGCGCACTAGCGCTGCCTATGACATTGTTTTCAAAACTTAGTTTTAGTTTTGGCTATTATTAGCACGGGTAACTCTTTACTTGCAGTTCGGTTTTTACAATCATACACTTTACAAGAAAAAAGAAAAATCTCATATTTTTCAGAGTGTATCTTTACGTTTCTCATACATTCTGGATTCCATTGCATGGTCTCAATTAAGATAGCACCCCGTTTTAGGGATGTTTTCCCCTTTTTCTAACATCCCAAAAAATTTATCAGACTGGTAGCTTTTGACGAGTAACGTTAAACATAATAAATTTTCTGTATATGAAATCAAACAGTTCGTGGTAACGAACTGTAAGTAAGGAGCGACCCGGCTCAATGGTAACCGAAACTCTAAAATACGGAATTTTGGTACCAATAGATACATCAAAAGAATCAGATTTTAATGCTGATTTCAAATATGTAAGTTTCATCAAGTTTTGTATTACTCATCAAAAGTTACGCACCTCAGAAAATTTAGCTTATTTTAGAAAAAAGGGGGAAAGACCCCCTAAAAGCTATAGAACCTTAATGAAAATTACACCATCATATTCAGCGTATCAGAGAACCCTACTGTAGAGGTTTCAAGCACCTATTTACAAAAATGTGGAATTTTGCATTTTTTGCCAAAAGAAAGATCACGGATGCGTGTTTTTTTTTGTTTTTTTTGTTTTTTTTTTCTTTTTTTCCAGGGGTGATCGTATCGACCCACTGGTCCTAGAATATCGTGGAAGGGCTCATCGAAACGAAAATTAAAAGTTCTAGTGCCCTTTTAAGTGACCAAAAAAATTGAGGGCAACTAGGCCCCCTCCCACTCTCTTTTTTTCCCAAGGTCACCCGATCAAAATTTTGAGATAGTCATTTTGTTCAGCATGGTCGAAAATATGATAACTATGTCTTTTAGGATGACTTAATCCCCCGAAGTCTTCGGGGGGAGGGCTGAAAGTTATGAACTTTACCCAATGTTAACATATAGTATTGGTTATTGGGAAGTATACAGACGTTTTCAGGGGGGATTTTTTCTGGTAGGTTGGGGGGGGGGGGGGTCGGGGGTTATATGGTAACAGCCTTTGTGATAAAGGGGTTATTTTTAAAGAATTGGAACAAAATTCGAACTTTAGCTTAAAGAGCAAGGTATTGACTAGGGGGCGAACCCCCTAATATACGTATTAAAAATCTATGAATATAGAAGTTCGTTACATAAGTTAATTCGTAAGTTACGTATATTTTTTACTAATAAAAACGTTCGTAAATAAAATTAAGCAAGTTTCGAGAAAGCCATTTAACCAAATAAAAGTAAAATTAATATGCAAATTTTGTTTTAATTATTCATGTACGGTGAGCCAAAATCAAAACCTGCATTAATTCAAAAACGTTCAAAAATTAAATAAAAAAAAACAAGTTTTTTTAACTGAAAGTATAGAAAACTATTTCTCCAAGATGAAATGGATAGAAATTTAGGTACGGAGCCCACAATTCGTGCCAAATACCACTTTGACAACAAAGAAGGTATTAGCGTGAGCTAGACTGATCCTAGCAGTAAAAAACTCCATTTTGGCACCGTATGGAATGAAGAAGCCTTTATTATCCAAGGTGTAACGAGTTTGCTAAGGTCTTCAAAAAAAATTGGTTTTGATATGGTTAACGTACTTTCAAAACTGTATTTTCTTCAGTTTGAATAAACAACGTAAACTTTATCTAACCTTTCTACATGAGCGTTCTTTTAGTGATTATTAATTATAAATAAAAAGGTTTTCTGAAAACGAACCATTTCAAAGAAAAGCAGATATTGATTTTACAGACTAAAACGAGCCCAAATGAAGTTATATATCACATTTAAAACCAACAAAAATTACTATCAATGGATATTTGAAACCTAAAACGAACAGGATTATAACGAAGAATCAAGTCAAACTTGAAAAGAACAGAAATTGACCCAAACAGGAGTAGGGCTACTTCACCTTAAAATTTTTAAAGGCCAGAGTGGCATTCATACTTCAAAGAAAACAATTTGTATTTTGAGAAGTGTGTTTTTGTTTTTCATAACTCAACAAAAAAAAACAGCAACAAAGACCACCGCAAGGCTAATCAAGGTACACAGATAAGATTGATTAACCTATCTCTTTCAAACCTGCTGAATAGCTTTGGTTTTATTTGTATTTTGATGAATTGCTATGTGTTTTGAACAGTGTAGTTACAATATCGAGAAAAATAAAAGATGAAAATGGCCAAAATAATTTTAATTACTGAAAATTACTAATGAAAATAAACTTGTTGGTTTATATGTAGTCATATTAATTCTCATAAATTTCAAGCATTTTCTATTCTCCAGTGTTTTAATTATATAATAGAAAATGTTGCATATATGTTTTGTTTTCTGAAAAGTAAAAAAGCCTCTCAGACCTCTGAAAGGCTTAAGGGGGAGTAGTCCTTCTCCTGCTCTGTTAAAATTCATGGTTGTTTTGCGCTTGACTTGATTGTCCATATCTATTTCTCTTCATTTTTAGATTTATTTATTTATTTCCGACAGTATATTTTATTTGTATGTTAGGTTTGATTATTAATTTTAATTTCTGATCGATTTGGGTTTCATTTATTCATTGATAGTAATTTCTGATTTTTTTTTCTTGTTTTGGATTTCTGGAAGACTTTATTTTTGTTCTTTATTGATTTTAATTTGGCTCTTTACTCTTCTTCTAAAAACTTCTTTTTTTTTAAAAACGTTTTTGAAATTAATTTCTGTTCGTTTTATGAAAACAGTCTCATTATTATTGATTAATGCTTAGTATATTTGTAAATTCTGTCCAGTGTTTCTGCTTAAGAATTAAATTATTTCATTTTAATTTCAACACTCAACCAAGTTTGAATATTCAGTCAAATTTTTCGTAAGCAAAAGTTTTACGCTATAAACTCTTAATGATGCTTTATTATACAATTTCAGTTTGATGGGGAGGGGATTATTATTCAAATGAACCGACAGTTGGCTTAAGTTTTGATTTTCTAAAGGTATGAAGCTTTCTTGACCCCCCCTCCATCCTATGGACATTCTTGAAAGTTCTCATACTTAATCCACTGTTTATTAAATAGTCTTATTTTGTAATATGTTTTATTGTAACAATTTCTTTGTTGAAAAGTATATATCGAGGTAGTTTATTAAAAAGGATTCTGTTGTGTTGTTAAATAGAAGAGGAAGTTACGAAGCAAAAGAACCGGATTGGTCTCCTTAATTTTCTGGTTTCAGTTGATTCTTTTCGTCCTAAATTTTAATTGAATCACCTACATGCTCTAAAATTTTGAAGCAGATAAGGCCTTAAAAATTTCAGATTTTCAAGCTGAAAATGGATGGTTTAAATTTTGTCATTCAAAACCAATCGTGCTCGTCAAAGTGCCATAGGTCTAGTCTACTAGCTCTGAAAATTTCACATCTACTGCAGAAAAGTAACGTTTGGCCTATTTTTGAAAAAAAAAAATTTAATTTTTGCCATAGACTTAGTCATCATTGAGGTTCCCTTGTGTCTGTCAACATGTCTTTTAAGTCTAAGCTAATTTGAGGAAATAGAATTTGTTGGCCAAATTTTAGGTGTCAGTACAACCGATCATCAGAATAGCTTGTCTTCATTGAGGCCTTCTCGCTCTGTCTATATGAACTGTATGTTACAAGCTGATCAAAGACGGAACATATTTAGTCCCATTGAAGTCAACCTCTCTCTCAATAGATTTGTCAAAATTTGACTTAAAACTATGATCTTTAAACGTAGAAACTTGCATTAGATGTACTTATGATAGAAGAGTTGAGATGGCTAGGTCACTTTCTGTAGATGAAGGATGACAAAGTGCCAAAGATTGTTCTTTTTGGCCAACTGTTTAGGTCCAAACAAAAAACAGGTCGTCTCCGATTAGTGTGGGAGGATATTGTAAGGGAAATGGGAACTTCCTCTGAGAGGGTAAAGAGGGAAGCGTTGAATAGATTGGGATGAAGGAGGACTCTGCTTAGCTGTGTTGGCTTCAGGTGGCTTGGTGCTGCAGTGAGTTATTAGTAGTAGTAGTTTATCAGTAGCTCTTCTAGCCCAGGGTAGTTTGTCCAAATCTGGAATTACATCCCTTTAATGTTATAATTTTATATTCCTTCGGTATACCTTGCCTCCCCCCCCCAGATTATGAGGCCTAAGAGCGTTACTGACTTTTATCAATATTAATTAAAAAACTTTTTCCACAAAATAAGTTTTTCAAAGAAAAGTAAAGAACTCCATTAAACAAAAATGAGCAAAAATAAAATCAAATAATCTACCAAGCTTAAAACTACCACAAATCAACATCGATAAATAAATGAAACTCCAAAACGAACAGAAATTACAATAAATAACCGAGTCAAACTCAAAACGAGCAGAAATTAACATTAGTTGGGCTCAAAAACCCTATGCCTTCCCAGGGCAAGAACATAATTTGCACTTTACTGAAAAAAAAAATAGAAATGAATGTGCACTGTCAGTTTAATATGCATATACTGATATTTAGTAATCAAAATATTAATATTATTTGATTTATCAAAGTTATAAAGTAAAAACATTTATATTTTTTTCAGTAAAGTGCAAGTTATGTTCTGGCCTTGGAAAGGCATAGGGGTTTTGAGCCTAGCCCTCTCAATTTCCAATTGAATGAACCCCTTTTGAAGTTTTTAAGACAACTCTATCTATAATAACCTTATATGCCCCCGGGGCATAATTTACAACCTTTGCCCTGGGGACTCTAGGGGGTTTGTCATCTTTAAATACATAGTTTCCAGAACTTTCAACTACGTTGAACAAAATGGCTATCTCTAAACTTTGATCGAATGTTTTTGGGGAAATGGTGGACGTGAGAGGGGGGTTAATTACTCTCCACTCACTTTTGACTATTAAAAAGGGCAATTTCCAATCAAATGGGCCCTTTTTAAAATTTCTACAGCAACTTTCTATATATATACCTTATATGCCCCCAGGGCATAACTTGCAACCCTTGCACTGAGGGCTCTGAGGGGGTTATCATCCTAAAAGACCTAATATCCGGAACTTTCAACTACGTTGAACAAAATGGATATATCAAAATTTTGATTGGATGTGTTTGGGAAAATGGTTGGCGTGAGAGGGGGGTTAGTTGTCCTTCAATCACTTTCGACTATTAAAAAGGGCACTAGCCCTTTCAATTTCAAATTGAATGAGTCCTTTTTGAAGTTTCTACATCATCGCTTTATATAAAACCCTTATATGCCCCCAGGGCATAACTTACAACCCTTGCCCTGAGGGCTGTGGGGGGGGGGGCGTTGTCATCCTTAAAGACCTAATTTCTAAAACTTTCATCTACGTTGAATAAAATGGCTATCTAAAGGTTTTGATTGTATGTGTTTAGGGAAAAGGTGGGCATGAGAGGGGGGTTAGTTGCCCTCAAATCACTTTCAACTGTTAAAAAGGGTGCTAGCCCTTTGAATTCCCAATCGAATGAGTCCTTTTTCAAGCTTCTACGACAAAGATTTCAATAAAAACCTTGTATGCCTTCATGGCATAACTTATAACTCTTGCCCTGAAGACTGTGGGGGGAGTGTCCTGCTCAAAGGTATAATTTCCTGAACTTTAAACTGCGTGGAACAAAATTGCTATCTCAAAATTTTGATTGGATGTGTTCAGAAAATGGTGGGCGTGGAAGAGGTGTTAGTTGGCTTCCAACCACTTTCGACTATTCAAAAGGGCACTAGCCATTTCAAAATCCAATCGAATGAGTCCTTTTTGAAGTTTCTACGACAACGCGTTCTATAAAAACCTTATATGCCCCCAGGGCATAACTTACAACCCTTGCCCTGAGGGCTGTGGGGGGTTGTCATCCTCAAAAACCTAATTTCCTGAACATTCAACTACGTTGAACAAAATGGCTAACTTAAAATTTTAATTGGATGTGGTTGGGGAAAAGATGCGCGTGAGAGTGGGGTTAGTTGCCCGCCAATCACTTTCGACTATTAAATAGGGCACTAGACCTTTGAATTTTCAATCGAATGAGCATTTTTTGAAGTTTCTACGGCAACGCTTTCTATAAAAACCATATAAGCCCCTAGGGCATAACTTACAACCCTTGCCCTGAGGGCTGTGGGGGACTGTCCTCCTCAAAAACATAATTTCTATCTGGAAATCAACTACGCTGAACAAAATGGCTATCTCAAAATTTTCATTGGATGTGTTTCGGGAAATGATGAAAGTGGAAGGGGTCTAAGTTGCCTTCCAATCACTTTCGACTATTAAAAAGGCTACAAGCCACACCAATTTCCAATTGAATGAGGCCTTTTCGAAGTTAATACGACAGCTTCTTCGATACGAAGTGCCCTGGTCTAAATGAAAAACCAATAAATAATACATTTTGCCATTATCGTTCTTATATGCACCCAAGGCATAACTTAAAACACTTGCCTTGAGGGTTGTGGGGGAGCGTCCTTTTCAAAAACATAATTTCTATCTGAAAATCAACTACGCTGAACAAAATGGCTATCTCAAAATTTTCATTGGATGTGTTTGGGGAAATGGTGGGCGTGGAAGGAGTGTTAATTGCCTTCCAATCAATTTCGACTAGTAAACAGGGCACAAGCCACTCCAATTTCCAATCGAATGAGCCCTTTTTGAAGTTCTTACGACAACTCCTTCGATACGAAGTGCCCTGGTATTGAAAAATATAAAAAAAATAATATATTGTGCCAACATCGTTCTTTACTTAGGCAGCGCAATTGCGCTGCCTATAATATAAAAGTTAAAAAATAAAATAATACTTAAGCATTATTTACGTTCGTGTAGAAAGATCAACAAGCCGTACAGGGTGTTTTAAGACCTGACAAAAATAGGCTTTAGTTCTGTTTCCGTTGTGCATTACCAATCAGTACTCCTAACTGGCTTTTTCAATAGATATTGGCTTTTAGGTCGATATTGTGGGCTATGTAAATAAGAAGTTTATTTTGTATTGCTGTTTTTGTATTTCTTGTCCTGAAATTCTGCTATTTATCACACAAATGAGAACAAGGTAGTAGTTGCCTCAAAATCCAGTTATATTGACAAGAAAAATAAAAAAAATCTATATTTATTCAGAGTCAAGACCTAGTTGACTATTTTCAACTGCATTTCGTTTTCTTGATTCCCTGAAAACTTTTCTATTTTAATTTTTTTCAATCTGTCTATTTTTAAGATTATACAAATGCACAAAACCACTCAAAAATTACTTGAGAAGAAATGTTTGCAAGCGATAGTTTTTCTTCTTCGCTTATGATGAAAAAATGTTCCAGGTGGATTTTTTTTTTTTTACCACTAATTAGCCTTTTTGCAGCTGCATATAGACCAACATCTTGAAGTTTATTTTAATTTTGTGATGAGTTTTAAGAAGCTTGAAATAAAAAAATAAAAAGAAAAAGTGTTTAAGTACTCATAAAAGGGTATATTCAAGCAAATAGTAAAGTATTTGAAAACTTAATGACATTTTTATATGTCTACTCCTCACTTTCAAGTGAGCGCCACACGTTGAATTACAATCATACTAGATTTTTGTTTCAGAAGTGCCAGAGTAGTGCTGCCAAAGTAAAGAGTGATTTATTTATCTCCCATCCCCATTGTCTTGTCAAGTAGCTATAGAAACTTGGAAGGGGTTCATTCAATTGGAAGTTTTAGCATCTTCCATTGGATCTCCATTAGAATTGTTCTGACATACCACAAATACAAACTTCCAGCAACACTGGCAAGTAGCATAGCTTGTAAAAGAAGAAGGACCACAATATTAAATTTGTAGCAAATTTTCTACAGTTGATTGACTGATTAAGAATGGCTGCAAATTCTCGACTCTACTCTAGTTTCTCTAAGTTTTTAAAGAGAAAAGGAAATGTAAGTCATTTGATATATCTATTTAGGGCAGTAATTGACAGTTTTTGTTCCTCACTGAAGGAATGGGCTATGTTAGGCCTAACCTACCTAAATTAATTTGTCATTGCATTCAGGAAATTTTTTATTTTTGGGGTAGCCTATTCAAAATCAATTTGGGGTAAATATTTGGTAAAATTCTACTTTAGTTACTTTTGGCTATCTTGGAAAGGGGTTGGGTTAGGAAAATGAAACTTTCAGGAATGGGTCTACATGCTAAGGTATGTCCCAGGAAGGTACTTTGAAGTACCTACCTCCACTCCTCCCCCTCTATATAATGGTAAATTATTGTGCATTACTAATTGTTTTAGCTCACATTTCATCCTATATTACTATCATAATTATAAATCGCTGCTTATCTTACACAACTTCAGCTTTTAACCTTGTTCATTAAAATATATTCCAAGATCCTATTTTCATTTAATAGTCATCCCTTTAACTTATTTACTATCTAGCTGACATTGCTTATGGAACCCTGTTTGTGATGTTGCAACTTTGCTAATCATAACCCCTTCAATGGTAGCATGCAGGTGCCAGGGGTATAGCTTAACAGTGTGTTGATAAGCTATTTAAACTTTATTAATTAGGGAAAGGATTTGGCAAGAGATAGACCAGTAAAAAAATCTGAATCGTTTTTAGAGGACAAATTATGTTATGAGAAGATGTTTTTATTTTTATAGGTCCATGCACTAATAAAGTTTCTGTGGAGTTTATTGAAACACTAGCACAGACTTCCTGTAGTTACAGACTCTTCATGAAACATTTAAAAGTGCAAAGATGCACCTTAGCCAGGGGGAAGTTGTGCTTGGGGTGGATTTCTAAGGGGAGAATCTTCCTTTAGGAGGGAAATTTCAGATGAGTGAATATTCTGGCGGAAATGTTACACTGGGGGTATTGACAGAATTACTATACAAAATTCTTTTTGTAATGTAAGATGAAATGTGAGCTAAAACAACTAGTAATGTGCAATAATTTACCATTATATAGGGGGGGAGGAGTAGAGGTAGGTATTTCAAAGTACCTTCCCAGGACGAACCTTAGCATGTAGACCCATTTTTGAAAGTTTCATTTTCCTAAACCAACCCCTTTCCAAGATAGCCAAAAGTAACTAAAGTAGAATTTTACTGTAAATTTTTACCAAATCATATAATTGACTTACAAATAAAGTGAATATACCACTTGATGCCCTTTTTTATGCTCTTTCCAAATATAATAATCATTTTTGTCACAAATGAATTTTACCCCCACCTCTATTTTCCAACTAGTTGACTAGTAACATTTTGAATAAAATATATATAAATAAAATTGATAACCTATGTACAGACCACTGCCATAGTTTGTTCTCTAAATGAACCAGCTGAAACTCTGTCGCATACCTCCAAATATATTAACACTAAAGCAAATTGGTCTATGCTCCAAAATAAGCTTAATGATGAAATTACAAGTTTCACCCAAAATTCATGCATCTCAAATGCAACATCTGACACACATGCTGAAGTTTGGCACCCATACTAATAAATACAGGTAATCATGCTATCCCCAGGACAACACCCAGGAAAACGGTCCCCAAACACACTTCCAAAGCATGATGGACAAATCAGTGCCAAAATAAATGGAGAACAAAAAAGGCAGCTAGGAGTACATTCCTAAAAAACCCGTCTCCTACTACATCTATAAGAAATTTACAAGCAGAATCTAATCTAAAAAGGACTATAATAAATTCTAAATATAATTACTGGAATAATTTTGCAAATAATCTCTCCAGAGAAACATGAGCTGATTATACAAAAACTCATAAGCCACATCTGTGGGAAAAAAACTTTCCCCAACCCACTCCAGTATGAGCTAATACATAATAATACCCATTATGACAATGTTAATGAAAAGGCAAAGCTATTTGCAGCTCTTTTTGTTAATAAGCTAACATCAATTAATTGCAGCAACACTTCCCCAATTCTTATAAATCCAATTTACCAACCTCACCCAGGATCTGAGTACATAACCAGTCCGTTTTCAATCTAGGAAATGAATAATGTAATACATCATATTAGGGCCAAGGCTACCAGCAGCTATGACAATATATACCCTACATGGATAAATAATCTCACCACTTCATATAAAACTCCTAAATTGTTATTATCATGCTTGTGCTTCATCTACATTCCCCAATATCTGGAAATGTTCATCCCTCCTACCAATTTTAAAGAAAAATAAACCTAAATATACCCCTGAGTCTTATAGGCCTATAATGATTACTCCTGTGATGGGAAAAATAACAGAGAAAAGGATCTATCATTGACTCCTCTGGTTTGTTGAAAAAAATAATATGATACCTCACACTCAAACTGGTTTCAGGAAACACCACTCCTCAACAGATGCTTTCATATTGTTAACAGATGCAATAAATGAATCATTCTCAAAAAATAATGTCCTAGTTGTGGCTTTCCTAGATTTTGAAGGGGCATATGACAATGTGAACCACCAAATCCTTTTAACTAAACTTGCAAACATTGGACTACCCCTTAAGCTAGTTTCTTTTATAAAATGTTTCATAGAAAAGCAAAGTTTCATTGTTTGTGTAGGTTCAGCCTCTTCACCCCAAAAACAATAACCAAAGGCCTTCCACAGGGTGCAGTCCTGAGCTGCCTCCTCTTTGCCCTCTATCTCTGGGACATGAACCTCCCCCACACAAATCTACAATATGCTGATGATTGGGTACTATGGTCATCTGGCAACACCTTTTGCACAGTCAAGGCTGCAAAAGTCACTTCCAATCCGAAAATATTTCCCAATATTCAGATTTACCCATTGCACCCATCAAGTCAAAAATAATCCAATTTCACCACAAGCAAAATTATGTTAATGCAAGATTAACTCTAAATGGAACAACTATTCCAGATAATAATCATATTAATTACCTAGGTCTCATACTTGACCGAAGACTTAACTTCCACCTCCACATTTCAAACACAATAAAAAAATGGTGTAGAAAAACAAGAATACTAAAAAGACTTCTTTCCACACCCTGGGGTTGTAAGGAGAAAACCTTACTCCAGTTTTATAAGTCACATATAAAACCCCATGGGCTCATCGTGTATGGTGTCTGTGCTAAGACCCAGAGGCAAAAATTGAAACAACACAAAATGATATAATACGTCTCATATTTGGCCTTAGGAAACCCACAAGCACTAAGTTTCTGCTTATGGAGAGTGGATTAACAACAATAAAGGAGAGACATTGCTTTCTCTTGATAAAATGTCTTACAAAAATTGAAGCAAATAGCTCACACACCCTGCATAATTGGTTAAGAAATCCAGACATGTATAGAGGCATTGCAGATGAGTATGCCAATACTCAGAAGAAGTTCCCTATGCCCGCAAAGTCTATTGCACGTACTTTCCCCTAATCCCCTCCATGGAGTTGGTCAATTCCCATAATAAATGCTGATTTCTCAAAGTGGACTAAAGAATTCACCCCCATTGCTTTTGTCCAGAAAAAAATTGCTGAATTTAATACAATCACATATAAAAACCACTTCCAAATTTTTGTTCATAGGTCCAAATTGAATGAGAAGGTAGCAAGTGGTGCTTTCTTTCCTCACCTTAATATTGCAATGGGTGAGAGAATGTATAATAATGTATCTGTAGTGTCTGCAGAGTTAAATGCCATAATCATGGCATTAGAGCTCCTTATGAATAACCAACCTTTGATTGCTAATTCACAAAATATTATAGTTTATTCTGACTAATTGTGAAGCCTTGAGTTGCTGTATTTAGCTCCTCAGTTTAAGTTGGATATTGACGCTTATCATTATCTTAGCATTATTGATAATCTCGCTTCAAGAGGTATAAGAACTTATCTTCAGTATGTTCCTATCTGCTCAGGTATAAGTGGTAACCATCAGGCAGATGAAATATCAAAAATGATATAAATATTGACCAGCCAAGTGGGAGACCAATTCCCATTAGAGATGTTTACTGCTGGAGACTATCAGATTTTATGTTTAATAAGAATAATCCAATTCTGTCTCCCTTTCTCAACAAGGTTTTTTTTCTAAAATTTATCATAGAGTTTGTTCTGGCTCAAATGGGCTAAATTTTCTGGCATTCTCTTATCAGTTCCCTAATTCAAGTGGTTTAGTTCCCTCTTCCCCTCTTTGCAGGTACTGTCATATTAATAATGAAACAATTGACCATTGACTATTTAAATGTAATATGCTGACGTCTGCACAGTATACCCTGCATTGTAAACTTATAAAGTGCTTCAAACACCACAAAATCTCACTATCAGCCAAGAGTCTAGCTGACTATACCTGCACACAGAGCACAGAAGTCGATTTCTATCTTCTTATATTTCAACTCCTTGAGTCAAAAGATTTACTGAAAGAACTCTGAGTATATCCAATAAATAAGAGGCAACCAAGCCAGTAGCTCTGTTCAGCTCATAGTGAAGCAAAAGGAAAATGGCTGAATAGTCTTGACTGAAAAGCCCGCCTGCTGAAATAGAAGAAGAAGAATTAAGAGAAACAAAGGTTTGGCAATATGTCTTTCATTTGGCAATATGTCTTAACCTCCATGAAGGATTTAATAAAAGATACTAGCTTAGGGGGTACTCCAAGGTTTGCAAGTTTGTTTAAAAGGATTTGGTGGTTCACATTGTCATATGCCCCTTCAAAATCTAGGAAAGCTGCAACTAGGACATTATTTTTTTGAGAAAGATTCATTTATTGCATTTGTTAGCAAAATGAAAGCATCTGTTCAGGAGTGATGTTTCCTGAATCCAGTTTGAGTGTGAGGGATCATATTATTTTTTTCAACAAACCAGAGGAGTCTGTGATAGATCATTTTCTCCATTATTTTCCCCATCACAGGAGTAATCATTATGGGCCTATAAGACTCAGGGTTATCATTTGGTTTATTTTTCTTTAGGATTGGTAGGAGGGACAAACATTTCCATATATTGGGGAACCTAGAAGATGCCCAAGCATGATAATAACAATTTAGCAATTCTTGTATGTATGAAGGTGTGAGATTCTTTATCCATGTAGGGTGTATATTGTCATAGCTGCCGCTAGTTTTGGTTCTAATATGATGTATTGCATTATTCAATTCCTGGATTGAAAATGGATTAGTTATGTACTCAGATCCTGGGCGTGGTTGGTAGGAACTTGGGTTCATAGGAATTGTGGACAGTTTGCTTTGATTATTTGATGATAGCTTATTAACAAAAAGAGTTGCAAATAGGTTAGCTTTTCCATTATCATTGTCATAATGGGTATTATTATGTATAAGCTCATACAGGAGTGGGTTGGGGGAAGTCTTTTTCCCGCAGATGTGGCTTATGACTTTATGTATCATTGGCTCATGTGTTTCTCTGGAGAGATTATTTGCAAAATTATTCCAGTATTTATATTTGGCATCTATTATAGTCCTTTTTAGATTAGATTCTGCTTGTAATTTTTTTAAATATGTAGTAGGTGATGGTTTTTCTATTAATTCTGTCCTAGCTGCCTTTTTTATCCTCCATTTATTTAGGCACTCATTTGTCCACCATGCTTTAGGAATTTGTTTAGGGAATGTTTTCTTAGGTGTTGTCCTGGGGATAGAATGATTAGCTGTATTTATTAGTAAAGATGTCAAGGCTTCAGCATGTGTGTCAACTGTTGTGTTAGAAATACATGAACTTTGGGTGAAACTTGTAATTTCATCATTTAACTTATTTTGGAACATAGACCAATTTGCTTTAGTGTTGACATACTTGGAGGTATGAGATAAAGTTTCAGCAGGTTCATTTAGGGAGCAAACTATAGCAAAGTGTTCAGTACATAGACTATCAATTTTATTTATGTAAATTTTGTTCAAAAAATTTAATGACACAATTTGTAGGTCAATTGTGGAGAATCTGCCACTTTTGGGGTTGAAATATGTATTCAGGTTTGGAGGGGTAGCAACAGCTAATTCATTATTATTCGAAGTCATATGCTCAATGAATTTACCAGCTTTATTTGCTGGTTTATTCCCCCAAAAAGGCTGTGGGCATTGAAATCACCACAAATAATGATATTTCTTAACATATTAGAATTATTTATATAATTTAAGAAATCCTTGGCATCTGTAGTTTGGCCATTAGGGTTATAAAAGCTTATTATGTAGGTTTTTAGATTATTCAGCCAAACACTGATACCAATTACATCAACATCATTTGCAAAATCTGGAAAATTGATGCCACAAAATTTTATATTATTATTAACTAATAAAGCTACCCCACCTCCTTTTCTGTCTGAAGATCTATCCTTTCTCAGGATAGTATATCCCAGTGACTTAATTTGTTGATTTTGGGTTAAATGAGTTTCCTGGAGGCAAGCAATATTAATGGAATTATTATTCATAAATGATATTAGTTCATTTAGCTTATTTTCTGTGAGTGATCTTACATTCCATTGGAGTATTGATAAATGTTGTGTTGTTGATTTATACTTCATATGACTGTGTATCAATGTTCAGCTTTGTTAAAAGTAAAGCAAGATCTTTTTTTGCTTGAATGAGCATATCATCTGGGATGTAGATTTTTGCCAATTCTGCAATAATTTTTGTTTTCTGTAGTTGATGTATGTTCATGGCCTGAACTGCATTACAGTTTAGAATGAATAAGCATATGTTTGGGGATTGCATTTTTGGTTGTGCATCCTGTTTGTTGGTTAAGGGATTGATTCCTGGTAGTGTTTCTGGTTTGTTTCTTCTTGGGAGGGGGGGCCAGGCTGACCTCATCTCACCGGACAAGGAGGCTTGTTGGCTTGGTGATTCCTTCTGATAGGGATTTGAGCTAGGGGGCTTAGAAGATGGTGTTTTATATGGGGTGCTTGATGCATTGGGGGCATTTGACTTGGGGGTTTTGGTTGGTTTCATTACAGGCTTTGTTTGGTATCGTTGGGCAGCATTTGCTTCCATTGCTGCAAAGGGGTATGGGATGGCCTTTTCTGTTGATATTTGGAGTGTTAGAGCTCTTTTCTTGTATGCAGGGCATAATGATGTATTTGTAGATTCATGTGGGCCTTTGCAATTGATGCATGTAGGCTGAGTGTTGTTGCAAGTTGTCAGCTCTTTAGGATGGAAAGCTTTACAATTACTACACTCTCGGAGAATTTCATTACATTTGTTTGTTGTGTGTCCCAGTTTGAAACACTTCTGACACTGGATAGGCTTAGGTTTGTATTCCTTGTGTGGTTTGATTTGCCCAAATAGGAATAGTTTTTCTGGGATATCAATTTTATCCTTCAGTGTGAATAAGAAGGATCTACTAGTTTTTAGGCCATTAGAGTTAGGTTTTCCAAGTTGGGTAACATCCTCAACTGGGATTGTGTTTCCAGCCCTATCTGAAAGCCCTTCTTTTAACTCCTGAGTAGATATCTCTGGGGGAACATTATAAACTACTATTTTTGTTGGTGATTGTTTTGGGTTCCAATTAGATGCAATAATTGGGGTATTCAGAAGGGATTTTAGGTTAATTATTGTATCTGCTGATTTCTGATCTTCTACAGCTATTAGCAGAGATCCATCATGGTTAATATTAAGAGAGAACATTGATTTTAGCAATTTAAGAATTGCAACTCTTATTGCAGTGATCATTTTTATTTCAAAGGGGGTAGTGGGAGTAATTTTAAGGTAAATTCCTAAGTTTTTGGAGGGAGGATCTTGGGCAGGGAGAGGGGAAATGCTTTTGATTGGGGATATTTTTTTCCTTTTTTTAGAGCTTCTAGAGAGGACCTCTTGAAACCCATTATCATCATTTATGGTTACATTAGCCCCTACACTTATCATTGTCCTATTCTCCGAATTGGAGCTATCATTTGAACTTTGAGATAATGTGCTTGACCAGCCAAGATGGGTATCTTTCACTATCACACTTTCACTGGAATTTGATTTGGGATCTGGGGGGACTTTTTTTTGGAGGACTTCTAAACATTGCCTATTGGAAAAAGCTTTAAACAAATAAAAGACAAAACTAAAACAAGAAGGGGAAAATAGAAAGATATCAAACCGTCTGCACTATACTATGGGGAGGGGAAACACCACAGTATAGCCCTGAGGATCAGTTGAGCAGGATTGGTTTAGTACAACTGCTGATTAGAAGCAATAATAATTCACAAGAAAATATATTTTAATTTTCTTATAAGGTTGCTGCTGACTCAATAACCTCCAATTGAAACAAATTGAAACCAACCTTTGATTGCTAATTCACAAAATATTATAGTTTATTCTGACTAATTGTCAAGCCTTGAGTTGCTGGCCTCAGCTCCTCAATATAAGTTGGACATTGACACTTATCATTGTCTCAGTATTATTGATAATCTTGCTTCAAGTCGCATAAAAACTTATTTTCAGTACATTCCTAGCCACTCTGGCATAAGCGGTAATCATCAGGTTGATGAAATAGCAAAAAATGCTATAAATATTGACCAGCCAAGTGGGAGACCAATCCCAATTAGAGATATTTACTGATGGAGGCTATCAGATATTAATTTTAATAAGATTAATCCTATCCTTTCCCCCTTTCCCAATAAGTATCTTTCTAAAATTTATCATAGAATTCGTTCTGGAACAAATGGACTAAATTTCCTTGCATTCTCATATAAGTTTTCTAATTCAAGTGGTTCAATTCCCCTGTCCCCTCTTTGCAGGCATTGTAATATGAATAATGAAACAATTGACCATTGCCTATTTGAATGTAATATGCTGACGTCTGCACAACATACCTTGCTTTCTAAACTGTTAAAATGCTTCAAACACCACAAAATCTCATTATCAGCCAAGAGCCTAGCCAACTATACCTGCACACAGAGCACAGAAATCGATATCTATCATCTTATATTTGAACTCCTTGAGTCAAAAGATCTACTGAAAGATATCTGAGAATATCTAATAAATAAGAGACAACCAAGACAGTAGCTCTGTAGCCCACAGAGTGAAGCAAAAAGAAGAGGGCTAAATAGTATCAACTGAATAGCCCGCCTGCTGTGAATTAGAAGAAGAAGAATATGTCTTTCATAATGAAAAAAGACAAGTTGTAGTGTTTGGCTGAATAATTTAAAAACCTACATAATAAGCTTTTATAACCCTAATGGCCAAACTACAGATGCCAAGGATTTCTTTAATTATATAAATAATTCTAATATGTTAAAAAATATCATTATTTGTGGTGATTTCAATGCCCACAGCCTTTTGTGGGGGAATAAACCAGCAAATAAAGCTGGTAAATTTATTGAGCATATGACTTCAAATAATAATGAATTAGTTGTTGCTACCCCTCCAAACCTGAATACTTATTTCAACCCCAAACGTGGCAATTTCTCCACAATTGACCTACAAATTGTGTCTTTAAATTTTTTGAACAAAATTTACATAAATAAAATTGATAGTCTATGTACAGACCACTTTGCTATAGTTTGCTCCCTAAATGAACCTGCTGAAACTTTATCTCATACATCCAAATATATCAACACTAAAGCAAATTGGTCTATTTTCCAAAATAAGCTAAATGATGAAATTACAAGTTTCCCCCAAAGTTCATGCATTTCTAACACAACAGTTGACACACATGCTGAAGCGTTGACATCTTTACTAATAAATACAGCTAATCATGCTATCCCCAGGACAACACCTAAGAAAACATTCCCTAAACTAATTCCTAGAGCATGGTGGACAAATGAGTGCCTAAATAAATGGAGGATAAAAAAGGCAGCTAGGACAGAATTCATAAAAAAACCAAGACCTACTACATATTTAAAAAAATTACAAGCAGAATCTAATCTAAAAAGGACTATAATAGATGCTAAATATAAATACTGGAATAATTTTGCAAATAATCTCTCCAGAGAAACAAATGAGCCAATTATACATAAAGTCATAAGCCACATATGTGGGAAAAAGACTTCTCCCAACCCACTCCTGTATGAGCTTATACATAATAATACCCATTATGACAATGATAATGAAAAGGCTAACCTATTTGCAACTCTTTTTGTTAATAAGCTAACATCAAATAATCAAAGCAAACTGTCCACAATTCCTATGAACCCTAGTTACCAACCACGCCCAGGATCTGAGTACATAACTAATCCATTTTCAATCCAGGAATTGAATAATGCAATACATCATATTAGGTCCAAAACTAGCAGTAGCTATGACAATATACACCCTACATGGATAAAGAATCTCACACCTTCATACAAACAAGAACTGCTAAATTGTTATAATCACGCTTGGGCATCTTCTAGGTTCCCCAATATATGGAAATGTTCGTCCCTCCTTCCAATCCTAAAGAAAAATAAACCAAAAGATAACCCTGAGTCTTATAGGCCCATAATGATTACACCTGTGATGGGGAAAATAATGGAGAAAATGATTTATCACAGACTCCTCTGGTTTGTGGAGAAAAATAATATGATCCCACACACTCAAACTGGATTCAAGAAATACCACTCCTCAACAGATGCTTTCATTTTGCTAACAAATGCAATAAATGAATCTTTCTCAAAAAATAATATCCTAGTGGCAGCTTTCCTAGATTTTGAAGGAGCTTATGACAATGTGAACCACCAAATCCTTTTAAATAAACTTGCAAACCTTGGAGTACCTCCTAAGCTAGTATCCTTTATTAAATCCTTCATAGAAGTGCGAAGTTTCATTGTTTGTGTTGGTTCAGCCTCTTCACCCCAAAAGACAATATCCAAAGGCCTACCTCAGGGAGCAGTCCTCAGTTGCCTCCTTTTTGCCCTATATCTCTGGGACATGAACCTACCCCACACGAATCTACAATATGCTGATGATCTGGTGCTATGGTCATCTGGCAACACCTTTCAGATAGCACAGTCAAATCTGCAAAAGTCACTTTTCCAGTTTGAAAAATTCTCTCAACATTCAGATTTACCCATTGCACCCACCAAGTCAAAAATAATCCAATTTCACCGGAAGCGAAACCATGTTAATGCAAAACTAACTCTAAATAAAACAACTATTCCAGAAGATAATAATATTAATTACCTAGGTCTCATGCTTGACCAAAAACTTAATTTCCACCTCCACATTTCAAACACAATAAAAAAATGTTATAGAAAAGCAAATATAATAAAAAGACTTCTTTCCACACCCTGGGGTTGTAAGGAGAAAACCTTACTCCAGTTTTATAAATCACATATAAGACCCCATATTGACTATGGGCTCATTGTCTATGGTGCATGTGCAAAGACCCAGATGCAAAAAATTGAAACAACACAAAATGATATAATACGTCTCATATTTGGTCTTAGGAAACCCACAAGCACCAAGTTTCTGCTTATGGAGAGTGGATTAACAACAATAAGGGAGAGACGTAGCTTTCTCTTGATAAAACATCTTACAAAAATTGAATCAAATAGCTCACACACATTACATAATTGGTTAAGAAATCCAGCCATGTATAGAGGTATTGCAGATGAGTATGCCAATATTCAAAAGAAGTTCCCTGTACCAGCAAAGTCTATTGCACCTACTTTCCCCCAATCCCCTCCATGGAATTGGTCATTTCCCATAATAAATACTGAATTTTCAAAATGGAATAAAGATTTAACCCCCATTGCTTTTGTCCAGAAAAAATTTGCAGAACTTAATACAATTACCTATAAAAATCACTTCCAAATATTTGTTGATGGGTCAAAAATGGATGAGAAGGTTGCAAGTGGTGTTTTCCTTCCTCACCTGAAAATTGCAATGGGAGAGAGATTATTTAATAATTTATCTATAATGTCTGCTGAGTTAAATGCCATAATCATGGCATTAGAACACCTTAAGCAAAACCAACCTTTGATTGAAAATTCGAATAATATTATCATCTATTCCGACTCTTTATCAAGCCTTGAGTTGCTGGCCTCAGCTCCTCAATATAAGTTGGACATTGACACTTATCATTGTCTCAGTATTATTGATAATCTTGCTTCAAGTGGCATAAAAACTTACTTTCAGTACATTCCTAGCCACTCTGGCATAAGTGGTAATCATCAGGTTGATGAAATAGCAAAAAATGCTATAAATATTGACCAGCCAAGTGGGAGACCAATCCCAATTAGAGATATTTACCGATGGAGGCTATCAGATATTAATTTTAATAAGATTAAGCCAATCCTTTCCCCCTTTCCCAATAAGTATCTTTCTAAAATTTATCATAGAATTCGTTCTGGAACAAATGGACTAAATTTCCTTGCATTCTCATATAAGCTTTCTAATTCAAGTGGTTCAATTCCCCTGTCCCCTCTTTGCAGGCATTGTAATATGAATAATGAAACAATTGACCATTGCCTATTTGAATGTAATATGCTGACGTCTGCACAACGTACCTTGCTTTGTAGACTGTTAAAATACTTCAAACACCACAAAATCCCACTATCAGCCAAGAGCCTAGCCAACTATACCTGCACACAGAGCATAGAAATCGACATCTATCATCTTATATTTGAACTCCTAGAGTCGAAAGATCTGCTGAAAGATATCTGAATATATCTAATAAATATGAGGCAATCAAGCCAGTAGCTCTGTAGCCCACAGAGTGAAGCAAAAGGAAAAGGGCTAAATAGTTTTACTGAAAAGCCCGCCTGCTGTTAAATAGAAGAAGAAGACAAGCTGAGGCAAAAGTTGAGGGTCCAATAAAAAAAAAAAATTACAAAGGCGCCTCTTCTAATTTAAGGTTCATTTGGACGTCATGACATCAAGAAAAGGCTCAAATGATCTGCATTTAGAAGACAAGCAACAGTGAGAATCTATGTATAGAAGCCTGCCATGTGCCCCATACCTTTGTTAAAAAAACAAAGGTTTGGTGATATGTATTTCATAATGACAAAAGATAAGCCAAGGTGTAACAAACCAAACAAATTGAAAATGATAGCAAAGATGATTGGGTTTTGGATTTTGACATGGATAAGGTCATCAATACCTACCATACTTTTGAAAATCAAAAAATATGGACTGGATAAATTGTTGGAAGAAAAAGAAGTTTTTGTGCCACCACCTGAACAATTAAAAGAAATAAAAGATTTGGTGATACGTCTTTCATAATGACAAAAGACAAGCCAAGGCAAAAGAAGAAGTTTTGTCCTACTACCTGAACAATTAAAAGACACAAAGGTTGTCGTCACTGGCTTCCATACCTTTGAAAATCAAAAACCTGGACAAGATAAATTGTTGGAAGAAAAAGAAGTTTTTGTCCCACCACCTGAACAATTGAAAGAAACAAGGGTTTGGCAATGTGTCTTTCATAATGACAAAAGACAAGCCGAGGCAAAAGTTAAAGGTCCAACAAAAAAAAACTTAATTTAACAAAGCCACCACTTCTAATTTAAGGTCCATTTGGACGTCATGACATCAAGAAAAGGCTCAAATTGTTTGTGTTTAGAAGACAAGCGACAGTAAGAATCTATATATAGAAGCCTGCCACGTGCCGAGTGCTGTGGCTTTTTAAAGTCCTGCCCTATTTAAATTCTTTTTGTGGCCAGTCATCACTATTCCTTGTTTTCCAACTGTTGATTTTATTGTCAATTTTCATTCATCTTTACCTCAGTCAGGAAGTTTTTTTTTCCACACCTTTTGCTTTAGCAGTTTAGATTCATACCCATCATCTAATTTAATTTCTTAAAATGTTGTAGATAGCAAATACACGTTTTCCAGTCTCTAACCAAAGATCACTGTTCAAAATTTCGTTTACAATTCAGTGTTATTCTTAATTTTGTTTGTTCCATGCCTTGTTCCAGTCTTGGACAAAGGATCTTCAAGTTAGAATGAAGTATCTAAATCATGGACATACTCAACTTTGGACAGATCTAATCTGAGAAAAGTGCTGTGAAGCAAAGCAGTTGTATTCAAATAGGCTAGGCTGTAAGGGTTACCTCTATGCAAATTTTAATATTGCAAAACAAAGTTTCCTGAGATTGTAGTCAGCCAATCCCCATTAGCCTTATTCTGAACTATCATCTAATATCAAATATCTAATCCTATATACATCATGTCCAAGATTAGGAACCTGTTGTCTATATTTAGGAAAAGATACATTTCAATCAGGGTTAAGTCCGAGATTAGGTGCTGACCTACTATTGGGGGTCTTATACTACCTCAATTTTAGCGAAAACGCCAAGGTGGTTGGATGGAATATTTACAAGAATAATTTTAAAAAAGCTTTCCAAAAAGAAGATTTTTCTTTATCTCTTTATGAAGTTCTGGTAGCCTACTAGCCCCAGCTTTTCTACTTGAGACATGGTACCAAAATTGCCATTTTTAGTACCTTGGCAGTGCAAGTTCCTTGGCACTTGCAGATGATGGAATCTTTAGAAATCACGTACATATGAGCAATAGCTCTTATATGAGTTATTAAACATCTCTTTACGATGTTCTGGTAGCCTGTTTGCCCCACTACTTGAGAAATGGCATAAAAAGCGTAATTTTTAGTGCCATATGGAACTTGCTTATTGCTGGAATCTCTAAAAAGCACGTAGGTATGAGCAATAGCTTTTAAATGAGCCATTAAACATTTCTCAATGTATGTGCGGCAGCCTACTAGTCCTGCTAATGTTGCAGTAGCCTCCTGGTGAGTAGACGGTTTATAGAAGTTACTAAAAGGGTTGGGAGGGGGGTATAAATGAGGGGTTCTTGTAAACTTCCAGTAATGAGCGATTAAACATATGTCTATGATGTTCTGGTAACCTGCTAGTCCTGGAAAAAAAGGAAAAAAAGGAGATGCATTAGTGATTGCAAAAACAAAATTCCTTTTTTGCAATGCAGAAAAGTGATTTTCCTTGTTGTTCAAGATGGGGAACTGTAATTCCCCTATACAAGGTTTTGACCATGCTGATTCCAATGGTGCATTTTTCATTTCGATCTGGCGTCATTTTTGAGGGGTTTCAGGCTTTTTTTGAAATCACCCTAAATTGCTTTTCACAATTAACTTTTAAGATTAACTGAAATGAAAGTTATCATTCCTGGATCAGTATTAATTGGCAAATTTTTCTCATAAGGCGTTTTTTTTTTCAAAACGCGTTTTTCAACTTTTGGTTACTATGAGCTGTGGTCTGCAGCTACTGCGGCAACTATGATCAAAAGACATTATGTTTATTCCATATTTTCCAAATGGACATATATGCGGTATATCAGGAGCAAATAAGGGTATCTAATTAAAACTGTTAGGGTATTTTGAGAGGGAAGATGAAATATATCAGAAGAAAGTATTTTCATCTAAGATTGTCAAAAGAGTATATCTGCAGTATCTCTGGAAAGTTTAAGGGGATCAAGTTGAATTGTTCAGGCATGTTTAAAGGAATGGCTGATTAATATTTGTCTATACTCATTATTGTAACGTGATGAGGGTTAGAATTTCTTCAGTCTTTTAGAACCCCAAAAAGCTATGCAGATTTTCAACCCATTTATTTGAATGTTATTCCTCGTATACATCCAAACAAGGCACCATAGTACAACAATTGTTGAATTTTATTACAATATTTTGTCCACCATACATGTAGTAAGCCAAAATCTTTATTGTTATAGAGAATTATTTGAAAAAACTACGTTTTCTAAAGAGTTAAAGAGGCTGAGTCACAAGTTCGAACCTTAAAACGTACAGGGATTAGGAGGTACAGTTGGGGGGCTGCTGCCCCCCAAACCCCCCGCTTTTGCAGCCTCTTTTGTTAAGGTTTTATTTTGGGGGTCTTCCACCTCCCTCAACCCCCGCTTTTTCCCTTGGAAAGAAATGCTTTGCAACACAAACGAAGTCTGCTTGAATTTTTACCGTAAGAACATCCTATTGCATCTCTTTGATTAGAAACAGTACTGAGCCTGTTTGCTGGATTTTTTACAGGAGATTTTTCCCTAACCGATAACAAGCTATAATATGATGAACTTGGTACGACCAACTGATTGCAGGCTACAGGACTTAAAAAACCTTAAAAAAAAGTGGCTGCAAAAGCATGGGGTTTGGGGGGCGACAGCCCCCCAACTTTACCTCCTAATCCCTGTATGTTTTAAGGTTCGAACTTATGACTCAGCCTCTTTAACTCTTTAGAAAACGTAGTTTTTTTTCAAATAATTTCTGCACGTTTTTGTACAGTTTATTACTTATTATTGCTTGACTAACTGTTAGCTGATCATGTCAGGAGTTAAAGTTGGGGGGCTGCCGCCCCCAAACCCCCCGCTTTTGAAGATTCTTGTGTTAAGGCTTTTAATTCCTGAATACTCAAATCAAATGCACAGTAAGATTTTCTTTTTTCAACTTTTCTTTGAGCATGCGGGTATACGGCATGTTATCAAAGCAGTGTAGACTTACCTGTAAGCTGAAGCCTGACTGTGATATTCTTCTGGACACGCCTGTTGATCCGAAGGATTTAATAGATTGGATTTAAAAAAAGATACTGAGTTTCTTTTTTAAACTTTAAATTTAAGAGATACTACTTTAAATTCAATATTTAAAAAATTTACTCTGACGGGGAATCGAACCCGGGTCTTCTGCATGACAACAGGAATAGTGACCACTGTACCATCAGAGACTTGTTAAATTATTTTTAGTTTCTGCAATCTATTTTCGATGCAAGCAAATACAAAGTAAAATTTTCGTTTTTTGACAAAAAAACTTCTGGGAAAGAGCTGGAATTTTTGGAAGCTTGCAGTCGGTCTTGTCAGGTTAAGAGGCCTATTTTGATCTAATTTAATAATGAAATACTATGCTTTTAGGAATTTCAAAAATTAACATGGGCTCTTATAGGAAAATGAGGTTTTTCGTAAATGTAAATTCGGGGGATAATTTTTTCGGTCTGAAAATATCAAAAGACCCTAACAGGTCGAATTCCGCTTCGACTGAGCCCTCATTCACCCGGATCCGTTGCCAACTGTGGCCTGTAGGCGTGTCAGATAAAAAAAATAAAAAAAAATTGATATTTGGTTTTTGGAAAACAGGGAAGGAGTGATCGGATTGAGCTGAAATTTTGAGGATAAGCTCCCAGGCCCTAGGAAAGCTTATCCTCAAAATTTCAGCCGATCGGACAACGTTAAAGGGGGCTGTGGTGGGAAAATTTAACATGGGCTCTTATAGGAAAATGAGGTTTTTCGTAAATGTAAATTCGGGGGATAATTTTTTCGGTCTGAAAATATCAAAATACCCTAACAGGTCGAATTCCGCTTTGAATGAGTCCTCATTCACCCGGATCCGTTGCCAACTGTGGCCTGTAGGCGTGGCTGATAAAAATTTTTTTTTGATGAACATTAAGTGGCTATATTTGGTTTTTGGAAAACAGGGAAGGAGTAATCGGATTGAGCTGAAATTTTGAGGATAAGCTCCCAGGCCTTAGAAAAACTTATCCTCCAAATTTCAGCCCGATCGGACAACGTTAAAGGGGGGCTGTGGTGGGAGGGTCGAAACTTCCAGCCCACTTTCCCCCATGAAAATAAAGTCGGAGGGGGGTGAAATTTTGCATGTTTCTTAGTTTGAGCTTAGGCTACAAAATGCGATCACCGCTGTCTCTCTGTGACCGCTAGGACCGGAAATCGCTTAACATTGTGGTGGCTTGCCTCTTTAAAGAGGCACAAGTGTGCCTCCTTGAAAACTGAAAATATAAAACAAAAAACAGACCAGTAGAAAAAGATGAAAACGATTGTCAATTAAAAATGAACAGAAAATAATTTTAAAGACTTTCTACACAGATCAAGTTTTTCAAAGAAAATTAAAGAGCTACGTTGAACCAAAGACGAGCAGAAATAAAGTCAAATAATATTTCAAGCATATATTTCAGTAATATTTGGTGTATTCAGTAATATTTTAAACGACTTTAAATCACCATCAATAAACACATGAAACCCAAAGCAAAGAGAAATTAAAATAAATAACTAAGTTTACCCTACAATGAGCAGAACCACAATGAAGAGTAAAGCTAATGCCCCTTGTACCTTCTAAAGACCAGAATGTAATTTGTACTTACTAAAATACAAAAAAAATGTACTTTGAATGTCTCATCGTTTATTGCGTTAATAAGTCCAGAATGGTTGAGTTCAGGAATGAATATCAGTATATATTAAATTTCCAATCCACATTCATTTGATCTTCTCAGGAATCTTGGCTATTATGGCAAAGTGCAAATTTTGTTCTGGTCTTTAGAAGGTACAGAAAGCGTCAATCCTACTCCTCAGTGTGGTAGTCTCTGCTCGTTTGAAAATTGACTTGGTTATTTATTATAATTTCTGGTCGTTTGGGTTAATTTTTTATTGATAGTGATTTCCTGTTGTTTTAAATAATATTGAATGTGCAAAATATTCATATGTATACGAAAGTATAATCAAATAGAACTGATTTGCAAGAGGGTATCTCTTGCAAATGAGTGTCCTTTGCATTCAAAGCTATTGTTTCCATAAGTTTAAAACAAGCTTAAGAATCTGAGAAGATTGTTACCTTATGCAAGTGGGAACGTATATTGTTGACAGCCTTCAGAAATTCAATATTTGCTGCCAGTTCAACCGTCAAAACTGAGGAGTCCAGTGGAAGAGGCTGTTGAATTGACACGGAGGTAGCTGGAATTATTGTTGCTGTGGCGGGTTTATTACCTACTCACGATCCAGCAGTGTAAACAAGTAAATGATTTTTGAAATCTGTTGCTTTTTTTCTAAAAATTCGGCTCTGATTAGTTCATGTGAGATATTCTCCCTTTTTGTCCCGTTTAAGCTCAAGACTGCCATTTGATGGCCAAAACTTCCATGGAAGGGGAAACTTAAAAGATTTGACTTGTATTTTATCTATTGACCAGTTTGATCAAATGGCTAAAAATTCTTGCTAAGATGCAATCTGTATTTAACTCTGCTGCCCAGCCCTCTTGTGGCAGAGAGTATTATTTCAGTGGTCTAATTATATTTGACTTTTTGAATTTTTAACTAATGTATCTTTTTTAACTGTTTTTACTTAATCATATAAGCTGTTGACTCGCTGTATTATTTAGTTACTTAGCTAATTTATGTGATTGAATTACTGTATTATTTATTTACTTATCTCGTTATGTGATGGCTATATTGAAAGCTTACCTAATTTTGAGTTATCTTTAATTAAGGAATGCTTTCGAGTTACGTGTGTCTTTTTTTTTCTTTTTTTTTGCAAAATACGGTTTCGTTAACATGTTGCTTGTGTTTAGACGGTTTTATGTTAAATTTATTTCATCTTACCCCAAATTTCAGTTCATGAGTGCAAGTTTAAAATAAACTTACAATAAATTTTTTTCTTCAGAATTTCACTAGAAGCTATATTGCACCAGCTGGAAGTCGAAGTATATTATTGTTGTCGAAAAATGGAACAAGAGGACAGTATCATTTATGCAGACAGCTTACTAACCCAACTCGGTTCATTTACACGACATCTTCTTTAGGTAAAAATGCGTTCTATTTATCTAATTACACATGGTAAGAAATTCGGATGGGAATATTTGCCAAAAATTTTGAAGATACTAGTAGACTAAAATATGGATAATTTGCAGGGCGTTGCCCCATTCTTGATAAACTAAGAGTAAAAAAAAAACATGAATTTCACTATGCAGAAACATCATACTATTGAAAAAAGTCAACAACAACAAACATGTTGAATGCCGTTCAATACGAAATACATTCAATGCGCCGCACATGCTAGCACAAAGCTCGGAACTAGTCCCTAAAGTCCCTTTTTTGACTGAAGTCCCTTTCAAGTCCCTAGAATTCCCTATTTGGGAGCATGGTATATTGAAAACAGGAGCATGAAGTATTTGACACCCTCTTTAGATAATGTAGCTTCTCCACAAATCCTGTTGTGCTGAGAACTTGATTACGCCGTTGCTGTTCAGGAGGAAGCAGCAAAACAGTGGGAACTTTGTCTTTGGCCAAAGCGTCTATTAACTGTTGTAAACACAGGCAGCTAATAATGGAACACAATTGGCCTATATGGTGGATGGGATAGATGGGTCACATTGCAATACTGTTCAAGGGTAGAGAGTAACATTGGCCAATAGGGTGGGTGGGATGGATTGGTCGGTGGCCGGCGTTTATCCCCCCGGAAAATACCCCCCCCCCCCCCGCGTAAAATCCCCCCCCCCCTATAGCGGAATCCCTATAGCGGAAATCTATTTTTAAAGTAACGAAGAAACTAACAAAAAAACGGTGTGTTCTTGAATTTTACAGAGCGTAAACTTGAGTGAGTGGCACATAATACACAAGTACCAAAATTCCTTCCCCCTACGGAAATTAAAAAAATAAAACTCAAATAAAATTCTCAAATTTGGAAAGCATTATTTTCCACGGAGGGGTGGAGTTTTGCGCTGATTAATTGCCTATCTAACTCAGATTTATATACGGAGTCCAGCTCGTTGGGTGGTGGCGCAAACACGTCCTTGTAATGGTTTACCCAACTTTCATCGGGAATGGGACTTTGCACATCAGCGTCGGCCCTGTTAGATTGGAATCGCTTCCATAAGATGTTTGGGTCACTCCTGCAATCACAAGACAACTTCTCTACTTGCTGGACTTGCATATTCTCGACAGAACGTTTGAATTCTTTTTTGGCATGTCGAAAGCACTGAAAAACTACTCCAGAGCGGGGTTTGTCACAGTCCTTCCACAATTCGTACCAGAACTTGGATCTCTTCTTGGCAAACTTGACATTTGGGTTATCCATCCCTTTTTACGAGTGTTGGGGTACACTTTTGCCACTGGAACAGCGGCAGATTCCGCAAGCTTCATCGAATGAACAATTTCGGAGCAAAAGATGTTCAGGGCTAGTCTGTCTTCATTTTGGCCATGAGTAAGCAGGTGGAACGGTACTTTGATTTTAGCAAGAGTTGAGTCAAGAATATCTTTGTACAAGGACTGATCTATCTTTTGCCATTCTATCTTGATAAACCATGATCGCCCGGGGCACCGCTTGTAGGTGGAGAATGGTACCATTAAGCTAATCTCAAGGTGATCGCTACAATTGTGTTCCGAGTCAACAATGGCTTTAATCCCGGTCGGAAGTAGGAAATTTACGAAAAAGTGATCGATATCTGATGTAGCCAGGGATGCGCTGGGGACAAACGTGAAGGACTGGGATTTTGGAACCGGGGGCCATAGCGTCTGGCAGACACCCCCTTAATATGGTGAAAAAAACGATCATCATCCAGAAGCTGACAGTTGAAGTCCCCACAGATAATAATCTTTTCTGACTTGTATTGTTCGGCTAACCTCCCGAGTCTCGCACAAGCCTTCGTGTAACGCCTTTCTGAGAGGACATCATGATAATTTGTAGGGAGGTACACTGATATGACTATAAAGCCATTTGGACCAGGAACTCTGATCGCAGAAAAAGAATCGCATGAATCAATTAGCGTGCATTGCAAATTGGAGTCTGCAATGATCAAGATTCCACCACTCGGCCTTCCAACTGAGCTGTTGCGGATAGCAGGCTGCAAAAAATAGTCCTTTCCTGGAAATCGGTCAAGGATTGCTGAATGATCGGCTGTTACCATATGTTCCTGAATGCATATTATGCTATGCTTGGTTACTAGATCACTTAAAAGAGACAGCTTGTGTGGAGCGTGCCCGTATATATTTCTGCTATAAAGCGAGATAGTTGCATTCATTGCTTACGTTTGTTTGAACTAGCCTCTAATTGTCTTTTATAAACCGGGCATTGCGAGCTATAACATGGATGCTTTCCAGAGCAATTAGCACATTTAGTGTCACGGACACATGGATTGTCTTTAGGGTTTTCGTGATCGCCGGAGCACCTGGAACACTTCGCATTGTTAGGGCAATCTCGTTGCAAGTGGTCAAACTTTTGGCATTTAAAACACCTCAGAGGGGCGGCAACATATTTGTCCACCTTGATATGGCAATAACCGACGTAAACGCCATATTTCAGTGCTTTTTCAAGAGCTTCTTTGTCTCTGAATGTTAGCTTGACTGACTTGCTAGTACCATAGCGTTTCGCTTCTTGGATCCCCATAGCAGACTCAGTCTCCTCGTTTGTCGTATCTTCAGGGACAAATTTAGCCACTGCCAGGAATTTCGGTTTATGGACTTTAACTACAGCCGCGGAATTCGATTTTATGCTATTAGCTATAGCTTCTGCATCATGCTCGGTTCTAACATACAACACCAGCGTATCGCTTCTCGTAACTACCTTCTGTACTTTTCCGGATGCACCATTGGAATCAAGAAATTCTTTTTGCTTTTGGCACGATTTATAGATTTCGGGTGGTGCTTCTTTTACGTGAAGCGGGATACTTAGAGATTCGCTGGGAGTAGGCCACGTTTTAGTGACAAAACTGGCGTTGCATCGGTCCAGCCATGCATTCATTTTTTCTCCACATTCGTTTAGTTTGCACGTTAATGAGGTAAATACATCGTGAGGTATGGAAGGAGTCTCAGATGGATCATAAATAGTGAATTTGAAAGGGAAATCACCCTTAGCGTCCAATTCCTTCACAGCATGAATCGCATCTTCTACAAAAACAGATGCATTTATTGTGCTTCTACGCTCTTTCAAAATGGTTCCATCTTTATCTAATTGATCTCGTATAAATCTTACGGCTTGTGTGACAGATTCCTTGTCAAAAAATCAGCTAACAAAACCTGTGGGAAGTGCGGGTACCCAAATCGCCTTTCCCCAGCAGTTTAAGGATCAATATCCGGCCGGTACCGATACGGCTCTTGTGTTTGTTCCCGCTCTCTTCTGCACAGGCTGTCACTAATCAGCGAAAAAATAATGAAAATTTGGCTATTAAACTATTTTTATTAGCCAAATAATCCTTCTTCTTTCTTTCCTTTTCCCTTTTCTTTCCCTTCTTTCCTTCCTTTTCTTTTTTACATAGTTTATATTCTATATAGTTTTATAGAATATAAACTATATATTCTTTCCCCCTAAAGGTTAGTTAATAAAAATAATAACAGGTTGAGTAAGAAGAGGAGAGTACCATGGGTTGAATATTCTGATGGCAAAAATTTCATACTCAGTGTTTTCCCTGCTGTGTTTAGACCTACTTGTCTTTCAAGTCCTTCAAATGTATATAGGAAAGACAATGAACAACTGCAGATTTTGTCACTCCCGGTTAAATAAAGAAGGCACAAGTTTCGGAAAGACTTTGGGTACTTGTTTATTATCCCGAACACATTCAAGAAGTGAAGTTAGGTTAATCATAATGAAATATACCAAAATATGATTAAAATATAATACTTTAGTAACAAAATTATGGAAACTACAACAAAGAACTATAGAAAGCAGGCCGCCCAGAACGTATTATATTAAATACCTAACCTAACCACCTCTATATATTAAATATGTAATGAAAATATACCTTCATCGTACTTTATTCCACGAAAGAATAAGCGAATTATAACCGAATTTGAGAGAAAAATTGGTTTTACTCAGATAAAAAAAAACTTCTTGAGTGTGATAATACTCAAGTATCATACTTTGAAACAGTATGCTTCGTCAGACGAGCACAAGAAAAAAGTTGCGGTCCATCTCAATCTGCTACAGTTACGATTGTGTGGATCTGCTAGGCAGTCCCAATCAGAAGAGCCATCATCTAGCAATGGAAGTAAAATTCTTGAGATGTTTTGTGACAAAGATGCTGCATACAAATCAGAAATCATCCGGGTACTCATTTCCTTGCAAGCTTCTAACTGCAGCTTCGTGTGACCCAATCATTTGTGTCTTTGAAGCCATGTTCCCTGGTAAGCTACCACCTGGAATGTCGAAGAGTGCGAAGAAAACCATGTAATTGATAACTGATGTGTGTCACCCACACTGTAAACAGAGTCGTATGAAGGATATAGGTGAAGCCCACTTTGTTCTTGAATACGACGAAACTAAAACCAGTTAAGGAAAAAAGAGCTGTAGATTAGAGTAACTTTTGGTCTTGTGTTGTGTTGTGTGCCGCGATCTGGTGACGTATTTCATGGGATATGCAACTGGTGAGGACATAGCAAAAAAGCTGATGTCATGCATTGGAAGAATTTACCTCTTGAAAGACTAATAACGATAAGTAGATAGGCCTAATGTTAATAAAAAGGCATGGTCGCAAATGAATCAATTGAAGAAGAAAAAGTCTTCGAAAGAGCATGTGAACATTGGAACGTGTAACATCCGTGTTGTGCACAGCGCATTCAGAAAGAGTTCCAGGAATTTGGCGAGGAGTCATCAGATTTTGTTGTCATCTTGAGGCATTTTGCCTTGGTTCGCCTGTACAATGCGAGGATTTTTGAGAATGCTGGAAAAAGAAAGGCCATAAAATAGTTTCATTCAGCAGGTCCCGACAAGGTGGCTGACGATGGGTTCTGCTGTTCGCTGAGTGGTTGATCAGTGGTCGGCACTCTTTAAGTATTTTTTGCATTAGGTGCCATCAAAGAAACATTTAAAGAATGTCGCGTCGTCAACAAAATACCTCAAGATTGTAAGCCACCTAAAAAGGAAAGATATACTTGTATAGCTCAAACTGGTGCATTTATTGTCTGATCTTTTTACGAAATTAATTGAAAAAAAAACTTTCCAAAAAAGAAGTTTTTCAAAAAAAAACAAAATCAAATTGAATATTTGATGTATATTTATTGTTGAAAGATCCATCAGTTCAAGATTTTATTTCACTGTAATATTTATTTTCATTTTCAATGCTGTAAGAACTGGAAAAGAAAATATTTGTAATATAATTAGTTTTCAGTGAAGCGCCAATGAGGCAGTAGGCTTTAGGTTTTTTACAATTAAGGAAGGGGGTAGTATCCAAACTCTTGATAATTAGATAGGCCTAATGTTAATAAAAAGGCATGGTCGCAAATGAATCAATTGAAGAAGAAAAAGTCTTCGAAAGAGCATGTGAACATTGGAACGTGTAACATCCATGTTGTGCACAGCGCATTCAGAAAGAGTTCCAGGAATTTGGCGAGGAGTCATCAGATTTTGTTGTCATCTTGAGGCATTTTGCCTTGGTTCGCTTGTACAATGCGAGGATTTTTGAGAATGCTGGAAAAAGAAAGGCCATAAAATAGTTTCATTCAGCAGGTCCCGACAAGGTGGCTGACGATGGGTTCTGCTGTTCGCTGAGCGGTTGATCAGTGGTCGGCACTCTTTAAGTATTTTTTGCATTAGGTGCCATCAAAGAAACATTTAAAGAATGTCGCGTCGTCATCAAAGTACCTCAAGATTGTAAGCCACCTAAAAAGGAAAGATATACTTGTATAGCTCAAACTGGTGCATTTATCGTCTGATCTTTTTACGAAATTAATTGAAAAAAAACTTTCCAAAAAAGAAGTTTTTCAAAAAAAACAAAATCAAATTGAATATTTGATGTATATTTATTGTTGAAAGATCCATCAGCTCAAGATTTTATTTCACTGTAATATTTATTTTCATTTTCAATGCTGTAAGAACTGGAAAAGAAAATATTTGTAATATAATCAGTTTTCAGTGAAGCGCCAATGAGGCAGTAGGCTTTAGGTTTTTTACAATTAAGAAGGGGGTAGTATCCAAACTCTTGTTTGTAGTGAAACTATATTCTTCTTGAACAATCTTAGAAAGAAACTAATAAATTAAACTGAATATTTGATGTATAATGCTATTAATTGCTGAAAGCAATTAAAACCTTATCAATACCTTATTGCCTTTATGACCTTTAGTTTTCTATTGTCTAAAACTTAGTTACAGAAAAAAATAATTGCATTATTAACTGTAAATAAGAGATAACCACTCACAAGCAGTAAGCTATATAGAGCTATCCTCCGATTTGTGCTGCAAATGCGAGGATATTAGGGGGTCGGATTTAATGCTAGGGGGTGTCATTTGAGTCTCCTCTAAAGTTTATACGACTACCTCTTCCATAAAAACCTTATATGCCCCCGCAGCATAAATTACAGCCCTTCCTCCGAGCTCGGGGGAGGGGGTATGTTTACCCCGAAGTTTATGTTATCTGATCGTTGGACTACTTCAAACAAACTAGCAATTTCAAAATTTTGATTTGATGCGTTTGGGAAAAAAGAGGTGTGTGGAGATGGGTGGGGGCGGGGGCTAGATGCCCTCTATCACCTTTTGACTTATAAAAAGGTAACCAGAACTTTCAATTTCAAATCGAATGAGCCACTTCTGAAGTTTTTACGACCTCTCCTAACATAAAACCTTATATGCCCTGGGCATAACTTAAACACTTGCCCCTGGGCTCTGGGGGTTTGTGTCAACCTCGGTGTTTTTATTATCTGATGTTTGAACTATTTTTAACAAAATGTTTATCTCAAATTTTTATCGGATGGGTTCGGGGAAAAAGGGCGTGGGTAGGGGGGGGGGGGGCTAATTGCCCTTCGATCTCTTCTGACTCTTTAAAAGTGAACTGTAACTTTCAATTTTCAATCAAATGAGCCCTCTCTGAAGTTTATAGCCTACGAGTATCCCTTCAATAAGAACCATATATGCCCCCATGGGGATAACTTACAACGCCTGTCGCTGGGCCCTGGGGGGTTTAGTCGACCCCCGGAGTTTTATTTCTAATGTTTGAGCTATTTTTAACAAAATGGTCATCTCAACATTTTTATCAGATAGGTCTGTGGAAAAAAGGCGTGGAGGAAGGAGGGGCTAGTTGCCCTGTGATCTCTTTTGATTCTGAAAAAGTGAACTAGAACTTTTAATTTCCAATCAAATGAGCCATCTGTGAAGTTTATACGCCCATCTCTTCTATAAGAACCATATTTGCCCCCAGGGCATATTTTACAACGCCTACCCCCGGGCCTTGAGGGGTTGTGTCGACACTGGATTTTTTGTTATCTGACCTTTGAACTATATTTCAACAAAATGGTCATCTCAATATTTTTATCTGATGGGCTTGGGGGAAAAGGAGAGGAGGGGGAGGGGCTAGTTGTCCTCCAATCACTTTTGACTTTTAAAAAGTGAACTAGAACTTTAAATTTCCAATCAATTAAGTCCTCTCTGAAGTTTATACGAGCATCCCTTCCATAAGAACCATATATGCCCTCAGGACATAACTTACAACGCCTGTCCTCGGGCCCTGGGGGGTTTTGTCGACACTGGAGTTTTTGTTATCTGATATTTGAACTATTCAAAAAAAAAATGGCTATCTCAGAATTTTTATCGGATCGGTTTGGGGAAAAAAGGCGTGGGGGGGGGGGGGGCTGTTGCCTTTGGATCTCTTTTGACTCTTAAAAAATGAACTAGAGCTTTCAATTTCCAATCAAATGAGCCCTCTCTGAAGTTTTACGAGCATCTCTTCCATAAGAACCATATGTGCCCCCAGGGCATAATTTACAACGACTGTTCCCCGGGCCCTGGGGGGTTGTGTTGACACCAGAGTTTTGTTATCTGACCTTTGAACTATTTTTAACAAAATAGCTATCTCAAAATTTTCATCTGATGCATTTGGGGAAAAAGGGCGTGGGGGGGGCTAGTTGCCCTCCGCTCTTTTTCGACTCTTAAAAAGCGACCAAGAACTTTCACTTTCCAAACAAATTAGCTGTCTCTTAAATATATACGAGCATCCGTTCCATATGAACCATATATCCCCCAGGGTATAACTTACAACGCCTGCCCCCGGTCCCTGGGGGGGGGGTGTGTTGATACAGAAAATTTTGTTGTGTGACCCTTGAACTATTTTTAACAACATGGCCATCTCAAAATTTTTATCTGCTTTATTTGGTGGAAAAAGTGTTGGGGGGGGGGGGGCTAGATGCCCTCCGATCACTTTTGATTCTTAAGGAGTAACTACAACTTTCAATTTCCAATCAAATTAGCCCTCTCTGAAGTTTATACGAGTGTCCCTTCCATAAGAACCATATATGCTCCAAGGGCATAACTAACAACGCCTGCCCTCGGGCCTTGGGGACTGTGTCTAGACCCCGGTGCCGCGCCGATGAGGGAAGACCGGCGGCGGCGGGACCAAAAATAGTGCGCCACGCCGTGCCGCCGGTAAGATGTTGGTGGCGCGCCGCCGGCGCGATCAATGTTGACCGCAAACATTAATGTTTTCATCAGTCTTTCTCAAATCACAGCTTAAATTCACAACAGATTCGACCCTATTCATGAGTTCAAAAATTCACAATTCGCTGGCTGGAAACTGGTCTTCTTCCTTATTCATCAAGAGAAGTAGAAATCTGGTAGAAACGAAATGGCTGTGACGTTTCAGAACCCTTGCATAATATGAGTAGTTGAAGTATCTATTAGCTATGTATTCTTAACATAAATAATTATCAAAATAGTAGTTTTTTTTTTCATCGAGCATTACTGCATACAAAACTTCAAATACCGTATCACAAAATTCGTCAGTTATCTGGGTAAAAACTTTGAATATAACTTTGAACTTAGAAGCTTAATTCTTTCATAATACCCTTTGCCTATATCTGTTTTGTCACCTTTAAAACAGTTGAAATGGGCGACTTTGATATTGATTGTTGTTTATGCTCTTTTGGATTCCTAAAAAGCCTTCTTGTATTAAAAACTGGTTTTAATAACAATTTAAAAAAAATGCATTTTAAAGTTTTTTTTGGCTTCTTTATAGAATATATGTCATGTAGGCTAAGGCTGAACTGCTGCTTTTTTATTGGTTTTGGCTGCTCTTTTGGATATTATTCATTTTTTCTTTTGATTATTCATTCCAAATTATAAACAGATAAATACCTAATATCAATCAAATTATGAACTGTATCTAAAAGGAGTAAGTTTATCAAATTGAAAAATGCATGATGAACACTTCACATGAGAACATTTCAATTACAATGAAACAAAAAACACTTAATGGCTTATTCGGTATGAAGAAAAATGAAGTGCCAGCTATTTTCTTAGGTAAAAAAGAAAAGCTCATCCGTTTCAAATGTAATTTCATGAAATATGCAGACTGAAGTAGCTCCAGGAAGATGTTGGGATTTTCATCCTAGTTCGTCACTTTTAATCCAAGCAAAATGTTAGGACACTTAGTATCAGTTATTGAGTTTAAGCTTTGATTTCCAAATGCTCACAAAAATTACTAAATTTAAGAAAGTCGCAACAATAAGTCACATGTGGTCAAAATACTCAAAGAATCCTCTTTGATCCCCACCCAGGCTCAAGGCTTCTGCTATGGTCATTTCCATGGAAATCTCCAAAGAGTTTCTTTTTAAAATAGCTTTTAAGCGTAGTTAGGGGTATTTAGCTTTTTTTTTTTTTTTTTTTTCAAAGCTTTGAAAAAAGTGTTATAATATTCCAAATGTTACATTTGTTATATTTGTGCATATTTTTGGAACCACTGTAGATACTTAAGAACGTTGTAACATCTAGTACCCTGAGGTCAAAAGATTGTCAAAGACTCCTCCTTGAACCTCCCAAATTAAAAGCTTTTATTATGACCTGGGCCTTTTAATGTAACTTGGGCACTAGACAAAGGGCGCCATTGTCACTCGAGCGCAACGTTAGGTGGGGATGTTGATATCGCTTTCGTCACACCAACTTGTTTTAGTGTGAATCTGCCTGGTACTTATGAATGAATGTTTTCAAAGTAAACCCGTTTCATCAATAAGAAAAAAAAACGGGTTGGACGCATATGTCCCTTTCCCTTTGGACGAAAAAAACATGCAAGTGCTGTATCAAGTATAACTCACGAAAATCTTTTGGCATCCCTGCTTTCAATAAAAAAAAATCAAGGTACTATCACTTAAATATAATAACTCCCTATGCCCCCCCGGGATACCACCTTGATAGGATGCCGTCTCTCCTTTAAATTAAAAAAAATAACTTTTTGGGGTCCCTGGTTTCAATAAAAAAAATTCGAGATATTATCATTTAAATGTAATACCTCCCTACCCCCCCCCCTCTGGATACCACCTTGATAGGATACCGTCTCGTTTTCATTAGAAAAATAATTTACCAGAGGCACTTCATATGGAAGGGGTCGTCGTATAAACTTCAAGGGGGCTCATTCGATTGCAAATCGAGAGTTCTAGTGCCCTTTTTAAGAGTCAAAAGTGATCTGAGGCCAACTAGCCCCCCCCCCCTCACACCCTTTTTTCCCAAAATACTTCTGATAAAAATTTTAAGGTAGCCATTTTGTTAAAAATAGCTCAAAGATCATATAACAAAAACTCCAGGGTCGACACAACCCCCTAGGGCCCAGGGGCAGGCGTTGCAAGTTATAACCTGGGGACAAATATGATTCTTATAGAAGGGATACTTGTTTAAACTTCAGAGAGGGCTCATTTGATAGGAAATTAAAAGTTCTAGTTCACTTTTTCAGAGTCAAAATAGATCGGAGGGCAACTAGCCCCCCCCCCCACGCCCTTTTCCCCAAATTCATCAGATAAAATTTTTGAGATAGGCATTTTGTTAAAAATGGCTATCTCAAAATTTTATTAGATCGGTTTGGGGAAAAATGGCGTGGGGGGGGGGGCTGGTGCCTTTGGATCTCTTTTGACTCTTAAAAAATGAACTAGAGCTTTCAATTTCCAATCAAATGAGCCCTCTCTGAAGTTTATACAGCATCTCTTCCATAAGAACCATATGTGCCCACAGGGCATAATTTACAACGACTGCCCCGGGCCCTGGGCACCTTTTCATTAGAACGGAGCCCTTGTGTAGGCCTACGCTCTTCATGCCGAGCTGAAAAACTTTCTTCCCACTGTTTTGGTGAAACTTCTGAAACAAGACATTCTCAATGTCTACCAGTTTGCTTGAGAATTTTGACAACTATTTGCAGGACACTATTGTAGGTGGGTAGTTTGAGCTTGGTTTAGATGCTCAGAAACTCATATTGGTGGAAAGACAAGGGTTCCGTTGAAGGGCGCGAAGGCGGCTGCCGAACGCTTGATCAAGAAGCGCCCTATCTCTTCTAATAGCCTTCTTGAAGCGCTTAGGTGCCTGGATACCAGGGAAAGAAGAAGAGGTAGAAGTCTATCAGATATAGTTGTAATTGCTCGAGAGATCCAGTTGGAGTAAGTTTTAATGATGTTAACAGTGAGTGGGTATTGCTGCAAGCCGAGAACTCAGTAGAACCAACGCCCTCACGGGTCGGCCATTATTGGCATCAAATCTTCTCTATGACAGATGCGTTTGGTGGGTAAAAGTGTATGCTTTTGGTGAAGCTTGTAAAAGTTGTGTTGACATTATAACACGGCTGTGCTGACGTAGAGAGAGGTTTGTTGCTCGCAGAAATACTTCTTCCGTCGGACAGAGTCTCCTTGTCAGAAAGAGTCCTGAATATGAAGCTGTGTTTGATTGACGAATTGAACACATATGGAGGCAAACCCGAAAGGTTTCTTATTTCCCAAAGAATTGTTAACTTTGGCTAGGTTGGCATGGTCAAAATACCAAGACTATTTGGATAGGAAGGCAAAAGAACAAGCTGCTGAACGAAGCGTCCAAAAGAAAGAAAGGAAGCTGAACGTAGTTGATATATCTAGCAAAAAAAAAGAAGCTAGATAGACTGGAGGATTTATTGCAAGAAAAGCTGGCCTCTGAAAAACAAAAATGAGCAATTGTTGATGCCCTCTTGAAAGAAAGCGCCGATCACTTACAGAGAGCGGTGGCCTCAAAGGATTCCGTGGACATCCCCTTGGCCAATTCCCTACTAGAGAATGTTATGAAAGCGCTAGAACACGAAAAAAACAATTCAGATGAAAGAGAGCGGGCTGGGAAGGACATACAAAAGAAGAATTCAGACCGCATAAGCAGGTTTGCCAATCTCTCAAAGAAGTCTGAGAAGTGAATGGGTTAGCTTATAAGCTGAAGTTTCTGAAGTTTTATGGATTTTTTTTTTTTTTTTTTTTTTTTTTTTTTTTTTTTTTTTTTTTTTTTTTTTTTTTTTTTTTTTTTTTTTTTTTTTTTTTTAGTAAACCCAACTGAAAATTTGAAAAAAAAGATGGGAAAACAGAGACAACTGACCCGTCTCCAGGGAAAATGAGTTTTTCCGAGGCCCATGAATATGACTATTTTTAGGGCGACTTGGTCACTGTTTCTGATTCATAAGCAAAGGAATGTTTTAACCATGAATTGCAATCAAAATCCCTTCCAACTTTGGTCCCTATTGGTTCCTTTTTTCACCCTATAAGTCACTTGGCAGATCGTCCAGTCACTTTTCTAATGAGCAGGAATCATTCCAAACCCTGTAAGCGTATCTCCACAAAGAAATAGAAGCATAATAATATTTGTTGTGTTCAATAGTAGCGTTTTCTGTCACAAGTGGCCTTAAATTAGGCAATTCGGTGGCATCTTATGCGTTTTTTTTTCTATTGTCTGTTGGCAGTCCTGTCAAATTCAGCCATCTCCAAAATCTCAACATTTGGTCATCCAAAAGATTTCTTGTTCAATGATGCTCCCGTGTCATATTCTGGGGTAGTAGCTTGTTGTATACCAATGAATTACTTTATGTTTACCTCTTTACTCTTGTTCTTTAATCATGTTGATTATTATATATCAAACTAGCTTTGCTTTTTCGCTAGAGTAGCTTAAATTCAGCAATATGTTGTGTTACACAATTCAATTACTGGATATTGACAATTAAACATAAAGAGCTAATGAACAAGCTAGAGTTCATCATATTTTTTATTTTACTTTGGCGATCCTTTGGTTGACAGATTATCCATTGGATAATTGACAGGGGTCAACTAAATATCAGAATTATTAATTTACTTTATTTCATCTCAATGTGTAGGGAGCGAGATCAAAGTTGTTGTAGTACCCCAATTTGCTGATTCTGTTAGTGAAGGTGATGTGCGATGGGAGAAAAGTGTTGGAGATAGTGTCACTGAAGACGAAGTTGTCTGTGAAATTGAAACTGATAAGGTAAGTATCATCTTTCTTTGTATTCCCCCTCTCTCTCTCTCTCTCTTCCTTCGTGGCTAATTTACTCTCTCATTGCAGGCAATTCCTTATGGAAAAAATATTGATAAAAAATAGAAACTTTTACGGAAAATTCACTGATGACATGGAAGATTTATTTTGTTTATCGATAATAGGATACTAATCATATTAATGTATTAATTTAACATGTGGCGTATATTTAATTTGGAGACTCGATCAATGGTTTCTTAACAATATCAAAGCTAAGTGCATGAAATTGGCTAAATTGATCAGAACGATGTGTTTACTGCAAATGCTGATTTAAGCATACCACTGCTTTTTTAAAAACCAATTTATATAGAAACATTAATTTTTTAAAAAAAAAGCTTGAACCTTCTGTTAGTCATTACGGGAATGTTAATTTAATTTGTATGAATTAGAAGATTAATTTTTTTTTTTTTAGAGACGTGTTCTGATATATTACCACTATTTATAAATAAATAAAAATTTATGGTTGTCTGGTAGAAAAACGACATAATATTGTGGGATTTTAAATTGTTTTATTTTTTGAATGTTTTAAAGGGTTGTAGCTATTGTTTTCTTTTTTATTGTCATGAATAAAGATGACAGTATTGTCATTTCTAAACTTTAGTTTGGACCCTAAGTTTTTGAAAAACCCACTTAAAAATATAAAAGAAATATTAATATTCTCGAATGAACAAACAAAATCATTATATATTGTGTAGTATTCAGAAAAAAACTCACATGTTTAATTATTTTAATTGCTTTTATTTTTCTGAAATTAGTGTCTTGGGTTTTTTTTTATCTCAATTTCTAATGCAGTAAATTGAAATTTGTCTAGAAAAAGATTTAGAAAAGCCTTAAAAGTATTAACCTTCTAAGAAAGACGCAGTTTAAAAAATCCATAGAATAAACTGACAAGAATAAATTGAAATGGGTCTTGTGTTATGAATAGAAAAAAAACACGAATATTCGTTGATTTGTTCTACGTTTGTCTGTTAGGACAGTGGCTCTTGTGGGTGTCATGGTTGTAATTAATGCCACTGTGGGCTTCAAATTTTAATGTCAGATTTATTGTAACCGTAGTTATAATTGTATGTATCTAAGTTTGTTTTTACATTCAAGTACATGAGGGAAAATTCGTCGTTATTTTGGTAGTTTATCTTTATAGACTTCAATCCCAGTACCCGCACCCGCATCTGGTGTTATACAAGAAACATTTGTTGAAGATGGTGCTACTGTGCAAAGTGGCATGAAACTATTCACCTTAGCTCCTTCAGGTAAGAATCAATTTCTTGTATTTAGATTCTTGTACACAGTTGGATTGGAGTAATTTTTTCTTATAGTCAGGAGAATCATCATTGCCAGGAAAAAAAAACTAAAGCACTAATCGCTGTGATTCAGCCATCCTTCCTCCATCACTAAAGAAAACTTGATAAAGTTTAAAAGGTAATGAGGCTCTGTTGTGCAGAAGGATTGTAAAAGCATCATAAACAGTTTTCAAAGCATAAATTATCTGTATTTGAATCCTCAAATTCTCATTAAGCATAAATTCTAAATTTTTAATGATTTTAATTTACTTTACGCCCTTATTAGAATTGAAATCAATGTTTATTTTTTTTCATAATTTTGGAGAAATAAGTTTCCTCTATCCTCTAACAAAATTGTCTCTTGTTAAAAAGTTTGCTATTCAAAACTCAGTATAATATGTGATTGAATTCATATTGCATGGATTTTGCTGTTTTGCTTTTATGTTTGCTATTATGCTATGGTGTTTTTACTATTGTTTTCTGCATAGAGTATTCTTTTTCTTTTGGTATTTTACATTTGTGACTAGCAAATAACCTAAAGAAACTGCAGAAAAGCTGACAAGAACAGAAGGGAGAAAAGAAAAACTGAAATGACATATGATGCATGTAAAAAGGGGGAA
Source organism: Artemia sinica (assembly GCA_027921565.1). NCBI lineage: Eukaryota > Metazoa > Arthropoda > Branchiopoda > Anostraca > Artemiidae > Artemia > Artemia sinica. The sequence goes on along the minus strand of CM051262.1, from coordinate 40,461,039 downwards.
AGGCTGAAAGAGCCAAAAGTCACTATTTATTTTAAAATTGATTTCTATTAGGCGCAGAAGCTGCAAAACCAACGCCAGCAGCCGTGGAACCAGAGGTGAAGAAAGTTACCCCACCAGAAGGTGTTGTGCCAGAGCCTCCAAAAATAACTTCTCCGCCTAAGCCCGAGACTCCTACTCCTGCCTCTGGACCAATCCCGACAACTCCTCCACCCATACCTCCGCTTCCAAAAGGGCCCATGAGCTCCATTCCAGCTGAAAGCATTAAGCCAATACGCGCTACTCCACTGCAAGCAGCTACCGTAAAGCTTCCTCCTGAAGATTATACTAAGGTTTGTTGGTTTATTCTCTCTTCCTTATTTTCCTGAACTAGGACTGCTTTGACAGACTGCACTGACAATATAAGCTTAATAACCTTGTTGGGATACTAATATATGAGGTGGAAATCATTGTCATTCTGATGTTTAAATTACATAAAGTAATTAAAGAGCATAACGCAGTTAGTCTGAAAGAAACCGACCGTAAACAAGTATAAGATTTGTGTTGGACTTTAATACCTTAACTGAAAAGGAATTCAGAAATAATTTCTATTGCTATGTTCTATCCTAGGCAAACAAAATATAAATGTTGTTTAAGCTGCCTGAGTTCTAAATTTGAAGGGGTTCAACTTGTTTTTTCAAGCCATAATTTTAACAATACCTTTCGGACTTCATTCTCAAGCATGCTCGAACTTTCAAATACAAACCTAAGGGTAATATGGCAGAGGCAATATTGAAATTTTGTCTTGAAAAACCATTTAACAGCCTGAAAATCCTTAGCTTAGACAGTTTAAGGGAAATGATTTTGTTATTTTTTCCAATGAAGCTGCAGTAGAATAATTATTATTCTTGTGCTGTGTATATCTGAGGAGTAAATTCAGGAGTCCCACCTATCCACCACCCCATCCCCATTTGAAGTTCTTGTTAAATATGTGGTTCATGGACTATAATAAAATTAGTAGATGAGACCAAATGTAGTTGAATTGACTAAAAAAAAACCATAGATATGCACTAGCAGAAGTCCCGGAGGGAAAGTACCAACTCTTACCCCTATTTGTAGACAGTGGCATATTTAGGATTTCCGTTTTTTGGGGGGAGGGGGGAAGGGTACAAGCTAAAAGGTAATGGAAGTCCAGAAACTTACCAGAAACTAAATATATTACTGTCATAGTCTTCTTTTGAGCTTATTTATTACATTGCTACTAAAGAAAAATTTAAAATATTCGGCTCTATTAACCAAATAGAAGAGATCTAGGCTTGCTAATCCTTGATTCGGACAAAAAAACAACATACTCACTTGATAAACATGATAAACATTGATTGATAAACATGTGTGCATGACTATTCAACCTGCCCTTTCCTGTCTGATTTCGGAGGTATGTTTTTAGCCAAGTCTACATTCGGTGTTTTCTGGAAAACTGGGACGGAAAACTGGGTTTTGTAGACTGCTACCGCCGTTCCATTTTTCCGTTTCTGTGTACGGCAAAAAAAAAAAAATGCCGAAAATGGGCCGGTATGCTAAAAATCAGGAAGTCAAGACGGGTTGTTCCGTTTTATGGGAGCTTAATCAAGCAATACATTTTATAATAAAGCCATCGGACTTACAAGGAAAAATAAAGAAGCTTGTAAAATCTCTCAGAAATGGTCGAATGAAGAAACTTTCTAACTAATTGAAATTTGGAAGGACAAATTTGATGACCTACAGAAAAATAGGATCTTAAGTCCAAACTTATATGGCCATGGCAGAGGAGTTATCAAGGAGAAATAATTTATTCCCACAAAGAAAAACTGTGGAGATTAAGACCTGGGTCTACTATATTTGAGGGACTACTATAAATGAAAAAAGCCCCAAAAAAGTGATCCCCTCCCCTAAAATTATGAAGAGAATAATGTTCATGTGTCAAAACTAGTGCATTTTTACAACCATAATTCACACATATACGTTGTACTACCTAAATCATCTAACTGGGGAAGTTGTGTTTTCTGATAGTTATGCACAAATTAAGAGCTCATTACCTATTAGTGATCTGTACTAGTACGAATATTGAGGAATATTTTATAGCTAGGTTGTCTAGGGATGATATTAAACGGGTGATTTCTTGTATAGGTAATTTTTTTGGCGCTGGGGAAAGAAGGAGATATTTAAGAAAGGGTTAGAATAAAGAATTGTCCTTACAGCTGTCTAATGTATGGAGAGTAGAGGGAAAATGTGTTTTATTTTTCGGGGATGGATGGGGGGGGGGTAAGGGATTTTAGAAATTAATTTTTTAAAGAGGGCGAGGGGGAAGAGTAGTCAGCGAACAAATTGTTGAAGTATGGGTGTTTTGTGAGCATTAGGAATCTGGTGCGGTTTTTTCGAATGGGCAAGACCCAATGTGTTCTTTGATGATTATATTTATGTTAGTTTTTATCTTTTAATTAATATTGTATGTTGTTTTCATTTTTTAATTGTTCAATTTATTCTTTTAATTACTTTTGTATGTGATTTTCTTTTTTTTCTTTTGTCGTTTATGACCATGGCTGTGCGGAGCTTTTGGTGTCGAATAGACATACACATATATGTACATATGAGAATCTCAGATTTAGTTAAGAAATAGGAAATGTTGATCTATGTTTGTTGAATTATGATTTTGGGCCAAAGCCATCATAAATGTATCACATGGCTCTTTTTGATTTTTTGAATTTGCTGCGATTTTTACCAGTGTAGACTCCTACATGCATCCCAGATTTCCAGAAAACGCCAAATGTAGATGCGGCTTTAAGCTGCTTTAAGAAGCTAAACGAACATTATGCAGATACAGTGGTATCAGAGAGAGTGGAGAATACAATCAAGAGCGAATGCATAGTTGGAAAAAAGCGGTTGTTGTACACACCAAGAGTTTCATAAACTTTATTAGGACAATAAGACTTATCTATAGACCTCCATTTGGTTTGCCAGACCGTCAGCTGAGCAAGAAGACTAGTCTCAAGGAAACAGAACTGCTTATAGTTTGGCAGCTTCGTCACAATTTTGGCTAATACACCTTCAACAGTAAAACAAGGGAGCAGAAGTTGGATTTGAAATGTTGTAGCTCAGTTCTTCACATTGCTGATCGATGTGGGGAAAAGACAAAGTACTTGTAAAAAAAAGAGAAGTTTTAGAAGAGGGGAATGACCGACAATGTCGCCTTATTATTGAGTCAAGTGTTCCGATACTTTCAGCTGTCTGGACTGATTTTCCATAAATAGAAGGAGGATTTCTTTTCCGCTAGCCCTTTTAATGCAGACTTGGATAGATTGATATGTTTACAGCTGGCAAGTAGATCTAAATTTTCCTTCGACAGGGAAAAAGAAGTTAAAAGCAGACTCGAACTTATTTTTTCAACAAGGATCAGAGAGAAAATGAAGCTGAACTCAGTTACGGCTGCTGCTAAGAAGCTGGTTTTAGCCATTAGACCAGAATCTACCAGAATCTGTCTGATTGTCAACAAAGCTCTCCAGTACTCAACAACATCAGGGGAAAGCTCCAAAAAAGTGATAACACTATCATGCTTTTCAACCTTCCATGTGTCGTAACAGCGAAGGAGTGTTTGCTTTTTGTATGCGGCTGAACAGATGGCAGAGCAGAAGCTAATGACTCAGTTCGTTTGGGGGAGAAGGAAAAAATGACTTTCGCAGTATCCATTTAGCATTTGAATTGAATATATTCTGGAGACATTCACTAAGGCAAGGTCTGAACAGTGCAAAGCACATTGCGCGTAAATGGCAAGTGGATACTGGTTTCGTATCTCTGCTTAAGCACCCTTTACAAACCGGGTATGTTACTACCTCCATTAAAGCCAATTCCAACTAACTTGTTCATGTCTAATTCAAAATCTAAGCACAGTCTAATAATCTGCTTTGCCATACCTACACCACTCAATTCATTTGCAGTGCCGAAGTTTGAAAACCTTTCTTCAATTTGATGATTGTCATAGAAAGGAATGACCAGAACAAACTGTTCTTTTGAAGTTACACTCGTCTCATCGGCCAATATCGAAAACATTTCGCATTTTTTGTTCTTTTCAAAATTGTATCCCAAAAGACATTGCCTACACTATCGATGATATTGTTCTGCACTTGAGGAGATACATATTTTGTGTTTTTTGCCGATTATTCGAAATGTTCCCGCAACTTTGACCTTCACAGCTGCATAATTGTCAGCCATGTTTCATATTTTATTTTATTCTTACGCTAATTCCAAGAGGAGATAGGATAACTGACCTCATAGTCGCCGCTCTCCTTTCTTTGCAGGCCTTAGGAGAACGGTTTTGGTTCGAAAAACGGGAAAATGAACCCAGGCCTCAGAAGACGGGGGACATTAAGTGCAACTATTGTTGTCTAACAATCCGTTCTTGTGTGCCTTGGCTCATTGACAATCCTTTTCTCTATTTCAACAAGGATTTTACGGTATAGTTGTAAAATCGAGCAACAATCGTGTAAGCTGCTTTTTTTCAGTTTGAGTCTCGAAATTAGGAATTTGGTAGTTATAAAACACCCACCGTAACTTTAGTTCTTGTATCTGTTTTTATTTCAGCCCATCTTTCCCAAGAAATTAAATTTGTGGAAAAAGAGCAGTTAGACAATCAATATATCTATTGTCTAAAACTAGTGAGTTAATAAAAATCCTAACCTGTCCAAGAAACTAACCCGCTGTGCAGTGTAGCTTCTCCAATAGTTACGGATTTCCGGTGGCTGCTTTATAACTACAAAAATGTTGAATAATTTTAAACTTCTTTAAGGTATTAAAGAAAGTTATTTTGTTACTAAGGCTAGGATTTGCAAGTAAAATATTCAATTAGAATTTGAAGTGATATAAGGTATTTAAACTGTTGGTTAGGTTTTCATGTTGACAATGACTGTAGATCTACTTCTAATAGAGAAATGATCTGGACGGTTAGTGTCAATGCAATGCTGTTATAGGACTAATCTGTTTCATTTTTAAGGTCCAATCTTTCTCGAGAATTTAAAAACGTGAAAAGGGGAAAATGATGTATGAAGCTGCAATAAAAAATGGCCATTAATTATTAATCCCTTTGGGTGGTATGGCTTTCCCAAGAATGAGATTAGGCGAGTACGTTCCACCGTATATAAACTTTTGTTTTATTTTAGTTTTACTACTGATGACGGTCACTGTATATGTGACCGAAATATCTGGTATTTTTGTGAATTTCTATCACTGTTATCATCATCACTGTCTATTAAAAGGATTTTATCCCTATTTGAACTTTTATTTATCGTTTTCTTCAACAGCTGGAACAGTAGGAGTCAAAGCACCGTCTTCATCAGTTATACGCAGTTTTTTGAAGAAAAAAAATTGTACCGAGATTGTTGACAGTTTCGTTTCGCCATTATGATATCTGTCTATATATTTTCTTATTTAAGTACCATTCAGTCACTTTCTTTCTTTCACATTCACTTTCTATTTAAGTATCACTAAGTCACGTCGAGTCACAAATACTAACAACGAAGCTTATATAGCTTTCAACCTGACCAAGCATAATCACAATAAGTATGAATTAAGACTCGACCAAAGGGATGGAATGACAGAGGGAATGACGATTCTTGGCTAAGGATGTGAAATAGATCTTAGAAGTGTAGGATCTAGTCAGATATATAAAAGCAATAAGAGAATTTTAAAGGAGAGAAATTTTATTGCTGTGCAGCACTTCCAATATATTATCAAAGTAAACAACACAAAATGAAGGGGACTGTTGAGAGAAAGAAGTTAAACTCTTAAAAAAATTCCTTGGGAATTTAGGGGCAGGGCCCCTCCCCCCTAAATACGCCACTGTTTGTGGGTATGGATGTTTCAGTTCTGTAACTCCTCTGGCTGTTTCGGTTTTCTTTTTTTTTCGGTTTTCTTTTTATAGCTTAAATTTATAAAGGTAAATATGTATTTAAGGGAGTTAGTATTTAAAATCATTTTCAACTTTTATATATTTTGTTACTAGTCTATTCTTTCTTTTAACTGAATGAAAATATCCTACCCAGTTGCTGCACGACTGATCAGTGTTTTTCAAATTAAATTAATTGGATCTTTTTTAACCTAGTTCAATATTTCCTGATCTAGTAATTACAGATGTAGTCAATCGTGTCGATAAAAATAGTTTCGATATATTTAGGGTGAAAATCTCAAATTGAATTGTCAACTATAGCAATTTAAATTGTATAGGCTGTATTGAAAGTTCTTTACCATAAGAATTATTTTGAAAAATCTAAATATAAAGAAGAACATGCATTTTTTTGTTGTTTTTTTTTTTTTCTAGCAGATAATCATTAGGCTTTGGGTGGCACTATTTAAAAACATGAAACTGAAGGGGGCCAACAGTGCCAGTGATGTAAATTTGTGTTTTTAAAAACGCTTCAGTCATTAGCTCCTATATAATTAATCAATGCTCTTAAAATGCTTTTAAATTTAGGCTAAAGCAATTTTGAAAATAAATTTAGGCAAAATATCCGTTATTTTTCATATAAAGTCGAAATGTTTAACATTTTGTAGATGGTGCCGTTCGAAGTTTGGTATCTCCTTTCATACTTTATTCTAGATCATGTTTTTAGCGGTTCCATTGTAACTGAACCACCGTGTAACTGAACCCCAAGCAACTAAACCACCGTGCAACTGAACTACCGTACAACTGAACCAGCGTGCAATTGAACCACCGTCCAACTGAACCCCCGTGCAACTGAACCCTCACGCAACTGAACCCCCTTTAACTGAACCCTCGTGCAACTCAACCCAATTTAACTAAACCCCCGTGTAACTGAACCACTATGTAGCTTAACTCCCGTGCAAGTGAACCACCGTACAACTGAACCACCGTGCAACTGAACCACCATGCAACTGAACCACCATGCAACTGAACCACCGTGCAACTGAACCCTCGTGTAACTCAACCACCATACTTACATTGGGCAAAACACAAGTTAGAATCTTTACATGTTCAACCTTGTTGGAATTGTTTGATTTTTTAAGTCTTTATATAAATTACTGTCAAGATGATTTATAAAAATGCTCTGTTTTGTTGTCACAAAAACAAAGAAAATCGGACATCATAAACTCTTAAATCCAGATGTATTTCTCTTTTTTGTGTCTGTTAATTGGGGTTCCCTTCATCCTGTCACTTTCTGCGGGTCTAAGCGTTTACCCCCCTCCTCCACGGGAAATTTCCCCTCCTCCACCCACGAAAACCTCATCACCTGGAAAAACCCCCCTCGCGGAAATTATGGTTTTCAAAATCTAAAAATCTTCTTTTACTCGTGTTATTTTTTAATTGAGAAGTTCCAAAGGAAGTGGAAAAGAGGAATTTATGTGTAAATCTTGCCCCCCCCCCCCGCTCCGTGCAAATACTTTCTTCTCATGAAAGATCCTCCAGAAAACCCCCACGCAAAAAATTTCTGTATGTTTGCCAATGACAAATACGATCTGTAAGCAATAGACAAATAAAAAAAAAACTTAAAAAGGAACTGAAACCTCTGCAATGGGTTTATCTGATTGTTTTGTAGCTAGGAAGAGAGGGAGATATCTCAAAGGGTGCATTTTGATGCCAAAACATCTCAGCTCTCATTGAGCCTTCAAACAAGTACAGAATTAGCTCTAAGGGAGAGAGACAGGAGGTTGGATATAGAAATTGTTTGATAATCCCCAGGCATTTCTAGACTTTTTTTTTATAAGCCGAAGGTGATTGGTGACTAATCAACCGTAAGAGGTATTTTTTTGGGGGGGGGGGATTTTCTACGGGTAGGTATTTCCTGGGAGGGGGGATTTTCCGCGGGGTATTTTCCTTAAGGGATGTTTTTTGCGGGGGGGGGGGGGGGTAAACGGTCGCTCTCACCGTCTATATACTGTAATTTCTTTTTTACCACTTTGCTTATTTTGTTGTTTTCATTTTGTGGTATTTTCTACGCTCGTAGTTGTTTATCGTTTGGTTTGAAAAAGGTTAATTACCTGCTTCGGTGCAGTGGTTCAGTTGCACGATGGTTCAGTTACACGAGGGTTCAGTTGCACGGTGATTCAGTTGCACGGTGGTTCAGTTACACGGTGGCTCAGTTGCACGGTGGTTCAGTTACACGGTGGTTTAAGTGCCTTGAAAATACTTTTTTTTTCTATTTATCATAAATTTTTTGTATTTGGCTTTTTGGCAATTTGAAGATAATGCATATGATGTTTAGCTTTTGTAATACAGATTCTTAGAAATTTCTTATTTTGATTGCAAATAAATATTTTTTTTTGCTGTTGTTGTTTAATTTTTCTATGAATTTATCATTGATTTTTAATCCCATCTTCTGTTGTAAAATTACGAGTTTAGACATAGCTTATACAATTTTTCTATCTCCGTCTAGGGAATAACTGGAACACGGACTGAGCAACGTGTTAAAATGAATCGAATGAGACAAAGAATCGCACAACGACTTAAGGACGCACAGAATACAAACGCAATGCTCACAACATTCAACGAAATCGATATGAGGTTTGTTCATTTCTTAAATATTTTTTCAACAGACTGCCATTGTTTAACGGCAAAAAATTTCGTCCCCACTTTACGCTCTTTTTCTTCTTTCCCAACAGGACACAAACGTGGTCTGGGTATCCCGTCAGGGTAATCATTCTGTGATTTCCTCTTCAATAGTTTGTCTTGCTATTTGTTTTTTGGTCTTGTCAGAGGTTAGCAAGAATAAAATTTAATGCAAGCTTGACTTATAAACCGATTTTCGTTGCAACATAGTGTTTTTTTTACGTAAAGACTCTATCGCTCTTGGTCTTTTGAAACTGACAAATGGGTTAAACCTGGCAGCAAATTCATTTTATAATGTACGTAAAGGATACGGTAAACGTAATCACAACAAGACTAAATGGTACAAAATGATAAATTAACACGAAAATCCCTGAAGAGACTTAGTGTCGTAGGGGAAAAAAAACTACTAATACCCAAAGCAAACTGCAACACCAAGTCGCCTGGGGCCAACACATTTGTCAACTTTCCTCCTCGAACCTCATCTGTTCAAAGCTTCACATTTCGTCCCCTTCCGTGACGTTCCATTTTTCTTTAAATCTTTTCTAATGTTCTCTTTCAACCTCTCTGGGGCAGTGTTGCCACCACGAATTTCCAAAATCTGTGAAAAAAGAGCCAAAAAACCTGTGGAATTCGTCCAAAACCTGTGACTAGGGCCGTAGCTAGAATTTTTGATCGGGGGGGGGTCGCACTTAAAAATATTTTATAGTAGCCTATCGCTTTGAAAGGTAAAAAGACTGTTTTTTTTTTCCTCTGTTAACGGTAGGTAGCACGTTGATAAGCGTGTTGGTGAGCATTTCGGTAACATGTACTTTACCTTGTGGGTATACAATGTTAAGTACCTTATTTAAAACGCTAATGATTATTGATTATGGCTTTTGAGACTGCTCATCTCAGCTTTTTGCATAATTTAGTCCAAAAATTTTTTTTTTTTTTTTTCTTTTTCTTTTTTTTTTTTAGCCCTGGGAATTATAGTTTTTAAGAGTCCCTTGTGGCAAAATATAAAAAAGGTTCCGTCAGTTACTTTGCTCTAAAACTAAATATCCTTTTGAAAGTATAGATAGGAGGTAAAAGAGTTATAAGTACGTTTATGGAAGAATAGTTTATTATCATTAAATCATCGCTTATTCAATGCTGACCCACCAAAGGGTAACAATTGAGACTTTGATTTTGAAGAGATATCGAAACAGCCTTAAAAGTTGTTCAGAAGGAATTTTTGATCGGGGGGAAGGGGGGGTGGTTGTACTTAAAAAAACATTTAAAAAAACACATGATTTTTTTGATTTTTTTTTTAGTTTAATGTTGATAAGTAACATTAAACCAAAGAAAATGTATATATTTGGAATCAGCATAACAAGCCAATTCTTTGATGTATTAATTGTTATAAAAATTTATTTCTTTAGAGTTTCGGTTACTATTGGGCTGACTCACTCCTTACAATCGAACTGTTATCAGGAACTGTTTGATTTTGATATACAGAAAACTAGATATTACTTATAATTAGACGGTTTGCTTCAAAAAAATTACTAATTAAACGTCCCTAACTTTTGTTTGAAACATTAAGCTATTAGTTACTATAGTATCAGTGTGCAATTGAAGCTATTGAGAAGGGAATATTGTACAATTCTTAAAACAATTCTTCAAAATCCTAAAATACTTACATGATTCAGGTAAAGCGCTTCAGGTACCCCCCCCCCCCCCCCCGATGGTCAAATATATATCCCAAATAATGTATTTTCCATATATTTTGCCATGCGTCGTCCATGTTTCAACTTAACTCCCGTAAATTGAATCAACGTTGACGAAATAAAGAAACGGAAAAAAGCGTGGGAAATACACAATTTGGGCTATACACTGCTACCCCCTTCCCCAGTGTGCGAAGTGATCTTAACATAAAGAAAAACATAGAAAGGGCTACAGGTTTGCCGCATGTCAATATTTTCAATAAAAATACAAATAGACTTCTTCTTTTACAATAAAAACATCCCCTTAAAAAAGCTTTTTTAAAGCCTAATATGGAAAAGAATCTAGAGGGGCTGCATATAGCCTTTCATAGAAACAACAAGTTGACTCACTTGACCTCAGATTGTATCTCAGCGTTATAAAGGGAGGGGGAGGGGTTAATAAACAATTAAACTTGATGTGATCAAGTAAATCCAATAAAAGACAATCTTGGAGAAGGTATTTTTTTGAATTTAATATGAATAATATTATTAAAATAGTTTACCCAAATAACAATTCATTACCCATCTTGTAATATTTTATTTTAAAAAACTTCTAATAATGTTTACCTATGTTTGTATTATAAATTATACAATTTACCCATGTTTTCTTTATCTTTGAAATTATATATCTTTCTAACTTTAGTAAATTCCTTCTTCGTAGTTAATGTATGACTGAAAAAAATCAAAGTTCTGCAAGATATTTTTGTTTTCTCGGCATAGCAACTGAGCATTCGGTCTCATAAGTCATAACTGAAAATGCATTGAATGTTTAACCGAACCGATACGGGGTAAATGAATACACATGTCAACTAAGCTGAAAACAGTTTGTTTTTCAAGGGAAACATGTTGCTATCGAGCAATTTGTTGGTCTTATAAAAATAAAATTTCAGGACTGCAGCATGAATAGTTTCTTTTTATTTAAAATACATGATTGGACAAAATGCCAAAAGTCTCCTTTTCAGACCCTAAATTGTCACCAAAGGTGAAATGTTGTCATAAAAGCGCTAATGTCCCTTTGTTGGCAGCCATGTTGGTTGTTTTTCTTATTCATCCGGTCAAAAATCGGAGCAGCGTAAAGATTTCTTGGAAAAACTCTATGCATCGCTTGATTACATCCAAACGCTGAGATCCTACTTACTGTTGACGGAAATGAACTAAACACAAGTCGTCTTTGTCGGGAAGCTGATTTAAAACAAAATGTTAATATCCCAACAACAAAAGTTGGTACTTCCCTTGACATTATTTGCATAAACATGCATGAATTCTATCAAATCCCAATTCCCTCCCCCCACTTGGTGGCAGTTACCATTTTACGCTTTCGCTAAATCCGATACAAGATCGTATCTGCAAATATAGATTTGATGAATTTAAGTATCGACCAATTACTGATAGTGGTCTGCTCAATCGTTGGAACATGGCTTTCAGAAGAGCAATGGGAAGATGTATTCGCTGACTACGAATTGATTAAGAAAGCCGAACGTTTCCAAGAAAAGCTTATCAAAAACTATTTACTTCATTTTCCAGAGGTGAAAAAGAAAAGATTTTCTAATGACAAGCCATATAAAAGTAATACAATAAAAAGTTTAATCCGACAAAAAGTAAGACTGTTTCGCCAAGGAAAAACTGAAGAAGCTAACCTTCTGAGAAAATCTCTAAAGAAGTAGATTCGGAAAGCTTCAGCGCAGTATTACCGTAACAGAGTAAATGCACTCTTTAAAGCATGACCGAAGCAGTGGTATAATACAGTCAAGAAAATCAGTGGTAAAATTGTCAAAAATATTGACTTTAATTTTGATGTTCCCCCTGAAACTACAGCTAATTCACTAAATAAACATCTTGCCACTAGTGTACGAACCCTCCCTTATCTCTCATGTAATATTCCCTACCTCCTAGCACCAGACCAGGATGTCCCAGTAATACAACCTGTTGATGTTGAGGCAAAAATACTTAAACTAAAGAGAACTTCAATATGCCCCTTTGATATTCCAATTGATTTAGTAAAAGCATTTCCTGATAAATTATCATAACCTTTATCAAATATTTTTAATACAATAACTAGATGTGGTTCATTTCCTAAGTGCTGGAAAAAAGGATTTATTACATCTATACAGAAAAAAGGTGTTAGGTTGGGTTTTTATGGAGTCCGACCAATTACATTAACACCAATATCCTCTAAACTGTATGAGAGCTGCGTAGCAGATTGGCTTAAAGAGACGATCCTTGAACTCATTGATGAACAACAATTCGAAAACATGAAAGGCTTGTCAACGACACATTACCTGGTCAGTCTCCTCGATTCAGTTTAGAAACTACTTGACGAGCCAGATACGTGGCTCGATCTCCTTTTAATTGACTTCCAAAATGCTTTTGATCTTGTTAGTCATTAAATAAAAAAAAAACAAGTTTTTTTTAACTGAAAGTAAGGAGCGACATTAAAACTTAAAACGAACAGAAATTATACCGTATATGAAAGGGGCTGTCCCCTCCTCAACGCCTTGCTCTTTACGCTAAAGTTTCTTATTGTTTTAGACAATAGAATTGTAAGAAAGAGTCAAACTTTAGCGTAAAGAGCGAGGCGCTGAAGAGGCGACAGCTCCTTTCATGTACGGTATAATTTCTGTTCGTTTAAAGTTTTAATGTCGCTCCTTACTTTCAGTCAAAAAACTTGTTTTTTTATTTAATTTCTGAACATTTTTGAATTAATGCAGGTTTTGATTTTGGCTAACCCTACATGAATAATTAAAACGAAATTTGCATAGTAATTTTACTTTTTTTTGGCTAAATGGCTTTCTCGAAAGTTGTTTAATTTTATTTACGAAGGATTTTATTAGTAATAAATATACGTAACTTACGAATTAACTTACGTAACGAACTTCTATATTCATATATTTTTAATATGTATATTAGGGGGTTCGCCCCCTAGTCAATACATCGCTCTTTACACTAAAGTTAGAATTTTGTTCCAATTCTTTAATAATGACCCATTAATCACAAAGGCCGTTACTTAGAATAAATAGCGTTTATGAAAGTACTAAAAAAACTTTAGCGTAAAGAGCGAGGTATTGACTAGGGGGCGAAACCAATCATATACGTAATAACTTCTGTTCGTTTTAAGCTTACTTTCAGTTGAAAAACTAGTTTTTTTTTAGTTTTATTTCTGATCGTTTTTTTTAATAATGCTGGGAAATCCGGCGCCCCCTTCATAGCAATGTGCCTTCCCCCATGAAAAATTCCTCCATGGAAAGATCCTCCCACGTAACCCCCGATCCACCACCCCCCACCCCCCCCCCTTCACTAGAAAAAATCCCCCCTGAAAACGTCTGTATACTTCCTAATAACCAATACTATATGTAAACAATGGGCAAAGTTCTTAACTTGCAGCCCTTGCCCTGGGGACTGTGGGGGATTAAGTCATCCTCAAATACATAGCTATTGTATTTTTTGACCATGCTCAACCAAATGGCTATCTCAAAGTTTTGATCGGGTGACTTTAGGAAAAAATTAGCGTGGGAGGGGGCCTAGTTGCCCTCCATTGTCTTGGTCAATTAAAAAAGGCACTAGAACTTTTAATTTCCGTTCGAATGAGCCCTCCTGCGATATTCTAGGACCACTGGGTCGATACAATCACCCCTGGAAAAAATAAATAAACACGCATCCGTGATCTTTCTTCTGGCAAGAAATACAAAATTCCACATTTTTGGAGATAGGAGCTTAAAATCTCTACAGTAGGATTCTGTGATGCGCTGAATCTGATGGTGTGATTTTTAATAAGGCTCTGTGATTTTTAGGGGGTGTTTCCCCCTTTTCTCGAAAATCAAGCAAATTTTCTCAGGTGCGAAACTTTTGATAGGTAGGATTAAACTCGATGAAACTTATACATTTGAAATCAGCATAAAAATCTGATTCTTTTGATGTATCTATTGGTATCAAAATCCCGTTTTTTAGACTTTCGGTTACTATTGAGCCGGGTCGCTCCATACTTACAGTTCGTTGCAACGAACTGTTTGATAACGTTTTAGTTGAAAAATTGCTGAACGAGTTTTTAAGTACCTCATTTTCTAGTCAGTATTATTGCATCTTCTCTGTCAAATAGGAGTCAAGTTTTTAGGTACAAAAATGTCTATTCTGATTCATTCCCTATTTCTTTCGGATGTCCGCAGGGTACGCTTTTAGGTCCTTTACTATTTTTGGTAATGATTAACAATCTTGGTAATGAATCAGCTGATCGATTGAAGTTTGTGGATGACATGTCATTGCTTGAAAAGTGCAGTAGAAATGTTAAGAGCAGTGCAATGGAAATTCTCGAAGATGTTGCAAGTGAAGCAGCCAAGGTCGAAAATTAAAGTGAATTCCCATAAACCTAATAGTGTGACCCTTAGTTTTATTAAATCATAGCCATTATTTACAACTCCAATACCTAATAAAATAATCACAACAAAAACTAAACTCTTAGGGGTCACACTGACTAGAGATTTGAAATGGGAGCTCTATTGTTAAACAGGTTAGTGCATCTCTGTCTCTCCTTAAGCTATTTGCTGAATTCTCATGCCCAAAAGTACATATCCTCCACCTTTACATATCTTTTATCCGTCCACTGCTTGAGTATGATTGCCCGGTGTGGCATTTTGGCCTTACGGTGGATCGGTCCGATAGGGTAGAAATTATCCAGAAGAGAGCCCTGATAATTTATTTATGGTCAGGGCAAAGTGCCTTACATTTTCCTCCTCAAGGAATTCCGCCTCCCTACCTTGGCAGCCCGACGTGTTACTCTTTGCTCTAATTTCGGGAATAATCTGCGTCGTAATCCACCCTTTCAATGTATACTCCCAGCCCCTTATTGCCCACCAAAGCCCCGTTTACCTCGATGAAAAACACAAAAAATCTCGGTTCTAAATCCTATTAATGCAGGAACTGGGCGTTACAGAAAGAGCTTTGTGCCAGTGTTCGTTGAAATTATAAACAAATGAAAATTGTAATATACCATGTTAATGTATCATGTTTAGTGTTAATGTGTCAGTTTGGTTGTTTCATTTTTATTTGACAGGCCAGTAGGGTTCATCGCCGTATGTTTTTATAATGTGCTTATGTTTTTGTTTTTTTTTTTTTTTTTTTTTTTTTTTTTTTTTTTTTTTTTTTTTTTTTTTTTTTTTTTTTTTTTTTTTTTTTTTTTTTTTTTTTACAATGTAGGCTACCTGTCAGAAAGCAACAAGTTCTGCAGTTTAATGTTGTGAGAGTTTGCTTGTTAATCAAGTATCAATCATTCATACGCACACTTTCTACCATTACACGGCAAAAACCTGCGAACCTGTGACAGTACAAAAAAAAATTGTGAAATTTCACAGGAAAACCTATGACGGTGGTAGCAACGCTGCTTTGAGGACGCTCTGTTTTTCTTTTTGGCCTAGATGAGTGGTTGAAAAGCACAGTCTTTGGCAATTTAACATCTTTCATTTGTAAAATGTAGCCTATTCATATTATTCTTTCTTTCGTTTTAGACCAGAAGATGTGAGCGAACCACATTTTTCGTACAGCTTATTGTTTGATGTCAGTTAAGAAGTAGCCTATCTGAAAATTTCCTTCGAAATATCCTTCGGGAAACATTTCGCAAATCTTCATAAGCCTTCGAAGCACCCAGGCCTTATAACCATGCTTGACCACTTTCATGACCTTGGTTTCCAATATCCTAATTCTATTCACAGATTTAGTTTGCAAGTCTTCCAAGAAAATTTTAATTGCAAAAAAAGCATACTAACTTCGACTATTTACCTTTTATATCTTCACTGCGTCTATCGTCGTTAATTACAACACTACCCGAGCAAGTAAAGATGCCCACTTGATTGATTTTTTTGTCACCTAGTATTGCCTCTTCACCTCATTTATTGCTAGTCCAAGTGAATTAGTTTTCTCAACTTCGATGTTCAAACACTTTTTGTACCCCGAATTATCGAAATCTCCAGAACTGATTTTTTTTTATCTAGGATTCTCTAGTCATCTGCATAATCCAAGTCAAGGAGAGTTTTATGTTTCCATCTTATACCCTTTTCTGCCATTAGCCTTTGCCGTGTTCCTTAGGATAGCCTTTGCCGTGTTCCTTAGGAAAAAAAAATCTAAATATTGCAATGAACCCGCTGTCTGCCGGTATACACAGGATTTTGACTTTAAATAAGCATAGTTTGGCTAGCATTTTTCTAAAAATCAAATGATATACATATACCATTGTAAATTGCACCCTCTGGGGGTTTTGAAAATATACAACTTCTGTATAAATAATATTGCCATCGATTGTTCTAACAGCCCAAAATTACATTTCGTCGGTAAACCATCTACTAAGACATTTAAAAAATCGCAAATATTTATTAGTATCGCTTAGGAAAATGAAAAAAGCTGGTTTTTTTTCTCTGGTCACTATAGGTAGCAAGTATGTATGTATGTATTTCCAAAAAAAAGCCATCGGGTCATAGGAAAAAAAAAACAGAACATAAACATAACAAAACCATCAAAAAAACACAAATAAATTAAAAAGAAAAAACAAATAAATTAAAAAGAAGAAACGTACTTATATATGAATCTTCACGAAAATATTTATAAGGAGATACATCTTTCACGATGTATCCGCCCTTCATCAACATACTTAGCTAAATTCCTTTAATGTAATTTTAACTCGTGATCCTACAATCCCTTCCACCCGCCTTCTATCTGCCAACACTAACGAAAAACACTCGTTTCTCAGATCCACCAATTCCTTACAATTCCCCCCAAAATGAAAAAATATCCTCATCATCTTCCCCACACATCGGACGGGGGACTGGGTTAACACTATGACCCCTAAATTTCCTCTCCCTTTCCCCAATATCAATCGACCCTCCCCTTAAATTCAAAATCCATTTTATTTCTTCCCCTTTCAATCCCAACTTAAAATAAACTTCTTCCTCCCACGTGTCCTTCACCGTACTATACAGACTCAGAGATCCTGAGGCCTCCTTCCGAGCCTGCCACTGTTGTATTCCTTGCTCATTTAACCTTTCTTTATCTTATCAATCACTGTATCCGAATTCGATCCTTGACCTTCATTCCAAAAATACGAATATCCTACTTCATCTAAAATTTTCTTAATTTCTTGTGGCCACCCTACCTCTATCTTATCCTCCAACAGACTAAAATATGCTTCTTTCGCTAGCCTATTTTTACTTCTAAAAATTTTTATCCAAAACTTCACCATTCTTATTAACCTATCTTTTCTAAGCCTACTTAGTCCTAAATCCCCCTCCAGTACAACACTGTGAGTGGATTTATGGGCCCTAAAAACTCTCTTAAAATAATTTCTTTGCATTCTCTCCAACTCCTCACTTTTTCTAAAACCCCACAGCTCACACCCATAATGCATAACCGGGAGGAGTTTAGTCCTAAATAAATATTTATGCATTACTAAGTCCCTAATCTTTCCAACTTCACTTTTTAAAATTAAATTCATACACATATTTCCCTTTTGTACTCTATGCTTAACTTCCTGTGCATACTTAACTTAACTCCTAAATACACGAATTCTTTTTTAATCTCTATAAAATCACCTTTAAATCTAAATTCATCATCTTTCCTTAATTTTCCACCTTTCCTAAAAACTACAATTACCGTTTACTTCTTATTTAATTCTAATCCTTTCATATCCAAATATTCCTCCATTATGTTTAATGATGTTTGCATTTATTTTGCCGATTGTGCTATGAGAGCAATATCATCAGCAAACAAAAGCTTGCATATTTTCGAAACACTTATCAGTACTTCCGGAGCGCTTTTCTCCTTGAAGAAATCAACTATATCATTAATATAAACGTTGAACAAAATCGGTGACAGTGAGTATCCCTGTTTTAAACCTATTCGCGTCAAAATTCTCCCGGATAGCTTACCTAGTATTCTAACAATTAGGCCTACTGAACTATATATTTCTACAATTAATCTAGCAATATATACAGGCAATCCGATCTCCAAACGTAAATCCTACCCCCTCTTTTCATGATTCCTTTTCTAACTATACTCTGCAAAATAAAAACCTGCTCTATTGTACCCCCTTCTTTCCTAAACCCGCCCTGCTCCTCTATTAATTTCCCTAATTCTTGTAGCCATTTTCTTAGCCGACTATCTACTATCTTACAAAAAATATTGCTAACTATGGGAGAAATCTGGATCAGTCGGTAATTCGAGAATTCTTTGCTATTGCCTTTTTTATATAATGGTACAGCTATACATACTGTCCATTCTATTGGCCAGCTGCACAATAAAAATATGGGGCTGAAAACGACAGCTAAAACGGGTATGCATACTTCTTTTGCCTTTTTCTATACTTGTAGTGGAATTTTCTTTAGCTGATTTCATAGCCTCCCATATCTCCTGTTCCGAAGTTGGTACTATCAATTTAATAATAACATGTTGATAAGCGTTCTGGTGAGCATTTCACAGCAGAACTGGTACTTAAACTTGTGGGTTTACAAAGTTAAATACCTTAGTTAAAACGCGAATTATTATCGATTACGGCTTTTGAGACTGCTTAACCTTTTGCATAAACTTACTCCCAATTTTTTTTTTTCTTTTTTTTTTTTTTTTTTTAATCTTAGGAATTATAGTTTTTTAGAGTTCCTTGTGGCAAAATGTAAATAAAGTTCCGTCAGAGGCTTTGATCTGAAACTAAATATCCCTTTGAAAGCATTGATAGGAGGTAAAAGCGTCATAAGTGCATTTATGGAAAAACGGTTTATTAACACTAAAATGATTGCTTATTCAATGCTGACCCACCAAAGCTTAATAATTGAGACTTC
Organism: Artemia sinica; assembly: GCA_027921565.1. NCBI lineage: Eukaryota > Metazoa > Arthropoda > Branchiopoda > Anostraca > Artemiidae > Artemia > Artemia sinica. The sequence continues at coordinate 40,441,939 of CM051262.1, read as the reverse complement.
AATTTTCGAGAGTTATATAAACAGCCTTAAAACATGTTCAGTAGTTCATGCAAGCTTGTATACTATGCAAAGTATCAAAGAGGTAAGACTTAAATTTTGACCGCTGAAAGTTTTCTTGACCTTAGGTTTATTTATATCATTTTGACCTTGGTTGCTTACGTTATGTAGATTTTATATCTTCAGCATTTTGAAATTAAAATATTCTAATTAAAAAAGATGCGACATTTGGAATGATTCTGTTATGTTATTGTATAGATCTTCTTTAGTTGAAGATTTTTTTTTTAATATGATTTAGTTTATTCCAAAATATGCTGATATTCGTTTATATGTATTTATTTTCATTCAGTAATATTGCTGAGTTGAGGAAAACATTTGGTGAAGCCTTCCAGAAGAAACATGGAATCAAGTTTGGTTTCATGTCTGCGTTTGTTAAAGCAGTTGCTTATGCCCTTACTGACCAGCCTATCGTTAATGCAGTCATCGAGGGACAAGATATAGTTTATAGGGACTATGTTGATATTTCTGTTGCTGTTGCGACTCCCAAGGTATTTTTTAAAAGCTACTTTATTTTTTGTTCACTGACTAGCTTTACATCAATTAAGATTCAAACAAGAGTGATTTATTAAGCTTTATTTGTTTTTTCATATTTTTAAGGTAATCTGCCTATGATGAGTAAAAATGCATTAGATTCAAATGTATTTTCAGTTGTGCAGCGTTTTCGCCCTTGCTAGTCAAAATAATACCATACGAAAGAGCAACAAATAGAACTAAACGACATCTGTTTCCGATTATTTTTTTTTTCACAGAGCTCTTTGGTGTGTTTTTACCTATTGGGCTGTAACTTAAAGCCTTATTTTCATCAGGCCGAGATTTGATTAATTATTAGAGTCTAAAATGGACTTTCTGGAGTTTTAGATCTCCTTTGTCTGTAATGAAGTTAGTTGGTATTTATCATTAGCGATAACCTATCATAATGATATTTGTCTTAAGTGACCTCCTCTCCCCCCCCCCCCCCGAATAAGAATGTTGATTAGTCTAGAATCAGCTACGCCTTTGGTGTGAGCTATGTCAATCGCTAGTTTAGACATCACAGAATAAAGAGATTGTTTATTGATATCCGACCAAAACTAGTACTTTCGCCCAATCTTCTTTATATGGCTGTCATTTCTGAGAGAGATTATTTTTTTTGTTTTACGGAAGTAAAGAGCGCAGTTGAAACTAAAAACGAGCAAAAATGATTGATTCGCAGATAACGCAAGATATATCTACAAAACTAGCTCAAATAAACCGACTTTTGTGATATTTTACGAAATCTTTAAAGTTCTTAGAACCAGCACTTTACTGAAAACACTAAACTGGCCTCAAGATGCAAGATATTTTCAAAGGAGCAGAAATTTCCATAAGTAGATTGCGGAAATTAGAAGGCTAATTTATAATGCCTTTACTAGTCTTTCACTTGCACGAGGTTTATACAGTTGTACTTTCCTTAAAAAAAAAACTGAGCCAGCCTAGTTTTCAGCAAATTGCTAGCATTTCCCACAGATGTAGAAAAGTATCACAAGTCAGGTTATTTGAGCTACTTTGTAGATATATCTTTTGTAACAGATATATTTGTAAATGCTGTGTCTATATAATGCTATGTCGAATGGTGTGAAATTTCTTGTGTAACAGATATCCCGTGTAAATGCTGTGTCGTTTACTATGCTATAACTTCCTCGAGGATTGCCACTCCTCAAGTGGTAATAGAGTTGACCCCAAGGTCCCAGCCTTGTGGGTAACCCGACAGGGTCAATGCAACCCTTTGCAGAGGGCGTTGTCCATAGATCTGGATCTTACGCTTTGTCGCAGCTGTCCTCCTATAGAGGATCCTCCCACAATGGTTTTCTGCGTCACCATGCAATTTAACTCACTGCTGAGGGAAGGTTTGTAGCTCCCGGGACGTGTCCACACGGCGGTGGGCTTCGCTGAGTGTACAATCGAGTGACCTTCTTCCTCTTCCGCCTGTATTTACGCTCCCTGGGCAAGGATGCCTAAGTTTCTATTATGATAGTTCGCACAAAATTTTAATTAATTCGTTCTTTACTTACTGTTAATTTCTGTATTTAATACTTAATCTAAATTTAGCAAAAACTCTGGTTAAGTCACCCGTTTTCAAGCTCCACCTAATCCGTCTCAAGATCTCTAACCTTCAGGAGTTTATAATTTCGAATTGATTGTAACAGGTTACAGTAAAAAAAAAAAAAATCGTTTATTAGTTTTTCAAGAGTGGGAGGGGACTCAAAATCTTAAGTTGAGGGCTTTAGACTATGACAAATTGATTGGCAATCTTAGAGTTTGGTTTCGCGGTAGTTTTACCCCCATTGGGTGAAAATTCATATTTTGTGGTTTTGTGGCGCAAAATGGTAGAAAACGCTAATTTGCTGTCGCACAATCGCTGTCGTTATTGAAAAACGTCATCGTCTGCTGACTTTTTATCAAGAACCTTGGTAGTCACTGCAGCATTTATGTTATTACCAGCTGACGATTTATGAATAAACACGGGATTCGATGCTGCATTCATGTTATGGTTTAGATGCATTTTGAAGATGAGGGCTCAAACCCCACTTTTTAGGGCTTAGATCACGGGAAATCAGTTGGACATCTCAGAATTTTCATTCTATGGCATTTTCACCCTCAATGGCCAAAAATCGATGTTTTGTGGCACAAATTGACAGAAAATGTCACGGTAGGATTTCTTTCCTACGTAAAAAGAGCACTAGGTGTTGCATTTTTCGGTCAAATAAGCGCTCTCCCGCCATACTACCACAATGGTTTGACATAATTTACCCCGGGGGTGAAAAAAAAGAAAGAAAAAAAGACACATCAGTGTTTTTCATTCAGAAAAACTGATTCCGACGCCACTTTGGAGAGATTACAGGCTCTTTTTCTTTGTTCCCATCAATTTATTTTCTAAATAGAATTTTTCTATTAGGATTAATCGGAAGAATAGTTTCCATTCTGAATCGTCTGATGGCTATTTTTCTTGCTATGGTTTATTTCAAATGCGCTTTCAGACTTTCGGTTGCTAAGGGCTGTGGCTCGCTATTTACTTGGCTGCAGCTATCGTTGTAACCATTATTTAATTTGCAAGTCTCTTTAATGTATTTCTTTTTTCTCTACATAATTTATCCCTTAAAAAAACACAAAAAACCTGTATTATTTACTCCAAGATAAGCCTTATCAAAGAGTTCGTGATTGCGAACTGTAAATAAGGACCTACTTGTGCTAATAGTAACCGAAACCTTTAAAAGAAATTCTGACAAAAATATATACATAAAACGAAATTGTATTTTATGGAGATCTCAAATATATAAAATTCTTTAAGTTTAAGGCTACCTATCAGACGTTGTGAGAAAATCTTTCTAATTTTCTAAAAAGGGGAAAGACACCTTCAAAAAAGGATTGATCTAATAGGTGGAAACTAAACTATCAAATTCGACATATCGGAGAACCCTAATTGTGGCGTGTTTATCTAATTTTACTTTTTATCTGGAGCGATCGTGTTGAACGAATGGTCTTAAAATTTTGAGACAGTGCTCGTTCGCATGTGTTCAGCTCATTTGAGGTTTTATAAAATGCTTAATAATAGTATTTACTTGCAGAGGGGATGGGTGGCTGAAATCCTCAAAAATTAAATTTCTATGCTAAAATTTTCTGGCTTTCATTCAGTGCTTAGATAAATATAGGAAAAGAAGGGTATAGGTGAAGAATTAATCCTCCTAATCTCTCTTCAATCTAAGGCTTAGGATCTAACCAATAGTTTTGGAGTAAGCTTGTAATATGGTGCAGCAGAGTGATAAATCCTATCTTATCGCAAAAATATTATAAGTGTAAAATGAAAGATCACATTTATGTGTGATATGTGGTGGAGATGTAGGGAAGATATCCCTTTAGAAATATTTGAGGCTTCATTAAATTATTAATAATCATATTCAATGGTAGAGACAGAGGGGGGCTGAAGCCTCAAATTCAAATTCTATACTAAAATTTTCTAGCTTTTATTGGATGTTCAGATAAATACGGAAAGAGAGGGTAGAGGGGAAGGATTAACCCTCCTAATCTCCCTTGATTCTAAGACTTAGAATCTAAGCAATAGTTGTGAATTAAATTTGTAATATGGTGCTGCAAATTAACAGATTCTCTCTTATTACATAAATATTTTGTGTGTAATATAAAAAATCACATTTATGTGTGATATGTGGTGGAGATGTAGGGAAGATATCCCTTTAGAAATATTTGAGGCTTCATTAAATTATTAATAATAATATTCAATGGTAGAGACAGAGGGGGGCTGAAGCCTCAAATTCAAATTCTATGCAAAAATTTTCTAGATTTCATTCAGCGTTCAGATAGATATATAAAGAGAAGGTCAAGGTCAAGCATTCATGCAGTTAACACCTCTCACTTTCTGAGAGGATTATCTGTTGAAAAAAACCGGTTTTTGGTTATATTGACTGTCAGGCTGTGTGATTGAACTATTTGTACTATTTCATTTGGATTGGATTATTTCATTTGGATAATTAGAAGGCGTTTATTGGAAAGTGGGGGGACTTAAAAAAGCCCCCCTTGCGGGTAAATCTTTGTTTTTGCGACTTTACATTGAGATTTGATTACGCTTGGACCTACGATGGCTGAAAGTGACAAAATTATTTGAACCTGTTACTGAATTGTGTTATAAGAGTACTTACAGACGGAATAAAATTGGACTGTTTCGTAAAAGCGTGTGTTTCTTTCTATACACATGAAGATGTTATAAAGGCAAAGCGAATCCTTCATACTGAGTTGAATATTACGAATCGTCTTGTGACCTACTCTAAAGATGAAGACAATATCATTGAAATGTGCAGACTTCTAGTAGCAGCTGCGAAAAATAATGTCAGCATGCCAAAATTTGTCATCTTTAACCCCTGCTCGGTTCCGGTCATCGGAGATGCGGTGAATGCAACAGTTACTGCCAAAGTAAATGAACTAACTCGGAAGCTTGAAAGTTTTTTAGCTACCCAGTCCGCTCCAGCCGTCAGTATTTTCACAAGCACTCGTAGCGCACCTGAAACGTCCAAGCCCAAAGTTCCTTCCTATTCTGTTGTCTTGAAAAATCCCCCCAAGGAACTCAATGACCCAAATGACCGGAAAGCTTTCATAGACAGTTTCTGTAAAAATGCAAATGACATTAGTGAACTTCGCAAATCTGCAAACGAATGGAAGCTTGTGGTCAGGTCGAAAGCTGCAGCAACGAAAATCGTTGAGAAAGTGAAATCTTCCAAGCCCGATCTCAAAATTACTGTTCGAGAACCCCTGCACATAGCTTTGCTTCGAAATGTCCCTGAGGATATACACTGTGAAGAACTAGAAAGTCTAATCCCGAATAGTACGAAGACTAAACAATGCGGAAAATCCCGTTCTTTCAAAGTGTATTTTGACACTATCAGTGAGCTCGAACAATTTCTGAGTGTTTCGGTGATTATCGGCTACGAGCGTCTACCTGCTGATCCGTTTAAGTTCTTGCCAAGACGATGCTATAACTGTCGCAAAATCGGTCACCTCGCTTTTCAGTGTACGGCTCAACCTTTATGCTCTAGATGTGCCTCAAATGAACATCGTTCTACGTGAGATGAACCATGCAGACAGTCGACATTCTGCGTTGAATTCAAAATCGGCAGCCAGACGTGTTACAGTGTAAAATGTCCCTCAAACAGTAATCCACAAAAGAAATGACATCTGAAGCTTCTGCAGTTAAGTGTTTATCGTGGAACATTAATGACTCGTTCGCGAATAAAATTCCGATCTTAGATGTTGTATTTGAGCAAAATGAAGTTGTCTGTTTACAAGAACATTTCGTCACAAGCCGCAGTAAAAGTATTCTTAGTTTTAATAGTTCAGTATCGGTTTATTCAGTTTCAGCTAAGTGGAAAAGGGCGACCCTCCGGTGGTATTGCCACTTTCGTTCGTTCGACTCTAAGATCTAGTGTATTTGAAGTCAGTGATAATTTTCTAGCGGTTCGTGTTGAGGGCTGTGTTTTTATTAATGTATTTGCCTACAAATTACCATGATGAGCGTTCGGAGAGTGCTTTTACTTATTCTAGTTATAAACTCGGTCAGTGTATTAACCGTATTAGATCCTTAAGCCTTCAATGCATATTAACTGGTTACTTCAATTGCGGTTTGAATGAACCGCTCTTATCTAGGTCTTTACGTTCTACGTTGTTGCTTAGTATTTTTGGAGACCAGTTTGATCTCTACATCAGATCTCGATCACGTCGTTGCGTCCGCAAATCTCAGGATTTCGCCTGCCAAGGTTGTGCTCGATTTTCAGCTGTCTGATCACTTACCAATACAGTTCTCAGCTGAGATTCCTTGCTACAGCTCAGATACACAAACGCAAACAACTTCGAAAACACCTCCTAGGTCTCAAAATGATTGGCGTAAAATTAACCCTGTTTTATCAGAGGCAACGCTGTAGTGTTGCCCGTAGTAAAGGCCATACGGCTCCAATGTTTTATTATTTATTATTTATTTTATTTTCTTCCCAGAGGCACTTCATATGGAAGGGGTCGTCGTAGAAGCTTCAAAGGGGGCTCATTTGATTGGAAATCGAGCGTTCTAGTGCCCTTTTTAAGAGTCGAAAATGATTGGAGGGCAACTAGCCCCCCACGCCCATTATTCCCCCAAACACATCCAATCAAAATTTTCAGATAACCATTTTGTTCAGCGTAGTTGATTTCCAGCTAGAAAATATATTTTTGAGGAGGATACTCCCCCACAACCCTCAGGGCAAGGGTTTTAAGTTATGCCCTGGGGGCATATAAGGTTTTTATAGAAGGCGTTGTCGTAGAAACTTCAAAACAGGCTCATTCGATTGGAAATTAAAGAGCTAGTGCCTTTTTTAATAGTCGAAAGTGATTGGAGTGTAACTAGCCCCCACCCCCACGCCCATCATTTCCCCAAACACATCCAATCAAAATTTTCAGATAACCATTTTGTTCAGCGTAGTTGATTTCCAGCTAGAAAATATATTTTTGAGGAGGATACTCCCCCACAACCCTCAGGGCAAGGGTTTTAAGTTATGCCCTGGGGGCATATAAGGTTTTTATAGAAGGCGTTGTCGTAGAAACTTCAAAACAGGCTCATTCGATTAGAAATTAAAGGGCTAGTGCCCTTTTTAATAGTCGAAAATGATTGGAGGGCAACTAGCCCCCCCCCCCACGCCCATCATTCCCCCAAACACATCCAATCAAAATTTTGAGATAGCCATTTTGTTCAGCGTAGCTGCTTTCCAGATAGAAAATATAATTTTGAGGAGGATACTCCCCCACAACTCTCAGGGCAAGGGTTTTAATTTATGCCCTGGGGGCATATAAGGTTTTTATAGAAGGCGTTGTCGTAGAAACTTCAAAACATGCTCATTCGATTGGAAATTAAAGGGCTAGTGTCCTTTTTAATATTTGAAAGTGATTGGAGCGTAACTAGCCCCCTCCCCCCACGCCCATCATTTCCCCAAACACATCCAATCAAAATTTTCAGATAGCCATTTTGTTCAGCGTAGTTGATTTCCAGATAGAAAATATATTTTTGAGGAGGACACTCCCCCACAACCCTCAGGGCAAGGGTTTTAAGTTATGCCCTGGGGGCATATAAGGTTTTTATAGAAGGCGTTGTCGTCGAAACTTCAAAACAGGCTCATTCGATTGGAAATTAAAGGGCTAGTGCCCTTTTTAATAGTCGAAAGTGATTGGAGGGCCACTAGCCCCCCCCCCACGCCCATCATTCCCCCAAACACATCCAATCAAAATTTTGAGATAGCCATTTTGTTCAGCGTAGTTGATTTTCAGATAGAAAACATGTTTTTGAGGAGGACAATCCCCCACAACCCTCAGGGCAAGGGTTTTAAGTTATGCCCTGGGGGCATATAAGGTTTCTATAGAAGGCGTTGTCATAGTAACTTCAAAAAAGGCTCATTCGATTGGAAATTCAAAGGGATAGTGCCCTTTTTAATAGTCAAAAGTGATTGGAGGGCTACTAGCCCCCCCCCCCCCCTACGCCCATCATTCCCCCAAACACATCCAATCAAAATTTTGAGATAGCCATTTTTGTTCAGCGTAGTTGATTTCCAGATTGAAAATATATTTTTGAGGAGGACAATCCCCCACAACCCTCAGGGCAAGGGTTTTAAGTTATGCCCTGGAGGCATATAAAGTTTTTATAGAAGTTGTTGTCGTAGAAACTTCAAAACAGGCACATTCAATTGTAAATTCAAAGGGCTAGTGCCCTTTTTAATAGTCGAAAGTGATTGGAGGGCAACTAGCCCCCCCCCCCCCCACGCCTATCATTCCCCCAAACATATCCAATCAAAGTTTTGAGATAGCCATTTTGTTCAGCGTAGTTGATTTCCAGATAGAATATATGTTTTTGAGGAGGACACTCCCCCACAACCCTCAGGGCAAGGGTTTTAAGTTATGCCCTGGGGGCATATAAGGTTTTTATAGAAGGCGTTGTCGTAGAAACTTCAAAACAGGCTCATTCGATTTAGAAATTAAAGGGCTAGTGCCCTTTTTAATAGTTGAAAGTGATTGGAGGACAACTAGCCCCCCCCACGCCCATCATTTCCCCAAACACATCCAATCAAACTTTTGAGATAGCCATTTTGTTCAGTGTAGTTGATTTCCAGATAGAAAATATGTTTTTGAGGAGGACACTCCCCCACAACCCTCAGGGCAAGAGTTTTAAGTTATACACTGGAGGCATATAAGGTTTTTATAGAAGTTGTTGTCGTAGAAACTTCAAAACAGGCACATTCAATTGTAAATTCAAAGGGCTAGTGCCCTTTTTAATAGTTGAAAGTGATTGGAGGGCAACTAGCCCCCCCCCACGCCTATCATTCCCCCAAACACATCCAATCAAAATTTTGAGATAGCCATTTTGTTCAGCGTAGTTGATTTCCAGATAGAAAATATGTTTTTGAGGAGGACAATCCCCCACAACCCTCAGGGCAAGGGTTTTAAGTTATGCCCTGGGGGCATATAAGGTTTTTGTAGAAGGCGGTGTCGTAGAAACTTCAAAAAAGGCTCTTTCGATTGGGAAATTAAAGGGCTAGTGCCCTTTGTAATAGTCGAAAGTGATTTTAGGGCAACTAACCCCTCTGTCATGCGCACCTTTTCCCCAAACACATCCAATCAAAATTTTAAGACAGCCATTTTATTAAACGTAGTTTTAAGTTCTGGAAATTAGGTCTTTGAGGATTACAACTCCCCCAAAGCCCTCAGGGCAAGGGTTGTAATTTAAAGATTCTCCGAATCCTTCATATTATTTCTTATGGAAGGGATGCTCGTATAAACTTTAGAGAGGGCTCATTTGATTGAAAATTGAAATTTCTTGTTCACTTTTTAATAGTCAAAAGAGGTTGAAGGGCAACTAGCCCCTCTCCCTCCTCCACGCCCTAAATGCATCAGATAAAAATTTTGAGATAGACATTTTGTTAAAATAGTTCAAAGTTCTGATAACAAAAAACTCCGGTGTCGACACAGCCCACCAGGGCCCAGGGGTAGGCGTTGTAAGTTATGCCCTGGGGCATAACTTATTAAGGAGGGTTTATAACTTATGGGAAGGGGTTTTGTATGGGAAGAACACATGGGAAGTCTATTATAATTATCCAATTATAAGGTTAAAATACATACTCTGTGATAGATGCAAAATTGCTTTGACACACAAATTCCTATTAAGGTCAATTCCAAACAGTCGTGATCCCTTTGTGTCAGCAAGTGAAATGGTCTAAACCCCCTTATTGGAGCTATTTTTTCAATCCATTCATTGTTGTCAATCGCTGTCCACAAGTTATGCAAGCTGTCTATTTTTCATATATAAGGTTTTTATCAAAGTGGTAATCGTATAGACTTTGAAAAAAGCCTCATTCGATTTAAATTGAAAGTTCTAGATCCGTTTTTTAAAGTCAAGAATAATCGGACAGTAAGCACCCCCCCCCCCTATGCCATAAAAACTTGAAACTTTTTGCAATCAAACCGAACAAAAATTAATTAAAAAAAAAACTTTCCGAAAAATAAGTTTTTCAAAGAAAAGTAAAGGCCATTTTAAACTTAAGCTCAGGAGATACAAATACCTGTTAAAATTCAAACTCAAAACGACCAGAAATTACTATTAAAGAATAAATGAAACCCAAAACGAACAGAAATTAAATAAACAATCATAGCAAAATACATACAACAAGTAATAATATAAATGAATAAATAGATCTTAAAGCGAGTAATGCTTAGATTGAATATGAAAATCAAGCTTAAAACGAAAACAAATATTTTGCTATTAAAGTATAAATGAAACTTAAAACGAACAGAAACTAAATAAACAATCAATGCGAACAAACATACAATATATATTAATGTAAATGAACAAATAAATATTAAAACGAGTGAAACTTAAATTGAATATGCAAATCAAGTTTGAATCGAATAAAAATAACTACAAACAAGAGTTTGGGTATCGTCTCACTGCAGAAGTCATTGGCGCTTTACTGAAAACGAATTATATTACATATGTTTTCTTTTGTACTTAATATTGAAAATAAATATTAAAATTACAGTAAAATTTTGAACTGATGAGCTTTTAGCAATTAATATCATTATGCATCAAATATTCAGTTTAATTTATTAGTTTTTTTCAAGATTGGTCAAGACAAATATAGTTTTCGCCAATGACGCAGTAGGTTTTAGGCTTCTGCAGTGAGACGATACCCAAACTCTTGTTTGTAGTTATTTTTATTCGATTCAAACTTGATTTGCATATTCAATTTAAGTTTTACTTGTTTTAAGATTTAATTATTCATTTACATTAATATATATTGTATGTTTGTTCGCATTGATTGTTTATTTAATTTCTGTTCGTTTTAAGTTTCATTTATACTTTAATAGCAAACTATTTTTTTCGTTTTAAGCTTGATTTTCATATTCAATCCAAGCATTACTCGCTTTAAGATCTATTTATTCATTTATATCATTACTTGTTGTATGTTTTTTGCTATGATTGTTTATTTAATTTCTGTTCGTTTTGGGTTTCATTTATTCTTTAATAGTAATTTTTGGTCGTTTTGAGTTTGAATTTTAACAGGTATTTCTATCTCCTGAGCTTAAGTTTAAAATGGCCTTTACTTTTCTTTGAAAAACTTAATTTTCGGAAAGTTTTTTTAATTAATTTCAAGAAGAAGCCGCCAGAGTCCTTAGTAAGATCCGTGTCCCTTTCCATCTTCTCTCTAGATTAACTGCTCTTTAAAAGAGGAAACACAACTAGCAGTCGATGTTTATTACGCAGAAATTGGCCATGCCCTTCGCTGTGCTGAAAAAAGCTGCCGTCCCTCTAAGTAGACCCCGTCATTCTACCCTTCCTGGCTGGTGTGAATATCCAGATTTAGTGGATACCCATTCTAAGTCTAAATTTTGGCTTCAACTTTGGATTTCTTGTGGACGACCCCGTTCGGGGGTAGTCAATTCAATCCACCTGCTCACAAAAAGAAAATTCGCGAAGGAGCTAAAAGCTCACAGAAAAAAGATGATTGATATCGAATCTACAAGGGCCAAAATTAATCCTTCTCTCCTTTGGCGTTTTCTGTCCTCTAAAAGCGATGAGTCTTTGTCCGCATCTGCTATCCCTGACTCTGAATGGTACGCGTACTATGGGTCAGAATTTTTTCCTCCTGAACCAGCTCTCAACGAAAGATATGAAGCTGAGTTGGACGACTTCTTAGATAGTTGTCCTCAGGGTGATTATGTTGTAACAGAGGGTGCTGTATGCAAGGCCATCTCTCGCATAAAAACTAAAAAAGTGGTGGGCCCACTCTCATTAGTCACGTAACTCTCCTGATGCAGATTATCCTCATTCAGGGTATTGTCCCAACCACTTTCTCAATTGGAGATCTTACGCCAGTTCCTAAAAAAGGAAAAATTACCATGCAATGCTCCTCTTTCCGTCCAATCACGATTGCTACTTCTCTTTGCAAGTTATTTGAACTTTTATTCGTAGATGAGTTTGAGAAACTGTGTTGGAGTCCACCAAGACAATTCGGTTTCCAACGCGGTATTGGTTGTGCTGAAGCGCTCCATGTCGTTGCATATGCACTCCTGGATGCACACAAATCAGGAGAAAGCCTAATGATTGGTGGCTTAGACCTGCAGAGAGCGTTTGATTCATTGGTTCATGCGCTTATGTCACTAAACTCAGCTAAACGAGGAGTGAACTCAAATATCATTCGGGCTTTCCGTTACTCTCGCCTTCGCGTGCGGCTTAAGCTCCCTCCCGATAAAGGCCTTCCGCCAGCCCCACGGTCGGCTTTGATACCAGTCCGTAAAGGTGCCCGTCAGGGGGCAGTTTTATCCCCCAATTTCTTCAACAACTACATTATTGAGCCTCATGACAGCTGTCCTTCATCATGCATTCTCAGTTCCATTGACATCTCCTTAGTATGCTATGCAGATGACCCGCTGAATCTCAGCCGGACGCTTAACCGCCTTTCAGAAATATTCTCATGTCTGCAGTCCAATTACGAGAAAGTTGGTCTGAGATTTAACTCCCAAAAGTCGGAAGTTTACAATTGGAAGAATGACCCTCCTACTAATGTCACACTAGGTGATTGCTCAGTTAAACCAGTTGATAAAATAGTATATCTAAGGTTGCCAATAGGTACCTGATTACAGCATACCCGCTCCCTCCTGATCTCACATCTTGAACGACGAATTTCCAGCTCCTATGCTTTGATCTTTGAATCCACTCTGAGATTTAACCGTCCACTACTGGCAAGTATTTACAACGCTACCGCTCTGCCACATATATTATATGTGACCCCTTTCTGAAAATTATTGGCAAACCGTGAAAAGTCTAAAATCCGCTCTTTATTTTTCCGTTTCGCCAAGTACCTACTAAAATTGCCACCTTGGGCAAAAAATAGTTTTCTGATTCGGCGCTATAATCTAGCGGACCCAAATCTTGCTGTTGAGACACTTATTAGCCGGCAAAAAACAAAACCAGCAATTCTAAAGCACGAGTGGGCAAGTTTGCTTGTTTAATTTTCCCTCTTGTTTCTTTTTTTTTTTTTTTTCAGAAGTTGTTGTCCTTGTTGCTATTTTCGAAGAAGTAGTTGTTTCTGTTGTAATTTTTGAGTATGTTATCTTTCTGTTTCCTCTTCTCGTACTGTTTTGTATGCTATTTAAGAAGTTGTTGCTTTTGTTGTTATTTTTTAGTATGTTTTCTTTTTGTTTCCTCTTTTCGCATTTTTGTATACTCTGTCATTGTACATTTATTGTATACGACGGGTTTTCAATATATTATTATTATTATAGGCGAAGGATTAATCCTCCTAATCTCCCTTCATTCTAAGGCTTAGAATCTAACCAATAGTTTTGGAGTAAGCTTGTAATATGGTGCTGCAGAGTGACAGATCCTATCCTATTACAAAATTTTTTTAAATGTAACATAAAGGTCACATTTATACGTGACATTTTGGATAAGACATCCCTTTAGAAATATTTGGGGCTTCATAAAATTATTAATAATGATATTTAATGATAGAGTGGGAGGGGGGTTGAAGCCTCAAAAGTTAAATTTCTGTACTAAAATTTTCTAGCTTTCATTGGACGTTCAGATAAATATAGAAAGAGAGGGTAGAGGTGAAGGATTAACCCTCCTAATCTCCCTTCATTGTAAGACTTAGAATCTAAGCCATAGTTGTGAAGTAAATTTGTAACATGGTGCTGCAAATTGACAGGTCCCATCTTATCACATAAATATTTTATGTGTAATGTACAAAAATCACATTTATATGTGATATGTGGCCGAGGTCTAGGGAAGATATCCCTTTAAAAATATTTGTTCGAATAAATCCCCTGAAAAATACATGAAAATGAAGATCCTAAAATTCATTTTGGATATTTCAGACAATATGTTTGATAAATGCTTGAAGGAGTATGATTTTTCTCGGATAATCATCGTTCTCGAGGCATTTCTATACGAAAAATCGTATGTAAAAACCGGGTTGGTGAGGGATTTATATTCATGCTTACGTTAAGAGAGCCTCAGATTAAACAGTTCATAGTAACACGTTGTAAGCAATAGCCTTGTCAATAGAAATTGAAACTCTAAAAAATTGTGTTTTGATTATAGTTTATGCTTCGACAGAATATACTATTTATTCTGATTGTAATATGTTAAATTCAATAATTTAATTTTTTTTCATCAAAAGCTATTATCATATGACAAACTGTATTATTTGAGAGAGAAAAGTTCAGCTCGTGCGAAAACGATAAAGCTACGGCGTACAAAAACATAAAATTTCCTCTTTTTTTTATAGAGAAGGATGGTCATGCAAACGTGTTTGTTTCTGTTGTTGCTTCCCCAGGGGTGATTGTATCGGATTAGTTGTCATAGACTGTTGAAAGAGGTTCGACAGATATTTTGAAGGTTTATTACCACTTTATCAAGTATGCCTACAAAACAGACCACGCTACACCAAAACGCTGGTTCCCAGCATTTTGCCCAGCAATTTTGAACAGCAGTTTTGGCTCGGAATGGACTGTAATGTAACGGAGTGGAAATTCTGAGAAATATTAATGCAAATTTGGTTTAAATAATACAATTTTTAGTTTAAAAGTTTTTTAAGGCAATTGGCAAATCAACCACTTGAAATTGTCTGCTATCTAAATTTGTTGTAACGAAACGTTTTTCAGTAAACCATTAGTAAAATCTATCGTAAAAACCCTGAAGTGAGGAGACGGTCAGCCCCCCTCAAATACACAATAATTTCTGTGTGTTTTAAACTTTAATGTTGCTCTTTACTTTCACTTGGAAAGACTTCCTGCTTGTCTTGATTGAATTTAAATTTTAATAACTGACTAGATTTAAAAGCAATTAAAATATAAATAATATGGACTAAACCAGGACGATTAGAAAATTTCTTTGCAACTGATACATTTAGCTTTAGAATCAGGAAATGATAGAAGCGCAGTTCTCTGGATTTGACGGAACTTGATTTCACCTTTTTTAATTCCAAACACTTTTAATGATTAATGCTATCCTCTTTTATAAATATAAGTCATAAATCGCCAATAATCTCTTGGAGTAAGAAAAAAGGAAATCGAACCCGAATTCCTGTTAATCTATGGAACTCCAAGAAGATGGGAAATTACCTATTTTGCAATATGAGCAAAAGTTAGCAAGTCGGTATTATTGAAAAAAAAGATCCTAAAATAGTAAATGCTAGCTTGTTTTTGCAGTACTGAGAAACATAGACTCCTGTGGGATGAATATTTTAAATGATGTAGTAGCAATAATTTATGAAAATTGATAACGTGGAACTTTTGCAGGATTTTTTCACTATTTGTCTACTGCCAAAAATGTAGAAATGGAAGCTGTGTGTTTTTGCTTCAAAATAATTTAAATTCTAAATGGTAAGTAAAAAGTGCTATGGATTTTGACAAAGATAGATGGATGACAAATTTTTGTTGTACCAAGTTTTTTCAGTGTTGGTTAGGGTTGGGTCTTGTTAAGCAGAAATCTCGTTTAGCCTGTGGTTTAGTTTCATAGCCCATATGTACCTCTTTTTCCAAAATGTAAATTCTCTTAATTTTTATTTTGCTTTCTGAATAATTTAAAGAAATCTGATTGAGTGACGGAACTGTTTGAAAATCAGCATGCATAAGCTGCTAAGTTGTTTCTAAGAGCATTTCAGGTCTGTCTTTATTTTAACTTGCTATTTTCAGTTTTGCTTTTATTCTTGTTATTGATACTATGTTTTAACTTATAATTGCTGGAGCTCAATACGAAGACGAAAAAGACGCGGAAGACCTCACAAACTTCTGATTCCATTTTTCTTTCCTCTTATTTCATTACGCTCTGTTTGCTGAAATACCAACGCTGCCAGTGTTTGCTATTCTTGTAATATAGTTATTTTTCAACTTTTCTTTTAAGAAATCGAAGTAACTTAATAATTTGAACAGTTAGTTAGTGTGTAATTAAGTTTATGAATACTGGGATAACACAGATCTCTGCGCTTTTGCTTTTTAAGTTTTCTGCGTAAGATAAAAACTTCAGAGAATTGAACCAAATCCTTGTAATTTTATATGTTTGGTTTTTAGGGACTTGTTGTTCCTGTTTTACGAGATGTAGGGTCTATGAATTATTTGGACATTGAGAAAGGTATAGCTGCTCTTGGTGAGAAAGCTAGATCCGGTGCACTAGCTGTTGAAGATATGGATGGTGGGACTTTTACAATTTCAAACGGGGGTGTTTTTGGCAGCCTGTTTGGAACACCCATTATTAATCCTCCTCAATCAGCTATCCTTGGTATGCATGGTATATTTGATAGACCTGTTGCAAGAAATGGACAGGTAAGCCAACATTGACCCCTTTTCAGTCCTATCTATTTTCCCTCTCTCTTTCAGAAGATGGTTTGTCTCTGAAAAAAGAATAGTTGCCTTTTTGCCTTCTTTCATGGAATAAAAAGCAATAGTAAAATAAAAGTCGACACTGTTTTCTGATGGATAGATTATGACTCATTCAAAGATAATTGCTATGATCTTTTTGTTTTATAAGTGAATTTGTTTCTCAGTATTTTTCAAGTTGTAAACGTTAATTCCTATTTGGACATTTGAAATTTAGAGTTTAAGCAGTTGAAAAAAAACGGTTTCATGTAACATTTTTTGTCAAATATAGTGCCAGGAAATAAGTTCGACGTATATCTTAAAATTTTGAGAATTCAGTGAGTTCAAATTTTGGAAGTTTTGGTGACATAAATACATAGCTGAAACTGGGCTTAGCTAATGGTTTGTTTTAAAGCTGGAAATACAGTCATTAGCTGAAACAAATACGGCAGAAAAAAGAGTTTTGGGACATAGCGCATAAATTAAAGCTGTTCTTAGAAGAAAAAAAAACATCTAAAACATATCAGGGTGTCAAGACATTATTGTAAGTCTTCACACATGCGCAAAGGGGGAGGATGCTTCACTGGAATATAGTTGTAACTATATTTCAGCTGAAACCATATTATAGTTTTAATTGAAACCATAGTTGAAACTATATTGTATATTATAGTTCGTTGTAACTAAAATTTGATTCACGGGAATCAGAAATAATATTAATGACGTAAGGACCATTTGTGAACCAAACCCTTAAATTTTACTTGGAGGAAAAAAAGACCAGAAAAACTTACCCTAACCCATGACTTTTTTGAAATTTAAAATAAAATTGAAGGAACACACTTATTATAACTATAAAGAAATCATTTAGACTTTGTTAGAGGTAATTGAAGTAAAGCTATAGATAGGGTGGAATTGAGGAATATTTGCCACTGTATCAATGGCAGGTGGCTTGTCGCTATCGTGTTTTGTAGTAGTATTATTAGCTTTGCCCATCTACAGTCAATTTATTGCTTGTCGTGCATCCGATCTTTGATTTATCTTTAATATATGATAAGTTCTATCTTCCAGGAAAAATAGTCAAGCAAAAGACACAGCTTTGAATTGACGGCTTTACGCTGTGATGAGTTGTTGAGTTTTTTTAGGCTAAGTTCGCACTCTAATCAATATTACGGTGATACGGTGCCTTAAAGGATCACCCTATCTCGTACATATAAAATTTTTTAGTTTGTGTGAGACAAGTATTTAGAATTGATTGGGCAGTACTAGCCTGTAGAGCTTGGATAAGAAATACGAATAAATGATAGAAAACTAAAAGCCAATTCCTAATTTCCTAGAAATCTTTAAATAATTAAAAGTTAAAATAGTGATTAAATCCTTTTAATAGACAGTGATTTTTCACAAAAAATGATAAAATTTCACAAAAGATACTAGATATTTTGGTCACTGCATGTGTGACCAAAATATCTAGTATTTTTTTGTGAAATTTAATCACTGTCTATTAAAAGGATTTGATCACTATTTTAACTTTTACTTATTTACCGTTATGGAAAGGCAGTGTTGTCTCCGAAATTATCTACTAGAAATCTTTAAAACAAATTTATGTGATACCAAAAGTAAATAGTTATGTCAAGGCTCCCGTAATGAAGACTCCCAAGCAACATTGGGTGGTTTAGGCTTGTTTTGCTTAAGCTTATTTCTGTGAGTTTAAGATTTATATTTGATTTTAGTATTTCATGGAAATAACTTATTTTTATTTGTATTTAATATCGATTTGAAAAGCTGACTTAGAAGCCAAGTCCAACTTTCTTGAGCCAAAAATACACTTACATATTACACAAGTAGTGTTTGATTTTTATTTAAGTCTGTATTTGGGGATGTGTAAGGGCTGTTAATTGAGAACCTGGGGTTAGTATTGCAATATAGGTGGTACATAAGTCACTTTATCATTTTGAAATTAAATATCTCTTTAGTAAATAAGTGCACTTTATCAATCCTTTTTTGTATTATAAAGGTTATTATTTTGGTGTATAAAAGATACTGTTATGTAATTTGGCATAATCATTTGACATAATTTTGAGTGAATAACGTCGCGTAATCAGGGATAGAGTTGGGTCATCCTCAACGCTATGCTGAACGCCTTCGGCATTTTCGGGCGTGAATACTGAATGGTATCGTCCAGGTCAAGACCTGTCCCCAGCAGAGTTATGTTCTTGGAAACCTACCCCTAAATCAACTATTTTAGGCTTAGTAGGAAGACGTGTAACATAGAAAGGGTGGATGTAGGTCTGTGTGTTCCAATAAATGAGCTTCTGTTTTCAAAAATGAAATTCTGTTATCTTTGTTCTTTCTTTGGTTGTGAATTTATTTATGCTTGAATTTCCATTTATTTGATTATATAATACTGAAAAGGAAAATAAAAATTAGTCGATTGAGTAAAAGGATATTTCCTTTAAGATTGATTTAGTGACTCAAGTGCCACCGCGTAGAAGTCCAAACTCAAACAAATTAACAAACTAGTGTTTTACGATACATTACTCAGGTAGTGTTTGACTTTTTCCAAAGTCGGTATTTAAAATTTATGATACTGTTCACATTTATTTATGTGATCATAAATAAATAATACTGAAATAAATGAAATAAAAAGATCCTGTTCATATTTATTTATTCACAAAATTTATGATAGTGTTTCACAAATTTGAGGCTAATATTGAAATATTGAAGTTCAATATCAACGTGCAATAAGCACATATCACTCAAGCAACGCCTTGATTTTCACCTAAGTTTATGTTTAGAGGTGTGTTAGGGTCGTTGATTACAAACTTAAGGCTAACATTGCAATACGAAAGCCTCAATTCAAAGGAATTGTCAAAGTAGCGTTATAGGTTTCACAGGTAGTGTTTGAGTCTCTTCAAAGTTGGTATCTGGGGATTTGTGATACTATCGGTAACAAATGTGAAGCTAGTATTGCAATTTAGGTATTACAAATATATAAGAAAGGAATTTGCTGGAATAAAATGTTCGACTCAAGCTATTTATGTAGTTTTCAATAAAGAACCAACGACTCTATTGGAGTGACACTCTAGCTTTTCCAGTGCACTCGATTTACCTGATTAAGCTAGAAACCTGAAAATTTATGCAGAATAACAATGGAACCTAGTGGCAGCAGCATGACATTTATTAGTAGTAACATTTTACTTTCAAATGTGTAGAAAGCAACAATTGGCCAAATAATTTTAATTTAAGCAATCTATTTAGTTTTAAATAAAGTGCTAATAAAGCTCTTGCCTTTGGGTGAGGGGAGGGGGGAAATTAAAATCTAGAACCGTTTCCAAAAATTTGCTAACTGTCGGCACTATACTAATAGGATGATTATTACAATGTAATATACGGTCGCCCTTTTTTAATAACGCCATCAAAACCGGCATATTTCGTGCTACTAATCAGGACCGCATTTAACAAAGTCTTAAATTAAAAGTTTAATCAAAAAAGAAACCAGGAGGGCCAAATAATTTTTATACATTTTTGATAGATATACATCTTTGAAAGACCTGCATACAGCAATGTGGTTTTATGATATTCAATCTTGAACAAATTATTTCCATGATTTGGGTATAATTGAGATTCCCATTTCTCCTGCCCATCCCGTCCGCTCCAAGAAGTATCGCCTTCCTCCACTTAAACCGGAAAGAGCTAGATTCTCAATTACATACCAAATTCCTCATATTGTAAATAAACTTAATTTAGTAGAAATATTCCCAAGTTTCAAGAGCAGATCTTCTTTGAAAAAACATATTTCAAAAATGGTTCTTTGTCTGGATGTTGGGATTGATGAATAATTGATATTAGTAGGAATTGTGTTGTGGTGTTCTTGCGCTGGGGTGGCCTCCTCTGTTATCTCCTACCTTGTATATTTTTTATTGCTTTTTTTATGTCCTGTGTTTGTTATTTCGGCATTTTCTTATATTTGTTTATGGCCGACACATCGAGCCCTGCTCTCAGTCGACCAGTTTAGAAATTATTTGTCATGTGTTTTTGTCAATAAAAGATCTTGTCTTGTCTTGTCTTTTCTTGATGGATACCGGAGAGGTTCCTCCTCGGTGGCTCTTAATGCCCTCTTTGGTATCTCCTGTGTTAGCTGGTAAGAGTTTTCAGGGATTGGAAATTCAGTGACCCACCACATCGGTCGGCTCTCTACGCACTTGTGGGTAGGTGGACCTCCGGTCGTCTAAATACCTATGACTTCAAATTTTCAAAATAAGTCGGCCAAGAGTTGACTTCCGAGTTCGCTTTTGACTGGTCACGTGGCACTTGCAGTTCATTCAGTCAGATGACTTTGAGCAAAATTGAAATATTAATACTTTGACTATTGAAAATCGATATCAATACCTTCAGGTTTTGATTTAACTAGTTTTTAAAGGACCTCCTCCCCTAAAAATGCATCTTAATCAATGTTTTCTTTTCAAATTAATATTTCAATTATTTTTTTTTTAACTTTGTACATTCATAAAGAATTTGATTCTTCTCTACAACTAGCATTTAAATCAGAAAAATGTCAACAAATATTCTGATCATTAAAAGATAACAAATTTTGTTAGAAGTTAATTTAACTAACTGCATGTTAAAATATACGCCTAAGCGTGTTGTTGATATTTAGACATCTAAGTAAAAATAAGAATATTCCTGCGTTTTGTTTCGCCAAACGATGGGTATATTTATGTCAAGTTTAATTTTTCCTGTTGTTATTTTTAGGACTTCAATGTGGCCCTCTGAACGGTCACATTTTATTTCTATTTATTTTATTTTTTTACTTGTTTTACTTTAATTA
>CM051262.1:40125668-40415668 GCA_027921565.1 Artemia sinica | reverse complement strand
ATATATATATATATATATATATATATATATACACTATCCCCAGGGGTTTGTTTTAGTTATATTTGATTTGTTTTTAGCTATTAAACTGCTTGTCAGTTACTTTACTGCGTTTTTTGCTTCTTTTTTTGTATTAAAGCGAAAAATGAAACTAAGTCGACAATAGATAACTTTTGCTAGGTAATGTATAGACAAGAATAGGGGTTTAAATTTCCTGCAGAGTTTCTGTGTTAAAATTTTTCTCGTTATTAATTGAACTTACTCTAGTTATTTTCATGTTAACTTGAGGGTTGGACATTTTACGTCTCTTTTGTATTGCATTCCTGTATATGTGACTTTTCTTCAGATAGGTATTCCTTTGTCTAGTGTCCCAATGAATAACATTCAATGGCGGCACTTGGCACGCAGCTGACTTGTATATATTCGACTCTCGTATCATTTATTAGCATAATCGAAGAAATTCCGGCGCGTGTAGCTGCATATCTCGTTTGCGCTTCGGTTTCGTGCATCATTACATCAGATATTTTTCTATGCCTTTTGCTTCAGCTGTTCGGATTCATTCAAAACCGTTTCCATGAAAAAAAAAATTATTCATGCAGCGAGTTTGCCCTCACCTTGGTCCAGGGGTGGATCCAGGAATTTTTTAGGGGGGGGGGGATAGGTTGATCCGATAAACTTGCGTTAGGAGCAAGTTTAATTAACGCAAACTTGGGTTAATTAAGTAAATTACACTACTTTAGGTTACGTTAAGGGGGGCGTCCCCTTCGCCCCTCCCCCCTCTGGATCCGCCACTGCCTTGGTCATACGGGACCCAGAGATGGAATCTGGCTGTAGCAGCAAACTATAGGGCCGACGCAAGGACTTCAGTAGCTTCGTTAATCTGATGCATGCATACATTATACATACATAAACTCTACTCTTTGAAGAGAGTGGATATATATTGCTAGTATAAGCCACATGATTATGACAAACATAACACAATATCAATAGCAATGACACCAAAAATAGAAATTCGGAAATATTCGAAAGAATTTTTTTTTTTAATAGAACCAAGGATTAGCAGCGTCCAGAGCAGGGCAATGGCCAAACTAGTCCCTTAAAGTAATTCATGTGCTTATAATTTTATGCTTAGATATTAAATTATATCTGAAATTAAATTATTTACTTACTTGTTAACCGAATGTACTTAAGTTACAATATTTTAAGAACCTGGTTATTTTAGAAAGCATACGAGTGTTTGAACTCGATTTGATAGGGGAACATTAGCCGTAAAAATAAAATGTTGCAACTATTTTCCTCTGCTTTGAAGGGCCTGAAAAACAGGTTGAGTAAATTCAAATTGTAAAGTTTCTCCTATGGGTACTGCAAACTTATCTTAGGGAAACGTCCTATGAATCTTGTAAAATTCGTTTAGTCCTATTTCTCAAGTTTGCTAGTGGTAAGTGAAGGCTTCATTTTCTGTCTACACTTTAATTCGTTTAAGCTTCTCCGAAAGTGACACCCAAGTTTTAGCCTTGTTGAGAAATTAGCCTGTGTATAAAAGATATTGTGTAATATAAACTTCTAATGTTGTTGCTAGATTCCAGGTCCTGGAACTTACTAAACGAAGTGTTGAATAAAAATTCCTCTTTGAAAAAAATAGTGAAAGCTAATTTTTGCTAACCTACTTATTACTAAAATAAAATTGAAACTGCTTTAAGTTGAAATCTTAACGGTAAATACGTATTTAAGGTCTTTGAAAATTCACCACAGTTAAACCTAGAGGTTGTAACTGAAGTTTTTTAGGTACTGGTACATTATACCGACACTTCTAAAAAGTCAAGTTTGGTTAATACTAATGAAATAAAATAAAATAGGATGAATATATAATAGTTAAGAAACAAATTTGGGCTATATATTTGCACATTAAGGGGGGGGGGGGGGGGGGGGGTAAGCATACCACATATTAAATACGTAACCTAACCTAGGTACATCTCCCCCCCCCCCCTAAACCCCAAAAAAAAACATTTTAGATATCGTAAACACAATGAAAACCACGCCTTGCATTGCATTACTCTATAGCTGTCTCTTGAATTAACCCGTCTGTAGCGGGTTTTCCGTGACGGGTTTCCTTGTAAAGGCCCATCTAATGCACTAATACCGTTTTTTTAAACTAGGCTATCCACGGATTTAAAATCCCAGGGTACAGGTCCATCTGCTAAAAGTCATATCTGAAGGATCTACATAATGCCTTAGAAATGTGCAACATTTACGTTTGGCTAATTGTATTTATCGCTTCATGATAATATTGCAGCTTTGTTTTTATTTTAATTCATGAACAGTGGAATAGAAGCCAATCAAGGAAAATTCTGATCTTGACCCCTATTATGTTTTTATCACAATTGTTTGTTTTTTTTCTTGTTTTTTTTTTTACATTTGACTGGCATTAACGCATCTATTTCGGAATTGTTTTTTTTTTAACCAGCATTTTAAGTCAAATTAAAGGTTATATTGAAAAACTGGCTGAATTGTACAAGCAAAAATTGTAAAGAATCTTTATTGAACTAAATATATTTCTTTTTCAAGAAATCTTGAAAGTATTTCATTTTAAAAGTAAGATTAGTTCCATAATGTAATATGCAACATTGATAAACGACTGCTGAAGAATAGATTTTGCAACCGTTGTTTCTTAATAATGGTTTTCAAGCAAGATTGCGTCTTTATACCTAGAAAAGTTCTAATGTGGTACATAATATAGGATCTTAACGCCTTTTCAAAGGAATTCCCTTAGAATCTTTCAAGGACTTTCCTGCAAATTCTCATTTATTGCCAACAAATCTGAAGAGAAGGACCCATATGTTTATTTTTTTGCAAATCTAGAGAAAACCAGTTTATTTTTATATGATACAACACATATGTAAAACCATCGACCAATCCTGGTTGGATCAGAAGTAAGAGTACTAGACTTCTAATCTCGATGTCACGGGTTTCAGCTCGACGTTACGCGTTTATTCCCATTTGTCAAAACCTAAATATTGAGAATGTATTTCTATTTGGGTAAAGGGATACTTATATGTTATACCAAACATAGCCGAGATTCGAGAAGTTTGCTGAGTTTACGATCTATGAAAACCGGTTTCATAGCCACAAAGGCAAAAAACGGGTGATAGAATGCATTGGACTTATATAATTTGGGCTATATATTTGCACATTAGGGGTGTTGGGTGTAAGGTTTGGCTATGTTACTTTACCCCCCCCCCCTCCTAATGTGCAAATATATAAACCAAATTATATTATTATGTAAACTAAAGTATTATATTTTTTTCGTATTTTCGTATATTTCATTAAGATTAACCTAACCAGTTCTTGAGTGTGTTTGGTATAATATATAAGTACCGGTAAAAGTTGCGTTTGTGGAGTAAATATTGATAATGGATTGTTTTATGATCAAGAATAAAAAAAAATGAATGAGGAGAGGAGATGGAAGAGATCTTTTCTCTTCGGAAATGAATGTTTTCAAAATTATATTTTTGGTAAGTCTTCTCTATTTTGTCTTTAGCAGGAGAACAATTTTAAGCTTTTAGGGACAATTTTGTTTGGGGGAGGGCAAGATAACTTTACATTTTGTGTTTGTGTGCGAAGGGACAACAATTCTTCTCGGATCCTCACAAAACACTATGGGCTACCTTTTTATATTATTCTTTTGTTATGCATTTTCTGTCAGGCTTCGCTGCTAGTTTATAATGAAAAATAAGTTCTTTTGTTGTTTTTCCCAAGCTTATTAGAAATAACAAGGCTTTACAATAAACAAAGCTTAAGTTACTGTCGTTTAATTTTATTTATTTAGAAACTTCGAAAAATGGCAGCATAAACTCTACTTCTTTAAGAGGTCTGCCGATTTCCAAAAGCAAAATTTTGGAAACGTTTATGTAAAAAAAATTGCTTTGGTAAAGAGTAGAATCTTAAGAGCATGGGAATGAGAGAAGACCTTTAGAGCCTTTGGTTGTTTCAAGAGGTCTGCTTATTAACTTTGAAGAAGTCTTTAGAAGAGGGCCTATTTCATTGCTTGAACTCAAGCATTAGGGTACTTCACTTTTCAGAGAGATTATTTAGAAACTTAGAAAGCTTGGATTAGGTAAGAAACAATGACCAATTAGATGCAAATTTAGTTGAATCTAAAGGGGAGACGACTTCAAGTAGGCTACTGGCTCTTTCAGCATCTGCGCATTGTATCATAAAGGATATTGGACTGTATGTTAACAATAGCTTTTTTATTCATACTTGAGCATCATCAGATATCCTTACCGTGATTGCACCGGTAGCTGTAATCTAGTAAATGGCAAACCTCGGCTAATAGTAACCCAAAAATAATTATTTTGAAATCAGATCGAAATAAAAACTACACCGTTGAAATCATCATGGCTGAAAACCCTGTGCATGAAACTTACAGTCCCCTGGCTTGAACAACAAGGAAAATCATTTTTTTTTTTTTTTTTTTGCGTGGGAGGCACTGATGTGTCCTCTTTTTCTCGTTTTTTTTTTTTTTTTTTTTGCCGCTGCTAGCGGCGCACTGCAACATCATAGAGAGTTTTTTTAGGGACTTATTTTAAAGGAAATTGCTACATCTACTCGCTTATGTAATTAACAAAACACAATATTTAAAGTACGACCAACTTTTTGCTAAAAATGCTGCATCTTAGTGCACAAGATGTAGAATGAAATCAGAATCGAAGGTTACAACCATAAATGGCGTTATAGTAAATTACTTTAAAGGGTGCTTTGGGTAGCAATAACAACATAGTTCGTTCTTAACTAGTCCTGTTAAGAAAAAACCGAAGACTTCTTCCTGTGTGTTTACAGACACTTCCCTGTTTCCAGTTCTGTTTGCTCTCTGCCATTTTGTCCTTTTTTTGCCCGCCCTGGCTCTCTGCCGTTTGTCCTTTTTTTGCCCCGGCCCTGGCTCTCTGCCGTTTGTCCTTTTTTTGCCTGGGCTCTGGTGACGCTCTTCTTTAAAATGAGTATAAAATTCTGTCAAGACAAATATCATTATTTCAAAGAAATTTACTTTTTTAAATATATTTTTTTCTAGCACAATTTACCGAACACATTTTAATGATATCCTTATGATTTTTGCTTATTTTGAGTGGCTACAACACCATTCTTGGAAAGTATTAACATAAACTACGGTTCTTTAGCCTGGGTTACCACGCAGTTATGGAAGATTTCCGCGAGTAAACCCAATACGAGTTTCAAAACTGTTCAAAGACTTTATTGAAATTAATTCATAGAGGCTACTGAAATTTGGGATTCCTCGGTTACAATTGCCAGTAAACATGTTTCATAAGCCTTAATGTGCTCCAATGCCTCTGATCTAGACGAAATTCATTGTAATCTAGCAGTATTTTGTTTCGTTCATGTTTGAAAAGCAATCTCCAAAGTATGGGTGTAGACGAGAGGCCTGATTTTGGTCTTACCTTGGCCTTCTTACCATTACTTTGAAGTCAGGGGAGGTTCATGGCTTCCTTGGTTTGTTTAAGCCGGAATTAAAGTCTGTGCACTTTTATATCCGATTCACAAAACTCTTTTCGACTTACAGAATAGCTGGTCTGGGGAAATCTTTTTTTGTGTGTTGAAGAACTGTAAGTCATACATTCAAAATAGAACCAAAACTGGAAGATGAACCAACATCATTTTACTACTTTAAATGTTTGTTTCAAGTCAGGAGCTGGAAAAGTATTTTGTAATGCAAATTGTGCATCAAGTGCTTTTTTTGCTAATGTTACTGTTCAAAGATGAAAGATACAAAAAATTGTAATTAGTAGCGCAAAATGGGGTTGGGGGGGGGGCTGTATCCCTGTCCTTTATTTGGAAAATACATTTTTGGGATATTTTCATTGGAAAAGAAAAAACGTCAAAGTTACCGCCGAAAAATTAATTTTGCCCCCTCCTCCTTAGATTTTCGTGCGTTGACGCTAATGGTCTCAAAAGTGGTTATTTTTCTTACTATTACTGATTTTATTAAATGGGAAACCCATTAGCTAAATTTTGCAGAACAGCTAACTACAGATGAATCAGTATGGTCAATTTAGGAGTCAGAGGTCTTGGATAACTGACGAGGTGGACAAGCCTGATTCCGCTACAAGTACAAATACTAAAATACTTGATTTCATGGCTGACTAGAAGGAAGAACAATGAAAATCTATAAAAACGGGAAGAAATGAATATATCAATGCCAGCTTATCCTAAAATTAGCTCTAAACCTCAAAGATATTTTTTTTACATGACGATCAGGATAGGGACATATTTTTAAAGGTCACAAGGTGATTCCTTTATCTTTTTTTCAAGATATTTCGTCAAAAACTTCATTTCCACTAGGAACTAACCGTTTCAGGTATTGCTACATAGTTTGTATAGTTACTTATGCCCATTGGCACCCATAAGCTGAATTTTAGGGGGGGTTATCTGGTCTAATTGGCACTGCCAATGCTGTATAATAGAAATCTCAAAACAAAAATATAAAGCAGCATCATTCAGCCAGGGGGGGGCTGGAACCCCCCCATATGGGCACCCATGCTTAAGCCCATAAACTTCAACCGTAGAATGTACGTTGCCCTCTTTAAAAGAGTATCACCTTTGACAGCCCAAAACAGTTCTTTCACAAACGCATTCATTTCGAAAACGGAGCAAAAACGTATAGTATATATATATATATATAGAAAAGTATATATTCCAATACAATCAATCAAATATTTTTGAGATCTATATGTTCATAACTTTAACCATGTCGAATTGATCGGTCAGCCGAGAATCAACACATAGTGTAAAGCTCAATTGATATGATATCATATACGCTTCATCGATCATCCTGTTCGACCTGAGGACCTTAAACCATTACCTTCAGTATTGAACAAAGAAATCAGACATTGAAACTGCGGAAGTTCGTATGTAACTCAATTAATGAGTGTAGAAATGTCAAAAATCATTGTTAAAAATTTGTAATTAGCTCATGGAAGTTTCATTTCCTTATTCAATACCAGCGTTATGAGTAACACCAAAGCTAGTATATATGGATAGATCAGCTGAAGGCAAACATAGCTTTTTTAAACTAATCAGGGCTTGTACAATCCCGCATCGTGAATTTCGTTTATTCCATGAAAATTTGAAAATTATAAAGAATAGGGCTACTTAATGTTTTACATGGAATTACCAACTCCCGGTGGGTATCTTGCCATTAGTTTCGGTGATGAGAGGGTCGACTGCCCGGGAGAGTTATCGGAATTTTAAGGTTTTGCTGGCTGTGGGCTTTCGTAAATTTTATACACTGTGGTTTATTTTTAGATTGCAGCAGTATTGTTAGCCTCGTTATTTCAATGATTTATTGTATATTAATTTCTAATGTTCATTCTCGCGATACAAGGGCCGGATTTGAATCCCCCCCCCCAAAAAAAAAAATGTTTTTGTTCGACTTGTAAGTAAAAATGCATATAAACAAATATTTGGTGCGTTTTTAATTTTCTTGTAGAACATCCCGGGAAAAAAGTACCCCCCCTCCGAACAGTAGTCAAGGATACGCCCATGAGTAGTGTCAATTCAGTGAAATGTAGGGGATGGTTAAAACCGATGAAGGCAAGTTTGCTATTTTTCAATCTTTTCAGTCATAATACCAAAAAACTGTTTTCAATGAAAATACCAAAACGGGTATTATTAAAAACTTGGGAGGTAGGGTTGGATGATCCCTCTTTATTTAGAAAAAAGATCAAATAACTATTTTCTGTAGAACATCAGTTTTTAGGAAATAAAAAAAAAACTATTGTGTGAGCATTTATAATGACATATAATTTTCGGACGTAAAAAAAAGTTGTGTATATTTGTTGATTAGTTTCTTGGTACTACTTGTGTTTGGGGTCAAGTGCTTTTATTGTTTTTTATTTTTGCCTTGCCCACAAGGACAAGCTTCACTTTGCAGGGGAGGAAGCCAAAAACTGTTCCTTCATATATCCTATAATCACTAGCTCCAGGGGTGGATCTGGAGCAAAATCTTGGGGGAGCCCCAATGTGACAAAGGCGCCAATGAGAAAAATCTTGGAGGGGCCAATTATTGACCAAATTGACAAATTTATTCTACAAAAAGAGTAAAAAGGAAAAACACAGGATAAGAGGGCGCAAGGAAAAATATGGGGGGGTTCCCCCGCCCCCCTGGATAAACCAGTGGCTAGCTCAATTTTGGACACAGTAAAAGTTTATAAATGGAACCATACACATCTGTCAAATATTTCGTACACCCCGCGGCAAGCTGCCACAGAATTCAAATGTTGCACATTGGGAAAAGTCGAATGATGATTCTGCAAAAACAAACCAGATCCCGGTTTGAAGCAAAAAAAAAGCTGTGACTCAGTAAAAAAAAAATGAGCCATGTCCAAGCCTATCTACCGCTAACTTTATGGCAAAAAGGTGGGCAGGCAGATCCTAGTTTAAATCAGAAACGTGCAATGATTGCCAATATATACGACGTATGGCGTAAAGGAGTCCCGTGCTCCCTCCAAGATCCCCCTGTCCCTGCTAACTTTTGGTCCAGAAGGATAGGTATATTCATTGTTTAAAGCTGTATTTCGATCCAACCTTTAGTCCAATCTACAACACCCCTGCCCCTCCCACCGCCAACTTTTCATTGTAGCCGAAACTGACGAATACTATTTGAAAGGCAACCTTGAAGATTACTAGTCAAATTAGTAGATCAGTTAGCGGTGTTAGCAGAAGTCTCAATTGCTGATAATGATGATAATGGATTATGGATTATAATTCCAGACTGAAAAATTCTTTATCAATAGTAAGACATAATTAATAAGTTGTTTTCATCTTTCCTGGCATAAAGAGTCATGTTAATTTTTAATAGACTTCTTCATGGAAGTACTTTTCATTATACTTATTCTTAGGTTTGACACTGCTTGAGTTTTAATATACCGGATCAATTTGAAATAAGGGTCACGTTCTGCTTCCAAAGCTTTACGTTTTCTTACTAATTAGCTCTTGAACTATGTATTTTCCCGAATTGACTTTTCTGGCATTACTGCTTAGCCTGTTGTAATGGCTAATTAGCAGTATTTCTGATGCTTTTAGTCTTAAAGTATAAGTTTTTTTTTTTTCATCATAAACTATACTCAGTCATCTACTTTGAATTTGTATAACCAAGCCCTTTTAGGATATGATCTAACTTCGCACGTACACGAGGAGGGGGGGATGCTTCAACCTTGATGCACCTTGACATCAGGCTGGACAGCGAAAGTAGAAGAAAAAAAATGGTAGACCTTTTTAAATGGTTATTAAAATAATATCATTAAAGATAAAGAACTTTTTATATATATTTTTTTACTAATTAAAACTATTATTTAAAAAAAATGATTCCGCAAATGACCAACAACGCTTTCACACATGCTTAAATTTAAACTTTGTTAATACTGAATTTTGAATATCGTTAATTCTTGACGATAGAAACAAAACCTCATATCTATAATAATAATAAATTTCCGAAGGGCGTGTGAAGGATGATCACGGATGTGTGATTATTTTTTTACTGTAATTTTTTTTTTTTCAGGAGAAATCGTATCCAACCAGTGGTTAAAGATATTGAGACAGAGCTAATTCAAACATAAATCTAAAGTTTTAGGACGCTTTTTAACTAACAATGATATCACACCGCACCAAAGTACGATCTTTGCCCACTCTTAAGCACAAAACAACAATTCTAGCCTTAATAGGGACAGAATAAAGTCGATTTAAAACATGGGGTAGCCAATTCATTTAAAACTGCGGGAATGCTACTTATATAACCTCTCAATATCTGAATCGATATTGCTGTTCGATGGTGCATTTTAATCTCAACACATATGCAGTCCATACTGAATGAACGGTTACGACGGATCGTTTAAACAGTAATAATGTATCCAGTAATTGTAAAATCGCCGCAGTAAATATTAGGAAGAGTTGTCACTTCAGTGAATGTTTTCGTAAAGACAAGGTACCAAATACCCTGAAACTGTATTTTTGGGCTCAATTATTTCGAACTTATTAGAAGTCTTTCAAGTGAATACGGAGGAAAATAGGCCTTACTCGCACTCCCTTGAATTTGGAGGGTTATATTTGGACCTAACATGCAATATGGGTCCTAAGGGAGTGATAACTTTCTTCTTGTTGGGAAAATTAGTGAACTTGAACGATAAATTGTATTTCTGAATATCATAACATTCTAATAAAAAAAGTTGAACTTTAGCTTAAAGAGCCTAATGGAGGAGCTTATAATGATTATTATAGTAATATTATAATAATATATTATAATATATAATATAATTAAATATATTATAATATATAATATATAATAATATATTGTAATATATATTATAATAATATATAATATTATAATAATATCATTATTATATATATTATAATAATAATTAATTTAATATTTCGGATGATCATATAGTATTGCGTAAAGTAAATCCCCACGGATCGATTATCATACGGAAGGTAAACGTCAGCGTAAAGAGCGGAGGGTTAAGGGGGGGGGGGCCTTGTAATTTATGAAAACTGAACTTTATATTAAAATGTACAACAATTCAAATTAAAAATAATTTTGTTTTTAATGAAAGTACTGAGCTACTTTGAAGGTACTTCTAAATTTAACTCAATTTTAACTCAAGTTAAAGCTACTTTTAACTTGAGTTAAAATTGTCCAATATTCAAGAGTGAATGCTCACAAGTTTAATGTGATAATTTACACTTGTGTAATTCGGAAAGGAAGGGGCTTATTAATATACATTTGCTTTAAACAATAACATTTTCTGTTCAATGGTTTTGAAAGAACAACAGTAAATAAACACTGGAAACTGTCAACTAACTATGTTTTTTTTTTCATTGTCAAATCTTTTAAAAAAAAACACTTGTCAAACTTTAGAGTAAAGAGTGGAGAGTAGAAGGAGATGGAATGTTCCCTCATATATGGGATAATCTAAGTTTGTTTGAAGTTTTGAAACCACTCTTAATCACAGTATATTCATGAAAAAATCTCAATTTAATGCTGTTTCCAAGTATGTAAAAAATGGTTTCTAGTTTCCAAACTGAGAATCATTTATGGCTTTATCATGGCAATTGCAAGATATGCCTTTGCTTGGAAACCAGATAGGAGATTCTTTGAAGTAATTGACTCATCTATAAAAGTTCCCACCATTTATAACCAATGACTTTCTATCCTCTGTGTGAAAGGAAGTTGAAAAGATAAAGAAGTTATCTACTTGGGCTCACACTTTCTGTGTTCAGCTATTTTTTATAAGTGTAAAAGATTAGAGTATACTAAAATTAGTAACAAAACAAGTAGCTATATACTTATACGATCTGGGGACGGGGAAGGGGCAGTAGCCAAACTCCTGTTTGTAGTGATATTTGTTCGTTTTAAGTTTGACTTGAATATTCAATTTAATTTTACTTGTTTTAAAATTTAATTATTCATTTATAATACTACCTGTTTCTGCTGGTCTTCAGTTTAATATGGCTCTTTGCTTTTCTTTGAAAAACTTCTTTTTCGGAAAGTTTTATTAATTAATTTAAATTCGTTTTTGTTGCAAAAGTTTTGTTATTGGTTAACATAATGAATATTTCTGGAGTTTTGTGAGGTTTCCGGTGTAAGAGTTGAATTATCTGATTCTAATTTATTAGATCTAAATTTTGTTTTAATCTATTTCAACTCCCCTCTCGACATTCCCTTAAAGTTTTGAGTAAGTTTAATTAACCGTTCCTGGGATAATGTAGATACGACCTTCTGAAAACCGAGATGCACATTGTATCTTTTGATTGAGCTCAACACTTCCCTCGACATTCTCTGAAAGTTTAAACTTATACCCTTAGCTGTTCTTGAAATACAGCCCACACCATTTTAACAAGCTGGGTGTCCATAGTATGTTTTGATTTAGTTCAACATCCCCTGAAAGCTTCAACTAAATACCATTAGCCAGTCAATAATCGGATATTGCACATGCGTGCTTTTGACAACCCGGATGCATATAGTTGTGTATATGTTCAACATCCCCCTCAACTCTGAAAGTTGCAACTTAATACCCTTACCTATACCGGGATGCGCTTAGTTGTATTTTGATTAAGTTCAACATCCTCCTCGACATTCTCTGAAAGTTTCAACTTAATACCCTTACCTATTTTTAAGATATTGCAGACATGACATTTTGATAACCAGAATGCATACGGTGTCTTTTGATTTAGTTTAACATCCCATTCGACATTTCCTGAACTTTTCATCTCAACAATAGCAGCTACGCCCAGTATCCTAACTACCATCCTATCTATAACTATCCTTCCATAACTATTCTTTAAATGTATTTAAAATATAGCGTTTCGACAATCTGGATACATATAGTATCTTTTGATTTTGTTTAAATTTCCCCTTAGCTTTCCATGAAAGTTTCAACTTAATACCCTTAGCCGTTCCTGAGATAAATATAGATGCGCTCAGATACGCCCTTTTGACAACTTTGATCCGCCTGGAGTCTTGTGATTTAGAGCAACATACTACTCATTATTCAATCAATTTTACAGCTTAATAACCTTAGCCGTTCGTGAGATGTTACATATTAGACCTTTTGACAACCTAGATGCCCTATGCCATTTTGATAAGCAGGATGCCGTTAAATTCTTTTGATTTAGTTGTAATAGTAGAAGTTGTTCAGTATTTACAGCCAGAGTCGTAATGACACTTGCAATAACAGTTCTAATAGAAGTAGTCACAGTCGTAAGCAATAGTAGTCAGGATTTGTCACACTCGTGAAAAGTTGTCACACTCGCAGGTGCAGTCGCAGTTACAAGCAGTCACGGTCGAAGTAGTTGTAGTAGCAGTCGAGTTGCATTCACATTTTGCAGCCACGAGTAGTCGCAGTCACAGTCGTAAGTGATTGGGATCGCAAATAGTCTTAGTTGCAAGTATTTGTTGGCTTTAGTAGTTGGAAGCAATCACGGTCGCAAATTATGACAGTTGCAAATGGTTTCACTCGCAAGCAGTCGTAGTCACAGTTGCAATTGCAAGTAGTCCTAGTCACAGTCAGAAGTAACCGCATTCGATAGTATTCGTAGTCACAAATAGTTACAGTCTTAAATACTCTTCTTAGTATTAGTATAATAGTTCTTATTAAGTTGGAAGTAGTCTTATTAGTAGATAGAAATAGTCACAGATGGCGTCAGAAGTTGTCATACTTGCAAGTGGCCCCAAGTATTTATGTCGCTGTTGCAAATAGTTGCAAATGCAGTAACAGTAGTAGTAGCAATAGTGATCCTGAAAGTGTAAAGTTAATACCCTTATCCACTCCTAAGATATCGAAGATATACCTTTTTGATAGCCTCGAAATGTCTTTGATTAGTGTAACACCCCCCTCAGCATTCCATGATGTTTTACCTTAATACCTTTAGCCTCTTTTGACACACTCAGGATAAAACATTCGACCTCTCCTCCCAATGATAAATCCTGTATGTAAACGATTGGAACATTGCATAATTTACAACCTTTTTTCCTAGGGGTTGTGGGGGATATTACATTCACAGAGACATAGTTATTAGACCTATTGACTAATTTGAACAAAGTGGCTATTTCATAATTTTGACCAGTGTTAAGCGGGGTCTAAAAAGCACAAGGGAACCCTTTGCCTTTCATGTACTGTTCAACATGCCCTGAAAGTTCCAACTTAATACCGTCAGTCATTCCTAAGGTGCTGCTGAAGCGCCCTTCGGCAATCAGTTGGTGCATAATGTTTTGATTTTGTTCAAGATCCCCCTCAACATTTTCTGAAAGTAGTCACAACTAGTAGTGATCACATATAGTAGTATATATTAGTATATATAGTATAATATAGTAGTGATCACAAGCAGTTGCAGTCACAGTTTCAATATGTCGCCGTTGGAAGTAGTCACAGTCGCAACCAGTCGTATTTGCAGCCGCAATGGTAGTAGTAATAATGGTCCTGAAAGTTTAAAGTCAAAACCATTACACGTTTATAAGATATTGCAGATACGCCTTTTGATAACTTGAATGGAGATACACTTTTTTTGGTTTAGTTCGACATGCCCATCAACATTTCTAAAAATTTCACCTCAACACTCTTTGCCTTTTCGGACACACCCGGGATCAAACATTCTCCCTATCCTAATGAGTAATCCTGCATGTCAAAAACGGACAAATTGCATGATCTACATTCCTTGTCTCAGGGGCTGTGGAGGCATGGTATCCCCAGAAGCATATCTATTAGAAATTGTGACTGTTTTTAATAAAACGGCTGTTAAAAATTTCTATCAGTGTTGAGGGGTACATTTAAAAGGGAAAGAGGGGGGCTGGTTGCCCTCCTTTCCCTTTTCAACATCCATCTCAACACGTCTCAAGTTTCAGATTAATACCCTTAGCCGTTACCTAGACATCGCTGTTGTTTCCTTTCACAGCCCTCCTGCATATAGTGTTTTGATTTTATTTGACATCCACTTCAAGATTTCCTGAAAGTTTTACTTTAATAACCTTAGCCTTTTTGGAAACTCAGGACCAAACATACCCCCTTTTCTCAATAACAAACATTGTATATAAACAATGAGCAGCTTACATAACTTACAACACTAGCCCCAGTGGCTGTGGGGGGTTTTTTCATCCCAGAAGCATTGTTATTTGACTTTTCTGCTATTTTTAACAAGATGGCTATTCCAAAATTTTGATCAGATATCTTTGGAGGGAGAGCAGCTAAAAAGGGATTGGGAGAGGGACTGGTTGCCCTCCGACCACTTTTTAACATCCTCCTCAACGTATCGTCAAAGTTTAAACTTAAATACCCTAAACTGTTCTTAAAATATTGCAGATAAATCTTTTGATAAACTGGACGCACATAGTATCTTTTGATTTAGTTTGACATGCCCCTCAACAGTCCTCGAAGATTTGCCTTAATACCCTTAGTCTTTCTGAACACACCCACAATCAAAAATCCCCCCTTTTCCTAATGATATATCCTGCATGTAAGAAAGGGCAAATTGAACAATTTACAATCCTTGCCCTTAGTTCTGTGGGGGGCATTGCACCCCCGGAGGTATAGTTACTAGACCTTGTGACCGTATTGAGAAAAATCGCTTCTTAAAAGTTATGTTCAGTGATACGGAAAGGGAGCAACTAAAAAGGGCCAGGGGGGCTGGATGCGTGCCCTCCAGTCTCTGTTCAACATCTCCTCAATATGCCATAGAAGTTTCAACTTAATACCCTCAGCCGTTCATTAGATATTGCTGGTATTCCATTTTCACAACCAGCAAGTACATCAAGTACAGGGCTTCTACTCTCAAATCTTGAAATTCGGGGACAAGCCTTAAAAACTCGGGGAGTTTTCGGGGACAAGTCTTCAAGATTCGGGGAATTTTCGCGGAAAAAACAAAATGGAATTTCGTCGCTAGAATTCGGGAGCCATAATAGGTTTTAGCTTCGGTTTCAGGCTCAAATAGGGCTTGGATCCGCATAGTAAATCAAGCCTTTTACAGAGTAGGTTTTTAGAGCCAGAGCACGGGATTGGAAACCATAGCTGAAAATACTTATTGCTGCTATTGCAGCAAAAACTTCGAAATTGTAAAACAAAAAAATAGTGAACACATGTGAACTGTAAATACCAGCAGCAGTTTTTAATTCAGTCATTAATCTCAGCAATGCATTAATAATATTTAAAAACAAATATGGTTTGCGGTTTCTAGATATGTAAATTAAATAGACAAAATTCAACCTATAAGTATGGGGCAAAATTAAAACTTAAAACAAACAAGAACTAAATTAAACAAGTAAATTTAAACTTAAATTAAAAGGGAATTTCGACTACAAATGACACATTATTGGTGTTTCATGCTGATTATAAGGTTTTGGGTGTTTATCCCCCGTAAAATCCCCCCCCCCCCCCGCGAAAAAAAACGGAAAGTACCCTCCCCCTCACAAAAAATACCCCCGTAGAAAATACTCTCCCGCTGAAAATACCCCGCGGAAAATACCATCGGAAAATACCCCCAACCCGGTGGAAAATACCCCCTCGATACATACATTTTTTTTCATTCTTTGTTTCTACTATGTTTTCCTTTCTTTTGTTACCTTATAATTACTATATAGTCACCGATTAACCCCCCACCCCTCCCACCAACCCTCTGACCATCCATGTTTCAAATATAGTACTTATTGCAGTCTCACTTTTATATCAGCCCTTCTAATGCCTGGAAATGATAGATATAGGCTACAAATCATATAAAAGTTACTTATTCTTGTTTTTCACACTAACATTATTTGGCATTATTAACCGACAGTTCGTGGTAAACAAGTCCGAAAATAATATAAAACTTGACAAGAAAACAATATGAGCCTAATAACCAAATTTGTACTTTAAGCTGTAAAATGGAAATTTTCTTATGAATAATATTTTTGGGGTCACTTCCGTTTAAATCCCCTATTCCCCAACCTTGCAAATAGTCTATAGCTAAATTTTACCACATTAGGAGGGGGAGGGGGTGTTGCATTTTTATGGTCAGAATATGATATTTAGGGACAGTTTTCCCGATAAAATAAATTATACCACAATTCCTTTAAATTGTTTTGTTTTTATCTCAGAATTAGCCTTCATACAGGGTCACTAAAATTGTTCAAGCTTTAGAAATTGTAAAGGTAGGCCTAGACATTTAAGCAAGTTTACTTGGCTATCCCGAAGTTGAGCAGAACATATTTTCAGTACAATTTCCTTGGCCTAACTAACAGCTTTGCAAGACTGTTAAAAGATCCTACAAATGCAGTTTGAAATATTAGGCCCACTGAAAATATTACACGGGTGAAGGGACCAGAATAATAATTGTGAGGGGAGCACTGACAAATACAATTCTCAGATAAAAAAGAAAATAAGTTAAATTTTACACACCGAATGAAAGAAAAAATTTAAATGGTAAGAATTCCTGGCAAAAAGATCGATTCCTTCAATTTGTTATGCCTTCATTCATTAAGTATTAAACACTAATACAGTATGTTCAAAATCAAAAATAGCAAAAGAAAACAAAATTTAAACTTACGATTCGGCTTTCAAAACAATTCTCCCTCTTTAGAAGTTCAATTTCCAAACCCAAAATCCAACCGAGGGTTCAACAACTTTAAGTAAAATTCTTGTCTAATTTTGTCAAGATTGTCTTGACCACGAATGACATAAATGTAAGAATCTTAATAGCATTTGGAATACTGCATTCGAAATGGTTTAATCTAAATGCAGTAAAATGATAGTTTTGTAAAAATATGGAGAACCGTCTATACTTAAATTCTATCGGTCTGGTTCTTATGCAAAGAAACACAGGAGACGAAAATTAACGAACAAGAGAGAAGTGAAAAATTATGATATGTAAAGTAATGTTTGCTAGGGATAGTCACTAGGGGTGGGGTGACACCGTGACTGGTTGATTTTTGGGGATTCGGGGAACTAAATTTTTTTTTTCGGGGAGACACATAGATTTTTGGGGAAATCCCCGAAAATCTGGGGATAGTGGAAGCCCTGATCAATTATACAGGGTTGCCAACTTTTTGGCCAATGAATATGTCCCTTGAGCATCCAAAAATGTGTCCTTTTCAGCCAAATTATGTCCATATTTTGTCTATAATATGTCCATCTTGAAATCTCAGAAACTAGTTTTTTTACGACTTGTAAACCTCTTTCAAAGTGGTCAGTTAACATCGAATATAACGCAAAAGATTCATTTAGTTCAACCATTTAAAATGAACTAGTGTGAAAGCACAAAAATCATAAAAACATGTAAACAGTAAAAAACTAATTGTCGGAGCTTAAGGCTCATCTTCCTATGAGAGTTCCGCTTGACAGGTATGGTCGGCATGAGGGTCAGCATTTTCACTTCTTTTGGTAGCTTTTTGCCAATAGGAGTATTTCTTGCATATGTCATAAGGTGCAATCCAGGAGTCAAGCGACGTTTCGGAGCGCTAGGTAAGCTGAGTTGCCCTTCAATCAGGGGGGTGACATCCCCAAAGGCATAATTACTGGACCTTTGAACAATGCTGAACAAAATAGATGTCTACAAATTCTGATTGGATGCTGGTTTTTGGAACTGATAGGCGCGAGGGGCGGGGGGGTTGCCCTCTAATCTCTTTTAACTCTTATAAAGGGCACTAAACTTCAATCAAATGAGCCCCATCTGAAGTTTATACGACTACCATTCCATAAAATCTTATATACCCCTGGGGCATAACTTACAAGCCTTGTCCCAGGGCTCTTATGGGTTGTGTAAACGCTGAGGGCATTGTTATATGTTCTTTGGACCACTTTTAACAAAATTTCTATCTCAAAATTTCTGTTGGATGCATCTAGGGAAAATAACACGTGTGCGGAGGGGGGGTTGCTCCACCCCTCTCCACCAAGGGTGGAGGTGGGGGACTTACTCCAAGGGTGGCACGGCCCTTGTGTTTCAAGAATTGTTCTTTAAAAATTAGATAGAAGGTCGAACATTAGCGTAGAGAGGGGGGTATTGAGGAGGGAGTAGCTCCCGTCATATACGGAATAATTTCTGTACGTTTTAAGTTTTAATGTCACTCCTTATTTTCGGTAGAAAAAACTAGTTTTTATATTTATTCCTGATCGTTTTTCAGATAATCCCAGGAAATCCACCCCCTCTGTGGAAAATTTCTCCACAAAGCATTCCTCTGTATAAAGTTCCTCCCATCATCCCATTTAAAATTCTTCCGCCGGGAAATTACACCCGGACAATTATATCCCTACTACGAATCCTTCCCAAAAATTTTTTTGCTTACGATTCTGCCTGAAAAATACTCCTTACCATACTTTTATTTGAAGAAAGACTTGTATTCATTTAGTTTCTGATCCTTTTTAAGGTCATTGGGGAACATTCCTGTTTGGAAAATCCCCCTCTGGAAAGTTTATCGCCCAGAAATTTTCCATGGAGAATTTCTCCTGGTGATAATTCCCGCATGGAAAATTCTCTTCTGGAAAATCCCCCCCCCCCCAAAAAAAAAGATCCCAAGAGAATTCCAACTCCGCTGAAAACTTACCCCTGAGATTTCCCTCAGAGTGTCTCTACATGTACAATGGGATCAACAACAAGAAAAAAGACAAATAACAAACATTCTGTATACAAATTCTGGCAAATTCCCCCCATGTAAAATTTCCCCTGAAAATTTAACCTCCAGAAACTTCCATCCCAATGGAAAATTCTCCCCATAGAATATCCATCCCCAGAAGATCTCCTTCCTCCCTTGGAAAATGTCGGTATACTTCCCTATAACAAATACTATATGTAAACGATGGGCAAATTTCATAACTTGTGGCCCTTTCTCTGGTGGTTCTGAGGGGGCATGTCATCTCCAAAGACATATCTCTTGTACCTTTCAACAATACTGAACAAAATGGCTATCTCAAAATTTTGATCAGACGACTTTCAGAAAAAAGGGCGTAGGACGGGGGCTAGTTGTCCTCCAATTTTTTGGTTACTTAAAAAGGACACTAGATCTTTTATTTTCATTTGAACTAGCCCTCTTGCGAAATTCTAGTACCATTGGCTCGATATGATCACCCCTGGAAAAAGCAACAACAACAAATAAACACGAATCCGTGATGCTTCTTCTGGCAAACACTATAAAATTTCATTTTTATAGATAGGAGCTTGGAACCTCTACAGTGGGGTTCTCTGATGTGCTGAATCTGATGGCGTGATTTCCACTAAAATTCTTTGACTTTTATGGGGTGTTTTTTACCTTTTTCGAAAATTTGGCAAATTTCCTCAGGCCCACTAATGGGTAACACTATACTTAAAAAATATTATATATTTGGAATCAGCAAAATAAACTAATTTTTTGGTACATCTATTGATATCAAAATTGATTCCAGATCATCAAGAATCTAATTTTTTTCTTTTGCTAACTTTTCGTTTTCAGTTAGTAATATTTGATAAACAGATAGATGTGTTTGCCTGACTATTGGAAGCCGGAAGCGATTGTTAACTAAAAAGGTGCCTGCTTGCCTATTATCTTGACTGTAGCGTAAAAGCAAGGAGAAATAAATTCGTTTATAGATGAAAGAATACAAACTTGTAAAGAATTTCTAGAGTATTTGCAAATGGTTGTCTGCGGGAAAGAGCAAGCAACTCTGAAAAATAATAACGTTTGTAAAAAAAATAACGTTTATAAAAAATTAGTAGAAAATAAGTAGTTAAGTAAATTTAGTGCTAGACAAGTAGTTTTAATACTGATTTGGTAAAAAATTACATTTTTTTTAACAAAAATATGTATCCAGCGGGGAAATATTCTATTTTATGTCATAAACTTACAAAATATGTCCCAGATTACTAAAATATGTCCCTTTTTTGCCCTATTATGTCATTGTGTCCCGGCACACAGAAATATGTCCTTTGGACATAAAATATGTCCAGTTGGCAACCCTGACAGCATACCAGTCAGATAGAAAA
Source organism: Artemia sinica (assembly GCA_027921565.1). Classification (NCBI taxonomy): domain Eukaryota; kingdom Metazoa; phylum Arthropoda; class Branchiopoda; order Anostraca; family Artemiidae; genus Artemia; species Artemia sinica. Next base: position 40,395,187 of record CM051262.1, on the reverse strand, counting down.
AAATCTTGAACATCGAACACCACTGCCTGGGATTCAGACGCAGTGAAATCACCAATTCTTATGATATAATCACCAACATTGGCAACCCTGGTCATGTTGAGCCAAACAGATTTAATTGAATGAAATTGCTAGCTGAAACCCGAAATCAGAGTTACCGTCTTTCAAGGCACGTCAGCTTTTCAAAAATTGTGATACTTTTACTCGTAAAAACAACAACGTGATACTTATAATCTTAGTTTTCGCAAAATATTTATAGTCATTTAATACAAAATAGTTTCAAACTTTACATCGTATTTCACAAATAATGATGAAACACAAATAGTTTTAATGTACATTTTCAAGTAACATAATTTTGTGTAAATGTTTTTTGATAATACCATATTACAAATTCAAGCACATAAAAAGACTTGTAATAAGTAAAACGCATATAATCGAAATATAGAAGCAGAAACATGGAGTAATTTGGAATTACCATAAAATCCTAATTCCTTTATATGTATATTAAATAAAAAAAAAACAAGATTTTTCAATTGAAACTAAGGAGCAAGATTAAAACTTAAAACAAACAAAAATTATTACGAATACGACGGGGGTCGCTCCTTCCTAAATACCTCGCTCTTTACGCTTAAGTTTGACGTTTTGTTCCAATTATTTAAGAATGTCTCATGAAAAACAAGGGCTGTTTAATAAACTTTATAAAGTTCAAAATAATAATCTTTGGTATTGTTCTATTAGCTGTAAACCACGAGAGATAGATAATAAAAGAAACTAGTCAAACAGGTTCTTTCAACGGAGAATTGAATTGCAAACAGTGGTTTCTCACTGTGTTTACAATATTTAAACTTTAATTTTTTGTGGTTTAGGGAGAGGGGAAGGTACCTAGGTTAGGTTACGCATTTAATATATTCTATGCTTTACCCCCACCCCCCCATCCCCACTCCCACCCCCCCTAATGTGCAAATTTGTTTCTAAACTATAATATTTTCATCATATTTTGTTTTATTTTATTAGCATTAACCAAACTTCACTTCTCAAGTGGCTTACAGCTAATAGAACAGTACCTAATCTTTTTTAAAGGGTCACAAAACTTTAGTGTAAAGAGTGAGGTATCGAGGAAGGCAATCCCCTCATATTCGTAATAATTTCTTTTCTTTTTATGTTTTAATGTTGCTCCTTACTTTCAGTTGAGAAAAAAAACTTTTTTGGTTATCCTGTATTAAACGCACTCTTTCATATACTGCAATGGATACCAGTCACGAAAAAACTGGTTTTGACGTGTTAATTTAAGACACCACTATAGGGTAATACAATGTATAGCGTAGTTTTCATTGCGTATACGATATTTAAACTGTTGTTTTTAGGGTTTGTTTTGGGGGGAGGAGAAGGTACCTAGGTTAGGTTAGGCTACGTAATAATATATACTATGCTTTGCCCCCGCCCCCCACCCCTAATGTGCAAATATATAGCCCACATTTGTTTTGAAACTATTATATATTCATCCTATTTTATATTATTTCATTAGCATTAACCAAACTAGCAGTATATAAAAGAGTGCGTTTAATACAGGAGTACCACTTTTTGTATTTAATTTCTTACTATTTTTAAATGACACCTGGAAATCCAGACCCTCCTCCATAGAAAATCCCTTGCCCCACAAAAAAATTCCTCCGTGGAAAGATCCTCTCATGCAGTGCCATATCAAAAAAAAAATTGGGGGGGGGGGGTCAAAAACTATTTTGGGGGGGCTCACAAAAAAATTCAAAAAACTCATAAAAATTTTTTTAATGTTTATTTGTGTTAGGTTTTTACGAGTCGGATAAACATTTCAGGGAGTTCAAACCCCTTAAACCCCTGGATATGGCCTTGCTCCCATGTAACACCTCTGGAAGAAAATCCCCCCCCCCGAAAAGTATCTGTATGCTTCCCAATATCAAATACTAGGCCTACATGTAAACAATGGGCAAAGTTCATAGCTTGTCCCCTTTCCCTCGGGGCTGTGAGGGGTAAAGTCATCCTCAAATACATAGTTCTTAAATCCTTAGATTCTTTGCTGTTGATCATGAGTCCTCGTAATCGAATCTGTAATCCAGTCGAAATTGATGATCTTCTTTCTGCTGAATTTCCAAATACCAACGATCCTTTACTAAGAGAATTAGTTTTAAAGTGGATGATTCATAATCCGCGTATGCTGAACAAAATGACTATCTCAAATTTTGATCGGAAGACTTTGGGCGCAAATGGGCGTGGGAGGGGGGGGGGGGGGGGCTAGTTTACCCTCTAATCTTTTTGGTCACTTAAAAAGAGCACTAGAACTTTTAATTTCAGTTTGAATGAGTCCTTTCCCGATATTCTCGGATTATTGGTCTTATTCGATCACTCCTGGGAAAAAAAACAGCTATAAAAAAAAAAAAAACAAAAAAAAAAAAAAAAAAAAAAAAAAAAAAAAAAAAAAAAAAAAAAAAAAAAAAAAAAACAAAGGAATAAAACACGCATTCGTGATCTTATTCTGGCAAAAACTACAAAATTCAACATTTTTCTCGATGGGAGCTTAAAACTTCAACAGTAAGATTTTCGGATACGCTATATGTGATGGTGTAAATTTCATTAAGATTTGTTTAATTTTAGGGGGTGTTTCCCCCTTGTTTGAAAAATCCGGTAAATTTTCTCAGGCTCGTAGATTTTGATAAGTAACACTAAACTTAATCAATCTTATATATTTGGAATCAGCATAATAAGCAAATTCTTTCGATATATTTATTGATGTCAAAATTCCGTTTTTTTGACTTTCGCGGTTATTATTGAGCCACATCGCTGGTTAGGCTACTTACAGTTCGTTACCACGAACTGTTTGATTGTTTCTGAAAACTTTCTTCTTCTTTGATTCCATGTGTAAATTAAAACTGAAGTTACTAGCCCCTCAAAACATTTTAGTAGATGTATAGCATGAAAGCACTTATACTTGCAGAATAAACTAATTGATCCAAGTTATTACTTTAAAACTACTAATCGTTTTTTTTATAATCAACCTACTATTTGGGGTGCTGTTAAAAATAAAAGAAAAGTAAATAATTCATTATAAGTACGTACCCCGTCATTCCGGGTGACAAAATCTGATTCAAAATTAAATGTTCTTTGCAATTGTATTTTTTAATGAACAATTTTTGAAAAGCTGACGTGCCTTGAAAAATGGTAACTTTGATTTCAGGTTTCAGCTAGCAATAATTTCATTCATCTAAAAGTGTTTTGGCTTAAAATGACTAGGGTTGCCACCGTTGGTGATTTTATCATAAGATTTGGTGATTTCACTACGTCTGCGTTCCAGGCAGTGGTGTTCGGTGTTCAAGATTTTTTTTTCTATCTTACTGGTATGCTGTGTCCATGGTTGCCAACTTTTTGGTCAATGAATATGTCCCTTGAGCATCCAAAAATGTGTCCTTTTCAGCCAAATTATGTCCATATTTTGTCTATAATATGTTCATCTTGAAATCGCAGAAACTAGTTTTTTACGACTGGTAAACCTCTTTCAAAGTGGTCAGTTAACATCGAATATAATGAAAACGAAAAAGATTCATTTAGTTCATCCATAAGAAATGAACTAAAGTGAAAGCACAAAAGTCATAAAAACATGTAAACAGTAAAAAACTAATTGTCAGAGCTTAAGGCTCATCTTCCTACGAGAGTTCCGCTTGACAGGTATGGTCGGCATGAGGGTCAGCATTTTCACTTCTTTTGGTAGCTTTTTGCCAATCAGAGTATTTCTTGCGCATGTCATAAGGTACAATCCAGGAGTCAAGCGACGTTGCGGAGCGCTAGGTAAGCTGGGTCGCCCTTCAATTAGGGGTGTGACATCTCCAAAGGTATAATTACTGGACCTTTGAACAATGCTGAACAAAATAGATGTCTACAAATTCTGATTGGATGCTGGTTTTCGGAACTGATAGGTGCGGGGGGGGGGGTTGCACTCAAATCTCACTTTTGACTCTTATAAAGGGCACTAAACTTCAATCAAATGAGCCCCATCTGAAGTTTATACGACTACCCATTCCCTAAAACCTTATATGCCCCTGGGACATAACTTACAACCCTTATCCCAGGGCTTTTATGGGCTGTGTAAACGCTGAGGACATTGCTATATGCTCTTTAGACCATTTTTAACAAAATTTCTATCTCAAAATTTCTGTTGGATGCATTTAGGAAAAAGAATACGTGTGTGGATGGGGGCTTACTCCAAGGGTGGCACGGCCCTTGTGTTTCAAGAATCATTCTTAAAAAAAATTAGACAAAAGGTTGAACATTAGCATAGAGAGGGGGGTATTGAGGAGGGAGTAGTCCCCGTCATATACGGAATAATTTCTGTACGTTTTAAGTTTTAATGTCACTCCTTACTTTCGGTAGAAAAACTAGTTTCGTATTTATTTCTGATTTTTTTTCAGGTAATCCCAGGAAATCCACCCCCTCTGTGGAAAATTTCCCCACGAAAAATTCTTCTATATAAAGTTCCTCCTATGTAAAATTTTTCCGCCTGGAAATTACCCCCGGACAATTCCATCCCTGCTACGAATCCTTCCCAGAAAATTTTTTGCTTAAGATTCTGCCTGAAAAATACTCCTTACCATACTTTTATTTGAAGAAACACTTATATTCATTTAGTCTCTGATCCTTTTTAAGGTCATTGGGGAATATACCTGTTTGGAAAATACCCCCCCTGGAAAGTTTACCCCCCAGAAATGTTCCATGGAGAATTTCTCCTGGTGATAATTCGACCATGGAAATTTCTCCCGTGGAAAATACCCCCCCCCCAAAAAAAAAGAAGATCCCAAGAGAATTCCAACTCCGCTCAAAACTTCACCCTGAGAGTTCCCTCAGAGTGTCTCAACATGTACAATAGGATCAACAAAGAAAAAAGACAAATAGCAAAAATTCTGTATACAAATTCTGGTAAATTCTCCCCATGTAAAATTTCCCCTGAAAAGTTCACCCCCAGAAACTTCCATCCCAATGAGAAATTTTCCCCATAGAAAATCCATCCCCAGAAGATCTCCTTCCTCCCTTTGAAAATGTCGGTATACTTCCCTATAACGAATACTATATGTAAATTTTGAAAAAAACTACGTTTTCTAAAGAGTTAAAGAGGCTGAGTTACAAGGTCGAACCTTAAAACGTACAGGGATTAGGAGGCACAGTTGGGGGGCTGCCGCCCCCCAAACCCCCCGCTTTCGCAGCCTTTAAATAAAAAAAAAAAATTTAAACTGAAAGTAAGGAGCGACATTAAATCTTAAAACGAACAGAAATTATTCCGTATATGAAAGAGGCTGTGCCCTCCTCAACGCCTCGCTCTTTACGCTAAAGTTTGACTTTCTCACAACTCTTTTTTCAACAATAAAAACTTTAGCGTAAAGAGCGAGGCGTTGAGGAGGGCACAGCCTCTTTCATATACGGAATAATTTCTGTTCGTTTTAAGATTTAATGTCGCTCCTTACTTTCAGTTTAAATTTTTTTTTTTATTTAAAGGCTGCGAAAGCGGGGGGTTTGGGGGGCGGCAGCCCCCCAACTGTGCCTCCTAATCCCTGTACGTTTTAAGGTTCGACCTTGTAACTCAGCCTCTTTAACTCTTTAGAAAACGTAGTTTTTTTCAAATAATTTCTGCACGTTTTTGTACAGTTTATTACTTATTATTGCTTGACTAACTGTTAGCTGATCGTGTCAGGAGTTGAAGTTGGGGGGCTGCCGCCCCCCAAACCCCCCGCTCTTGAACATTCTTGTGTTAAGGCTTTTAATTCCTGAATACTCAAATCACGTCGTACAGGGTGCCTCCTAATCCCTGTACGTTTTAAGGTTCGAACTTGTGACTCAGCCTCTTTAACAGCCCCCCCAACTGTGCCTCCTAATCCCTGTACGTTTTAAGGGTTGACCTTGTAACTCAGCCTCTTTAACTCTTTAGAAAACGTAGTTTTTTTTCAAATAATACACATAAACAGGTTAGACATGCTTTGTTATGAAAATTGACGCGCAGATATTTTCATAACAAAGCATGTCTAACCTGTTTATCTGTATTATTTGAAAAAAACTAAGGTTTTTCGTAAATGTAAATTCGGGGGATAATTTTTTCGGTCTGAAAATATCAAAAGGCCCTAACAGGTCGAATTCTGCTTCGAATGAGTCCTCATTCAACCGGATCCGTTGCCAACTGTGGCCTGTAGGCGTGGCTAAGAAAAAAAAGAAATGATGAATTTTAAGTGGCTATATTTGGTTTTTTGAAAACAGGGAAGGAGTGATCGGATTGAGCTGAAATTTCGAGGATAAGCTCCCGGGCCCTAGGAAAGCTTAACCTCTAAATTTCAGCCCAATCGGACAACGTTAAAGGGGGGCTGTGGTGGGAGGGTCCAAACTTCCGGCCCAGTTTACCCCATGAAGATAAAGTCGGAGGAGGATGAAATTTTGCAAGTTTCTTAGTTTGAGCTTGGGCTACAAATGCGATTACCGCCGTCTCTCTGCGACCTCTAGGACCTGAAATCGCTTAACATTGTGGTAGGTCGCCTCTTTATAGAGGCACAAGTGTGCCTCCTTGACAATGGGCAAATTTCATAACTTGCAGCCCTTCCTCTGGTGGTTCTGAGGGGTCATGTCATCTCCAAAGACATATCTATTGTATCTTTCAACAATACTGAACAAAATGGCTATCTCAAAATTTTGATCAGACGACTTTCAGGAAAAAAGGGCGTGGGACAGGGGCTAGTTGTCCTCCAATTTTTTGGTCACTTAAAAAGGACACTAGATCTTTTAATTTTCGTTTGTACGAGCCCTCTTGCGAAATTCTAGTACCATTGGTTCGATATGATCACCCTGGAAAAAGCAACAACAACAAATAAACCCGAATACGTGCTGTTTCTTCTGACAAACACTATAAAATTCCATTTTATTAGATAGGGGCTTGGAACCTCTACAGTGGGGTTCTCTGATACGCTGGATCTGATGGCGTGATTTCCATTAAAATTCTTTGACTTTTATGGGGTGTTTTTTATCTTTTTCGAAAATTTGGCAAATTTTCTCAGGCCCACTAATGGGTAACACCATACTTAAAAAATATTATATATATTTTTCATCTTTGTTTATAGGTAAACTTCCGCCTGCTTAATAAACCATAATTTTTTCCATTCATGATCCCAGCTAACCCCTAAGTAGTAACACAAGCAAGTTTTATGCCTTGATTATTTCTCCCACGGTCTTGGAAGAAAGGTATCCGAGCTTCCGCTGCTTCCGAGTGGAAGTAGCATTTAAATTTGCTTCCTGACTTCTTCATACATGAAGGGGCTTTTGCAGATGTAGTTTTTAAATTGGCTGTCGTCGTGTGGGTTGCAGGAAGATGTACTTAAGAGACTTTTAAAGTTTAAATACCACAATAGAATTTATCAACCCGTGTTCAAGCAGCAGTTTTGAACGAAGCTATATGTGGTAGACACTTATTTTGACAGGAAAAGAGATATCAATACTCAGGAAATTTGTATTAACATCCAGATACTTCAATGTTGCATCTATTCATGTGTTGACCTTTTTCTGAGTTCTTAATAAAAGATTAAATTCAGTTTAATAATATTTCAACATGTTACTTTTTTTATTACATACGAGCTTGGCTCAATTCATCCTGATACATGTTGCGTCTAGTTTAAACCGTAATCACGCAATGATTTTCAATCTGTATCAGTAACGATACAGATTTTTCGACAAGATTTTTAAAATATCATTTATTCGGCATTTTCATTGAAAATGGCAGTTTTGGTGTTTTCATTATAAAAATAAAAAAATCCCCCCTAGATTTTTAAAAAGTATTTTTGCCCCCCTCTCTAATATCCGTGAATTGTCGCTACTGATCTAACCAAATTGGGACACTTGTCGTTTGGATACCCCCACCCCTTTACCTCCAGCTCCCAAGTGGAAAAGTAGACATGTTGAATTTGTTTTAAGTCGAAGATACGTGATAATATCTATAGAAATTAAGGGGCCAAGGGGGTCCGTGGCCCTACGAACACCTCCTCTCTCTCGGTACCAGTTTTTTTGTGGAAAAGATGGTATGTTGTGCCCTGTTTGAAGCGAATTCACTAAAGAATTTTCGACCCATATGATTGGAGATACGAGGTGAGTCCATGGCCCCTCCAAGACCACCTCCTATGATAAATTTCTAAACAGAAAGGTGGGTAGGCTTTTTATCTTGTTGATTGGCTAGAAATTATGGGGTATGTGGCTTGGGACAACTGGACAAGAGAATAATGATTTTAAAGGGTGCATTTTCATTCTCCGACCTCCAATCCGATTGGAACTAACAGAACGAGTAATTTGGGTCAGTAGAACAAAGTGAATGGAATTTTTAGAGGTGCCCATCACTTTTGACCCCGACCTACCTTCCGCAATAAAGTATCTGCATTCATTTGAAACTTCACAAGAGGGTATACACAATCAGGGAGACGATATCTAAGAAATTTTAAATCATTGAACTTAAAAGCCCAAGTGCTAGTAGGCTTTAACTTTTCTTAGTCAGGGAATTTTTCTATCACGAACTGTAAGTAAGGAACGACTTGGCTCAATAATAACCGAAACTCTAAAAAACGGAATTTTGATATCAATAGATGTATAAAAAGAATAGTTTTTATGCTTATTCAAAATATATAAGAATCATTAAGTTTAGTGTTACCCTAGAAGCTACAAGCCTGAGAAAATTTATCCGATTTTTAAAAAGGGGAGAAACACTCCCCCCCCCCAACCTCAAGGAACATTAATAAAAATCGCTCCATTAGATTCAGTTTATCTGAGAACCCTACTGCAGAAGTTACAAGGTTCCATCTGCAAAAATGTGGATTTTTTTTTTTCGCCAAAAGAAAGATCACGGATGCGTATTTATTTGTTGTTGTTTTTTTTTCGACAGGGGTGGTCGTATCGAACCAATGGTCATAGAATGTCGTGAGAGGGTTCATTCAAATAGAAATTGAAATATTTAGTGCCTTTTTTAAGTGACCGAAGAGATCGGAAGACAACTAAACCCCCTCTCACGCCTTCCCCCTCAAAGCTGTCCAACTAAGATTTCCAATATCCTAATTTTGGATCGCAGACTGATCTTCCTAATCTTCCAAACTTTCTTTCAGTTTGGAAAAATATCCTGGTTCTTGGCTATTCTACTTTTAACATCTTCACTGCACCCACCATCTTTACTAATTAAATAAAACAAAAACAAGTTTTTTTAACTGAAAGTAAGGAACGACGTTAAAACTTAAAACGAACAGAAATTATTCCGTATATGAAAGGGGCTGTCCCCTCCTCAACGCTTCGCTCTTTACGCTAAAGTTTTTTATTGTTAAAAAAAAATAGGGTTGTGAGAAAGTCAAACTTCAGCGTAAAGAGCGAAGCGTTGAGGAGGGGACAGCCCCTTTCATACACGGAATAATTTCTGCTCGTTTTAGCTTTTAACGTCGTTCCTTACTTTCAGTTAAAAAAACTTGTTTTTTTATTTAATTTTGAACGTTTTTGAATTAATGCAGGTTTGGATTTTGGCTCACCGTACATGAATAATTAAAACCAAATTTGCATATTAATTTTACTTTTATTTGGTTAAATGGCTTTCTCGAAACTTGCTTAATTTTATTTACGAACGTTTTTATTAATAATAAATATACGTAACTTACGAATTAACTTATGTATCGAACTTCTATATTCATATATTTTTAATACGTATATTAGGGGGTTCGCCCCTTAGTCAATACCTTGCTCTTTAAGCTAAAGTTCGAATTTGTTTCAATTCTTTAAAAATAACCCCTTAATCACAAAGGCCGTTAATTAGAATAAATAGCTCTTATGAAACTACTAAAAAATCTTTGGCTTAAAGAGCGAGGTATTGACTAGGGGGTGAACCCAATCATATACCTAATATTTTCTGTTTGTTTTAAGTTTTGATGTTGCTCCTTACTTTCAGTTGAAAAACTTGTTTTTTTTATATTTAATTCTGATTTTTTTTTAAATAATACTGGGGAATCCAGAGTCCCCTTCATAGCAATGTCCCTTCCCCCATGAAAACTTCCTTCATGGAAAGATCCTCCCACATAACCCCCGACCCCCCCCCCCCTACTAGAAAAATCCCCCCTGAAAACGTCTGTATACTTTCCAATAACCAATGTTATATGTTAACATTGGGTAAAGTTCATAACTTTCAGCCCTCCTTCCAGGGGCTTCGGGGGATTAAGTCATCCCAAAAGACGTAGTTATCACATTTTCGACCATACTGAACAAAATGGCTATCTCAAAATTTTGATCGGGTGACTTTGGGAAAAAAATGAGCGTGGGAGGGAGCCTAGTTGCCCTCCATTTTTTTGGTCACTTAAAAAGGGCACTAGAACTTTTAATTTCCGTTCCAAAGAGCCCTCCTACGATATTCTAAGACCACTGGGTCGATACGGAAACCCCTGGGAAAAATAAACAAAAAACAAATAAACACGCATCCGTGATCTTTCTTCTGGCAAAAAATACATAATTCCATATTTTTGTAGGTAGGAGCTTGAAACCTCTGCAGCCGGGTTCTCTGATACGCTGAATATGATGGTATGATTTTCATTAAGGTTCCATAACTTTTAAGGGGTCTTTCACTCCTTTTTTCGAAAATCAGCCAAATTTTCTCAGGTGCGTAACTTTTGATGGGTAGGACTAAACTTGATTAAACTTATATATTTGAAATCAGCATTAAAATCTGATCCTTTTGATGTATCTCTTGGTATCAAAATCCCGTTTTCTAGAGTTTCGGTTACCATTGATCCGGGTCACTCCTTACTTACAGTTCGTTACCACGAACTGTTTGATAATACTACCTAGGTAAATGAAGCTATCCACTTGATCGATCTATTCGTCGCCCAATGTCACCTTCTCATCTTCATTTATTCCAAGCCTTGGCAACTTAGTCTTCTTAAAATTAATTTTCAAACCTTTTGTTGCACCCTGAACTGACAAAACCTCTAAAAGCTCATTGATTTTGCTAACACTTTCATCTAGAACGCCTAAATCATGAGCATAATTTTAGTTTAGGAAAATTATATTTCCCAATTTGATTCCGTTTTCTCTCATAGCCTTTGCTGTTCTCCTGAAGACAAAGTCCATCAAAATGATTCATATAAATTGGGATAGAACGCAACCCTGCTTAATTCTTGATTTAATACGAAACTATTTTCTTTTACTGTTCTCTTTTCCTACACCAAATTTTCCGACACTAGGATACCATCTATTCCTATCTCTACCAACTTGAGCGTTAAAATCCTCCAAAAAGATTGACAATTTCTATCTGGAATCCTGTCTATTTGTTCGTCTAGCTGTAAGTAAAATTCATCTGAAACACTAGTATTTCCGTCAGTCGGATCTGCAGGGGCGCATATTGCTATGACTGATACCCTGCACTTCTAGTCATAAAATGAGCGATTAGCATTCTATTATTAATACCTTTCCAACCTAAACAAAACTTAGCAGCTTCGTTATTCATCATGAGCCCTACTCCCAGTTTATGTACCCATCATTCCTGCCTGAGTAAATAAATTCTATATCTCCTAATTTCAAGTTTCTTACCCCTGGGATATGAGTTTCTGAAACTCCTAATAAGTCCAATTCGAAACGTCTAAATTTGTCAGTCAAAATGTCGATACGATAGTTTTGGCCTCAGGAAAAGCAATGGTCTCAGATAAGAACCAGTTGAATGGAGGCTTTGTGCAATCATGGGACATTGAAATCCTACAGACATTATTTTTATTTATTTTTTTCGGGGGGGGGGGGGGTGAATTTTCTTCTGGGAGATTGTCCAAGGGGAGAATTTACCATAGGGAGGGAATTTTCCGGATTGAACTTTCCATGGCAAATTTTACGCTGGGGGAATTTGCCAGAATTCCTATATATTTTTTTTTTATATACCTTGCTTTTTATTTGCCGACTCAATGTTACATATGGAGATGTTAAGGGGGAATTGCATGATCAGAAATTAGTCTTTTTCAAATGAAAGTATGTTAAGGAGAATTTTTCACGTGGAATCGTCCGCAAGAAATTTTCCGAAAGGAATTTTCAGCAAGGACGAAATTCTCCGGTGTGAATTTTCTAGGGAGGGGGGTTATTTTACGTGAAGGGATCTATTCACGAAGGATTTATTCATGGACAGAGGGAATTTTTCATGGAGGGGGAGTCGGTTTTTCTGGTATTATTTGAAAAACGATCAAAAATTAAACAAAAACAAGTTTTTCAACTTAAAATAAGGAGCAACATCAAAAATTAAAACGAACAGAAATTATTCCGTACGTGAGGGGGCTTGACCCCTTTTAAATAATTCACTCTTTATTTTAAAGTTCGAATTTTGTCCCGATTCTTTAAGAACGACTCCTGAAACACAAGGGCTGCTGAATTCGAACACAAATTTTGTTTTTAAAACACTAAAAAACTTTAGCCTGAAGAGCGAGGTTTTGAGGAGGGGAAAACCCTCCTCGTATGCGGAATAATTTATATTCATTTTAAATTTTAATGTTGCTGTTCAATAAGCCAACGTTCTCATGAAATTCGTCTCATGATTGCACTGATCTCCAACCTAGTAAAGAGCTCGCCACGGCCCGTAATTCCAAAAGTTTAAAAGCACGTTTGGAAAAAAAGACCGTAGACCTATAGTAAAACCTGAATTACTGGACACTAATCCAGGGATGTTAACTATTATTTCGGTTAACCTTTATTGTAAAAGATCGTTGTGAAAACGAATTTATGGGAACTTCAAGAAGGAGCTTGAAATGCTAGAAATAATTATCAGATTGAAATGGAAAGTGCACCATTAGGATCGACATGGTCATAAGCCCAAACTGGGAAAATAATAGACCCTGAACTTGAACAACAAGGAAAGTCACTTTTTTGCATTGGAAGCATTGTATCTCCTTCACAATTTCAGTTTTTTCCCTGGGATAATCGTATCGAATCAGTCGTCCTAGGATTTTGGAAGAAGGCTCATTTGAAGAGTACTGCGAGATCGCAGAGAGATGTTTAATGGCTTAATTTAAAGCAACTGCCTCTTAAGACTCGCCTTTATAACTCTTTCGTAAAGAGTCATATTGCCATAGGGCACTTTTAGTCCCATCTCTGGAGTGGAAAGGCTGGGATGAACATTAAATTCCCTTAAAATATAAATCACGTCGACACCTTTAGGTTTATCACCCAAGTTAAACAAAGATCGTTTTGTAAATATTACTATACATATTTATAAGAAAAACTTTGTTTTTTTCCAAATTACCCATACAAAAATCCCTAACCTCAAAAAGTGGATATGGCAAAGAATTTAAATTTAACTGCCCCTTATATCCTTTGCGTAGCTTACAAGAAAACTGCTACTAAGGTTTATTTAGAAGCATGGGCTGACTTGAATCTCTATTTTTTTTTGTGTAGTGCCTTGAGTTTGTAACCATCCTGAGCACGAAATCTAAGGCATAAAATCGCAGATATTTGCTCAGTAACTGAAACATTAACTATAGTATCACATTTTCGTTGAGGTATAAAAATTTACTAATCAACTAGAGCTTCTTAGTCCTGATCTTCATGAACCTGCCCTAAAGCCCCTAATATAATTGGGGCTTCGTCAGTAGAAGTAATAGCGTTTATAAAATATGAATTATGCAATAATAGTAAATACTTTCCTTACTTAAAGTAAATCTATAAATCATATTTTTGATGTTCAAGATGATGGTTTTTCAGCCTAAAATTAATAATTGTTAATGCAGGTTTGGTGCGTATTCTTCAAATTTATTCTGTCACACGCCAAAGCATAAAAATCTATCAAAAAATAAGACTTGTCATGACTCTGCAGCTGATTGATATTTTTTTACTCGCAATTTTCTGTTTTACCTTAGTCCTTGTCTTCTATTTTTCTATAGGTTCTTGCAAGGCCGTATCAAGTATTTCTGTTCCGGGGGCGGGGGGGGGGGGGTACGAATTTTTTTTTAACGTATCAAAAACATTGTTATATTTTTATTAAGTTTTAACGAGTCTAAAAAAATTCGGGGGAGGGGGTGTCAAACCCTCTACCCCCCCCCTGGATACGACCTTGGGTTTTTGACGATTTTGTCAGCTCCAATTTTCTCGTCTGTCCTATTAGTTTCATAATCGTGGATTTTACATACTACCATAGGAGCACGCACGGCCAGTACAACAATAGCCTATGCTCTTAACACTGACCCTTAGAAGAAGCCGGGTGTTACAACCTTTATGACAAAAGATTTTCTCTTTATTGAAACTTCTTGTGGGCGTAATAAAGCATAAGAAGTGCAACGATTAAATTTACTTAGATCTTTTGATAATAGTTCATCTGAGTAACATCCAATTAGATGAATACATCTGCACCTTCTTTGTACTGACCACTTGTAGATCAAGTATTATTAACAATGGAGTATTATAGCGAGAAGTACGGCTACTAGTTGCCTTTGTTATAATAAAGGTGCGCCAAAGATCGTATTCTCTGGGAATTATCTCTGATACGTTTTTAGATGGGAAAATATACAACTCTTTGTTTGGCAATTTCTGCTTGTATAACCCTCTATTGCTAAATAACGTATAGTTCAAACTTCTAATTTATGTCTTCATTGTACAACCAATATTGTGATTATGGATAAAAGATACAAGTTAGGGATGAGCCGGCAGTATTTAGGTTTGGCTTTGAAAAACAAAAGGGGTATTATTCAGGAGGGGGGTTGTGAATTTCTCTCATCCCTAGAAAAAAATGGCTCTAGAGAGGACGAAACCTCAGTGATTAGCTAGTACTCTATGAGAAGAATGATTATGTGATGACATTATAGGTAAGAAAGAGCAGAATGAAACAATAGTTTTTTTTTTTTATTTCTCACGAGCAATTAAATCAATAAACATGTAATTTTGTTAAAAAACATTTCATAAGAATTCAAAGTTAACCGATAAAATAAAACAAAATACCAAGACTGAAAAAAAAGCTTTTGAAGAGGCTTTTCTTTCATTAAATCACAAATATTTCAAACCATATAGCCAGTTATAGTAAAGTTGCAATCGAATCAAACCGTTCGTGGTAACGAACTGTAAAGGAGCGACCCGGCTCAATAGTAACCAAAACTCTAAAAAACGTAATATTGATATAAATAGATACATCAAAAGAATGAGATTTGTCTGCTGATTTCAAATATATAAGTTTCATGAAGTTTAGTCTTACCCATCCAAACTTACGCGCCTGGGAAAATTTGCCTTATTTTCAAAAAAGAGGGAAACAACCCCTTAAAGTCATAGAACTTTAATGAAAATCACACCATCAGATTCAGCGTATCCAAGAACTCTACTATAGAAGTTTCAAGCTCCTATCTGCAAATATGTGGAATTTTGTATTTTTTGCCAGAAGAAAGATCACGGATGCGTGTTTATTTGTTGTTTTTTTTTTGTTGTTTTTATTTTCCCAGGGGTGATCGTATCGATCCAGTAGTCCTAAATTATCGTGAGAGGGCTCATCCGAACGGAAATTAAAAGTTCTAGTGCTATTTTTAAGGAACAAAAAATTGGAGGGCAACTTGGCCCCCTCCCACGCTCATTTTTTCCCGAAGTCACCCAATCAAAATTTTAAGATATCCATTTTGTTCAGCATAGTCGAAAATCTAATTAATATGTCTTTGAGGATGACTTAACTCCCCAAAGTTCCTGGGGGAGGGGCTGCAAGTTATAAACTTTGCCCATTGTTTACATATAGCCTAGTTTTGGTTATTGGGAAGTATACAGGCGTTTTCAGGGGGAATTTTTTTCTGGTGGGGAAGGGGAGTTGGAGTAGGGGTTACGAGGGAGAATCTTTCCATGGAGGATGTTTCTTTGGGGGAAGGGACATTCCTATGAGGGGGGCGGCGGATTTCCAAGCATTATTTGAAAATTGATCAGAAATTGAATAAAAAAAACAAGTTTTTTTCAACTGAAAGTAAGGAGCAACATTAAAACTTAAAACTAACAGAAATTATTACGTATATGAGGGGGTTCACCCCCTAGTCAATACCTCGCTCTTTACGCCAAAGTTTTTTTAGTACTTTCAAAAGAGGCATCTATTCTAATTAACCGGCCTTTGTGATTCAGGGGTTTGTGATTCGAGCAAAATTCGAACTTTGGCGTAAAGAGTGAGGTGTTGACTAGGGGGCGAACTCCCTAATATACGTAATAAAAACATACGAATATAGAAATTCGTTTCGCAAGTTAATTCGTAAGTTACGTCAGAACAAAATTTCGAGAAAGCCATTTAGCCAAAAAAAGGAAAATTAATATGTGAATTTCGTTTTAATTATTCATGTACGGTGAGCCAAAACCTAAGCTGCATTAATTCAAAAACGTTCAGAAATTAAATAAAAAAAGAAGTTTTTTTTAACTGAAAGTAAGGAGCGACATTAAAACTTAAAACGAACAGAAATTATTCCGTATATGAATGGGGTTGTCCCCTCCCCACGCCTCGCTCTTTACGCAAAAGTTTGACTCTGTCTTACAACTTTATTTTTTAAAACAATAAAAAACTTTAGCGTAAAGAGCGAGGCGTTGAGGAGGGGACAACCCCATTCATATACGGAATAATTTCTGTTCGTTTTAAGTTTTAATGTCGCTCCTTACTTTCAGTTAAAAAAAACTTTTTTTTTTTTTATTTAATTTCATACCAGCATCAAGGGGGTTCTGTTCTGAGAAACGACAAATTTTGAAGAGACATTTCATGTTTCTCCATTTATTTTCTCCTTTGTTTCGTTTGCTATTTATGAAGAATGACACTTGGTTCGAAGCAAGCTCAATTCAAAAATCGTGACTTTTGAAAAAAAAAAAATTATGTTCGGTTCAATGAGGGCACATTGCGTAAATGTTGTTGATACTAAATATCAAGAATAATTGATGCATATTAAGGATCAGTTCACCCGTGAATCGTCTAAAATCAAAACACAGCAAATGGAGTGAGCGTACAAAGCGCAATGTTACCAATTCAGTTTAAAGGTACTATTGAGAAAGTCCGCATATTGTAGTTTTACCATGACAGGTGATTTGTTTTAATTAGCTTGTTGCGGATTATGTAAGGTATATTTTATAGCAAAAAAAAATTATATTAAGAAATTATTCCATAAATACAATGATATGGCCTGTAAAAGAGAAGAAAGATACACGTTAACTCATAAGTATTAAATAAAAGTAACAAAAATAATTATCAAAATACAGAGATGTGTGTGTTTGGGGGGGGGGGAGATAGAGAGGGATAATTTTTATCTGATCATTCAGTAAAAAATAGACCGGCTCCAATGGAACCCAGACAAACAATAATAATGACATGGAATAAAATTTCTAAGAATAATAAACTAAAAAAAAAAAAAAAAAAAAAAAAAAATCGGCATTCGTTTTATTCAATTCATGGTCAACCTTTACTCTTTTTTTTTAAGATGTATTTTCTCTTTAACTTTGATATAAGTCAGCTATCATTCAATCTCCTTCGCCCACACAGAGAGAGAATTTATCTCTTTTTCAAGTAATCAAATGCCAAACTTAAGATACCCTTATTTCGGACCCCTGATAAGATTCTTTTGACTGTACTACCCTTTGACACTGAAACGGGAAGTTTCTTATCAATGGGAGTGATGTGTGTAAGATGGGAAGTCAAGGAAGCGAATAGCAGGTTGATATAGGATCACTTCCGAATGCCGTCTTTGTGGTGAACTGCAGAACAGGTAGTAAAAAGTGATGAACAGTCTTGCAAAAATTAGGCACATAGATGATTTTGATGTCGGAGAAAAATGTGAAAAGACCGAGTATTGTAGCACAATGACGGCTTAAAAAAATGGAATTGGTGACATCTTACTTTGCTACTGATGTTTTATTCCGTGTCATCTCTTAATTACATCTATTAACGGATCCTGTCTCTTTGGCAAACGTCAAAAGAATAATATGAATTATTATTTAGAAGTAGTTAAAACTTTCCACATTGAACGCTCGAAGGCTAACTAAATGAAGTAGTATTATATCATCTCTTCACATTTTAAAAATAAAGTGTAGTAAACAGTTTAGTCAACTTTCAAAGTTTATCACTATTAAATAATTTTCGGTACTGTTGCATTATATGGCCCTTTCTAAAAGTCAAGTTTGGTTAATGCTAATGAAATAAAATAAAATAGAATGATATATAATAGTTTAGAAACAAATTTGGGCTACATATTTGCAAATTAGGGGGGGGGGGTCGGGGATAAAGCATAGCATATATTAAATATGTAACCTAACCTAACCTAGGTACCTTCCCCCCCTAAACCCCAAAAACAACAGTTTAAATATCGAAATCGCAATCAATACCACGCCTTGAATTGCATTACTCTATAGCGGTCTCTTGAATGGGCGGGTTTTTCGTGACTGGTTTCCTTGTAAAGGCCCATATAAAGCAACAGTGCCTATTTTTCAAACTACTTTTCAGGAAGACTTTTAAGTGGAAAGTCAGTTGGAACTTGCTTCTTAGGGCTAAAGATAACGGTATTTGCGTAGAATCTGGGTACACACGAAAGAAAAACTGCATCGAAATCCCAAAGCCGCTGTTGATAAACAGGTTTGTGAGGTGTTGCTCACTCCGTGACAAAGATTTAAACTTTAGTTTTTTGGGGTTTAGGGAGACTAAACCCCAGTTTTTTGGGGTTTGGTAGCTAGGTTAGGTTAGATTACGTATTTAATATATGCTATGCTTTACCCCCACCCCTAATGTGCAAATATATAGCCGAGATTTGTTTCTAAACTGTTATATTTTCATCCTGTTTTGTTTTATTTCATTAGCATTAACGGAACTTCACTTTATGCGTGTGTACCCAGATTCTACACAAGTGCCAAAATAACTCACTAAAAAATATGCCAAGGAGAAAAATATAATATGTTTCTCCACAGTTAGACAAGCTGCTTTTTGCATTTTTATTTTCTCCTTTTTAATGCCTATTACCTTTCAGTAAAACAGTCTTTCGTTTTTAGAGATCTAGAAATCGAATTACTGAACCACCTGCTTTATCAAACTTAATGTATGACTTTTTCCCTTTCGGAAACCAATCTGGATAACCAAATAGCTTCAACTTATCTTATCTCTTTTATAAGCCATCTGCCTAAAGCAGCTGGATGCTGGAGTCTTTCATCTCCGGCGACGCTTATATCAGCTGCGTCAAAGGCGTCATTATTCCTAAAAGCAGATGCCAAAACTCCCTCCCTCTCTTAAGATTTAGCATGGGTTTCTAGGCGCGTGTTACGTTGGTCGTGGGGGAACAGAACTTCAGCTGCCTTCCTGATGGGGGAGGGGCGGCATGAAACACCTGTGGTAAGAATTGTCTTTGTTGATAAGCTGAAATAATAATGACATTTTGATTTGGTATATCAACAGTACTGCCGAAACTCGGGAAATTTTCTTTTTTCTCTGTATAAAATTATAACCTTCACTGGCTGCTCATTCTCAGCAACGAAACTAATCTAATGTCAAACTGGTTTAGGATTTCCAAAACCGAAATAACTTCTCTACACCCTTGATACGAACGTTAAATTGAGCAATAGTTACCCAAAAGGTGCATCTTTTTTTTTGCGGGAGGGGGGGGGGCTATGGGGGCCATAACCCCGTATGCCCTTCGTCTTCTAAAAATAGCTCAAAGTCACCTGGCAAGGAAAAAACAGTGAGAAATAAACATTTAAAGATCCAAAGTAATGCTTTATTTCTTCTTTGATTTTGAAAAATGGTGTCCTTGTTTTGCAGCACGGTTAAGATGTTCGGTCCAAAGGTTCAAAAAATGTGTGTTGAAAAGGTATTAATTAATCTTAAGTTGTGGGAAAATAGCGTTTTCTAAGTTATAGTCCCCTAACAGCTACAAAAAGGCAATCATCCTCCCTCCCCCCGCCCCAAAGATAAAAGTTAAAGAACATATGTAGTGCAACAATTTCTTCTCTGATATAGCATATTATTAGTATATTACTGGTCCTAGTATCTAGTTAAATAAAAAAAACAAGTTTCTTTAATTGAAAGTAAGGAGCGACATTAAATATTAAAACGAACAAAAATTATTCCGTCTATGAAAGGGGCTGTCCCCTCCTCAACACCTCGCTCTTGACGCTACAATTTTTATTGTTTTAAAAAGTAGAGTCATGACAAATAGTCAGACTTTACCGTAAAGAGCGGGGCGTTGAGGAGGGGACATCCCCTTTCATATACGGAAAAATTTCTGTTCGTTTTAAGTTTTAATGTCTCTCCTTAGTTTCAGTTAAGAAGCCTTGTTTTTTTATATTTAATATCCGAACATTTTTCAACTAATCGATGTTCGAATTTGGCTCACCGTGCATGAAAAAATAAAACAAAATTTTGATCTTTCAACTATACTGAACAAAATTGCTATCTCAAGATTTTGAACAGATAGCTTTGGGGGAAAAAGGGCGTGGGAGGGGGCCCAGTTGTCGTCCAATCTTTTGGTTACTTAAAAAGGGCACTAGAAATTTTAATTTCCGTTTGTAAGCACCCTCTCCAAATCTTTACAGCAGGGTTCTCTGGCACGCTGAATATGATGGCGTGATTTTCATTAAGCTGCCTTGAATTTTAGGGGGTGTTTTCCCCTATTTCAAAAATCAAGCAAATTTTCTAAGGCTCGTAATTTTTGGTAGGTATCACTAAACTTGATGAATCTTATATATTTGGAATCAGCATAATAAGCTGATTCTTTTGATGTATCTATTGATATTACAGTTTCGTTTTTTAGAGTTTCGGTTGCTATTGAGCCACGTCGCTCCTTACTTACAGTTCTTTACCACGAGCTGTATGATAAGTCACTCTTGGAAGTAATTAAATTAAAAAAAATAAGTTTTTTAAACTGAAAGTAAGGAGCGACATTAAAACTTAAAACGAACAGAAATTATTCCGTATATGAAAGGGGCTGTCCCCTCCTCAACGCCTCGCTCTTTACGCTAAAGTTTTTTATTGTTTTAAAAAATAAAGTTGTGAGACAGAGTCAAATTTTAGCGTAAAGAGCGAGGCGTTGAGGAGGGGACAGCCCCTTTCATATACGGAATAATTTCTGTTCGTTTTAAGTTTTAATGTCGCTCCTTACTTTCAGTTTAAAAAACTTGTTTTTTTTAATTTAATTTCTGATCGTTTTTTAGTTAATGCAGCTTTTATTTGCATAAAAATTTTACTTTTCTTTTGCTAAATTGATGTCTTTACAAATTAACTTACGTAACTAACTTCTATATTCGTATATTTTTCTTCTGGCAAAAATACAAAGTTGCAGATTTTTGCAGATATGAGCTTGAAACCTATGTAATAGGGTTTTCTGATACGCTGAATCTGACGGTGTGATTTTCATTAAAATTCTTTCACTTGTAGGGGATGTTTACCCCTCTTTAAAAAATCGAGTAAATTTTCTCAGGCTCGTAGCCTTTGATGAGTAATACTAAACTTAATAAAATTTATATATTTAGAATCAGTATTATAAACACATTCTTTTGATACATTTATTGACATCAAAATTCCGTTTTTCAAAGTTTCGATTACTATTGAGCCGTATCGCTTGTTTTTTTATTGTTTTTTTTATTACGTTTATGTTATTACGTATATGAGGGGGTTCTCCCCTTAGCCAATACCACGCTCTTTACGTTAAAAGTTAAAAATAATTTTGATTCACAAACCCCTGAATCACAAAGGCCGTTTAATTAGAATAGATAGCTCTTTTGAAAGCACTAAAAAAAATGTAGCGAGAGCGAGGTATTGACTTGGGGGAGAGCCCCCTCACATACCTTATAATTTCTGTTCGTTTTAAGTTCTAATGTTCCTTCTTACTTTCAGTTGAAAAAACTTGTTTTTTTTTATTTAATTTCTGATCGTTTTTTAAATAATGCTTGGAAATCCGGCGCCCCCTTCATAGAAATGTCCCTTACCCCAAAGAAACATCCTCCACGGAAATATTCTCCAGAGTAACCCCCTCCTCTAGCCCTCCCCCCCCCTCCAGAAAAAAATCCTTCCTGAAAATGTCTGTATACTTCCCAATAACCAATAAATAATGCTGGCAAGTCCGGCGCCCCCTTCATGGCAATTTCCCTTCCCCCATGAAAACTTCCTTCATGGACAGATCCTCCAACATAACCCCCGACCCACTCTTCCCTCCCACTACCAGAAAAAAAACCTCCTGAAAACTTCTGTATACTTCCCAATAACCAATACTATATGTTAACATTGGGTAAAGTTCATAACTTTTAGCCCTCCCCCTGGGGACTTCGGGAGATTAAGTCATCCTAAAAGACATATTTTATCATATTTTCGACCATGCTGAACAAAATGGCTATCTCAAAATTTTGATCGGGTGATTTTGGGAAAAAAATAAGCGTGGGAGGGGGCCTAGTTGCCCTCCATTTTTTTGGTCACTTAAAAAGGGCACTAGAACTTTTAATTTCCGTTCCAATGAGCCCTCCCACGATATTCTAGGGCCACTGGTTCGATACGATCACCCCTGGGAAAAAAAAACAACAAACAAACAAAAAAACAAATGAACACGCATCCGTGATCTTTCTTCTGGCAAAAAATGCAAAATTCCACAATTTTATAGATAGGAGCTTGAAACCTCTACCATAGGGTTCTCTGATACGCTGAATATGATGGTGTGATTTTCATTAAGGTTCTATAACTTCTAGGGGATCTTTCCCCTTTTTTTGAAAATCAGCCAAATTTTCTCAGGCGCGTAACTTTTGATGGGTAGCACTAAACTTGATGAAAGCTATATATTTGAAATCAGTATTGAAATCTGATTCTTTTGATGTATCTATTGGTATCAAAAACCCATTTTCTAGAGTTTCGGTTACCATTGAGCCGGGTCGCTCCTTACTTACAGTTCGTTACCACGAACTGTTTGAAAAATGTAATTCTTTTTTCATTGTTGTACGCGTTTTCTTTGTCTAAATGTGCTGCATTGGAAGAAGTCTTTTTATTCAGTCATTCCTGATTATTTTACAACGTATTAGCAATCTGTTAAAATTGTTCTTGGCTATAGGCGAAGGGGAGGCTTGCGTGTGGCGAATTAACAGATGGGGAATATCATGGGAGCAAAAATCATAGCAGTCGATATTGAGAAAAAGTACTAATTAAAGATGCTATATTTGAGGATTGGGATTGGGCTGATCATATATGGAGCCAAGACTAGTAAACATATAGTCCCAAAACAATAGAAATTCTTTATTTTCTTAATAGTTTCATTATACAATTGATTTTGTTATTTGAGTTAATGGAATTTAATTAAAAGTCGATTATAGGTGAGGACAAGGCTGGTCGAGGTCATTCTTTTTAAAATAAAATCTTTAATAATTTTTTTTCTAGATTGTTTGGTATTGAACGTTGTCATTTTTCCTTCCTTATATGTGTTTTGTGCTGATTGATATGCACCTGCAACACTAGAAGGATATAGAAGACCTAGAAGTTCATCTTTGTTATGCTGAATGCAAAAAACCGCAGGAATTTAAATATTTGATGCACATTGCGGAAATAAAAAGATCTTTTAACTTGGGAAGCCATTTTCATGTTTTGCCAGTACAGAGCAAGTGAATATTGCCTTTTCCCCTAAAATAATAAATTATAATTTCAATTGAGCAAGATGACTCAATATAAACCGGAGAACCTAGGAAAGTGGAGAAATACACATTTTTGGTGATTTAAAGATACCTTCTACTAGATTAAAAACACTAGTGCAGCATAGGATTGCCAACTTGACACATTTCATGTCAAAAAGACACATTCCCATGTGTCTGGACACAATGACAATAAAGGGCAAAAATTTGACACTTTCTAGAAATTTGGGACACAAAATGGCAAAAATAAAACATATTGTAATTTTATGATATAAAACAAAATATTTCCCAACTGGATATGTGTTTATATGAGTTTCGTGCTTTCACAATAAATCATTTTATATGACTGTTTCATATGGATTTTTTTTTTTGCTTTCTTTATATTTGATGTTAACTCAACCGCTTTGAAACAGTTTACGAACTGTCTTTTGGTCAATAATACAACTGCTGAAAAAAAATAAGCTCTAGTTTTAAAGATTTCAAGATGAACACATAAAAATGACACATTTTTGGATGCTCGGGAGACACATACATGGACCAAAAAGTTGGTAACCCTGGTGCCGCAAGCAGTATAGCGCGGCCATCCGAAATCATAGCCCTCTTGCTTGCAAAAACAAGCTTTGAACAATTAAAGTTTGAACTCGAGAAGTTACATAGAAAATGAAATCAGATATGCAGTTATAACGATGCCAATTTCACTGTTCAGTACAGTAGGAGAGATAAACATAGTAAGTAAGTAAGTATGACGCCACTAGACCCTCAAGGTCCAAACTGGCGGTGCTGATCTCCGTTTTGTGGCTCTTCAACAAGGAAGTGCAATGGAGGGCTGGGGGCCAGCCATCCTGTGCTTTCGCATACCCTTCCTGCTTACCTTCCCCATATTTCTCCAGGTACCCATTTAGAGCTGGGTCGACTCTGGATGAGCTTACAGAGTCAAGCCACTTACCCCCATGCCCCATCAAATAACTCGCTACGACAGGGATTGAACCCGTTCCCCCTTGGACAAAGAATTCTCAAGCCAGCGCGCCAACCAATTAGCCGAGACGGCTGAAAGAGATGAACATCGTCTAACTGAAAACAATTCTACGGTTTTTTTTCTCTCCGCTCTGACTGTGTTTTGAATTCTTACGGACGAGGCTTAAAATGAAAAAAAAAAAAGTAAAAAGAAAATCTGATGAAGTTCAATAAGCCAAATTGTAAATTTAGGCTCTACGACAAGATTAGCCAGCCTACCGCTAAAAAGAATAAAGATCCTCAATTTGAGCGCTGTCGGATAGGACAATTTAAACAGAAGGTTCTAACTTTTTTCCTCAGAAGTTAAAGATGACGATTCTAAGACATATTTTCTTATTGAGGATCGGCTGATGTGCTTTCCCACGGTGTCTGACGCAAAACAAATTATTTGCTACTTTTTTTTACACATGCAGAGGAATCAGCAAGAAGATGGGCCATACCCAAATAAATGAACTTCTGAGATAAGAAATATTATAGGAGATTAACCTGAATTTCTGGGGGATAGACATCGAGCCAAAGGCCCTCCCATGTATATATATTTTAAAGTGGTGCATTGAAACTTCTAAAGGCATGCTTGGGGCCACAAACTGGCAAAAGACACCACTTTTCCGTGGCACAATCTTTTTGGTTACTTGAAAAGGGCATTTGAACTTTTAACCTGCTAATAAACCCTCTACCGATTATCGAGGACCACCAGATCAATACGATCGTCCCTAGCAAAAATAAAAACAAAACTACATGTAATTTTTCTTAAGGAAAAAATAATGCAAAATTAAATATTTGTGTGCATAGGAAGCTTGAAACCTGTACAGAAGGGTTCTTGGATATGGTGAATTTAATGCGGTAATTTTTTTTTTTTTTTACCAAGATTGCTTGGCCTTAAGGGGAAGTTCCCCCCTTTTTGAAAATCAGGCATGATTTTCTCAGGCTTGTATATTACGATGGGTAACATCAAACTTGATGAATTTTATATATTTGAAATCAACATGAAATCAATTCAACTGTTATCAAAATTGCTTTTTATTGAGTTTTGATTACTATTGGCCAGAGTCGCTCCTTACTAAGTTCGTTACCACGAACGAAGATTTTAAGGGAGATGCGAAGTAAAACCAATTTTTAACGCCCTGTTAAAAAAAAAAAAAAACATGACGACGTCTTTAGTTTGTTCACCTATGTTGGATAAAAGTCTTTTTATGAGGTTCACTGTGCATACTAAAAAAAAACGAGCAAAAATTAATTAAAAAAACATTCTGATGAAACTAAAGTGTTAAATTGAAACTTAAAAGGGACCAAATTACTGCTTTGCAGTTATGCAACATATTGATGAAAATCTGTTTGAAATAAATTGGCTCCTTAATATTTTCTCATGTTTTTAGAATTCTGAAGAACTAGTGCTTTACTGAAAACTAAGCTTGCTGTAGTTTTCTAGAGAATTAAAATTGAACAGTAATTTTGTTTGATTTCATGGCTAGACTATTGAGAACTTTACAAATTAGCCTTTTGTTTTCTGTAGGCTACTTAATGATTTTCTTTCTCCTAATTCTGTTTTATCGCGTCAGTTCTTTGTTTGCTTCCTCCCCGGCCCAACACTATTTGCGCTAAAGTTTGGCTTTTGTCCAATTCTTTAAGAGCGACTCCTCAAACGCAAGGGCGGTTAAAATGGAATAAGAAGTATTTTTAGAACACTACAAAACACTACATTAAAGAGGGGGATCGTGGAGGGTACATCCCCCTGATAAAATGAACAATTTTTGTCCGTTTTTAGTTTCGCTCTTTACTTTCATCAGAAAAACTTTAGTTTTTTAAAAATTAATTTATTTCAAAGCTTCACTTACCTAAATTGATTCACTTGATTTTTCATAAAATTATGTTCAGTGATGTATAATTGCGCATCAGTTATTATTAAGGGGGGGTGGGGGGGTGAGTCAGTGTGCAGACAGGGCAGGGAGGTAAGATACCTCGAGGGTATTTTAATGCCCAAATTGATTAACTCTCCATGAACCTTCAGATAGACATAGAGATTTTTTTTATGTTTTCCCAGGAGTAGGCCTAATAGTGTCGAACCAATTTTCCTAGAAAATTGGATGGACTGTTCAATATGAGGCCTGAGGGGGTGAAAGCTCACCTCATATTGAGAAGATGATGGTTTAAATTGGATAATTGCACTTAACTTCGAAAAGCAAAGGCACTAAATATGCTCTTTCTCTTGAAGCATCGCTGAGCTAAAGCTAACTTTGAATTAGAAACTTGGGTTTGAGGGTCCGAGTATGATATAAAAAAAAAATTCAAAATTAAATTTAAAAAGACGTAGGTTATATAAAAAAAGTGAGTTACAACAATAAAACTTAAAATCAACAAGAAAAATTTTGCGTACAATGGGGTTACCCCACCCCATAAACCTCACCCTTTTCACCGAATTTTTACTCCCTTCCTCAGGTGCGGATCCAGGATTTCTTAGGGGGGGGGGGGTCCAAAATAGGTTGATCCGATAAACTTGCGTTAGGAGCAAGCTTGATTAACGCAAACTTACGTTAATTAAGTAAATTACACTACTTCAGACTACGTTGGGAGGGGGGTCTCGCCCCCTGGATTCAGGGTCGTAACTTTTGATGGGTAAGATTAAACTTAATAAAGCTTATATATTTGAATTCAGCATATAAATAGTTCAAAGATAATATTACTAAAACGCCGGTGTCGACACACACACACCCCAGGGCCCGGGGGGGGTGTAGTAAGGAGCCGGGTCGCTCCTTACTTACAGTTCGTTACCACGAACTGTTTGATTTTGAATCCAAACCTGGAAGTTTCACTCGCCCACGACATCTGGAATCTGACTTTTTGAGAAATCACTCTCTCTTATTATTACATATTTTTACGATTTTAGGTTGGATGTATTTAACACATAAATGTTTTTCAGTCATGCTTATTTGATGATGTCCGGGAAGCAGGACTTATTCAGGATTTTTTTTAGCGAGTGGGGGGAGGTATTTCTTAGTTTTAAAATCAATTTGAGATTTAGGGATATATCCCAGGTAAGGGGTTCAAACCCGGCATCCCCCCTGAGAACACCCCTACCAAGAAGCCAGGAAACATCCCCTTTTCGATATATCCATATTCTTAACACAATATGTCTTTTTCAATCTCACTAAGTGAATTTCAACTGAAACTATAGAAAATTTGAATTTCGCGCGTGCTTTGTGTATACTTTGAGTAGACTAATTTTCCCGCGAGTCTTAGCTGACACGACAGGCAAGTTCACCAGCATACGAAAGGGTTAATAAAAATATTAGTAGTCTTACTGTTTTGAGGGTAGCATTGGAAGATACTGAATCTTTTAAATATAAGTATGCAGCTGTGTAATCCCCACCCATTGGGTCAATAAGACACGAGCTGCGTGGCATTTTATGTGAGAACATCTGTCCATGTTCTAACAGATGCTAGTAAACTGTTTATTTAGTGAGAGAAAAAATTTTGATTTCCTCCGTCTAGCTCGTCAGTACTTGTATTTTGACACACTATGCGACGAATGTCTATAAAAAAGCTAAGTACGTCTTCGAGGAAAATAAACTATAAGGAAAACTGTGAAGACTATAAATGTTACTGCCCGGAGTCTGTTTAATAAAAAGGAGGTTAGCTAAGGAGAATTGAACTTGAACCTTGGCGGGTTCAACTCAGTGGCGCCAACTTATGGAAATTTAAGGGGAGGGACATCGATGTATTTTTTCTATTTTTCAATGAAGATGCAAAGACATATGGTACTCTTCTATTAAACGGACTCTCTTATCTACGGCAATGCATACCAGTCACGAAATAGACTGAGACGTGTGATAAAACAGGTTTACAATGTCTTCTGGGATATAAACAAAGGCAAGAACTGTATTTAAGTTGTTGTTTCTTGGGATTTAGGGGGGGAGGTACCTAGGTTAGGTTACGTATTTAACATATGGTATGCTTTGCCCCCCACCCCCCTAATGTGCAAATATATAGCCCAAATGTGTTTCTAAACTATTATATATTCATCCTATTTTATTTTATTTCATTATAATCAAACTAGCCCTAGATAAAAGAGTCCGTTTAATAGAAGAGTACCAAATATATTTTTCAAAATCTAAGAAGACACCCCCTCCCAAAATTGATGCCACTGGTTAGACTTACTTTTAATTACGATAAATAAAAGTTCAAATAGGGATAAAATCCTTTTAATAGACAGTGTTTCACAAACAGTGATAGGAATTCACAAAAAAAAGAGTTTTACTACTAAGGACGGTACCGAAATATCTGGTATTTTTTTTTTTAATTCATATCACTGTTTGTGAAACACAGCCTATTAAAAGGATTTCATCTCTATTTGAACTTTTATTTATCGTCATGGAAAGGCAGTGTGGTCTCCGAAATTATCTATATTCCTTTTAATTTTTCTTAAACTAAAAGAGCATGCTAGATAGGCTATAACCCATTATTTATTTTGGAGGAATGAGTTTTTTCCGGGAGATGGGAGGAGTGTCTAACAGAAATTAATTTATTCACTTCATTTTTCTAATAAAACCATATATCTATAAGAGTCTGTCATGCTTTCTGTATTACCTTTGAAAAAATTGTCAGAATTCCTGCGCTTTCTATACAATCTCCAATTCCAAAGGCTAGTTCAACGGAAAAAATACTGGAATTTGTCAAATTTTGCAATAAAAATACCTGCAGGACCGGGTTTAATACTGTGTAAAATAGAGAGAGAAAAGCAAAGCGAGCGTATTGAGATTAGATCTGCAATAATAAGGAACTGATATGCAAGTATATTCTTAGAGGTTCTCATTTGCTCTTTCGAACAATCTCAAGACTTGAGATTTTTCGCCAGAGAATGGAAAAAATTACTCCATCCAAAACTGAATTGTAACTATTTCTTTATATCTAAATATGACAAAAAAAAAAAAAAAAAAAAAAAAAAAAAAAAAAAAAAAAAAAAAAAAAAAAAAAAAAAAAAAAAACAGAGAAAACTTTTTTCAACTTTCCAGCTTTAACTGGTGAGCTGGAAAATTTGAACGAACCAATCAGTTTACAATGCTGTGAAATTTGATAAATAAAATCAAATAAATCAAAAAAATCAAATAAATAAAATAAATATAAAATAAATCATAAAAAATATAAAATATATTAAAATATAAAATAAATCAAATAAATCAAAAAAAAATATCAAATAAATCAAACAAGACTGAAATCAAATAAATAAAAAAACAAACAAAAAAAAAGACTATTTCTAATGCGAGGCAAAGGGCGATTTTAAAACTGAACACAATTAAAGCTACCCTGAATATGAGGGAGACTGGCATTGTCTGCATGCCCCTCGTAAGGTCTAAATTCAGAAGGTCAATTTAAGGTCTAAATTGAAAACAACACTAGACCGCATGTTTACCCTTTCATGACAATGCTTCGATAAAGTTTGTACTCGGTAAAATAAATTGGCTGTAACATAAAAGGTTTTCAGAAAGAGTGAAAACGGCCTCTTCAAAGGGCATAGGCAAGTAAAACCCTTGTGATCACTAAGTGACTTTACTTGCGTGTTGCAATGAAATAAGTTCTCATAGTTGTAGCCATAGCCACAATCGAGTAAAGAACGAATCAAGGCCTATAGTAGCCAATAGTTTAAGAATGTGTTTTTCGAGAAACCATCTTGTGAGAAAAAATTGCCATTTGTAGCTGATTCAGCAATGGTACATGATATTTTGATGAATCTGAATAGTAAGACATTATTTTCAAAACAAACTTGGAAGCATTTTAAAAAAAGACCCTCAAACCCCTCAAAAATACCATCAAATAAAACGTACACCATTGGAACCGCAATTGTCAGAAACCCTGTACAGAAAACTTAAAGCTCTCTTCCTCGAACAACAAGGTAAATCGTTTTTTTGCATGGTTAGCACTGATGTGTTCGCTTTTTTTCTTTCTTTTAACGGAGCACTGAAATATTATAAAGAGCTTTTGAAGGGTTCATTTAAAAGCTAATTTTTGTATCTAATCACTATTTATAACTTATAAATTAGACTTGAAACGCCATCATTAAGTGTCATATAGCATCCAAAAAGTGCACTCCAGGTGCCATTACCGGAATGAAAGGCTGGGAAGAATGAAAAGGATACTACCATAATCTAAATGGTTGAAAACCCTAATCCTGAAGTTCAAAATACCCCCTCTACTGTATTCTTCTCTCTCAGCTCCCTTACTATTATTCCTAAATCGTCTATTGACTAACATAACTAGTAGACTAATGCAACATCATGGAGACCTATTTAAGGTCTCATTTAAAAGAAAATTTTTATATTTTAAACATTTTAAACGTGTTTTTTTAAACATTTCTTGATAAAATTGTCATATAGTGCCATATGACACCAAAAATGGCACTTTTTGGTACCACTTCTGTATTAAAAAGGGTAGGAAGCATGAAAAGGGTACC
This sequence comes from Artemia sinica, assembly GCA_027921565.1. Taxonomy (NCBI): domain Eukaryota; kingdom Metazoa; phylum Arthropoda; class Branchiopoda; order Anostraca; family Artemiidae; genus Artemia; species Artemia sinica. The sequence continues at coordinate 40,364,127 of CM051262.1, read as the reverse complement.
GTCATAATTTACATGGTCAAAACCTTAGACCTGATTTTCACAATCCTCCCTCTTGTATAGCCTACTCCCCCTCTCCACCCCCTTACTATTTTTCTTAATCGTCTATTGACCAATAAAGCTAGGCTAGTTCTAGTGGATATGCTAGGCTAAATCTAAGCTAGTGGTGTCAATTCAAAAAAAGTGAGTGGGAGAAGACAAAATATTTTATTAATATCTGATAAAAGTATCATTATAAAAACAACAATAAGCATAATTGTTTGTATCCATTTTTTTTTAATGAAAGTGCCCAAAAAGGGCTTTTTAATGAAAAATCCCCAAACAAGATGTTTTTCAAAATATAAGCAGGGACAAGAAACAATGGGGCACGAGCACTCCCCCCCCCTCAAGTACTACCACTAAAACTTTCACACTGGGAACATCGTAGGGTTTTATTTCAAAGGTAAATTCAAAGCTATTACTCATTTCAGCGTAGTCTTGTAGATTTAAATTTGAAATGAGCATTAAAAGTAATTATAAAACTTTGAAGTCCTGTTTATCCTACTGTCTTAAATTTCTAGCATGTAATAAACGGGTGATTTAAAACAATAAAAATTATTAAGTATACGCTACTCTTATACACAAGTTTATTGGTTTCTGTGAAACTGAACCCTCGTTTAACTGAGCCTCAAGCAGCTGAACCCATTTACCTTTACCCTTGTGTAACCCAACCTCCAATTAACTGAGCAAACGTTTAACTGAAACCCCGTGAAACTCAACTTTCGTTTAAGAGAAACTCCATCTAAATCAACCCCGTTCAGCTCAACCATCGTTCAACTCAACCCCCGCGCAACTGAAACCCTGGTTTAACTGAACCCTCGTGCAACTAAATCTCTGTTTAACACAGTCCCCATTCAACTTAACCCCGTTCAACTCAACCCCAATGTAACTCAACTCTCATTTCACCCTATTTAACTCAACCCCCAAGCGACTCAACCTTCATAAAACTTAACCCTTGTGCAATTCAACCCTCATTTAACACAACTCCTTTTAACTAAACCCCTTTTTAAACCAACCCACATTCAACTCAACCCTTGTGCAGTCCAACCCTCATCTAACTCAATCCTGGTGCAACTCAACCCCTGTTTAATCTAACCCTGTTTGACTCGGCCCAATTCAAACCAACCCCATTCGCCTCAATTCTCCTGAAATCAACAATGTAACTAGAAAATGAAATTTAACCAGTTTTGTCCGAAGTAATAATAGTCGACTCAAATGAAACGGTCTTTATTTATTGGTTAATTCTTATGTAAGCGTTTTTTTTTAATGCTGTTTGAATGCCAAACTATTCTTCCCTCTCTAAAAGCAACAATTTGTCCTTCTGTCTTTTGTATTTGAAATTAGCAAAACGTTTCATGTCCAGTGTCCAAACGCACTTGAATCTCATGGTTGCAGCAAAACCTGTAACTTAGAACGGAAAAAAACACGGCTCATAGTAGCCAAAAGCTTAAAAATATGTTAAAAAAGCTCTGTCTCATAAGACCAATTTCCCGTTAATACTGATTCAGGAATCACAGTTATTATTTAGATTAATCTTAATAGTAAAAGTTTATTGTGGAAACAAACTTATGAGAATTTTTGAAAAGAACTGGAAACGCTGGTAAGTTTCTTTTTTTTCATTTCTTCACAACTACTTGGGCAATAGAATATGTGAAAGCAAGGTCATTTGGAAGCTAATACTCACATTTAAGCGCTTTTTATAATTTCGTCATGACAATATCATCATAAAATACCTTATGACATCAAATGGGATTTTAATCTCATTTCTGGAGTGTAGACGCTTCAGACCATAAGAGGTCTACCACTGAAATCTCCATGATCGAAACCCGCTAAAATTGGTGCTTGAAATCCCTTTTCGAACGCTCCTATTTCCAGTCCCATTTGCAGGCGGAAAAAACAAAAAAACAGAGTTTTGAAAAAATCATCAATAGATACTTATTTTCATCTCAACGCTAAAATTAACAACGAAACAAATTTTTGGGAATTTTGAAAAAAGCTCGATACCCGGACGTGTCTTCATTTGCTTCCTTCTTTTCTCCAGCACTAGCGGTTCACTGGAACGTCGTAGGGGCGTTGAAAACGGTAACCAGCTAAGGTTCTTGGAATTAGGTTTATATTTCCCCCGTCCCATACATAGGGGAGTGCATTAACTGGTCACTGGTTTTAATGTTACATATCATACTCCACCCGAAAGTTCCAAATAAAGAAGATGATTGATTCATTGTTCAAAACTGCTTCTAAGTATAATAATCGCTGCTGTCACAATCTTCTTTTAGATCCTTTTTTTACAGCAGAAATTTTTAAGCCTGTAAAAGTTTGATTTCTTCCAAACATATCTCAAATTTTTTCAAGTTCTTTCTTACTATTGTGTATTCCTAAACTAAAGACTACATCATATTAAAGCTCTATTAGCGCTAGTTCAAACTTGTTCTTGGGTTGAGTTGAATCAAACAAGCCTTGATTTAAATGGGGGTTGAGTTAAACCGGGGCCGAGTCAGGTGGGGGGGGGATGTAAGGTGTATGGGATTGATTTAAATGGAGGTTGAGTTAAATAGGGTTTAGTTAAACTGGGGTTAAATTTCATAGGAATTGACTTAAACGGGAGTTCAGTTGAGCGAGGGTTCAGCTAAATGGGGTAGAGTTCAAAGGATATTGAGTTGAATGGGATTGAGTTAAATGGAGGTTGCGTTAAACGGGGGTTCAATTGAACGAGGATTCAGGTGAACGAGGTTCCAGTTTAATGGGTTCGGTTGTACAGGGTTCAATTAAACGTGGTTTACTTACACACACCAAGTCTTTATAGAGCAACGGTAACAACTCTGCCTTGTCGCCGTGGTAACTTAGGTTTGAATTTTGAATAAGACATTTTTTCGAAATGTATATACTTTTTCAAAAACCAATTTATTAGTTCTCCTAAAATGTTACAGTCAAAGAAGCGAAAATGAAAGTGCACTCTCTGATGAGAAGTTCAAATCCTTTGCTGCATTGTGGCAGAAAACTTGCATTAACAATAACACAAATTTCCGAAAAGTTTATTAACTGTCTATCTTAAAATCATTTTAATAACTTCATAGATAATCTAATTTTTATTTACAACTCCTCAAAGATGCCAAGGAGGATATACCTTTGTACTCTTTATGTGAAAAATCTCAGATTTTTAAGGCAAAGTTTTAGAGAGATGCCAAGTAAAACCTAAACCTAAAATGCCCTTTTTTATTATATTTTTTTTGTTTAACAAAAGCTCATGTTGCATTGTTTAGTTTCGCTTCCCAAGCTGAAAAAGATATTTTTATTAAGTTTATTGACAATGTTTTTAAAACCTAAAAAACGCACAAAAATTAATCTAAAAAAACAAAGTTTTTAAACTTCAAACGAACAAAAATCCCGGTTTCACGGTTAATGCAAGATATTGCTTGCTTGATAAAGCTTGCTTGAGTTTTTTAGAGAGTTAAAATCGTGACCGCAAATTTATTGATTTCATGGCTGGTGAAAGACTATTGAGAATTTTATTAATTATTCTTTTTTTTGCAGGTCACTTAAGGGTTCTCCTGCTTCCATTCCTGCTTTTTTTGCGTCGGTTTTGTGTTTTCAGTAAAGGGCTAGTTTTCCACAATTCTACAAATATAGGAAAATATCATGAGCCACTTTGGTTGAAACGATGTTTCAAAAATATGTTACATTAACCGCGAAGCAGCAAATTTTGTTTAGGTTTCAACTTTACTGTTTGCTTTCATCAGAAAAACTTAATTTTCAAATAAATTATTCACACATTAAAGCTCAAGTTAAACATTAAAGCAAGGAATACATCAAAGTTAAAGAACAGGGGTAGGTGCCATCTTTATTTTTAGAGTAGCTTTTTGTATTTAAGTTTCTTTGTAGTGTTTTCTTTTAATATGAAAAGACTAGTAATCGAAATTTAACTACTATCCATTTTATTTATTTTTTATTGTTAGTAAATTATAGTCTGCAGATTAATGTGATTAAGAACTAATGCACAACCCCATAGGAGCGTGACCTTTGAAGCTGTGAGGCTTAGTAATGCGTTTAGGTACTAGTGCATTAGGTGGTCACTTTTATATACTATGCAAGGAAACCAGTCATGCAATCAAACAGTTCGTGGTAACGAACTGTAAGTAAGGAGCGACCCGGCTCAATGGTAACCGAAACTCTAGAAAACGGGTTTTTGATACCAATAGATATATCAAAAGAATCAGATTTCAATGCTGATTTCAAATATATAACTTTCATCAAGTTTAGAGCTACCCATCAAAAGTTACGCGCCTGAGAAAATTTGGCTGATTTTCAAAAAAAGGGGGAAAGACCCCCTAAAAGTTATAGAACCTTAATGAAAATCACACCATCATATTCAGCGTATCAGAGAACCCTACTGTAGAGGTTTCAAGCTCCTATCTACAAAAATGTGGATTTTTGCATTTTTTGCCAGAAGAAAGATCACGGATGCGTGTTTATTTGTTTGTTTGTTTGTTTGTTGTTTGTTTTTTTTTTTCCCAGGGGTGATCGTATCGACCCAGTGGTCCTAGAATATCGTGGGAGGGCTCATTGGAACGGAAATTAAAAGTTCTAGTGCCCTTTTTAAGTGACCAAAAAAAATGGAGGGCAACTAGGCCCCCTCCCACGCTTATTTTTTTACCAAAGTCACCCGATCAAAATTTTGAGATAGCCATTTTGTTCAGCATGGTCGAAAATATGATAAATATGTCTTTTGGGATGACTTAATCCCCCGAAGAACCCAGAGGGAGGGCTAAAAGATATGAACTTTACCCAATGTTAACATATAGTATTGGTTATTCGGAAGTATACAGAAGTTTTCAGGAGGTTTTTTTTCTGCTAGTGGGAGGGAAGGGTGGGTCGAGGGTTATGTTGGAGGATCTGTTCATGAAGGAAGTTTTCATGGGGGAGGGGAAATCGCCATGAAGGGGGCGCCGGACTTGCCAGCATTATTTATTGGTTATTGGGAAGTATACAACCATTTTCAGGAAGGATTTTTTCTGGAGGGGGGCTAGAGGAGGGAGTTACTCTGGAGAATATTTCCGTGGAGGATGTTTCTTGGGGGTAAGGGACATTTCTATGAAGGGGGCGCCGGATTTCCAAGCATTATTTAAAAAACGATCAGAAATTAAATAAAAAAAAACCAAGTTTTTTTCAACTGAAATGTAAGAAGGAATATTAGAACTTAAAACGAACAGAAATTATAACGTATGTGAGGGGGTTCTCCCCCAAGTCAATACCTCGCTCTTTACGCTACAGTTTTTTTTTAGTGCTTTCAAAAGAGCTATCTATTCTAATTAAACGGCCTTTGTGATTCAGGGGTTTGTGAATCAAATTTTTTTTTAACTTTTAACGTAAAGAGCGTGGTATTGACTAAGGGCAGAACCCCCTCATATACGTAATAACATATACGTAATAAAAAAAACAATAAAAAAACAAGCGATACGGCTCAATAGTAATCGAAACTTTTAAAAACGTAATTTTGATGTCAATAAATGTATCAAAAGAATGTGTTTATTTTGCTGATTCTAAATATATAAATTTTATTAAGTTTAGTATCAAACAGTTCGTGGTAACGAACTGTAAGTAAGGAGCGACCCGGCTCAATGGTAACCGAAACTCTAGAAAACGGTATTTTGATACAAATAGATACATCAAAAGAATCGTATTGTAATGATGATTTCAAATATATAAGTTTCATCAAGTTTAATCCTTTCCATCAAAAGTTAGGCGCCTGAGAAAATTTGGCTGATTTTCGAAAAAGGGGGGAAAGACCCCCTAAAAGTCATAGAACCTTAATGAAAATCACACCATCATATTCCGCGTATCAGAGAACCCTACTGTAGAGGTTTCAAGCTCCCATCTACAAAAATGTGGAATTTTGCATTTTTTGCCAGAAGAAAGATCACGGGTGCGTGTTTATTTGTTTGTTTGTTTGTTTGTTTGTTTTTTTTCCCCAGGGGTGATCGTATCGAACCAGTTGTCCTAGAATATCGTGAAAGGGCTCATTGGAATGGAAATTGAAAGTTCTAGTGCCCTTTTTAAGTGACCAAAAAAATGGAGGGCAACTAGGCCCCCTCCCACGCTCATTTTTTTCCCAAAGTCACCTGATCAAAATTTTGAGATAGCCATTTTGTTCAGCATGTTCGAAAATATTATAAGTATGTCTTTTAGGATGACTTAATCCCCCGAACTTCCCGGGGGGAGGGCTGAAAGTTATGAACTTTACCCAATGTTAACATATAGTATTGGTTATTTGGAAGTATACAGACGTTTTCAGGGGAGATTTTTCCTGGTAGTGGGGGGGGAGGGGGGGGGGGGGTCAGGGGTTATGTGGGAGGAGTCTTTCCATGAAGGAAGTTTTCATGGGGGAAGGGACATTGCTATGAAGGGGACGCCGGACTTCCCAGCATTATTTAAAAAAAGATCATAAATTTAATATAAAAAAACAAGTATTTCAACTACAACAGCAGCAACATCGAAACTTTAAACGAACAGAAAATATTACATATATAATTGGGTTCACCCCGTAGTCAATGCCTCGCTCTTTAAGCCAAAGATTTTTTAGTACTTTCATAAGAGCTATTTATTCTAATTAACGGCCTTTGTGATTAAGCGGTCATTTCTAAAGAATTGGAACAAGATTTGAACTTTCGCTTAAAGAGCAAGGTATTGACTAGGGGGCGAACCCCCTAATAAATGTATTAAAAATATATGAATATAGAAGTTCGTTACGTAAGTTAATTCGTAAGTTACGTATATTTATTACTAATAAAAACGTTCGTAAATAAAATTAAACAAGTTTCGAGAAAGCCATTTAACTAAATAAAAGTAAATTAATATGAAAATTTTGTTTTAATTATTCATGTACGGTGAGCCAAGATCAAAACCTGCATTTATTCAAAAACGTTCAAAAATTAAAAAAAAAACAAGTTTTTTAAACTGAAAGTAAGGAGCGACATTAAAACTTAAAACGAACAGAAATTATTCTGTATATGAAAGAGACTGTCCCCTCCTCAACGCCTCGCTCTTTACGCTAAAGTTTGACTCTGTCTCACAACTTTATTTTTTAAAACAATAAAAAACTTTAGCGTAAAGAGCGAGGCGTTGAGGAGGGGACAGTCTCTTTCATATACAGAATAATTTCTGTTCGTTTTAAGTTTTAATGTCGCTCCTTACTTTCAGTTTAAAAAACTTGTTTTTTTTTTTTAATGACAGACAAAACCCGCCGGAGACCGGTTATTTTCAAAGAGACCGCTATTAAGAAATGGAATGCAGAATAGTTTTCATTGCGTTTACGATATCTAAACTGTTTTGGGGGAGGGTTTTAGGGGGGGGAGGGAAGGTACCTGGGTTAGGTTAGGTTATGTATCTAATATATGCTATGCTTTAACGCCCCACCCCCCTAATGTGCAAATATATAGCCCAAATTTGTTTCTAAACTATTATACATTCATCCTATTTTATTTATTTCATTAGCATTAATCAAACTTGACTTTTTAGAAATGACCATCCAATGCACCAGTACCTGCGTTTATTTAGGTTTGTTAAGGTCTTGAATCGAACGACTGTCTCATAATGTGGGATTTTATGACATTCGGCCCAATTTGTGACTGCGTTCTGCAAAATAGTAAAGTAAATTTTAATGGGAGGCATAACCTTTATTGCTACTTAAAATTCGTTGTTTCAGTTCAAGCATGTTCTCTGTTTTCTACGACTAAAACTTTTGGTCATATATATTTGGTCAATAGGGTTAACGCTGTTGCTATTTGGCATAGAAATAGCAAACAATCCATTTTATTAAGAGAGATTTTTTTTTATTTTTAAACTGGGCTCGAATACCCCTAGGAAATTATACCCATTTATAAATATCGGGGGAGGAAAATGAGGTCTGAAATTTTATAAGAGCAAATTTTATGAAATGAATTTGTTATTTTTTTATCGGGATAGGGAATCTTCTGATACACCTTAATTTTACTCCCTACTTTCTCTTTCTCCGCAGATAATAGATCTTGCAATCCTCTAACTATTTCTAAATAAGGGAGACTACCATCTATTAGCAACCGTTCCTAACGCTTAGTCTAAAATACATTCCTTCAGATAAATGATTGTTAGAGGGTCCGAATTGATTTGAAGGACCTGTCACGAAATCTTAGCCTAAAACCATACTTTTTGATAGCTCAGACAGCCCCACTCTTATCCCAACAAAGATTCATTTGACCCGTCCTCTTCTTAAAACATTGGTTTGAAAATATATGGTACTTGTCGGTTATATAATAAACACTCGAGAAGTGAAGTTTGGTTAATGCTATGAAATAAAACAGAATATGATGAAAATATAATAGTTTAGAAACAAATTTGGGCTATATATTAGCTCATTAGGGGGGGGGGGAGTAAAGCATAGCATATATTAAACACATAACCTAACCCAACCTAACCACTAATACTTAAATAAAATATAGCTAAAATTTATTTTCCAACCCAGCCAAAGCTAATTGTCTGGAATAAAGAAGTTGCTTGACCAGCTTCTCGTCTCATCTTCGGATCATTCGCGATCTAAATTCTCGAGTATTTATTATATAACCGATAAGTACTAAATATATATAGTAAGTTTACCGTAGATAAGGTGATAAACACTAAAATAGACCAAGTCAAACTTCGTAACCTTGGAAATTAATACCTCTTACCTCTTTTCCGGTGTTACCTAGCATTTTTATTTTCATGATGTAATTTGTCTTAATTGAACAGCTTTATTTGTCCTTATAAAAACGAATTTAGGTTGACATCAAAACGAACAAGGAATAGTTTTAAATATATAATGTTCGATGCATGCGGTAAATCATTGATGAATTTTTCAAATGGTGACGTTGGTCTTAAACAGTAGAAGATAACACCTGCCTTTGAAAGTTATCGCACGTAAGAAATTGACTTTAAAGATCAGTGAAAATGATAGTGTGTCAAACGCTACCCCACAACAGTTTAACAGCTGCCTCGCCCGCATATTTTAAAATGCCCTTTAAAACAACGCAGTTGTTAAGACGAACTTAACTGAAAGTAAAACTCCAAATAGTAAAGGAAAAACTAATGCATAGCGGACGTAGTTGCACTGTTTTTTTTATTATGTTTCTCTTCTCCACTTCCGCGACAAGGTCTTACAGAAACAGACACGTCCCTTCGAACTCTGGGGATTTTATTTATTTTCCTTATAATTTGTTATACATCGCCATGGAGGTCTACCTACGTTATATGGGTTTTTCAAAGTTACCCCTACCCGAAACGAATCACATGCACATTTACGTCTGGACAAAAAGAGCATAAGCCAACAAAGTATACTGTCGATTATTTTGTTTGTTTATTTCTCGTTTTTTTTTTTTTTTTTTTTTTTTTTTTTTTTTTTTTTTTTTTTTTTTTTTTTTTTTTTTTTTTTTTTTTTTATACAAAATGTGCCGTTTTGTTTTGTAATTTGAAGGTTACAACTTTTGGTTGGTTCTATGCATAAATTGAAGTAAGTTTCGTATAGACCAATATTTTTGAAAATTCGTCATGGATAATCTGAGTGTCTCGGTCTAATTCTTTACTGTTTTCTCTATTTATATATTAACTATCTGATCACAAGGGCTCTTAGGAACGGCAAGATTGGAAGGAAGAATTAAGGATCCAATAAAAGCTTTCCTAAGTTTTTTTTTTTTTTATTCGAGCGCAATATTTATGAGGTAAACTCGACTGTTATGGTGACTATAAGAATCAGAAAGGATGTGAGCCCCCATACTTTATTACGGATATTGCATAAGCTAAGGAACCGGGTAATCAATTACGGTACGTATTAGTATTTTTTAACGATGTCAAAAGACTTTTTGTTACTGCTTTTATTTGAAACAATTCATGATGGTTCTGAATTGTGTTGAAACTTGCAAAGCCATTTACTTTACTAAGTCAAACCCAGTTCCTTGAATTCAATTTGTACTTGTTATAGAAAACACAATAGATGGAAGTTATTTCTCTGGAAAGTAGCCAAGACTTTGCTTAGGGGCAGGGGCGGATCTTGAGGAAAATCTTGGAGGGGGAGCCCAATGTGACAAGGGTGCCAATAATTGAACAAATTGACAAATTTATTTAAAAAAAAAGTAAAAAGAAGAAAAAACAAGGAATGAGGGTGCCAGGAAAAAATCTTGGGGAGGGGGGCGGGGTTCCAATAGCCCACTGGATACGCCACTGCCTCAGAGGGAAGATCTGCAATTTATTGTATTATTATATAACTGTGATGTGCTATTATTCTTGGCATCTTATTGATTTACTTTTAAAATGCATGAAATGGTTGAAACTCACTATAAAAAAAATTAAGAGAAGGGACTAATGAAAAGCTATTCCAATTTGCATCTAATGATAAGAATAATATTTTGATAAATTTTAATACCTACAAATACAAATTTCTTTGCTAAAATTTTTGAAATGAAAAGATAGGGTCTAAGAAACATTTACTTCAATGGAGTCGATGTAATATTCAAAGGATGTCCTTGCTGAAAGCTGTGTTTCATCCTTTCCGTTTTCCCTTTCTTTGGGTAATGGTATTTAATTCATGGCCTTAAAACATTGTGCATAGAGTTGCTCAAACTTCGATCTAAAGTATTTATATTATTTTTATGATTAAACCGAAAAGTGCCGTTCTGCATACTTAACGTAGTTCCAGGCCCCAGCTCGTGCCAGCATTTTCAACATAGAAAATGATGGGTAGTGTGGATAAACGCATAGCAAGCTGAAAAGATTTAAACAACGACTTGGAACCGCAATAAAGCCTGAAATGGGCACTTTCAAAGGGCAGAAACAGGGGCTTTGAACAACTTAATACTGCACCACTAAACCTTGTAGATAACTGCTTTCTGTGTAAAGTATGAAAGATCCAAGCTGAAATGCATAGTTTGTTTTTATTTGAAACAAATGTTACAAATGTCTTATCAGCTTAATAAGAAGCTGACAAAATGTTGTCATCGAAGGGGAAATTATATTGTGAAATAAAAGAGGGGTTGTGAGCAGGGCAGGAGTTTCCTTCCTATGAAGGGTATAGCTGGTCGTACCACGGCTAAGCATCTCTGTTTGATTATCATGATGCTGTAGTTTTTGCTTTGACGAATAATCAAGATTGCATTACGATTGCAGCGGTAGTTGTAAGCTAGTAAAGAGCCATCCAAGACATATAGTAACCAAAATAACCTTGTAAATTTCCATGAAAAAGTTTTCTAGAATATAGGGAGACATCACAAGCCAGTTTATTTGAAACCATTTTTCAAAAATATTTAGCAGACACTAGAAAGCATTAGTTTTTGTTCTCATTAAGTTTCAACGCCATTCTGTACTTTCATTAGAAAAACTTCGTTTTTTGGAAAATAAAGACTTAAATTAACGACTTAGAACACGACTCGCTCGACTGTTAATGTTCTGTTAGTCTTCCATCTTCTTATATTTTTTGCAACTTAAAAAAAAGAGAAAGGATGTGTAAATAGATTATCAAAATGAAAAAGGATAAAACGGCTAAGATACAACTTTGAAAGTTTTTTCTAAGATCAGATGGTCCAGATTGCGTTACTCAGTCCTATTGAGGTCAATCCCCAAGATTAAAGCTTTAAAAGGATAAACGCTGAAAATTTGTTAATTGATGCTCAACCCATCTTTCATTGAAAGCTTAACATCCGTATAGAATTTCCTAAACATGCCACAAACACTGCTTCAATTCCAATTCAGCTTTCTTTGTCCGCATCACAATACGAATAAGAATCTGAATAGAGGTGTAACCGTCGCAGCCTTTGACGTAAAAGTCTTGAAAGGCGACCCTCAGCACGTGTTTGGGGCGTCTTAGGCATCGCGACTTTAAGGATGCTTCAGGTGGTTCGTTAGAATTTAAAAGGAAAGCCGTTGAATTTTTAGGCGTCCACATCACCTGCCTTTACGATGCCAAAGACGCCCTTTAAATTGTCCTGGCTGGGTATTTAATTTAGGGTTTTCCATGCGGGTAATAGACTTTTAAGTTGCCTTTAAACAACTAACATTTTTTTGCAGTGAAATTTGTTTTATAATTTCATTGCAAAAATTAACGATTAAGATGGAGGAATTTTGAAATTCTGCAAAAAAAAAAATTACTACGATCTTTGTAAAACAAGACTACAGCAAATTTTTAAATTAAGGATGTATATGCAGGAAATACGCTACAAGTTTTCCAGCGATATATATATAATATATATATTATATATATATATATATATATATATATATATATAATATATATATATATATATATATATATATATATATATATATATTATATATATTATATATATATATTTCAAACTCTATTTTTCAAGTAGAGTTAGGAAGGTATTTTTTAAACTCTAGGGAGTCAATTATCTGCCTACTATTGGCATATCTGGAAAGTGCAGAGGCTAGAAGATTTTATTCTAGTTCTGAGTTGCTTATAAATACATGGAAAAATTTTAATCATCCCCCCCCCCAAAAAAAAACATTAAATATCTGTAGAAAGACTTATCAAGGCCGTATCCAGGGGGGGGGGGTTACCCGGTTTGAACCACCCACCCCCCAGAAATTTTTGACCAAGTCGAAAATTAGTCTAAAATATACCTGTAAAGACAAAACCTTACCAGAAAAAATATATTCCCACACTAAATCCTATTGCATTTTGTGGATAAACGGTTCTGATCAGCTTACGGAATTAGGTAACCGTAGGTAACCCCATGTTCACCTGACCTTGCATAGTAAATTAAGGTTAATATGCGCTATTATCCTATTGCATTTTGTGGCATACAAAACTCCTATTGCAATTTTGTGGGTAAACGGTTGTGATCAGCTCACGCAATTAGGTAACCCCATGTTCGCCTTATTTTGCAAGGTCAGACCTTGCATAGTAAATTAGGATTAATGGGGGCTCGAGTTAAATTAGGATTTAAATTAGGTAAATTAGGTCAGACCTTGCATAGTAAATTAGGATTAATGGGGGCTCGAGGTAAATGTTATAAGAGAGTGCAAGATTGTCAGTTCAGTTCAGTTCAATTTCGGACTTGGATAAGAGAAAAGCGATTTTCAACACGAAGAGGAAGTGTGACATTACGTCGTTTTTCGTACAAAAGTGGACCAGGGGTGTTTCTGACAGTGGCGCTAGCGGGACGTCTGCGGAGCATTCATCTACACCTGTGGATCTGAAGGGCACTTGAGCCATCGTTGAAGCTTCTGAATCACGCACACTGGAACCAACCACGACGCAACACGCATCTGCACCAACCCAGTGTTTTTCTTCTTCTGGCTGTTCTTGCGACGTTACCTGTTAGCACTGCTACTCCGGAAAGAAGTTTCTCAACGCTCAAAGCCTGGCTGAGAAATTCAACAGGAGAAGAACGATTGAGTGGCTTAGCCCTCCTTGCAGTCCATAGAGACGTTGACATCTGCCCTGACAAGGTCATCGACATTTTTGAAGGGAAGAAAAATCGTCGCCTGGATTTCGTTTTATGGATATTCGCCCTTACTTTTAGCTAAAAAAACAAAAAAATATATAGACTACTTCTACTATTTGGGTTCTTTTTGTTAACTGTTTTTGCTGTCTCCAAAAAAAATTAGCTTGTAGTGTATAACTGTATGTAAATACTTGTCTTGTTTTTGCATTGTTAAAAAAAAAAAAAAAAAAATGCCACTTAAAGATATGAAAATATGCCTAGTGGACGCGTCCTCGTTTGCAAGGTGGGACTAACGCTCTCGAGCTAACGTAAAGTTGCTCGAGGATGTTAGACAAAGTCCACGGGAAAAAATCGGGTAAACCCCCCCTCCCCCGAACAAAAATCCTGGATACGGCCCTAAGACTTATATAAAAATAAATATGCCCAAGGTATATATTATTTTGTTGAAGAGCTATTACTTCGATATTATTTACTTACTCTCTTCTTTGCCTGGTTAGGCGGCTAATTAATCAAGCAATCGCAAAATAATGCAAAATTAACTCAAGTTAAAACCCTTAGTAATGACGTTATTAATATTTACTTACCCTTTCCTAACTGTCAAACTTCATTTTAACAGTTTTAACTGATCCTGCTAAAATCGTTCAAAAGATTTAAGAAAATCATTAAGGGCATTGGGGGAAACGGATTTTCCCAAAATCTTGACCTACCTAGATCGTTTTTCCAGACTAGAAAATGCTATATATATATATATATAAACTATAATATATACTTAATATTATATATATAGCACCGGGAGCCGGCGGCTTGGACGCTGCAAGGGGAAGGCTTCTATATATGGATGCTTATTGTCGCTTGTTTTCTAAAACAGACAACTTGAGCCTTTTCTTGATGACATGACGTCCAAATAGATCCTTGTCTTTTATCGCCAGACCTTTGTTTCTTTTAATTGTTCATCATTTTCAATTCGTTTGGTTCCTTTGATCTCTGCTTGTTTTTCGTCATTATGAAATACATATCACCGAACCTTTGTTCTTTTTAACAAAGGTATGCTGTGAATTAATGACCTTATCCATGTTCAAATCCCAAACCCAATCATCATCGCTATCATTTTCAATGTTGTCTTGTTTTTATTCTTGTTGTCCAGGATGGTCTTCATTTTCATTTTTGAATTGCTCACATGCTCAGTATCGCATATCTTCTAACCGCGTGTACCTTTGCTTTTCCTTTTCATTTTTGACTTGCTCACATGCTTGGTGTCGCATGTCTTCTAACCACATGTGTCTTTGCTCTTCCTTTTCATTTTTGGCAAGCTGCCGCCACGTGTGTCTTTGCTCTTCATTTTCATTTTTGACACGCTATAATTGTCGTTTTCGCGTATCTTCTAACCGCCCGTGTCTTTGCTCTTAATTTTCACTTTTGACACGTTTTTGGATTTTGATTACTTCAGACAATTTAGCGATAGCCTTTGCTTTGGCTACCCGTAAAGATGTTGTAGCAATTGATGGTGCAAATTTTCTTTTTTTTATGCCTTCCTAAAGGCATTATATACCTAGTTACGTTCAAACATGTAGGCCTTATTCACGTATTGAGTTGTTTTTATCAAAAAAAAAAAAAAAAAAAAAAAAATCAAAATTGACAGGTATTTTACTAGTTTGAATTAAAACATTAAAATTATTGCTCAGACACCATTAATATTTTGCAGTTTACATAATGACTTTAGCAATTCTGAACTGAACTTAAAAAAAAATTTCTACTTTTTTTTCATGTCTTAAATACTTTCTATTTGTAATGTTGTATGCGTCGTAGATATAAAAACGATACATTCACTTTTGTGGTGGGGGGAGGAAGAATAATATAATTCAGCAAACTTTTGGTTTTCTTTTTTAATGTTTTTGAATTGTTCAAAATATGTGTCAAAATATATGCAAATATTTTTGAAATTACCAGTTTTTTGCTCTGTAAGCAATTTAATATAAACTTCTCTATACATGAAAATATAGAAATATTTTTGCAATCACCAGTTTTTTGCTCTTTAAGCAATTTAATGTAAGCTTTTCCATGCATGAAAATCCTCCATTTTTCCACATAAGTGCGACAAGTGTGAATGACGTTATTCACATAAATATTTTTTTCCCCAAAATTAAGGCTCTTAACTCTTGACGCCATTTGCAAAAACCAAAATTAAGGCTGTTAACAAATTTTCTCGGACTTCTGACCTATCTAGATCGTTTTTTTTATGCGAAAATATCCCAAGATACCAATTTTCCTAAAACAAATATGGAACAGTTTTCAAGAAAATACACAATTACTGCTCACTTATAAAGATAGCATAAATAATTGATGCGTAGGAAACTCAACAATCTTGTTTACTGCTATGCATGACATCATATTAGGAATGCTTGTATGATGTACTAACATAGTACATGACGTCATTTGTAAAAAACAAAATTAAGGCTTTTAATTAATTTTCTCAGACTTCTGACCAATCTAGATCGTTTTTTTTATGCGAGAATATCCCAAGATACCAATTTTTCCCGAAAAAATATGGAGCCGTTTTCGAGTACATACATACATACATACATACATATATATGTACACAATTATGCTCACTTATAAAGATAGTATAGTATATATATATATATATATATATATATATATATATATATATATATTATATATATATATATATATATATATATATATATATATATATATATATATAATATAATAAATATTATAATATATATATATATATATATATATATAATATATTATATATAATATATATATATATATATATATATATATATATATATATATATATATATATATATATATATATATATATATATTATACTATCTTTATAAGTGAGCAATAATTGTATGTGTTTATGTATTTATTCATTTTTTCTCGAGAACGGCTCGATACTTTTTCGGGAAAATTGGCGTCCTGGGATATTCTCGCGTAATAAACGATATAGGTTGGGCAGAAGTTTGAGATAATTTGTTAAGAGCCTTAATTTACGAAGAAAAAAAATAATGTGAGTGACGTCATTTTTATATACATCAGTATTGCAAAAACGTTGTCCCATTTGTCGCGCTTATCTGAAAAAAATTGAAAATTTTCATGCATGTAAAAGTTTACATTAAATTGCTTAAAAAGCGAAAAACTGGCAATTGCAAAAATAATTGTATATATTTTGACAAGGGATTACAACAATTCAAAAATCTAAAAAAGAAAACCAAAAGTTTGAATCGTATTTGACGCGGAGCCCTACGTCATACTATTTTCATTTCATAGTACTTGAAAAAATTTCGAAGTTAAAAATACGTCTACAAATGTTGTTATTCTAAAAGAAGAAAAATCCCGTGCAGCATACGCCAGTTCAGAATCTCTAAAGTTATTATGTAAACTGCAAAAATATTTATGGTGCCTGAGCAATACTTTTAATGTTTTAGTTCAAACATGAAAAAAACCTGACAATTTTATATTATTTGGTTTGTTTTTCGTTAGATAAAAGCAACTCGCTACGTGGAACGCAACTAGTGAACGTAACCAGTTGTATAATGTCAGTAGGAAGGCATAAAAAACGAAAATTTGCAATTATTACAAATGATGATTCTTTGGAACCACCTGAACTGTCAAACGTGATAGGACCAAGAAAACGCCCGGGCATATTAAATTTATAATGGGTGAAAATCAACAGCCTTGACAACCAATACGGGCAAGCAAAGGGTATTGCTAACTTGTCTGGAATAATCAAAATCCAAAATGAAGAAGAAAGACAAATGCGGTTAGAGGATATACAACAGCGAGTATCAAAACGTGTCAAAAATGAAAATGAAGAGCATAGACACGGGTGGTTAGAAGATGCGAAAACGAGAATCTGAGCGAGTCCAAAATAAAAATGAAGAGCAAAGACATGGGTGGTTAGAAGATATGTGAAAACGAGAATTAAAGCGTGTCAAAAATGAAAATAAAGTGCAAAGACACACATGGTTAGAAAATAAGCGACATCGAGAACCTGAGCGAGTCGAAAATCAAAATGAAGAGCAAAGGCATGGGCGGTTGGAAGACAAGAGACACCGAGAATCAGAACGTGTCAAGCATCAGAGTGAAAAAGAAAGAAATGTTAGGTTAGAAGAACAGCGGTGTAATAATCTTCGACACCAACAACGTGTGGCACACAACCATGTTTGAAGCTTAGTAGAAATAGTTGTTAGAAATGGGACTTGCTTTAATAATAAAATATCTTTGAAAAGACTTCAGTATGAAAAGACATTCAATTTCGTAAAGAGCAAAAAACTGGTAATTGCAAAAATATTTGTATATATTTTAGCAATGGATTACAACAAACCTTAAAAAAAACCAAAAGTTTGAAGCTAAGTTGATATCGTTGTTAGAAATCGAACTTGCTTTAATAATCAAATCAGAGGCAACGCTACAGCGTTGCCTATAGTAAAGGCCATACGGCTCCAATATTTTATCATTATTTATTTATTTATGTATTTTTTTCCCAAAGGCACTTCATATTGAAGGGGTCGTCGTGTAAACTTCAAAGGGGGCTCTTTCGATTGTAAATCGAGAGTTCTAGTGCCTTTTTTAAGGGTCAAAAGTGATTGGAAGGCAACTAACACTAACCCCCCTTTCACGCCCAGCTTTTCCCCAAACACATCCAATCAAAATTTTGAGATAGCCATTTTGTTCAACGTAGTTGAAAATTATCGTAATTAGGTATTTGAGGATGACCCCCCCCCCCCCACATCCCTCAGGGAAAGGGTTGTAAGTTATGCCCTGGGGGCTTATAAGGTTTTTATAGAAATTGTTTTCGTAGAAACTTCAAAAAGGGCTCATTCAACTGGAAATTTAAATGGCTAGTGCCCTTTTTAACAGTCAAAAGTGATTGGAAGGTAACTAACACCCCTTCCACGCCCAACATTTCCCCAAACACATCCAATCAAAATTTTGAGATAGCCATTTTGTTCAACGTAGTGGAAAGTTCTGGAAATTATATCTTTGAGCAGAACATTCCCCCACAGTCTTCAGGGCAAGGGGTATAAGCTATGCCCTGGGGGCATATATGGTTCTTATGGAAGGAATGCACGTATAAACTTCAGAGAGGGCTCATTTGATTGGAAATTAAAAGTTCTAGTTCACTTTTTAAGCGTCAAAAGATATCGGAGGGTAGCCAGCCCCCCCCCTCCCAAGCCCTTTTTTCCAAATGTATCCGATAAAAATTTTGAGATAGCTATTTTGTTAAAAATAGTTCTAAGATTGTATAACAAAAACTCCGGTGTCGACACAGCCCCCCAGGGCCAAGGGGTAGGCGTTTTAAGTTATGCCCTTGGGGCATATATGGTTCTTATGGAAGGGATGCTCGTATAAACTTCAAAGAGGGCTCATTTGATTGAAAATTTAAAGTTCTATTTCACTTTTTAAGAGTAAAAAGAGATTGGAGGGCACTTAGCCCCCCCCCCCACGCCATGTTCTCGTCAAAACCATCCAATCAGAACTTTGAGATAACCATTTTAAAAAAAAATAGTTCAAAAACCATAACAAAAACTCCGGGGTCGACACTCCAGTGTCGCACAGCCCCCCAGGGCGCGGGAGAGAGGGCTAAACTTTAGAGATGGCTCATTTGATTGGAAATTGACAGTTCGAGCTCACTTTTTAATAGTCAAAAGAGATCTGACGGCAACTAGCCCCCCCCCCCCCAACCCGCTTTCTTTTTCCAAACCCATCTGATGAAAATTTTGGGATATAAATTTTGTTAAAAATAGTTCAAAGTTCAGGTCAACACAGCCCCCAGGGCCCGGGGGTAGGCGTTGTAAGTTATGCCCTGGGGGCATATATGGTTGTTATGGAAGGGGTGCTCGTATATACTTCATAGCGGACTCATTTGATTGGAAATTGAAAGTTGTAATTCGCTTTTTAAGACCCAAAAGTGATCGGAGGGAAGCTATCCCCCCCCTACACTCCATTTATTTTTTCCCAGAGGCACTTCATATAGATGAGGTCTTAGTAAAACTTCAAAGGGGGCTCATTCCATTGAAAGTCGAGAGTTCTGGTGGCCTTTTCAAGAGTCAAAAGTGATAGGAGGACAAATAACCCCCAAGCCATTTTCCCCCAAATACATCTGATAAAAAATTTGAGGTAGCCATTTTGTGAAAAATAGTTCAAAGATCATATAACAAAAACTTCTTTACGTATGGCCATTTCGTTAAAAATAGTTCAAAGGTCAGATAAGAAAAACTTCTGTGTCGACGCAGCATCCCAGGGCCTCGGGCAGGCGTTGTAAGTATTGCTCTGAGGGCATATACGGTTCTTATGGAAGGTATGCTCGTATAAACTTCGGAGAGTGGTCATTTGATTGGAAATTAAAAGTTCTAGATCACTTTAAACGATTCAAAAGATAACGGAGGGCAACTTTTTCCTCGAACCCATCCGATAAGAACTTTGAGATAGCCATTTTTTTTTTAAATAGTTCAAAGAACATATAATGAAAACTCCGGGGTCGACACAACCCCCCAGAGGCCGGAGGCAGGCGTTGTAAGTCATGCTTTGGGGGCATATATAGTTCTTATGGAAGGGATTCTCGTATAAACTTCGGAGAGAGCAAACAAACATACAATAGATATTAATGTAAATGAATAAATAAATCTTAAAACGAGTGGAACTTAAATTGAATATGCAAATCAAGCTTGAAACGAACAAAATTCACTACAAACAAGAGTTTGGGTATCGCCTCATTCTCTCACTGTACAAGTCTAAAACCTATTGCGTCATTGGCACTTTACTGAAAGCCAATTTTATTTCAAATATTTTCTTTTGTACTTAACATTGAAAATAATCATTAAAATTATAGTAAAATTTTGAAGTGATGAGCAAAGAACATAATTTGCACTTTACTGAAAAAAATACAAATGAATATGCATTGACTGATATTAAGTAATCAAAATGTTAATATCATTTGATTTATTAAAGTTATAAAAGTAAAAAAAATATGTTTTTTTCAGTAAAGTGCAAATTATGTTCTGGCCTTGGGAAGGCATAAGGGTTTTGAGCCCAACTTATGTTAATTTCTGCTCGTTTTGAGTTTGACTCGGTTATTTATTGTAATTTCTGTTCGTTTTGGGTTTTATTTATTTATCGATGCTGATTTATGGTAGTTTCACGCTTGGTAGATTATTTTTTCTCATTTTTTGCTTAATGGAGTTCTTTACTTTTCTTTGAAAAGCTTATTTTGTGGAAAAAGTTATTTTTAATTAATCCGTCAAAATAGTGAATTTGGAGGCAGTATTTCAATCTGTCAGGCACTAGACGTTGTAGCTGGGAGAGGTTGTGTGCAAGGAAGTTGTCGGTTCAACCCTTACGAGGCGTTCTCGGGAGCGTATGCCGTGAACCAGTCCTTCCAAGGTGATTTTTGGTAGTTGGTTGGCTGGCACTCGCTGAATATGGCTAAGCAAGTGGAGTTGTTGGCTTTCTATCCGGTCTATGATGATTCGGGGGCAGCAGAGTAATTTTCAGATGTCTTCATTTGAGACTCGGTCAATGTAGACAATCCACGCAATGCGTCTATGGCAATTAGTTGCAAGTGCGGAGATTCACCGCTCATCATCAGCCTTATTGGCCAAGTTTCGCTTAAGTATTAGGCGATGGGGATTATGAGGCGGTTGAAGAGTCGCACCTTCAGCGAAGTTGACAAAGCCTTACGTTTCCAAATTTGCAAGAGGTTCTTGCAGCTGGTACGAGCTATTCCTTGACATTGTCATGGTAATAGGGTACAATCCACAAGAACCGTATTTTTGTTTGCAATGAGCTTTCAGCAATTGACCTGCAATGACTTCATGGAACAACAGGTACTTTTTAGCCTTGATATGTCATGAAAAATTTCCTCTTTTTTTTCTTATACTAATACCAGAAAAGATCGTTGCATTCATTGTTGCCTTTACTCTTTTCACTATTATTGGTTAGATGTTTTTCTATCAGTTGTTTGGAAGTGATCTTGCTCTTTTGTGGTTCCTAGCATAGCAGGGCCTTTGTGGCTGCTAGATTCACGGCTTAAACAAATAAAGTGGCAATTTTGAGCCTTTTTCTGAAGTTGTCGAAACGTATGTTAACAGAGAGTGGTCATGATATTTATAGGAGGTTCCGAATATGGGGCTCAACCGCCATCTTGCTTTCAGGTGGAAAACTGCTAGCCGAAATCACTTGTTGGTAAACCGCTTAGGAATTGTTGGTAGCAAATAAGTGCATGCCTGCAAATTATGTTTCCACACATCTATTTTCTAAGTAGCCACCAATTGTTAGGATTATTTTGGACGAGAAAATACGTCTTTTGCATATATATACATTGGATATGAGCACAGATAAATCTAAATTTCTGCGCTTAGGATGTGTCTCCCGCTCTGACTAATGACCAGCCAGAAGGTAGAAATTTGGTGAAATCACTGTATCATCTTATATAGTGGATAAAACAAAACTTAAACCAAAAAACAGAACTTTGCCCTATCTCCTGAAGTGCATACCTATGCATATAATTTTTGTACCTCAGAATTTTACAAAGATTTTTGTACCAGATAATTTCGAACATAAGCAAAGGATATAGTTATTATTTTCAAAGATGTGTTCCTGTTTATCTTCAGAAACGATTTTTGTTCAGTATTAATTCCATAAAGTCAAAATCTATTTGATTTCTTATACCTATGAACGTTTGAATTTAAAGACTCCTGTACACGAGTATTTCTCAATTTGGCATTTGGGATCAAAACCATTTTCAATGAAATTGAATATTTCATTCTAAGGCTTTTGCTTTGTTTGTTTGTTTGAAAATTGGATTATAGAGCTTTTCAGAAGCCCTATTTCCTTACTTATCAAGCCACCTAATTTCGTCCTTCTAAGCTTTCCTTTAGTGTCTATCTAGATATATGGAACAAAACAAGACATAATGGTGTAAAAGCGCAAGCCTTCTTTTAGGAACCACTTCTACGCTTTCTTAGATTTGCACATCCCTGATTCGGTGCTTTTTTTAAGATAATTTTCTTGGCTATTTCTTTTGTCTTGCGCCTTCTTTGAGTCTTGACCAATTGCCTTTGAGAAAGTCAACACCTTAAGAAATATTATAGGAACAGAAAGTTAGGTCTACCAGTAGCCAGGAGCACTGTATATTGTAGCGTCTTCTTTTTCCAAATATTAATCAAAAAAACTTTTTGCACAAAATAAGTTTTTCAAAGAAAAAAGTAAAGAACTCCATTAAAGCAAAAATGAACAAAAATAGAATCAGATAATCTACCAAGCATACAACTACCACAAATCAGTATCAATAAATAAATGAAACCCAAAACAAACAGAAATTAAAATAATTCAAACTCGAAACAAGCAGAAATTAATCTGAGTAGGGTGCTAAACCCTTTGCTTTCTAAAAACCAGAATATAATTTGTACTTTACTGAAAAAATTCAAATGAATTTACTGAAAAAAATGTGTATTGTCAGTTTAATATACATATGCTGATATTTATTCCTTAAAATCTTAATTAATTTTTGATTTCTTAAAGTTACAACAGTGTAGATATTTAAAAGAATTTTTTCAGTAAGTACAAATTATATTCTGGCTTTTAGAAAGCATAAGGCTTAGAACCCTACTCAGATTAATTTCTGCTCGTTTTGAGTTTGACTTATTTTAATTTCTGTTTGTTTTGGGTTTTATTTATTTATTGATACTGATTTGTGGTAGGTGTATGTTTGGTAGATTATTTGATTCTATTTTTGTTCATTTTTGGTTTAATGAAGTTCTTTAATTTTATTTTGAAAAACTTATCTTGTGCAAAAAGTTTTTTTGATTAATTTCTGTTCGTTTTATATTGATATAGTCTTTTTCAGGGAAAAATACTCAGCCTCTTCCGAAATTAAACAACCATCCCTTCCATAAAAAACCTTTAATACACCCTGGGCATAACTTACAACCCTTGCCCCTAATCTCTGGGGTTAGTTTCAACCCCAAAAGCCTTGTTATATAGTATTTAGACTATTTTGAATATAATGGCAATCTAAAAATTTCTATTAGACGCATTTCAGAACAATATGACATGTGTGTACGGGGGAGAGGGTCGCTGCCCTCTGATCACTTTGACTCTTAAAAAAAGCACTAGAGCGTCTGATTACCAATCCAATGAGCCCCCTTTGAAGTTTATATGACCACACTTTCTATAAAAACCCTATATGTCCCCAGGGCAAAACTTGCAACACTTTCCCTGAGGGATGGAGGGATTTGTCATCCTCAAAGACATAGTTTCCAGACCTTTCTGGAAAATTGAGGGCTATGGGGGGAGGGTTGTCATCCTTAAAGATATAATTTCCAGACCTTTCAACTACGTTGAACAAAATGAATATATCAAAATGTTGATCGGAAATGTTTGGGAAATGATGGGCGAGGGGGGGGGATTCTCCCTCTGATCACTTTAGACTATTAAAAAGGGCAATGGCCCTCTCAATTTCCAATCGAAAGAGCCCTTTTTTAAGTTTTTACGACAACACTTTCTAAATGACATTATGTGCCCCCTTGGCATAACTTACAGCCTTAGCCCTGAGAGCTGTGGGGGGGTTGTCATACTCAAAACCATAATTTCCGGACCCTTCAACTAAGTTCAACAAAATTGTTAAATCAAAATATTGATCGTAAGTGTTTGGAGAAATGATGGGTGTGGGGGGCATTCACCCTCCGATCGCTTTTGACTATTAATAAGGGCACTATCCCTTTCAATTCCCAATAATAAAACATTATATGCCCCCAGGGCATAACTTACAACCCTTGCCCTGAGGGTTGCGGAGTGGGGTTGTCATCCTCAAAGACCTAATTTCCAAAACTTGAAACAATGTTAAACAAAATGGCCATCTTAAAACTCTGATTGAATGTGTTTGGGGAAATGGCGGTGAGAGGGGGTTTAGTTGCCCTTCAATCATTTTCGACTATTAAAAAGGGTACTAGCCCTTTCAATTTCCAATTGAATTAGCCCTTTTTGAAGTTTCCACAACAGCGCTTTCTATAAAAACCTTATATGCCCCCAAGGCATAACTTACAACCCTTACCCTTAGGGTTGTCGGGAGAGGGGGTTAGTTGCCCTCCAATCACTTTTGACTATTTAAAAGGACACTAGCCCTTTGAATTTCCAATCGAATGACCCCCTTTTCAAGTTTCTACAACAAAGCTTTCAATAAAAACCTTATATGTCCCCAGGGCATAACTTACAACCTTAGCCCTTAAGGCTCTGGGAGGAGTGTCATCCTCAAAGACCGAATTTCCAGAACTTTCAACTACGTTGAACAAAATGGTTATCTGAAAATTTTTATTGGATGTGCTTGGGGAAATAGTGAGCATGAGAGGGCGGTTAGTTACCCTCCAATCACTTTCGACTATTAAAAAGGGCACTAGCCCTCTTAATTTCCAATTGGATGAGCCCTTTTGAAGTTTCAACGACAACGCTATCTATACAAACCTTATTTTCCCCCGGGGCATAACCTACAACCTTTGCCCTGGGGGCTCTCAGGAGTTTGTCATCTTCAAATACATAATTTCCAGAACTTTCAACTACGTTGAACAAATTGGCTATCTCAATACTTTGATTGAATGTGTTAGGGGAAATGAGAGGGGGTTCAGTTGCTCTCCATTCACTTTCGACTATTAAAAAGGGCTCTAACCCTTTCAATTTCCAATCAAGTGAACCCTTATTGAAGTTTCTACGGCAACTCCTTGCATAAAAACCTCATATATCCCCAGGGCATAACTTACAACCCTCGCCCGGAGGGCTGTGTGTGGGAGGGGGGGGGGGGGGGGGTGTCATCCTCATAGACCTAATTTCAAGAACTTTCAATTACATTGAAAAAAATGGCTATCTCAAAATTCTGATTGTATGTGGTTGGGGAAATGGTGGGCGTGAGAGGGGGCTTAGTTGCCCTCTAATTACTTTCTATTATTAAAAAGGGCACTAGCCATTTCAATTTCCAATTAAATATGTCCTTTTGAAGTTTCTATGACAACGCTTTCTATAAAAACTTTATATGCCCCCAGGGCATATCTTACAACCTTTGCCCTGAGGGCTGCGGGGGGGGGGGGCTGTCATCCTTAAAGACCTAATTTCCAAAACTTTCAACTACGTTGAAGAAAATAGCTATCGAGAAATTTGATTGGATGTGTTTGGGGAAAAAGTGGGCCTGAGAGACGGGTTAGTTGCCCTCCAATCACTTTCGACTATGAAAAAGAGAACTAGCCCTTTGAATTTCTAATCGAATAAGCCCTTTTTGAAGTTTCTACGACAACGCTTTCTATGAAAACTTTATGTACCCCCAGGACATAACTTATAACCCTTGGCCTGAGGGCTGGGGGGGGGGCTGTCATCTTCAAAGACCTAATTTCCAGAACTTTCAACTATGTTGAACATAATGGCTATGTCAAAATTTTGATTAGATGTGTTTTGAGAAATGGTGGGCGTGAGAGGAGTAGTAAGGCATCTAGTACTACAAAAGGTGATTGTGTAATTTGTCTTACCTCTCGCCTGAGGCATGAATATACAGTGTAGTTTAACCGGTACATTGGCTTGCCAGGGTCAAGCACCTATTACTACGAACGATACTTGCCCTACCAAACGGGTTTTGTAATGTGACACTCATTTTTTTTTTAGGTCAGTCGGTTAGAGAGAGCGGCGGTCACACTAACTTGATTGGTAGTTGGATTCGGATATAAGGAGTAATTTTCATTGTAGTTCATATTAGTAAGAGAATTGAATTCAGAGAGAGAATAGTTTATTTGAGAGGATATTAGTGGAGAAAAAAATGAGTGGTGCATTTACATTATTGGAGATTAATGATGGAACCGACAGCAGCAGCAGCAACGATATACGAGTACCCAATGTAGCTGTGGAAATAACCGCTGGCTGTAGACTATGCCTTGAATGGGATAGTATGTATGCTAGATACGTGATATCATTAAGCAAGTTTAAGCAGGAGGAGCAACTATGTTTTGCTGGAAAAGTGAATATTCTCCATATAAATAAACTTCGGTCAGCATTAGATGTCCTATCGAAATATATTGATGAGAACAAAATGCATCAGTGAATATTATTATTGTAATTATGTTCAATAAAAATGTTTCTAAATCAATGGTATTTTTTTTCTTTCTATAGTAGACTAGCGTATATTTTCTAGAGTAGAAAAAATTCTGGTTAGTCTGAAGTTGGTTGTGAGAAAACGTTTGATTCTAGATGATGATTTTCTAGAGTTGTCTATTCAAAGGAAGATATTTTCTCGGGGAATGCTTGTTGATATAATGAAAACTGATTCTCCATCATTAGACTATTGTATGAAGCTTCTACATCGTGGTCCAAATGCATTTACCCAATTTATTGATATATTGATCACGACACGGCAAAATGATATTGTGGATATGCTTTTAAACATTAGTTTTGAAATTTAGGACTTTTTTCATGAGAAAGATGGTGCTCAAGGATGATTTACTCCTCTCTCTCTCTCTATCTCAGACAATTTTTGTTGTTGCTAGCTCAGTTTCATTGTGGTAGTGAGAGTGTCAACACATGACAAAATGTTCCATACATGTCCGTTATGTATGTACTCACTGGGCAGCTGGTCATCATCATGTGAGAATTGCACAATGATTGAGGAGTATGATGAAAAGTGTAGATTATGCAACCCGTGTAAATTGCATAGAGGATATGCTGTACAAATTAAAGGTTGTAATTCCTGTCTTGAAGAGGTGTGTGACTCTCATCCTAGAGGCCACCTATGCTCCAATTGTCATTATGATAAATGTAATCAGTGGGAGAATACATATCCCGGTATGATTGGAAAGAATCCTAACCGTGATTCTAGTTTATTGCTACGAGATTGGTATCGTCGTGGTTTTAGATTGTTCTGGGAGGAGGAACCGGGTCAACGATTCAACTGTTGGAACAACAAAAGAATATGGTTTCTACGTCATCGTTGTGAAGACACTGGGTGTTATGATTATAAGCCCACTGATTTTTATTTGGCTGTGACGGAATGTGATTCGACACTTGAGGACACTGTTTGTGAAATTGCTTCAAATAAGCAAATTGAAACATGTGAATTCCATAGAATGAATGAGAATAGTATCATTGACTATACTAAGAGATATGACAAGAGTGAAGTCACACTCTACTGTAGAAAATGTGACCCTGACATTGCAGTACATCAGGATTAGTACACTGTGAATTCAGATAATCTACCTGCACTAGTTGTTGTCGACAAATACCTAGTAGTGGATGAAATCTAAAGAGTAGAAAAGTCGTTTTATCATGTATATAAATTTTTTTTTTATTAATAAACAATTTCACATACATCTTTAGAACATTTTATTCTTAGGGCACTAAAATCAATATTAAATACACTTGTAAGTATATTCTCCACTAGAAAGTCGTTCAATTGAGGTAAGTCAACGTAGATGTTGAGAAACTGCTTGTAGGTGTAGCCACGACATCTGAACATGAAAAAGAGTAGTGCATGAAAGCCACATGTCTTAGTCGTTAAATCCTGTACTCTTCGTTGATTTTGAATAATGGTTATCCCCCTGCTTTCAATAAAGTTGCTGATGTATGGAGCGTAGAATTTATACGATAGGCCAAGAGGATCAAAAAATTCAATATTCTTCGCTGTTTGAAAGATGCATAGCCAATGACCGGTCTTCAAACTCGATGGACTGCTATTAACAATGATTAGGGTATTGTTAACACTTGGAATTTTTTCAATGAAGTCCGAAGGTATGCAATAGGACTTGTACTGGGACATGTATGGATCCATACTAAATACGTTGATTATTTGCTTTTTGTTCATGGTGCTAGGTCTAGTAGAACACTGCCGTCGGGTGTGATTTCCCAATAGGTTTCAAATTGACTCAGTGATATTAGCGTGATACTCTCAGTCAGAGCATTGGCAAATGTACACTCTAAACGTACATTCCCTGTTCGTACTATGCTCATATCCTGTGTGCCAGACAAGTCCAAAACAATAACCCCATGATTTTTTGAAAACATTGAATCGGTTATTCCATTTTCAAATAGTTGAGAGTCATGATCTAGGGATTGCATGGTCAACTCGTACAGAGTTCTATAGGATTTTTTGTCAAATGATAGAGTGTACAGTGGAATACCATTCATTTTGCACACAAGGCTAGATAGACCGAAAAAATTAAAATCATGGGGGGATTCAGTCCAGGATCCAACGGCACTGCCACTCTTCACAAAGGCCAAAGCCAATTTTGATGGGATTTCTCCATTGATAAATGATGAATCGCTATAGCTACGAGAGCCGGTGGCAATGTGACGTTGATTGGTGATCGTATGGGGAACAAGAAGTTTAATGTTGTTACCATTGGCTCTTAGCTTTTCCACTGCCAATGCAACAGAGCTCATAACTTGTTGTTTTCGGACGTGGAGAATTGCCGATGTGATAATGACATTTGCATCGGGTGCTGCAGGAAGTGTTTTTCTCAAATGAAATTCGATGGGGCCATCTGTAACTTTATGTCAATCTTGACATTGGGGGGTAGCCATTGGGATATATTGAATATCTCATGATTTAATTTTCCAACCAGATGATACTCTTGGGTCACTGCAGTAGTCAACTCACCGTCAGTATCAACACCTGATCGATATTCATAGCCCAATGATTGTCCTCTCAACTCCTTGTATGCCTTTGGCGTCATCATCATAAATTGTATGTAGCTTGCATAGTTTGATAAATTATTGCTAGTGCTCACCAATGTTCCATTAATGAATACATTAATTTGTTTGAATAGGTTGTGTAGAATACAGTTCTCGTAGGAGAGACCATCGCCGGCATTTGGAGTTGTATTATCTGACTTTTTCTTCACCACAACATTTAAATCAATAATTGTTGACGACAAATCAATGAAATAGTCTTCATTGGAAAATATTTGAAAGTGTATATTTTCCGAGAGGGGTTGTTGGGGGTGAAATTGTTCATAGTAGCCATACTTGACACTGACATCAACATTTTCAGCATTGAATAGATTCAATGAAGAACTAATTGATGGATATGATTCCTTGTGGGGGAGATAAGTCATCTTAAGAGAAGAAATCCTTCTTTGATCTAACAATCTTTTTCTTTTTCTTCTTCTTCTGCTTATTGGCCTTCCTTGTTTTATTCCTCAAAGTCCTTGTTGATGTCCTTTGCTTCCTGCCTGGGTGGAGACTGATGAGTGAATGACGTGAACGCATCCTTTTCAATCCCTCCCCATTTTGTCGAGATTTTAGTTGCTCACCAACGGCTCTTGCTGAAGATCTAATATTTTCCTTAACACTCTCCTTGAAATTCTTGCCCGACCCCCAGTCCTGTAGTGTGGAGGCAGCAAAATTTGATGCAGCAGGTACAAGATATTTTCTGGCAAGGGGTAGTGCAGAACGAAATAGCCTAGCAAACCAGCTACCAAGACCGTAGCCAGACATTGTAGTACGACCCTTGTAGTAGTCCAATCCATTGCCTATTTGACGTGGACTCAAAGCACCAACATAGCAATCGATATCGGGACAGACAAATGGAATTCTCCTATTGTTAATTTTAGGTGATTTTGCTGTCGTTGACAATGGGTCGAAAATGACATGTAATCACTGCTAAGCCTTTTGAAATTGCTAGAGGATCACCTAATTCAGTTCTTAGTGTTAACTGACAGAGTTCCAAATACGAAGTGTTTACGGGAATATACTGAAGATGCTTTATATTGTAGTGATGAATATGCTCTTGATTGGTTTTTCGTTCAAGAACTTGGAGGAGGGGAACATTTGAATTACCGACTCTCGATGTTTCCACAAATGAAGCGTAGAGAAATATACAAGTGTCTGTGGAGAAGGCAGGTGGGTAGTCAGCAAAAATGAAATTAGTGTTTCCGGCACTTTTACCATTGATTATATTGAGCTTAAAGCCAAGAACATCCTTTAGGTTATCATTGAGAATAACCGTTTCGCTGGCAATAGGTGAACTAATGTAGATCTTGCCCTCCTCCTTTGAATAGTTGAAATGAAAAGCTCCCTTTTTACGAGCGGAAATTCTTTTATTAATAGAACGACATAAATCATTCATACAGGTGAGTTCCTCGTAGGGTAATTCAACATATGGATAATCCATCCAATTGATTTTTCGAATTTGTTCTTGATCACCTGAAGGTGGTGGTTGTGGTGGTGGCTAATTATAGGGTCTAATTTTTATATCATATTTACGATCCTTTTTCAGGATGTCATAGGTATTTTTGAGAATACAGTCGGCAAGAGCCACTTCATACGCACCGTCAAATTGGATGGCGGGGGAGAGTTTTGTCCAAAAATCACTTGTCGTATTCAAGTCGTTGTAGAGAGGATCGGAAACGTTGGACATGAATGTTACATAGAAATCATGGGGCATTGTCAATATTTTCAAAACCGATCCAAGAATCAAAATCAGAGTTGTATCCTAGCCACCGAACAAGTAACTGTTTCTTACCCCTGCGAGTACGTGTCTTTAATATCTTTTCAATTTGATAGATTTCACTAGCATTTTTAACTTTTTGCAATTCATAATCATAAAAGCCGCCGAGAATCTCTTCATCTTTGGTATCACGCAGGCGATAAGTTATGGGTTTAGTGTCTAGGATTTTTGCCACTTTAAAAAGTTCGGTGGACCATAAGTAATTCCCCTTTTCAAAAACATTAGTTGTTCTATTAATTCGAACGGTATCACCAACATTGAATTTATTTTTCTTCTTCTTGACAACCGATTCATTGGAATACTGTTTAAGAAAGGTGTCAATTGTATCATGATCAGAATGATGAACTTCCGTTGGCGTAGAGTTGGACAACGATCGATGAGGTCGTTGATTATAAATCAACATGATTTTATCAAGATCATGAATAAAAAGCCGATGTATTTTTCAATGTACAATATCTTGAAATTAAAAGTCGAATAGTTCTTATCAATCGTTCGGCCATTGCAGCCTTTATAGGACTGTGACTATGATAGAGCAGTGTACTATATTTCTCTAGTACTTTTGCAACATGGGGATTAACAAATTCACTACCGCGATCCGTTTGAATTTTTTTATATGAATCCTGTTCGAGAATACTTTCAATGGCCTGAGCAACTTCAACACCTCTCTTTGATCGCAATGGAATTGCATATGCATAGCGACTATAAACACTGATTGCAAGTAGGACGTACTTGTACGGTGTGATTGTGACGTCGTTGAAGCTCATCTAGAGTCAGGAGATCTGCTTGCATTATATGCAATGGGTAAAAGGCTTTAGTTTTTCGATATTGATTGGCACGAAGTCTATGATTTCTATGCAGAGTGTAACTTGATTCATTTTGTAGATAGTCTTGTACACTTTTAGTGTGAACACCAGTGACCTTGGAAAGAGTGGTGGGGGAACTTAAACTCCCCGCCTCACCAATATTTTCATAAACACCTTTCAGAACTTCAACCATTTTGAACGTAAGCACGTTATGTAACGTCCGCTACCCTTTTGTATACTGGCTGTTGATGATGGTAGTGGTGGTGGTGACGTTGACTTGATACGTCTTCGCTTTTGTCTAGCTATCAGTGGTGTGCTAGTATTTTCCAAAATTGATTTAAAATCTTCTTCTTCTTCAAGTTCATATTTTAATGGTGTCAATGTTGTTGACAATGATGCAGGTTCATTTAATTTTTTTTAGAATTTGTCTATTGCCATTAAGACTTTTGGGGAAGTTTAATGTATTTAGAAAGTTGTATTGATGAGTGTCAAATGATAATAGTCCTTTACGATTTGTAACCATATCATAGATTAAATCAAGTAGATTATAGCTCTTGCCCTGAATTATAATCCCTTCCCCATTGCTCTCAACTTGAATATGACCACTTTCCATGAGATAGGCTAGGAGTCGTTTACTTTGTTCAAGATATGAGTGGGGCATTAGATTTCCAATTTTCAATACAATTGAATCCAATTCCTCCTTCTTTAATTGTGTTCCAGCAGCAGCAGACTCTTGAGGAGATGATTCTTTTTTAGGTCAATACCACCAGCAGCAGTGGGCTTCGACCGATAGGACTTGTGTTTGTCCACTCGGCGAAGTGCATCTTGAAGTAAAAGCAGTTTTTTTATCATCCTCAATAGTTTCATTGTCAAGGAATTTACTCAGATTTTTCTCAAAGTGCTCGACGGGTGAGAGAGCGAGTTCTATTGGAGTCAATTTATAGGGTTTTGCCATTCTCTCTCTTTCTAGAGAAAACTGTTTACAAGTCCTGCAATTATTGGCAGTAAAAGTGTGAAAAAGCTACCGCCCGCCTGAAGAAGTCGTTTCCTTTTAAAATTCTTTCCTTTCTTTTTAGAGGCCAATGTACGTACAATGGAACGATGTTGCTTTGCCTGTTGCTTAACTACTTCTGGCAGTTGAACATTACCCTCGGTCAAATTTAAACAAAGTTCGGATATTAGATTAATAAAATCATTGTCAATACCGTGTTTGAGTATTGCTTTCCTAAGCGGAGGTTTTGAAGTGCTTAGAAGTGAAAACAAATGTCTATTTTCATGTAGTTTCTTCAGTGTCATGATAGCAACTAATAGGTCTTTTTGGTGTTCACGGGGAGATATACTGTAATTTCATTGTCAAAAATATCTGTGACTACACGCAGATCCTCGGGTTTATTTTGATTAAGATCCAATAGGATGTAGCCGTAGGGTTTATTAGTTGCCTGATTGTATGCTGAGAGCAGAAATTTGGGTGCGCCTGGATAGATTTGTTTATTGAGAGTTATTAGTGAGCTAGAATCACGAACAACTCTGTAGATGATATAGTAGGTACAGTTCAATGCAAGTGTTCGCATACACTTGCTCTGATGAAAGAGATTGTGTAGAACCAGAGTAACGGAAATCTGTTCATGATGAGAGCGAACAGTGAACAGTTGTAGCATTTCCTGGGACCATTGTTCAATATATTCAGCCAGATCGTCAATGATCAACCAAGAGTTTGGTTCAATAATGCTGAAAACATCAAGTCCCTGTATGAATTGTATCTGCACCAACCCCGTCGTGGCAGCAACTGCTTTTATTTTATCGTATGACTCCTGCCAAATACTGTAACAATAGTAGATTTTGTTCGGCTTTTCCACAAACATTTTATCGCAATTTTTAATTATTTTAGTTAAGAGTGTTGTTTTGCCTGACATTGACGGTCCACACAGAAACGATCTGAATGGTGTTTTAAATTGATACATGTTCCCTTCAACAGTTCACCTAGACAACTAACTGTAGACTATGGCTGTCTAATGACTAAATAATTTCCCTATTACTACTACTCCATTCAAGAACAATTAGAAGAAGAAGAAGAAGAAGAAGACGAATAAAGAATAATATATTCTTTTATCATATACATAAAAAGGTAACAATACTTTTAAAAAATACTACATTGAAAAAGGCACATTAAACACGAATAAAAAAAATACACTTTTTTAATTTATTTATAATAAAAAATACAACATTTACATAACCTCTAGAAAAAAAACACTTAAATAAATACACTTTTTTTGTGTTTATTTATAAAAAATACAACATTTATTGGAATAAAGCACTTGAAATATCACTATTATTTACAACATTTTAAATTTTGGGGTCCCCCCTCCCCTCGGGGGGCGGCCGCTGCGGCGGCCGGGGGCGGGCCGGGAAGCGCCGGGCGCCGGGGGCCCGCTGCGGCGGGCCCGGGCCGGGGCTGGCATTAAATACTGGAAATTGATCTGCCTTGCACACACACACATTGAAAATTGTTTGTGATAAAGAATTAAAAAGAAATTAAAAAAAACACCTACTTACCCAAAAAACCCTCCCACCCAATTTATTTTTTTTAAATGAATTTAAGTTAATTTTTCTAGACCGAGTTGTTTTCTGTACTCTATACATTCAACTCGGTCTGAAATTAAATAATGACCGTGTGGTAGTACCTTCACACCATCCTCAAGTACATAGACTTTGTCCGACATGGCCGACATGGCGTTTTTCTCAACTCTAACTGTGTAGTTTTTAAATTGTAAAGAGCGAATCGCCATGACTTTCGCCCTTGGCACTAAACTACGTTCCACACAGTTTCTATACACACTCATGTCGAAATTATTTTTTACAAAGTGTGTAGGTACCCCCTTGCAAACATGTTTGATATCCTTGCCATGCGTTTCCACACAGTATACCTTCGGACCAGGAAACACACCACTGGATATCAGATCGCTACCCGTTTCAGATTTTAACATTGACAATTGATTTGGGGCCTGGCGTTTCACTAGCTCTGGGTAGAGGGATTCGTCCCAATTAGTGTAGTCCATTCGTGAGCTAATGTACTCGCCATTTTCCAAATCATTCAATAGATTTTCAGTTTTGACTTTTAACAGGAGTGAATCAGTGTCCCCGTAGTACACTTGAACTTGTCCCTCAATCGGCCACTGTACCTTGCATACATTATAATAAAATGACAACATGAGTTTCTTGGATATTTCAGTCATTGCACTTCCGCCTGCAATATTTTTATTTAATACAATGCTTCTTTTCTTGCGATGTAGGAGCACCATATTAGAGCCTATGAGTGTGAACGATGTGAAGTTTGGATCCGCAATGATTCGAGCACAATCTTTGGGGTTGGTTACAATGTCACATCGACTTCTGTGTCGTACACTCTCGCACATTTTACCGAAAGCTGAGTTCAAAATGAGTTTATAGACTTCTTTTTCAACTTTCGTTTTCGCTTGTGAACGCTTACTGACAAAGGTGTCAATAAACGTTTTCATGTAAGGCTTTTGATCAAATTGGAGGGCTCTATGAATCTTTGTGACCTTGAAACCATTGGACACCATCCATTTCAATAGCACGTGATGAACAACGATATTCTGTTTCGGGTTGAGGTCGGCAATTAGTTTTTGTTTTGAAGGTACCCAGTGCATACTCCCGTCCTCTACTAAAGATAAATTGTAGGGGCTCAGAGAGTCCCTACCCACCGGTCTATTTATGCACGGAAAAACAAAGTCTTTTACCGAGTCATGGATTTCCATGGGTATTTCACCGTCAATTTCAAAAAACCATCCCTGTGCCCCATTCTCCTCAACACTGGCAATGTCGGGGAAATTCGAAGCACAGGGATTGTCAAGCCATTTATAATTGCCACACGGCAAACAGTAGTGAGACATTGCCGATGGGTAAAGAGAATTCATATCCAAAAAAACTGCGTCCGACTTTTCATCGGTGTGCTGTCCACTCGGATCAGTTTTCATGATACGATCCCCGTGAAAAACATACCCACCCCTCATTGATCTCTCTACAAACAGATGCTGATCCACATCGGCGATCAGACCTATTTCTTCTTTGCTGATTTTAAGTATCAAGTCCATCACCAAATGGGGAGTGGAAAAATAATAACCTAAATCCAACCCAAATTCCCCATAGATTTTATCCGTATTTTTGCACACAATATCCAGAAGAGTGAGTACGTCACTGGCCAAGTAAAGTTTACAATAATCCCACCCATTTTTACATCCACCCTTTGCCCAAACCCTCTTAGCAAATTCGTAGTCGCTAGTGGTGCAACTCACTCTCAGTAAGAGAATTGTAAAAAGCTTCAATGGGCGGTAGTGACACCTCATCTAGCCTCGAGCCAGAGTTGTAATAATCATATGGATATATACCCTTACACGTTAATAAATCATACATTTCATCATCGGGGAAGCGCTGTTTGAGGAGGGGGAAGCTATCAAAATTGTCACTTTTCTGCACCTGAATCAATTGACTTAAAGATTTTGGGAAGAAGCTGAAAGAGTCTAAAAAACGGATTTTATTCAGGCACGTGTTACCCTTGTCAACTGTTTTCCACATGAATTCTAGCAGCAGTAGCTTCTCCGATGATTTGGGTATGATATTATATGAAAAAGAACCATCTATCCATGCGTCATCTACAACTCCTCCCTTGGCAATGCGGGCCAACGCCGGAAGAACAAACTTTAAGTCGTAATTGGAATTGTGTATAAAAACAGGTACGAAATATTGTTGTCTAACGTTTAAATTGCATGACTGGTGTGCTACCCCTCTAAAGTTACTCCCTCCCGATGTAATTTCCTGCCACAAATGATCATGGTCGATCACCTTCCTCCTCCCCCCATTCCCAACACCATCATCAAATTCCCCCTTGCAAACCCAACACATTTTACGATTTTTAATGGCCACTATGTCGTCTGGTGATAGGAGCATAGGATAGTTTGTATAACGAAGGCGCGAAATTGCACCGTTCGCTGTTTTGATTAGACTGACCAATGCCGAGCGCATGCAGTCTTCACCGTCACTCAACATCTCAACTACATCCAGCACTTGCATGGTATTATTGGAATCTCGTTGCGCGTGAGCGTAAGAGACCCCTATGGCTTCATGTATTTTAACACGATTTGAATTTGACGGATCGCACACGTCTGTCAGTTTAGCTTCGCAGTCCAAAGCGATCTTATTGCTCTGCAGGAGCGTGTTTTGAAAATTTTTAAAACGTAAGATCGCTCTATCTCCGCTTACCGTCTCCACAGCCTGGTATCCATGACGTTTACAGTGTTTCATGTGATGCTTTAACTTTAAATCAGTCCAAAATCTTGAGAGGCATGTTGGACAGTAATAACACACACCACCTCGCTTTTTACCCTCACATAAAACCCTACTAATATCCGTAATTGGATTGAAATGACCAATTGAATCGGAGTCTGTGGGTGGGGTGTATAGAAGCCACGCCCAGTGTTCTACTGATTCAATTGAAGGAGCCCGCACTGGAAATAATACACCCTTCTTATCGGAACGCTGACCCTCTTCAAATTCTGGTTCATACTGTAACACCGTGACACCAATCTTTAAATGTGCATTAGCCCGCTCAAAAATATCTATTCCTTTTAGTGTCACGGGATATTGACCATTTAAACAATTAAAATTTACTTTTGGAAACTTTGAACCCTCCCTACCATTAACTGCCATTTTATCCAACTTTTTCCTAGATGCAGCTATTCGAAGTGGTCTGTATGCTGCAATTAAAAATGCATACTTGAAACACTGCAGCCTCGTATCGAAACAGATTCGTTGTATCCCCCTACACCCCTCTAAATCTGAATGATATTTTAATTCAATATTCCACGCTCCCCCTCTTACAATAAAATCCTTTTTAAACCTACAAATATTAACATTTAAACTCTCAATAAATAAAACCACAGATCCACTACCCCCCTCGTTATAATTTTCCCACTTACTTTGAATACTATTAGCCCAATTTCGAAAAACCTCCCCATAATTTGATAAATGCGGGTGCATTGCCAACATCTCTGTGTGCAAGTATTTCGAATACATCTCACCCGCACTGTCATTAAAAAAAATATTTTTAGTGCTATTGATGCTTTTAAACTGACCCCCACTCCCCACAACCCCATTTGTTGTTCAAGAATGGCTCGAATCTTATCAGTATATGAATGTGTAATGGCCAGGGGATCTGTTATTATATCCCCCGACACTAGAGAGTTGAAGGGGTCACCGAATTTGGCGCTGTAGACCAATGTGTGGTGCAAGGCAGAGTTGGACAGAAAAAAATCCGGAAGAAGGGATACTGTTGCTGTTGTATTACTACTAGTATCTATATCATTAAGTGGAATGGTGGAGGGTGACAGGGAATTGTCAATAACACCACCACTCCCAGTCTGTTCAATCACATTGGTTGGAGATGGCATGAGGTCCCCTAGTACATATTCCAAGGTGTTTAGGGACAATTGGTCGAGCCAGCCTGTATTGTCCTGTGATGGAATTTCATTATGAGGACCCGGTTCAGATCCACTAGTAGCATCACCTAAATGTTCACGCATAAAACTACCTACCCATTCCGGATCCTCAAGCATGTCAATATCACAGCTTAAGTCATCTAGGCTGGCCATTTCCCCAAAAATATCATTAAGGAACCCCCTATGCCACTCCATATTCTCTAGAACTAGTGTAGGTTCATCACTGAACTCCGTTGGTGGTGAAAGAATTGGTCCTGTAAATACACTTGCTTCATCACTCAATGGTGTCGGTGGTGGTGCTATATCATTAATCTGTAGAAAAAAAAGTTTTATTTTTTATGTAAAATAACCATTATTTTTATAAAGTTAATAAACTATGTCAATTTCTCATAGTCATTGTCCCACCACCTGAACAATTAAAAGAAGAAGAAAAAAAAAGTTACATTGCCATATGTCTTTCATAATGACAACTGAACATGTTAAAAAAATATATATTGTTTTAGTCAGGATAATGTAGTCTTATTCTTAGAGGGTAAGTTAGAACAAGAGAATGAAATAAAAAACTAATGGTTTTATTCCAAAAATTTTCAGAATAAAAACGCAAAATATGGGTCCAATTCTAGTGCTTGGCCCTCTTCAATATAACTCTCAATGAAATTCGACCATCGTTCAACTGACGCAGTATGCTGCATGAGCACTTGCTCTTCAGCTTCGGTTAATGGACACGAATCCCATACGTCGGTTGGTGGTGTAACTCAACAATCCGAATTTTCCTATGTCTTTTGGCAACGGATTTGTTTGAAGTTGTGGACGTAGTTGACCTGGACTAAATAAATTATTGTAAGAGAGAAGAACTTTTTTTTTTCTCCATCCATATCAACAATTAAAGTGCAATTAAAATGCTGGAGGACCCTTGGGAACCGGGAGCTTCCTTCGAGGTAGGAGGATCGAAGCCCTTTCGAGTTGGGATATTGGACTTCACAACACTGTTCAAATAGAACAGCCTCAAATTCTTTCTCGAAAACACCTTTTAAAATGTCCCTAAGTGTTTCAACGAAATAATTGCTTGAAATGAGTTCGCCCCAAATAATGTTTCTTGACATCGCTGTGAAGACATAATTGGAGATTATTAAAAAACCTTCTTCCTATGTTAATATATCTTATCGGAGATATACATCCTGTTACAAGAACCCCACTTAAAATTCAAATTATACCTGTCGAGCGGATTAAAATTCAAGTGTAGTGATGGGTAATTTGATAAGCGCCGGATATGCGCAAAAGCTTAGTGCAAAAATATATAGCAGTTTAAGAATGGTTGTCAACTGTGAAATAGTGAATTGCATATATAGTTAGTTTGTTTAAAGGAATATTGGATTATTGCATTAGACAACGTCTTGCTTAGAAGAGAAGTTACAAAGGTAAGGTCTTTTAGAAATGCATGATAAGCTATTTCAGTGTTATAAGCATTCCTTTATATACTGCTAATTTGGTTAATGAAAGAAAATGAAATAGGATTATTATAGAATAGCTTAGAAACAAATTTAAGTTTTACTCATCAAAAGTTATGCGCCTGAGAAAATTTACCTTATTTTTGAAAATAGGGAAAGAAAAAATTATATATATACTTACAAATTCTGACTGGGCTTCTACATCTGAAGTTCCTGGCAAAACAAAAAGGGGGTCAAGCTCACGATCTTGAGTAGGCTGGGCTGAGGCATTATGAGAAGCAGTCCATTCTCTTTTCAATTTCCTTCCAGCTTGCGTAGAGCTAACACTGGCGTGAGAGGGCCCTGGCACTATAAGTTGGGTGGTCGTTGGCTGGTCCAGATCGTGTGTAATTCTACCAGCATATTTGATAATAGATAGCCTTGTGGCTTGCATTAATGTAGCTTCGCTCCATCTCGGTTTCTTTTCAAAAGGGGGGTTATTGCACGTATCCTCTTCCTAAAAAAAGGACAAAATTTAGCATGAAAATTTGTAAAGACATCCATTTAGCAAAAGAAAAGTAAAATTTTATGCAAATAAAAGCTGCATTAACTAAAAAACGATCAGAAATTAAATAAAAAAAAACAAGTTTTTTAAACTGAAAGTAAGGAGCGACATTAAAACTTAAAACGAACAGAAATTATTCCCTATATGAAAGGGACTGTCCCCTCCTCAACGCCTCGCTCTTTACGCTAAAGTTTGACCCTGTCTCACAACTTTATTTTTTAAACAATAAAAAAGTTTAGCGTAAAGAGCGAATCCTTATGATGATAATTTCAAATATATCAGTTTCATCAAGTTTAGCTATACCGGTCAAAAGTTACGCGCCTGAGAAAAATTTGCCTTGTTTTCGAAAAAAGGGGGAAGCACCCTCTAAAACTCATAGAACTTTAATGAAAATCACACCATCAGATTTAGCAAATCAGAGAACCCTACTATAGAAGTTAAAAGCTCCTATCTGCAAAACTGTGGAATTTTGTATTTTTTGCCAGAAGAAAGATCACGGATGCATGTTTAGGCCTACTTGTTATTTTTTTTGTTGTTTTTTTTCCCTGGGGTGATCGTATCGACCCCGTAGTCCTAGAATACCCCGGGAGGGCTCATTCGAACGGAAATTAAAAGTTCTAGTGTCCTTTTTAAGTGACCAAAAAAAATTGGAGGGCAACTAGGCCCCCTCCCATGCTAATTTTTTCCTAAAGTCATCCGTCGCGACATCGGAATTAAACAAACCCCGTTTATAGCAAGAGCCTGTGAAATTTGAGTCCCAAAACTGTCTCTCTCTCTTTGTAACACGCAAGCTTTCATTCAAACCAGAAAAATACAACATGTTTGGATAAAGATTGTTTCTGAACTGTTTTTCAAGACAAGTAAAACTTGTAAACATAGCTGTGGTGGAGAGATTTTATTTACATAATAGAAAAAAGCGTGCTTTGCCGTTTCTATCGAATATACTCGTCATATTCTTAAGATTTTGTATTGCTGGAGGGGAGGGGGGCTAAGTCTCTCTGAAATTTGAATTTACTAGTAAAACGTTTTTCTTTAATTTTTTTTTGGGAAATAAAAGAATGAAAAGTGTACTCACATTGAAAATTAACGAATCCATTGTTTTCAAAGTTAATAATATATAGTGTGCTATAAACAATGTCTTAAAACATAATGAAAATTGGAATGCACTGTATGGACATTATATAAGGTTTTTGCTTGAGTACACTATAGCTTGCCAAGTTTTTTAAAAAACCGACTAATCAAGTCATCATATGGACTAACTACCAGCTTTCTCTAACCGAGTGACACACAAAAAATGAGTGTCACATTAGAAAAACCTGTCTGCCAAGCCATGTAGGGTTCATAGTAATAGGTAACTGGCCCTGGTAAGGCATATTACGCAATCACCTTTTGTAGTACTAGATGCCTTACTACTGAGAGGGGGCTTAGTTGCCCTCTAATTACTTTCTATTATTAAAAAGGGCACTAGCCATTTCAATTTCCAATTAAATATGTCCTTTTTGAAGTTTCTATGACAAAGCTTTCTATAAAAACTTTATATGCCCCCAGGGCATATCTTACAACCTTTGCCCTGAGGGATGCGGGGGGGGGGGGCTGTCATCCTTAAAGACCTAATTTCCAAAACTTTCAACTACGTTGAAGAAAATAGCTATCGAGAAATTTGATTGGATGTGTTTGGGGAAAAAGTGGGCCTTAGAGACGGGTTAGTTGCCCTCCAATCACTTTCGACTATGAAAAAGAGAACTAGCCCTTTGAATTTCTAATCGAATAAGCCCTTTTTGAAGTTTCTACGACAACACTTTCTATGAAAACTTTATATACCCCCAGGACATAACTTATAACCCTTGGCTTGAGGGCTGGGGGGGGGACTGTCATCTTCAAAGACCTAATTTTCAGAACTTTCAACTATGTTGAACAAAATGGCTATGTCAAAATTTTGATTAGATGTGTTTTGGGAAAAGGTGGGCGTGAGAGGGGGGTTAGTTGCCCTCC
Organism: Artemia sinica; assembly: GCA_027921565.1. Taxonomy (NCBI): domain Eukaryota; kingdom Metazoa; phylum Arthropoda; class Branchiopoda; order Anostraca; family Artemiidae; genus Artemia; species Artemia sinica. The sequence goes on along the minus strand of CM051262.1, from coordinate 40,321,822 downwards.
AATCACTTTCGACTACTAAAAAGGGCACTAGCCCTTTGAATTTCCAATCGAATGAGCCCTTTTTGAAGTTTCTACGACAACGCTTTCAATAAAAATCTTATATGCCCCCAGGGCATAACTTACAACCCTTGCCCTGAGGGTTGAGGGGGTTGTTCTCCTCAAAAACATAATTTCTATCTGGAAATCAACTATACTGAACAAAATGGCTATCTCAAAATTTTGATTGGATGTGTTTGGAGAAATGATGGGCGTGGAAGGGGTGTTAGCTGCCTTCCAATCACTTTCGACTATTAAAAAGGGCACAAGCTACTCCACTTTCCAATCGAATGAGCCCTTTTCGAAGTTTCTACGACAACTCCTTCGATAAGAAGTTCCCTGGTCTAAAACCAAAAAAAATAATAATAATAGGCTACATTGTGCCAACATTGTTCTTTACTTAGGCAGCGCTATTGCGCTGCCTATGAGTAACCAAAAAAACTTTTTGCACAAAATAAGTTTTTCAAAAAAAAAATAAAGAACTCCATTAAACCAAAAACGAACAAAAATAGAATCAAATAATCTACCAAGCATACAACTACCACAAATCAGCAACAATAAATAAATGAAACCCAAAACAAACAGAAATTAAAATAAGTCAAACTCAAAACGAGCAAAAATTAGTCTGAGTAGGGTTCTAAACCCTATGCTTTCTAAAAGCCAGAATATAATTTGTACTTTACTGAAAAAAAATCAAATGAATTTACTGAAAAAAATGTGCATTGTCAGTTTAATATACATATGCTGGTATTTATTCCTTGAAATCTTAATTAATTTTTGTTTTCTTAAAACTATAAGTGAAAATAAATCAAAGATTTTTTTTACAGTAAAGTACAAATTATATTCTGGTTTTTAGACAGCATAGGGTTTAGAACCCTATTCAGATTAATTTCTGCTCGTTATGAGTTTGACTTATTTAATTTCTGTTTTTTTTTGGACTTTATTTATTTATTGATGCTGATTTGTGGTAGGTGTATGCTTGGTAGATTATTTGATTCTTTTTTTGTTCATTTTTGATTTAATGGAGTTCTTTACTTTTTTCTGAAGAACTTATTTTGTGCAAAAAGTTTTTTTTTGGTTAATTTCTGTTCGTTTTATATTGACATAGTCTTTTTCAGGGAGAAAGACTAAGCCACTTCTGAAGTTAAACAACCATCCCTTCCATAAAAACCTTTAATACACCCTAGGAAAAACTTACAACCCTAGCCCCTAATCTCTGGGGTTTGTTTCAACCCCAAAAGCTTGATATATGATATTTAGACTATTTTGAATAGAATGGCTATTTCAAAATTTCTATTAGACGCATTTTGGGACAATACGACGTGTGTGCAGGGTGGGAGGGTAACTGCCCTCTGATCACTTTGACTCTTAAAAAGAGCACTAGAGCGTCTAATAACCAATCCAATGAGCCCCCTTTGAAGTTTATATGACCACACTTTCTATAAAAACCCTATATGTCCCCAGGGCACAACTTATAACCCTTGCCCTGAAGGCTGTGGGGGGTTGTCTTCCTCAAAGACCTAATTTTCAGAATTTTCAACTATGTTGAACTAAATGGCTATCTCAAAATTTTGATTGGATGTGTTTGGGGAAAAGGTGGGCGTGAGAGGTGAGTTAGTTGCCCTCCAATCATGTTCGACTTTTAAACAGGGTGCTAGCCCTTTCAGTTTCCAATTGCATGAGCCCTTTTTGAATTTTCTACAACTCCGCTTTCTATAAAAACCGTATATGCCCCCAGGGCATAACTTAAAACCCTGACCCTGATGGCTATGGGGAGAGGGGGGTTGTAATCTTCAAAGACCTAATTTCCAAAACTTTCAACTACGTTGAAAAAAAATAGCTAACTAAAATTTTGATTGGATGTGTTTGGGGAAATGGTGGGCGTGAGAGGGGGGTTAGTTGCCCTCCAATTATTTTCGACTATTTAAAAGGGCACTAGCCCTTTAAATTTTCAATCGAATGAGCCCTTTTTATAATTTCTACAACAAAGCTTTAAATAAAAACCTTATATTTCCCCAGAGCATAACTTACAACCTTAGCACTTAGGGCTCTGGGGGGAGTGAGTAGTAACCAAGGTACTATTTTGCGTACGCCCCCGTACCAAACAGGTTTCTGGTAGGTATAATCTGGTTTGGTAGGTATAATCTGGTTAGGTGGGTATAATCTGGTTTGGTTCAAGTTTTTCTGACACAATTTATCGGATTTCTAATTCAGGGTATACATGTCTTTTTTAGGTTAAATCCGTGTCAGAAAAACCGGTGTGTCTTTTTTTAGCTGCCAATATATTCAATTATTTTTTTGTATATATTCAGGTTTCAAATTAGGATTTTCAACAGTTTGAATAGTTCATTCAACTTATCAGTATCGGTATTTTTGCGATCATTTACATAGATATGGAATATTCTAAGCAGCTTCTGGTGAGTAAAATTTTCTCATTATTATAATAAAAAGAAATTGTCTCGCCATTAAGTTAAGGAAGAAATTCCTTCCTTACACTTTTGTTTTTTTTTCACCATGTTGTTACCTCTTTTAAAAAGCTTCCTTCTTTTAAATATTAAACGGTCCATGTATTTCAATTTTAGTAAATATTCAAAAAAAGAGGCATGTTCACTATGATTTTGGCTCGTTGTATATGAAAAATTAAAATAGAATTTGCATATTAGTTTCGGCAGATATGAAAGGTCGCCCCTCTCCTCAATATCTTGCTCTTTACGCTAAAGGAACTCTTGAATCACAAAGGCCGGTTAATTAGAATAGATACCTCTTTTGAAAGTGCTAAAAAAGAAAAAAAAAATAAATAAGCGTATAGGGTGAGATATAGGCTAGAGGGTGAATTCCTTATATACTTAATAAATTTTTAGTTTAGGCTATGTCCAGGAATCCTTTTCTTCCCTTTTTTTTCTGTGATTTTAAGTATTTCGTAATTTAGGTATATAACTTTTAAAAACTTTGCATATAATTGTCAACTTTTTTTTGATACTATGGAATTGAGGGTCCAATGCCCTCCGTTAATATTCTGAATAAGTAAGAATTGAGCTAGCTAATTAAATTTTGTCATTTTTTTATTTCAAATTTTGGGAGTTTAGTACCATGATATTCGTATGTACGCGAAGGAACATTTGAGCAGAAAAATATTGATTTGTAAAAAGTAGCAGGCATTCTAAAGCACTAATAGATTGAGCGCTACAAGTTTCAGAATCGACTTTATAGGTTAAATTATATCACGGGAAGAGGGTTTTAAAATCCCCCTTCCCTCCAAACTCAAAATTTTCCAAAATTCTACTTCAGAAGCTTTCTTAAATATTTGTAAAGCTTTAAGACATAGAGCACTACAAACATCAGAATTGACTTTATAAGTCAAATTATATTATGGGGAGATGTTTTTGAAATCACCCTTCCCTCCTTCCCTTCCCTCCAAACTCAAAATTTTCAAAAATTTTATTTTAAAAGCTTTTTAAATATTTCTAAAGTGCTACAAACATCAGAATAAACTTTAGAGGGCAATTTATCTGTAAAAGAGGGCTTATTACTAAATTTTTTATTCTTTTTAAGGATGTTGAGGTGGATTCTTGCATTCACCCTCCCTCCGAAAAGAGACCAAGATGGGGTGATAACACATCAATGCAAACTGCAAGTTCTCTGGACCAACCAGGCCCCTGTCATGACAGTGTCAACTCTGCACAGAATTCGATGAGAGAAAGCATTATTCGCTATGCACCACGGTCACTTTGTAACGAGCTAACTGCAACTTCTATGGTAAGCATCATTTTATCAGATAGCTTTCAACTTTATAACGCGCTCACAAATTCCCTTTTAAACAAGTTGCTGATAATTTAACTTTTACATTCGACTCAGAGATGACGTTCATGTACTAAAGTTAAGAAAAAAACCGGGTCAGCACGCGCCTCTTAGCCTAATCAAATGCAGATTCCTTCAAAGTGTAACAAAACTTAGCATATGAAAAACCTGTCTTTGCTCCGTGTATTCTTCAATGAAATAGAGAACTTCTCGTGAAATTTTTGTCCATATTTCATTTGAAGTCTCAATTTAAGCAAAATTAAAACGATCATCGTTTGTTCGGCTAACAATTTATAATCAGCTACTTGTATGCGCGTGTGTGTTTTTACTAAAGGGGGTAATTATTGAAGAAAAAAGGGTGTGTAGGGGTGGGGTAAAAAAAGGGGGGGGGTAGATTTGTAGGAAAAGGAATCTGCTTCTAGTCTGATCGCTATTTCTTACGGATGGCTATTGTAGGAAAAAGAATCAAGTTCTTTTTTTAAATGGGGTAGTAAGACAAATATTTGGTTGACTTTTTTTTTATTTTATTTTATTGCTATTAGTCAAACGTTGCGATGTTTTTGTCTGTGTGTGTGTGAGCGTATGTGCGTGTGTGTGAGCGTGTGTGTGTGTGTGTGTGTGTGTGTGTGTGTGTGTGCGCCGTCTCTGTGTGTGTGTCTTATCTCTGTGTGTGTATCGTCTCTGTGTGAGCGTGTGCGTGTGTGCGTGTGTGTGAGCGTGAGCGTGTGTGTGCGTATGTGTGCGCATGTGTGTGTGTGTCAGTGTGTATGTGTGTGTGTATGTGCGTGTGTGTGTGCGTGTGTGTGTGTGTGTGTGTGTGTGTGTCAGTGTGTGTGTCAGTGTGTTATTAACAAAATTTGTAATTTATTATACATTGTTTGATAAAAAAAGAAAAAAGAAAAGTGTGTTATAATTGTGATAAAACTTTCGTCAAAGAAAAAAAACTTAATCCATTCATTTTCTAGTTTCAGGGGGAAGCTGTGAAAACTTCTGCCTTCCCTGGTCCAGGATTTCAAAGTATCATGGGTAATTGTCCCCTCTCACCGGATTTTAGTGAAGGTACGTTATTTGATATCCCCCTGGATTTTCAATTTACAGCTGAAGAAATGGACAGTCTTATGCAAATTGTTGGGCCTAATTTTTCCGGGGATATTTTTAACGACAACTTTACTATTAGTGAATTGAGTCCTGTACAAACAGGTGCAGGACATGAAAATAGTGTCACGTCCCCGGAACTACGTGAATTTTATTTGTTAGAATCTGCTCTAGGTCACTTACAAACATACAGGGTAGATTTTAACCCTCCCGAGGAAAACGCGGGCATTATTTTAACTGACCCTGTGAAAAATCTCCATAGCTATATCGACAGAATTCGAGCAAAAATTGAGATTCAGATTCAGAAATGGGGGGTCAAGGGGGAACTAAAGCATCGGTGAATCAAAAAGTCTATTTACAAAAGGGAACATCCGGGGATATTTTTTATTTTCATTTTTCAACTGGGAATCAGACTTTTTACCCAGGTCTAAACGAATTTGAAGACAACTTTTTCAACTGGGTGAATAAATTGATATCGACTTTGGACACGTTTAGCGAGAGGGGAAGTGGGTCCACAATTTTATACATTGAACGCATGGATCTGAATCTCAGTAGATTTAAAAAAACTTTATTTTAAGGGGAGGGCGAGGTAAAGGAATAAAATGCCACCCAGATTTGTCGGCTACAGGAGGGGTTCAGGGTTTCAAATTTGACACGGGGCTGCAATGTTTTAAGTATGCATTTTTAGCGGCAGCCCATAAAACATTAAACAAAGATTCAAGAGTAAAAAATCTCAACGAACTTGCACGTAATGGTGGAAAAAAATTCCCTAAAGTAAATTTTGATTGTTTAGAGGGAAAGTATCCGGTGTCCTTGAAAGAAATAAGCATATTCGAGAAAGCAAATGAAAATCTTGGGGTGGGGGTGGTTGTTCTCCAGTATGACACTGAATTTGTAGATGGGGGAAAGAAACCAAATAAAAAAGGGGGTTTTATATTCAGTGAGGACACCGACGATGGAAAATGTTAAAAATTGGGTAAGGGTTATTTACGAGCCTCCCAAAGATGTAAATTCTTATGGTCATTTTTTTCCCATTACAGCAATAAGTCGACTCCTATCTCAAGGCAAGAACAAAGGAGAACGTCTCTATTGCACCATGTGCCTTTCCCCATTTAGATCTGAGCGAACATTCTCAGATCACATGGGGCATTGCAAAATTCATGGGAATCAAAGAATTGAAATGCCGGCAGAAGGCAAAGATATTTTACAATTTAAAAATTTCCAAAATTCCCTGCTACAAGTTGATAAAATATCTTTGGACTGTGAAACAAGACTGGTTGAGGTATCAGACTCATCAAGGCCAAATATAGTCAAGGAACACAAACTAGTTGCGTGTTCCTACGCACAAGCCCGTCGTGATTCCAACAATAAAATGCAATTGGAAGAGTTTTTTTTGACTGTGGATGAGGAGGGCAGCATGGAAAAGCTATTGGTTTCTTTAATAAAAACAGCGAACGGGGCAATTCCACGATTACGTCATACCAATTACCCGATGAAATTGTCAGATAAAGAGCAACTGGCGTTGGAAAAGGGGACAATTTGCTGGGTATGTAAGGGTGTTCTTGCCCCAAAAGACGCGGTGCAGGACCACAATCACCTTATTGATCCCAATTCAACGGGAAAAAGTAACTTTCGAGGGTGTGCACACAATTCATGTAATTTAAAAATTAAACAGCAACTTTTTCTTCCTGTTCTTATACATAACTCTAACTATGATCTGAAGTATGTGCTACCAGCATTGGCACATCTTCAAAGAAATGGAACAATAGATGATGATGCATGGGTGATAGACAGCTTTACCTACAAAATCATACCTAAATCAGCGGAAAAGTTGCTTGTTTTGGAATTTATGTGGAAATTTGTTGAAGCCGACGATGAGTACACGAATAAAATTCGCTTTTTAGATTCCTACAGTTTTTTCCCCAAATCATTGAGCGAATTAATTCAGGTGCAGAAAAACGATGACGGTTGCAACGCTTTCCCCCTTCTCAAGCAACAATTTCCAAATGATTTATATGATTTGTTAACGGTCAAGGGCATATATCCTTATGACCATTATTGTTCCATGTCGAGATTCGCCGAGGAAACTATTCCTTGTATTGAATCGTTTTACGACAGTCTTCACGATCGTAGTTGCACCCCCGAGGAATACAGTTTTGCTAAAAAAGTTTGGGCAGAGGGAGGGTGTAAAAATGGCTTTGACTACTGCAAGCTGTATTTGTCGAGTGACGTGTTAACTCTGTTAGACATTATGTGTAAAAATACGGACAAAATCTATGAGGAGTTTAATCTTGATTTGGGGTATTATTTTTCTTCGCCTCATCTAGTGATGGACCTTATCCTAAAAATTAGTGGGGAAAAAATAGGGCTAATCACTGACATTGATCAGCATCTATTCATAGAAAGGTCAATGAGGGGGGGGTTTTGTTTTTCACGGGGATCGTATCTTGGAAACTGATCCAACAGGAGAGAAGACGGGGACAAAATCGGATGCAGTTTTCCTCGATATGAATTCTCTCTACCCCTCGGCCATGTCCCATTATGCGCTACCTTGCGGTGACTATAAATGGCTCAATGACCCTCAAGCTCCCCATTTCCCCAACATTGACAGTGTTGAGGAGAATGGCCGGTTGGATGGTTTTTTGAAATTGATGGAGAGATACCAGTCGAGCTTCACGATTCAGTAAAGGATTTTGTTTTCCCGTGCATCAATAGACCTGTGACTAAGGACTCTTTGAGCCCTCGCAATAGGCGTTTAGTCGAGGTGGACAGATTGCATTGGACACCTTCAAAACAAAAACTTATTGCTGACCTTCTGCCAAAAAAAACATAGTTGTACATCATGTAGCTTTAAAATAGATGTGCAACAACGGTTTCAACGTCACAAAGGTTCACAGAGCACTCCAGGTTAGCCAAAAACCCTATCTAAAAACATTTGTTGACACTTTTGTCAACAAACGTTCTGCAGCGCAGACGAAGGCTGAAAAAGAAATTTATTAACTCATTTTGAATTCGGCCTTCGGCAAAATGTGTGAGAGTGCTCGTAATAGGAATCGTTGTGACGTCGTGACCGACCCCAAACAATGTGCTCGAATTATTGCCGATCCAAATTACACTTCCTTTACAATCATTGGCCCGGACATGGTACTTTTGAATAGGAAAAAAAGACGCATTGTCTTGAATAAAAATATTGCTGCAGGCAGTGCGATCTTGGAGATCTCTAAAAAGCTCATGTTGGAATTCTACTACAATGTGGCTAGGGTACAGTGGCCGGAAAAGGGGCAAGTAGAGGTCTGCTATGGGGACACGGATTCTCTACTGTTAAAAGTAAAAACCTCAAATCTAATTGATGATTTGGCGCACGGTGAAATTATCAGCTCACGGATGGACTACACTAATTGGGGTGGTCTTTACCCAGAGCTAGTGAAACGTCGGGTACCAAATCAGCTTTTATTTTTTAAATCAGAAACGGGAAGCGACTTGATTTCCCGTGGTATGTTTGTAAGTCCGAAGGTGTACTTTATACAGACACACAACGAGGAAATCAAGAAACGTTGCAAAGGAGTACCCACGCGCTATGTGGATAAGAATTTCGACATGGACATTTATAGGAATTGTATTGTTGAAAATACAATTCCACGAGCCAAATTGCTGGCAATTCGTTCTCTCAAATACAGAAACTTTACTGTAAATGTAGAAAAAATTGCCATGAGTACCATCTCCGACAAGGTCTATGTTTGTCAAGATGGTGTGACCACCCTCCCCCTTGGACACTATTTAACTTCAGACCGGGCCGAATGTGTTACCCATAGGGAAAGTCTCGGTTTGAATAAAGTCCTGTAAATTATTTCCTAAAACCTTGGGGGGGGGCCTCGCGGCCTTTGGGGGGGGGGGGGCGGCGGCGGGGGGGGCGGCGGGGGGGAGGGGGGCCGCCGCCAGTGGGGGGCGCACCGCCACTATCAAAGTTATCTTTTTTTTTACTTAGAGCAGATTTTTTTTTTGTAAGTGTTTCATTCAAAAAAAAGTGATTTTTTTTCAAGTGCTCTCTAATTTAATGTTGTATTTTTTTTTCTCTATAAATAAACAAAAAAAGTATTCAAGTGTTTTTTCTCTCTCTATGCCCATGTAAATGTTGTATTTTTTTATAAATAAATTTAAAAAAAAGTGTATTTTTCATGTTTAATGTGCTTTTTTCAATGTATTGTTTCTTTTTCTATGTATATAATAAAAGAAAAATATGATTCTTTATTCGTCTTCTTATTCTTCTTGAAGAACAGAGTAGTAGTAGGGAAATTATTTAGTCATTAGACAGCTATAGTCTACAGTTAGTTGTCCAGGTGAAGTGTTGAAGGGAACATGTATCAATTTAAAACACCATTCAGATCGTTTCTGTGTGGGCCCTCAATGTCGGGCAAAACAAAACTCTTAACTAAAATAATTAAAAATTGCGATAAAATGTTTGTGGAAAAGCCGAAAAAATCTTCTATTGCTATAGTATTTGGCAGGAGTCATACGATAAAATAAAAGCAATTGCTGCCATGGGATTGGTGCAGATACAATTCATACAGGGACTTGATGTTTTCAACATTATTGAACCAAACTCTTGGCTGATCATTGACGATCTGGCTGAATCTATTGAACAATGGTCCCAGGAAATGCTGCAATTGTTCACTGTTCGCTCTCATCATGAACAGATTTCCGTTACTCTGGTTCTACACAATCTCTTTCATCAGAGCAAATGTATGCGAACACTTGCTTTGAATTGCACCTACTATATCATCTACAGAGTTGTTCGTGATTCTAGCTCGCTAATAACCCTCAATAAACAAATCTATCCAGGTGCCCCTAAATTTCTGCTCTCAGCATACAATCAGGCAACTAATAAACCCCACGGTTATATCCTATTGGATCTTAATCAAAATACACCCGAGGATCTGCGTGTAGTCACAGATATTTTCGACAATGAAATTACAGTATATCTCCTTGTGAACACTAAAAAGACCTATTAGTCGTTATCATGACACTGAAGAAACTACATGAAAATAGACATTTGTTTTCAGTTCTAAGCACTTCAAAACCTCCGCTTAGGAAAGCAATACTCAAACACGGTATTGACAATGATTTCATTAATCTAATATCTGAACTTTGTTTAAATTTGACCGAGGGTAATGTTCAACTGCCAGAAGTAGTTAAGCAACAGGCAAAGCAACATCGTTCCATTGTACGTACATTGGCCTCTAAAAAGAAAGGAAAGAATTTTAAAAGGAAACGACTTCTTCAGGCGGGCGGTAGCTTTTTCACACTTTTACTGCCAATAATTGCAGGACTTGTAAACAGTTTTCTCTAGAGAATGGCAAAACCCTATAAATTGACTCCAATAGAACTAGCTCTCTCACCCGTCGAACACTTTGAGAACAATCTGAGTAAATTCCTTGACAATGAAACTATTGAGGATGATAAAAAACTGCTTTTACTTCAAGATGCACTTCGCCGAGTGGACAAACACAAGTCCTATCAGTCGAAGCCCACTGCTGCTGATCACAAAAAAGAATCATCTTCTCAAGAGTCTGCTGCTGCTGCTGGAACACAATTAAAGAAGGAGGAATTGGATTCAATTGTATTGAAAATTGGAAATCTAATGCCCCACTCATATCGTGAACAAAGTAAACGACTCCTATCCTATCTCTTGGAAAGTGGTCAAATTCAAGTTGAGAGCAATGGGGAAGGGATTATATTTCAGGGCAAGAGCTATAATCTACTTGATTTAATCTATGACATGGTTACAAATCGTAAAGGACTATTATCATTTGACACTCATCTATACAACTTTCTAAATACATTAAACTTCCCCAAAAGTCTTATTGGCAATAGACAAATTCTAAAAAATTAAATGAACATGCATCATCATCATCATCATCAACATTGACACCATTAAAATATGAAGAAGAAGAAGAAGAAGATTTTAAATCAATTTTGGAAAATACTAGCACACCACTGATAGCTAGACAAAAGCGAAGACGTATCAAGTCAACGTCACCTCTCACCAACAGCCAGTATACAAAAGGGTAGCGGACGTTACACAACGTGTTTACATTCAAAATGGCTGAAGTTCTGAAAGGTGTTTATGAAAATATTGGTGAGGCGGGGAGTTTAAGTTCCCCCACCACTCTTTCCAAAGTCACTGGTGTTCACACTAAAAGTGTACAAGACTATCTACAAAATGAATCAAGTTACACTCTGCATAGAAATCATAGACTTCGTGCCAATCAATATCGAAAAACTAAAGCCTTTTACCCATTGCATATAATGCAAGCAGATCTCCTGACTCTAGATGAGCTTCAAAGACGTCACAATACACCGTACAAGTACATTCTACTTGCAATCAGTGTTTTTAGTCGCTATGCATATGCAATTCCATTGCGATCAAAGAGAGGTGTTGAAGTTGCTCAGGCCATTGAAAGTATTCTCGAACAGGATTCATATAAAAAAATTCAAACGGATCGCGGTAGTGAATTTGTTAATCCCCATGTTGCAAAAGTACTAGTAAAATATAGTACACTGCTCTATCATACTCATAGTCCTATAAAGGCTGCATTGGCCGAACGATTGATAAGAACTATTCGACTTTTAATTTCAAGATATTGTACATTGAAAAATACACCGGCTTTTATTCATGATCTTGATAAAATCATGTTGATTGATAATCAACGACCTCATCGATCATTGTCCAACTCTACGCGAACGGAAGTTCATCATTCTGATCATGATACAATTGACACCTTTCTTAAACAGTATTCCAATGAATCGGTTGTCAAGAAGAAGAAAAATAAATTCAATGTTGGTGATACTGTTCGAATTAATAGAACAACTAATGTTTTTGAAAAGGGGAATTACTTGTGGTCCACCGAACTTTTTAAAGTGGCAAAAATCCTAGACACTAAACCCATAACTTACCGCTTGCGTGATACTAAAGATGAAGAGATTCTCGGCGGCTTTTATGACTATGAACTGCAAAAAGTTAAAAATGCTAGTGAAATCTACCAAATTGAAAAGATATTAAAGACACGTACTCGCAGGGGTAAGAAACAGTTACTTGTTCGGTGGCTAGGATACAACTCTGATTTTGATTCTTGGATCGGTGTTGAAGATATTGACAATGCCCAATGATTTCTATGTAACTTTCATGTCCAACGTTTCCGATCCTCTCTACAATGACTTGAATAGAACAAGTGATTTTTGGACAAAACTCTCCCCCGCCATCAAATTTGACGGTGCGTATGAAGTGGCTCTTGTCGACTGTATTCTCAAAAATACCTATGACATCCTGAAAAAGGATCGTAAATATGATATAAAAATTAGACCCTATAATTGGCCACCACCACCACCACCTTCAGGTGATCAAGAACAAATTCAAAAAATCAATTGGATGGATTATCCATATGTTGAATTACCATACGAGGAACTCACCTGTATGAATGATTTATGTCGTTCTATTAATAAAAGAATTTCCGCTCGTAAAAAAGGAGCTTTTCATTTCAACTATTCAAAGGAGGAGGGCAAGATCTACATTAGTTCACCTATTGCCAGCGAAACGGTTATTCTCAATGATAATCTGAGAGATGTTCTTGGCTTTAAGCTCAATATAATCAATGGTAAAAGTGCCGGAAACACTAATTTCATTTTTGCTGACTACCCACCTGCCTTCTCCACAGACACTTGTATATTTCTCTACGCTTCATTTGTGGAAACATCGAGAGTCGGTAATTCAAATGTTCCCCTCCTACGAGTTCTTGAACGAAAAACCAATCAAGAGCATATTCATCACTACAATATAAAGCATCTTCAGTATATTCCCGTAAACACTTCCTATTTGGAACTCTGTCAGTTAACACTAAGAACTGAATTAGGTGATCCTCTAGCAATTTCAAAAGGCTTAGCAGTGATTACATGTCATTTTCGACCCATTGTCGGCGACAACACAATCACCTAAAATGAACAATAGGAGAATTCCATTTGTCTGTCCCGATATCGATTGCTATGTTGGTGCTTGAGTCCACGTCAAGTAGGCAATGGATTGGACTACTACAAGGGTCGTACTACAATGTCTGGCTATGGTCTTGGTAGCTGGTTTGCTAGGCTATTTCGTTCTGCACTACCCCTTGCCAGAAAATATCTTGTACCTGCTGCATCAAATTTTGCTGCCTCCACACTACAGGACTGGGGGTCGGGCAAGAATTTCAAGGAGAGTGTTAAGGAAAATATTAGATCTTCAGCAAGAGCCGTTGGTGAGCAATTAAAATCTCGACAAAATGGGGAGGGATTGAAAAGGATGCGTTCGCGTCATTCACTCATCAGTCTCCACCCAGGCAGGAAGCAAAGGACATCAACAAGGACTTTGAGAAATAAAACAACGAAGGCCAATAAGAAGAAGAAGAAAAAGATTGTTAGATCAAAGAAGGATTTCTTCTCTTAAGATGACTTATCTCCCCCACAAGGAATCATATCCATCAATCAGTTCCTCATTGAATCTATTCAATGCTGAAAATGTTGATGTCAGTGTCAAGTATGGCTACTATGAACAATTTCACCCCCAACAACCCCTCTCGGAAAATATACACTTTCAAATATTTTCCAATGAAGACTATTTCATTGATTTGTCGTCAACATTTATTGATTTAAATGTTGCGGTGAAGAAAAAGTCAGATAATACAACTCCAAATGCCGGTGATGGTCTCTCCTATGAAAACTGTATTCTACACAACCTATTCAAACAAATTAATGTATTTATTAATGGAACATTGGTGAGCACTAGCAATAATTTATCAAACTATGCTAGCTACATACAATTTATGATGATGACGCCAAAGGCGTACAAGGAGATGAGAGGACAATCATTAGGCTATGAATATCGATCAGGTGTTGATACTGACGGTGAGTTGACTACTGCAGTGACCCAGGAGTATCATCTAGTTGGAAAATTAAATCATGAGATATTCAATATATCCCAATGGCTACCCCCAATGTCAAGATTGACATAAAGCTACAGATGGCCCCATCGAATTTCATTTTGAGAAAAAACACTTCCTGCAGCACCCGATGCAAATGTCATTATCACATCGGCAATTCTCCACGTCCGAAAAACAACAAGTTATGAGCTCTGTTGCATTGGCAGTGGAAAAGCTAAGAGCCAATGGTAACAACATTAAACTTCTTGTCCCCATACGATCACCAATCAACGTCATATTGCCACCGGCTCTCGTAGCTATAGCGATTCATCATTTATCAATGGAGAAATCCCATCAAAATTGGCTTTGGCCTTTGTGAAGAGTGGCAGTGCCGTTGGATCCTGGACTGAATCCCCCCATGATTTTGATTTTTTCGGTCTATCTAGCCTTGTGTGCAAAGTGAATGGTATTCAATTGTACACTCTATCATTTGACAAAAAATCCTATAGAACTCTGTACGAGTTGACCATGCAATCCCTAGATCATGACTCTCAACTATTTGAAAATGGAATAACCGATTCAATGTTTTCAAAAAATCATGGGGTTATTGTTTTGGACCTGTCTGGCACACAGGATATGAGCATAGTACGAACAGGGAATGTACGTTTAGAGTGTACATTTGCCAATGCTCTGACTGAGAGTATCACGCTAATATCACTGAGTCGATTTGAAACCTATTGGGAAATCACACCCGACGGCAGTGTTCTACTAGACCTAGCACCATGAACACAAACCAAATAATCAACGTATTTAGTATGGATCCATACATGTCCCAGTACAAGTCCTATTGCATACCTTCGGACTTCATTGAAAAAATTCCAAGTGTTAACAATACCCTAATCATTGTTAATAGCAGTCCATCGACTTTGAAGACCGGTCATTGGCTATGCATCTTTCAAACAGTGAAGAATATTGAATTTTTTGATCCTCTTGGCCTATCGTATAAATTCTACGCTCCATACATCAGCAACTTTATGAAAGCAGGGGGAAAACCATTATTCAAAATCAACGAAGAGTACAGGATTTAACGACTAAGACATGTGGCTTTCATGCACTACTCTTTTTCATGTTCAGATGTCGTGGCTACACCTACAAGCAGTTTCTCAACATCTACGTTGACTTACCTCAATTGAACGACTTTCTAGTGGAGAATATACTTACAAGTGTATTTAATATTGATTTTAGTGCCCTAAGAATAAAATGTTCTAAAGATGTATGTGAAATTGTTTATTAATAAAAAAAAATTTATATACATGATAAAACGACTTTTCTACTCTTTAGATTTCATCCACTACTAGGTATTTGTCGACAACAACTAGTGCAGGTAGATTATCTGAATTCACAGTGTACTGATCCTGATGTACTGCAATGTCAGGGTCACATTTTCTACAGTAGAGTGTGACTTCACTCTTGTCATATCTCTTTGTATAGTCAATGATACTATTCTCATTCATTCTATAGAATTCACATGTTTCAATTTGCTTATTTGAAGCAATTTCACAAACAGTGTCCTCAAGTGTCGAATCACATTCCGTCACAGCCAAATAGAAATCAGTGGGCTTATAATCATAACACCCAGTGTCTTCACAACGATGACGTAGAAACCATATTCTTTTGTTGTTCCAACAGTTGAATCGTTGACCCGGTTCCTCCTCCCAGAATAATCTAAAACCACGACGATACCAATCTCGTAGCAATAAACTAAAATCACGGTTAGGATTCTTTCCAATCATACCGGGATATGTATTCTCCCACTGATTACATTTATCATAATGACAATTGGAGCATAGGTGGCCTCTAGGATGAGAGTCACACACCTCTTCAAGACAGGAATTACAACCTTTAATTTGTACAGCATATCCTCTATGCAATTTACACGGGTTGCATAATCTACACTTTTCATCATACTCCTCAATCATTGTGCAATTCTCACATGATGATGACCAGCTGCCCAGTGAGTACATACATAACGGACATGTATGGAACATTTTGTCATGTGTTGACACTCTCACTACCACAATGAAACTGAGCTAGCAACAACAAAAATTGTCTGAGAGAGAGAGAGAGAGAGAGAGAGAGAGGGCTAAATCATCCTTGAGCACCATCTTTCTCATGAAAAAAGTCCTAAATTTCTAAACTAATGTTTAAAAGCATATCCACAATATCATTTTGCTGTGTTGTGATCAATATATCAATAAATTGTGTAAATGCATTTGGACCACGACGTAGAAGCTTCATACAATAGTCTAATGATGGAGAATCAGTTTTCATTATATCGACAAGCATTCCCCGAGAAAATATCTTCCTTTGAATAGACAATTCTAGAAAATTGTCATCTAGAATCAAACGTTTTTCTATAAGAACTAGATTCCTCATGATTCGATCTTTCTCGAATCTATCCATTTTTTTAGAGTCCTAACTCTCTCACAACCAACTTCAGACTAACCAGAATTTTTTCTACTCTAAAAATATACGCTAGTCTACTATAGAAAGAAAAAAAATACCGTTGATTTAGAAACAATTTTATTGAACATAATTACAATAATAATATTCACTGATGCATTTTGTTCTCATCAATATATTTCGATAGGACATCTAATGCTGACCGAAGTTTATTTATATGGAGAATATTCACTTTTCCAGCAAAACATAGCTGCTCCTCCTGCTTAAATTTGCTTAATGATATCACGTATCTAGCATACATAGTGTCCCATTCAAGACATAGTCTACAACCAGCGGTTATTTCCACAGCCACATTGGGTACTCGTATATCGCTGCTGCTGTTGTCAGCTCCATCATTAATCTCCAATAATGTAAATGCACCACTCATTTTTTTCCTCTACTAATATCCTCGCAAAGAAACTATTCTCTTTGAATTCAATTCTCTTACTAATATGAATTGTAAAGAAAACTATTCCTTTTATTCAAATCCCAACCACCAATCAAGTTATACTCACTCTCTTTGAAAAAGCGTAATGCCCTGTAGAAGTATTACCTATATGCATGGGGATAGTCACTCTCTTTGAAAACCAAACCAGACTGTACCCATCAAACCAGACTATACCCACCTAACCAGATTATACCTACCAAACCAGATTATACCTACCAGAAACCTGTTTGGTACGGGGGCGTACGCAAAATAGTACCTTGGTTACTACTGGAGTGTCATCCTCAAAGACCTAATTTCCAGAACTTTCAACTACGTTGAACAAAATGGCTATCTGAAAATTTTGATTCGATGTGTTTCGGGAAATGGTGAGCGTGAGAGGGCGGTTAGTTACCCTCCAATCACTTTCGACTATTGAAAAGGGCACTAGCCCTAATTGCCCTCTGATCATTTTGACTCTCAAAAAGAGCACTAGAGCGTCTGATTACCAATCCAATGAGCCCCCTTTGAGCTTTGTATGACCACACTTTCTATAAAAACCCTATATGTCCCCATGGCACAGCTTACAATCCTTACCCTGAGGGCTGGGGGGATTTGTTATCTTCAAATACATAATTTCTAGACCTTTCTGATAGGCTTAACAAAATCGCTATATCAAAGTTTTGATTGGAAGTGTTTGGGGAAATGATAGGCATGGAGGGAGACATTTGCCCTCTGATCACTTTCGACTAATAACAAAGGCACTAGTCCTCTCAATTTCCAATCGAATGAGCCCTTTTTGAAGCTTCTACGGCAGAACTTTCTTTAAAAACTGTATATGTTCCAAGGGCATAACTTACGACCCTTGTCATGAGGGCTATGGGGGAGGATTGTCATCCTCAAAGACATAATTTCCAGACCTTTCAACTACGTAGAACAAAAAGGCCATATAAAAATGTTGATCGGAAATGTTTGGGGATATGATGGGGTTTTGGAGGGGGGATTCTCCCTCTGATTACTTTCGACTATTAAAAAGGGCATTAGCCTTCTCAATTTTAAATCAAAAGACCTCTTTTTAAGTTTTTACAACAACACTTTCTATATGACATTATATGCCCCCAGGGCATAACTTACAACCTTAGCCCTGAGGGCTGTTGGAGGTCGTCATACTCAAAAACATAATTTTTGGACCCTTCAACTACGTTCAACAAAATTTCTGTATCAAAATGTTGATCGGAAGTGTTTGGGGAAATGACGGGTATGGGGGGGGCATTCGCCCTCCAATAATTTTTGACTCTTAATGAGGGCACTAGCCCTCTCAATTCCCAACTGAATGTGTCTTTTTTGAAGTTTCTACGACAACGCTGGCAAATACCTAATTTCCAGAACTTTCAACTACATTGAACAATATGGCTATCTCAAAATTTTAATTGAATTTGGGGAAATGGTAGGCGTGAGAGGGGGGTTAGTTACTCTCTAATCACTTTCAACCATCAAAAAGGGCACTAGCCCTTTCAATTTTCAATTGAATAAGCCCTTTCTGAATTTTTATGACAACGCTTTCTATAAAATCCTCATATGCCCCCAGGGCATAACTTACAATGCTTGCCCGGAGGGCTGTGGGGGTTGTCATCCTCAAGACATAATTTCCAGAACTTTCAAATACGTTGAACAAAATGGCTATCTCAAAATTTAAGTTGTATGTGTTTGGGGAAAAGGTGGCGTGAGAGGGGGGTTAGTTGCCCTCCAATTACTTTCGACTATTAAAAAGAGCACTAGCCCTTTGATTTCCCAATCGAATGCGCCCTTTTTCAAGTTTCTACGACAAAGCTTTTGCACTTGCGCTGTTGCGCTGCCTATGATGATACACATTTCATACCACGCGAATAGGGTCTGTGCAAATATGTCACAAGCTCGTGATGTGTACATCGAAATCGCGCATGCGCGAAGGCGGAGTATGAATCTTGTGCGCTTTTAAATGTGTTTCAGTTTTTTTTTTGTTTTTTTTTTTTAACGGAGAGTATAGCCTTTGTCGATACTGTATATTCTCTCTACTGTGGCTAGGAGTGCTATCAGTATGACATGAATTCTGTAATTTTGACAGGAATTCAATGTAGATGATAGGCTGGCAGTGGAAGCTCATAAGCGACAAAATTTATTACGTTGACAGCTTTCTTGCCTTGTTTTCATTTCATATGTAGTAATTTGTTTGCATTAAAAATTTTTGACGGATTGATGGTCGAAACTGTGGTAAAATTTTAATGAGCCACTCAAGTGAGTACGTGGAAATTTTGTCATGAATTTGATCGTTTGTATGAAACTTGAAGACACGGTGCTTCGCTTCACTGCAGTTTATGTAGTGAAACAAGGCGTAGTGAAGAATCAGAAGCTTTTGGCATATTAATTGTATAAAATAGTTCGCCTTGTGCAAGAATGTTGTAACTGACACCCCTAGTCAAAATTGAGTTACAGACCCTACCAGAGTTATTCTTTACGAGCTTTCTAATGGTGCAGTTCCTTTGGTTGTACGATGCCTCCCGGCTGAGTAAATAAAAAATTCAACTTCATCGTAAGTGCATGTTTTTCGCTTTTATGAAAGCGGAAATTTTCGTAACTAACCGGAGGATTAACCTCCGGTAAGTTAAGACATCAAATGAACAAAGTTTGTTCAACAAATGAACAAAGTGCTGGATTTTCAGCAGGCCTTCAAGATCTATAAATAAGCTAATGATCCATTTTCCAAAGTTACACAATTTCAGTTTAAACAAGGCTACTCATAGGAGTCGGTTACAAACTGCCATTTTCTGACGAATCAGTCTCTGAAATAAACATTGCTGTGGAGGGTAAACTTAAGGCAAGGAAAGACACTTCTTCGACAAAAGTGGTTGAGTTTCTTGTTGTCCCAAAGCTGGTGGATTTCTAGCCTGTTATTCTTATTGAAAAAATCAAAGATGTGCGATGAGCCAGTCCTCCTCGTATTTAAAGGTAACCCTAAATATAATATTACAATGGACAGAAAAATTAAATTGATCTTTTACAAACGGAAGTAAAGGGTGAAGTTTTAAAACTGAACATACAGAAATTTTCCTATACATGAGAGGGACCACCCCCATCCTAAGCCCCCCACTATTTATGGTATTTTTTTTATTATTTTTCTACATAGACTATACTCGCAACAAACATAAAGCGCAAAGGCAGGAGGCTGCAAAGGATGGTAGCCCGCCATTTTTTGTTATAGGACCATGTATGTTCTTTTAAGTTTTAACGTCGTTACCATCATTAGAAAAGACGTACTTTTTGTTTCATCAATACTCGAACATCTATCACTAATCAATTCCCATAGGATGGACTTGTTTTACTAAGTTCTGTAAAACATTGGAACAAATGTATAAAGCCCTGTTATATAGGTATTTTTTGGAAGTGACTCCTTTTTGTCCGTGGACACTTGCAATTGGACCCCTGATTATATTATTTTATAGTTTGACCGAGAGTTTAGTACGCACATAGTTTCTCAAAGGTTTTATTCAAAATATGCTTCTTGGATATAAAAAAATAATAATAAGAGGCTGCAGTGCTTTAGAATGATTGTCGCAGGATTAGCAAATCCTTCTAATTGCATCGAGAACCTGCGGTGTTTCACTTTTCCTATAATATCATTATTCGTTAGCAGACTTACATGTGATTACTTTTGACGGTTGATCATATGCTATCAGTTACAGTATATTTCTCACACAATACAATAGAAATAGTTTGTCTTCCCGATAAAACCAGAAACCATATTTATTAACTTTCTCATGGAGAGAAAAAATTCAAGCTTAGAAATTAGAAATTAAGTTCACACGGAAGTGTATCTAACCAGGAAGCTCACCATAATGGAACAGGATAAACATTTCTAATACTTCCGGTAACTATGGAGAGTAAATATAACAACGTCAGTTCTATATGTAATGGATATTAAATACTTTCAAATACAGTAACATCTGTTGCAAGTAGGGGCACAAATCGAGGGAAAAATATGGAACAATGTCTCACCTAGGTTGGAACATTCCCGATTTGGTGAAGTATATTTCTAAGACGTTGGATCCACCAAGATGTTTTACCACAACATTTAAGGCAAAAAGACTAGTTTAGTGGTTCAATAAAAACCGTTTTCCAAAAAAGTTTCAAAAGAAAAACAATGAGCGACAGCATCTAAAACTAGCAGAAACCAAGTCATATAGCAAGATTAGATATTTACATATAAAAAAAAAATCGCCATTACAAGCCCAAAGGGCCGAATTTGTTGTCGGGGTAAAAAAACAAGACAAAATATAAAAAAGTAAAGAAAATAGAACTCTCTAAAGGACACAAAATTAAATTGACAGAATGAATAATTCGTTCATTGATACTTGTTTAAAACCGCCATTTTGTCAAATTTGTCAAAAAAAAATTAAACATGTAAAAAGTCAAACTAAAGCAAACATAAATGATAAATAACCAGGAACAAATAAATGAAAACTAAAACATGCAAAAATGATTTATCAAGTCAAACTTAAAATGAACTGAAATTAACATGTGTGAGATTGGGGCTACTGCCCCTCGAACCCTCTAAAGGCTAGAATGCCACTGCACTTAATTAAAAACAATATGTACTCTTGATATGTACTCTTGATTGTGTACAAAAAAGAGCCCATTAATGCCTATATCCAACTTTTAAAAAGAACATTGGAAATTTTGAAGCAATCTCTATAGTTACTTGAAGCATTACTTTGAATTTTACTTTCTTTTAACAACTTTTTTTTTATTTCTTTTTTTTCCAAATTAACTTAGTTAGTTTTAATTTCTAATATTTCATTATATGTTAGTTGTGGCAATATCTAAAAAGTTATTTCAGCTTTTCTGCTCAAGAGCTAAAATTTTTGAATGCCTTTTAGATTTTAGGCAAAATGTGAACATTCAGCCAAAATGTCGTAATTTTTGTACGCATATATAATCATAGTTTTATCTTAGTACTTTGGAGTAAAGGGGGGGGGGGCAGTTTCAATTATGCATATTGAAAATATTTTGGCCTCTTACGATGCTTAAGCCATCCTGAACTCAATTCTGTGGTATCTTACTCCACCATTTTATTAAACAAAAGAATTATGTTTGTTGTAAATGTTAGTGTTTTTAATATATGAATGTCTAAGTTATTTATAAAAATAGTTTAAACAAAGTTTCAGATATCACAAATCTATAAATCAAAACGTCCAATATATTTTACAATCATTCATGTTCCCTTGGCTTGTTTATGTATCTTGTAGAATTCAAGCCTATCCAACAGAACAAATTCGATTTTTGCTTTAGGAATCGATAGAACCAAATTTTTCCACATTTTTCAAAAAATGTTGGTCTTCTTTTGGAGTTTTGGTTCGAAGTTTTTTTTTGTGCATTGAGGGCCTTTTGGCCCAAGGACTTCTGGTTATAAGTTCCAAGCTGACTGGAAAACAAGAATTTTGTTCCGTTTTAGGACTCATTTTTGGGGGGAGCTCGTGCAACTTATCTAAAATTAGTTTTATATAAAAGCGCTCTCATTGACCTAGAACATACAGATATAGATTGTAAGCCGTTCAGAAGCAGATTTTGTTGGTCCTTCTTTGGGCCCTTTTTTCCTGACCCAAACTGTGTCCCCTTGGCCCACAGGCTTACATATGCAAGTTTCAAGCTTTTCAAAAAGTTTTTAACATTATAGTGAATTTCATCATTGTTGACGTTTTACAAATAAAACACCACAATGTTTGAAATCCATGCTAGTTTTCAATCAAGGTCCAATGACATTCAAACCATTCAGAGCATATGAGAGAGGAAAAAGAGATGTCACTGCTGTTAATTGTTAATTGCAAACCTTGGTTAGTCTTGGGGTACTTTTTTTTATTTTATTTTTTGCTGCGTTGTTGTCGATGTTATGACAAATAAAAATATGCTACACACTATTATTATTATTTTATATTGCTAGACACTACTGTAAACACACTATTATTTTTAGATTTATAATTACTTGATTTATTAGGTAAGTGCTTATGTGGACTTACGCCCGACTGTAAACCCTCACAAGGTTTTCTCCAGCGGGAAAGTGTTGCTTTTCTTTATTTATTTTTGATTGTTAAAAATAAAACTTGAACTTGAAATCTACTCAAAATATTTATCCATAGTAGCATCTGTAATCTTTATGTTTGAGATGATTATTCCTTTTAGTTTCCGCTCAGTTGAGATTTCGTTTATTCCTCTTAAACAATCTTTGTTCGTTTTAAGCTTGAATTATTATGTGGCTTTATTTTTGGTCTTTTTAGTTTGGAATATGGCTCTTTACTTTTCTTTCAAAAGCTCTTTTTTGAAAAAGTGTTTTAAACTTAATTTCTGTTTGTTTTTTCAAGCTGTATAGTTTTACTACTAGTTAATTGTAGGAAAAATTACAATTTGTAGACATCCTTGGACATACAGATAACTACTACAGATAAGTAAAGAGCCATATTAAAGCCAATTACAAACTTAATAATAGTTTAAGCTTGAAATGAACAATAATTTCTATGAACAAATGAATAAAACCCAAAACGAACAGAAGTTATAATGAACGATCACATCAAACATAGAGACAATAGATATGATTGGATGAATAAAAAATAAAAAAAACTTTTTCGCATGCTGACCAATGGTGTACGTTGCACAGATACCGATCTCCTGATTCAATTCCTTCGGCCGGGAGTGGAATGCGTGGTTGGGGGCAAATCATCCGACGCTTTTCCCCCAGGTTTCTCCAGGTACCCATCTAAAGCTGGGTCGACTCTGAATTAGCTTACAGGGTCGCACAATTGACTCCCGTTCCAAACCAAATAACCAGCAACACCAGGCCTCGAACCCCTGACCTTAATATTCCAAGTATTGGATGAATAGCTGAATCCTAGTAAAAACAGACATTAAAATGAATAATCAAAGCAATATTTCAAGTATTGGATGAATAGCTGAATCCTAATAAAAACAGACATTAAAATGAATAATCAAGGCAATTTTAAACAAACAAAAGTCACTGCAAATAAAAGTAGCACTAATGGCCCCCCTAGACCTTCTAAAGACAAGAGCGTCATTTGTTATTTACTGAAAACAAAGTATATTTTAAACAGTCTCTCTTTTCTAATTATAATATTGAAAGTCAGAACTACTAAGACCTTTAAGAATTCATATGATTTTATTTTGAATAATCAGTCTAATTTCATAACTTCTTTACTGTAATCTTGATTATTATCGTGATGTTCTTTTTTGTTGTTGTCGGTGCTTTGACGAATAAGAGCGCAATATATATCGTTTTCTGTAAAATTCAAATGCTACTTAATTCGTTTAGAAGGTTTAAGAAGGGGGAGAGTGTGTGACTCCCCCTTATTACCAGTAGCTCTTATTAATAACATCATAAAGTGTACATCTGTCTGTCTATTTGTCCCTCCAATGATTTGTAGCTGGAAACGCAACCTTTTTAAATATAAATAACCTATGCATTTTAGACCATAGAGTGCAATAAATAGTTCAAAACTTGGTGACTGTATAAATACTTTTATTTATTTTAATAAAATTAAACTATTAGAGCTTAAGAAAACTAATAGAGGCTTACAAGCATTTGCGAGTGCTGATGTTAAACGATGATGTTTGCGTCTAATTAATTAGACGCAATCATTTTATTAATTAAACTTAAGTTTAAGATGCTCAAAAGAGAAATAATGAAAAGAAAACAACAGAAGATCAAGACAGAAAAGAAGTTAAGCAGCTGAAAAAAAAAGGAAAGCCACAAGGAAAGGAACAGAAGAGCGGATTTCTCTTTGCTATTGTCCTTAGTTTGTTTTGTTAGAATTCCTTACTGAAGAGCATCGCTAGGCTGCAGATCATATTTTTTAACCTTTTTATTTCTAGAAATTTCAGCCATCTTATTACATACCGTATAACCTTTGCTTTAGGCAATGAGAACTGGATGAGTTGGGTGGTTAGTCCCCCCCCCCCATGCAAACTTAAAAACAAATCGATTTGAAGTAAACCTTGCATCATCTTTTGTTGCCCGTACCAGCCATTGTAAACTGGATGCCTGGTTCACAAAACTGTTCTAAGTCAATTAACATCAATCCTAAGTCAGCGAAACGAATTTCTATTTTTTTTTTTCCGATATGTTTAGTTTAAGGGAAATATTGTTGACCATTTATTGTTTACTTTTTTCATGTTCATATTGTCACATAATCGGTTCTTATCCAGCCACAGTTTCTTTCTTCGTGAAAATTCATTTTCAAAGTTTAAACGCCAGATTTTATTTTATTTAGTATTTCTTATTCTTTGTGAAAACAAAAGTCCACTGAGATAGAAAGGTATTGGGCGTTTAAAAATCTCCAGTCGGCCATGCCTTACTGCTCTTTTACTTCCTTCCTGGGAGATGGACGTTCTACCTGGCCGCTTTGCTTCCGGATTACTTCCTCTACTTCCGCAGTTTCCGGGGAGTCTGCACTCCTGGTTCCGCATCTCTAAATTAAGCACAGAGAAAAACGACACGCAAACTAAAAATGATTCAAATTGACAGCCATAAATTCTCAGGGTCTTACACAGAGCCGGGACCTCCTAACTGGTTTGTTGTAATGAACCACCTTTTGTAGGGTTACTACAAATTCCACAATAAAATAGTAATTGTACGTCAATGTTCTGTGCTTGCAATGAAACAACCATGGGAACAACACAAATACAAAGTTACATGCAAAGAACAGTTAATACTCGGTGCAAGAATACGAATCTGTTCTTCAATAGGCATCCCTTCTTGGAACACAAGTTCAAAAATTTGATAAAAAGTATTTAATATCCACCATAGTCAAACAGTTCGTGGTAACGAACTGTAAGTAAGGAGCGACCCGGCTCAATGGTAACCGAAACTCTAAAAAACGGAATTTTAATACCAATAGATACATTAAAAGAATCAGATTTTAATTCTGATTTCAAATATATAATTTTTATCAAGATGAATCTCACCTATCAAGAGTTACGCGCCTGAGAAAATTTGGCTGATTTTCGAAAAAATGGCGAAAGACCCCCTAAAAGTTATAAAACCTTAATGAAAATCACAACATCATATTCAGCGTATAAGAGAACACTACTGTAGAGGTTTCAAGCTCCTATCTACAAAAATGTGGAATTTTCCATTTTTTGCCAGAAGAAAGATCACGGATGCGTGTTTATTTGTTTTTGTTTTTTTCCCCAGGGGTGATCGTATCGACCCGGTGGTCCTAGAATATCGTGGGAGGGCTCAATGGAACGGAAATTAAAAGTTCTAGTGCCATTTTTAAGTGACCAAAAAAAATGGAGGGCAACTAGGCCCCCTCCCACGCTCATTTTTTCCCAAAGTCACCTGATCAAAATTTTGAGATAGCCATTTTGTTCAGCATGGTCGAAAATATTATAACTATGTCTTTTAGGATGACTTATTCCCTCGAAGCCCCAGGGGGAGGGCTGAAAGTTATGAACTTTACCCAATGTTAACATATAGTATTGGTTATTGGGAAGTATACAGAAGTTTTCAGGGGGAATTTTTTCTGGTAGTGGGGGGTGGGGGTGGGTCGGGGGTTATATGGGAGGATCTTTTCATGAAGGAAGTTTTCATGGGGGAAGGGACATTGCTATGAAGGGGCCACCGGATATCCCATCATTATTTTAAAAAAAAATCAGAAATTAAATATAAAAAAACAATTTTTTCAACTGAAAGTAAGGAGCAACATCAAAACTTAAAACGAACAAAAAAATATTATCTATATGATTGGGTTTACCTTCTAGTCAATGCCTCGCTCTTTAAGCCAAAGATTTTTTAGTACTTTCATAAGAGCTATTTATTCTGATTAACGGCCTTTGTGATTAAGGGGTCATTTTTAAAGAATTGGAACAAAATTCGAACTTTAGCTTAAAGAGCAAGGTATTGAATAGGGGGCAAACTCCCTAATATACGTATTAAAAATATATGAATATAGAAGTTCGTTACGTAAGTTAATTCGTAAGTTACGTATATTTGTTACTAATAAAAACGTTCGTAAATAAAATTCAACAAGTTTTGAGAAAGCCATTTACCCAAATAAAAGTAAAATTAATATGCAAATTTCGTTTTAATTATTCATGCACGGTGAGCCAAAATCAAAACCTGCATTAATTAAAAAACGTTCACAAATGAAATAAAAAAAAGCAAGTTTTTTTAACTGAAAGTAAGGAACGACGCTGAAACTTAAAACGAACAGAAATTATTCCGTATATGAAAGGGGCTGTCCCCTCCTCAACGCCTCGCTCTTTACGCTAAAGTTTGACTTTCTCACAACTCATTTTTTTTAAACAATAAAATTTTGTTAAAATTGCAAATTTTTTAAATTAACTTTAACGAAATTCACACCATCAGATTCAGCTTATAAACGAACATTATTAAATAAGCTTCAAACTCCTATCTACAAAAATGTGGAATTTTGCATTTTTAATTAACTTTAACGAAAATTACACCATCACATTCAGCTTATCAGAGAACCCTATTAAAGAAGTTTCACGCTCCTATCTGCAAAAAGGTGGAAATTTGCATTTTTTGCTCGAAGAAAGATCACGATGCGTGCCCTCCAAAAAATGGAGGGCAACTAGGCCCCCTCCCACGCTCATTTTTTTCTCAAAGTCACCCAATTAAAATTTTGAGATAGCCATTTTGTTCAGCATAGGCAAAAATCTAATAAATATGTCTTTTAGGATGACTTAATCCCCCACAGTTCCCAGGGGAAGGGCTGCAAGATATGAACTTTGCCCATTGCTTACATATTGTATTGGTTATTGGGAACTATACAGACATTTTCAGGAAGAATTTTTTTCTGGTGGGGGGGGGGGCTGGAGGAGGGGGTTACTCGGGAGAATCTTTCCGTGGAGGAT
Source organism: Artemia sinica (assembly GCA_027921565.1). Taxonomy (NCBI): domain Eukaryota; kingdom Metazoa; phylum Arthropoda; class Branchiopoda; order Anostraca; family Artemiidae; genus Artemia; species Artemia sinica. The sequence continues at coordinate 40,294,102 of CM051262.1, read as the reverse complement.
GTTTCTTTGGGGTAAGGGACATTTCTATGAAGGTTGCGCCGGATTTCCAAGCATTATTTAAAAAACAATCAGAAATTAAATTAAAAAAAAACAAGTTTTTTCAACTGAAAGTAAGAAGCAACATTAGAACTTAAAACGAACAGAAAGTATTACGTATATGAGGGGGTTCTCCCCCAAGTCAATACCTCGCTCTTTACGCTACAGTTTTTTTTAGTGCTTTCAAAAGAGCTATCTATTCTAATTAAACGGCCTTTGTGATTCAGGGGTTTGTGAATTAATTTTTTTTTTAACTTTTAACGTAAAGAGCGTGGTATTGACTAAGGAGAGAACCCCCTCATATACGTGATAGCATATACGTAATAAAAAAAACAAGCGATACGGCTCAATAGTAATCGAAACTTTTAAAAACAGAATTTTGATGTCAATAAATGTATCAAAAGAATGAGCTTATAATCCTGATTCTAAATATATAAATTTTATTAAGTTTAGTATTACTCATCAAAGGCTACGAGCCTGAAAAAATTTACTTGATTTTTTAAAGAGGGAGGAAACATCCCCTACAAGTGAAAGAATTTTAATGAAAATCCCACTGTCAGATTCAGTGTATCACAAAACCCTATAACATAGGTTTCAAGCTCATATCTGCAAAAATCTGCAACTATATCTGCAACGTATTTTTTGCCAGAAGAAAAATATACGAATATAGAAGTTCGTTACGTAAGTTAATTTGTAAATTACGTCAGAACCAAATTTAGAGACAGCCATTTAGCAAAAGAAGAGTATAATTTTTATGCAAATTTTGTTTACTTATTCAATGACGGTGAGCCAAAATAAAAGCTGCATTAACTAAAAAACGATCAGAAATTAAATAAAAAAAACAAGTTTTTTAAACTGAAAGTAAGGAGCGACATTAAAACTTAAAACGAACAGAAATTATTCCGTATATGAAAGGGGCTGTCCCCTCCTCAACGCCTCGCTCTTTACGCTAAAGTTTGACTCTGTCTCACAACTTTATTTTTTAAAACAATAAAAAACTTTAGCTTAAAGAGCGAAGCGTTGAGGAGGGGACAGCCCCTTTCATATACGGAATAATTTCTGTTCGTTTTAAGTTTTAATGTCGCTCCTTACTTTCAGTTTAAAAAACTTGTTTTTTTTTATTTAATCTATATAATAGCATCGATTTAATGAAGAGCGATAACCGTCCTATTTACTAAGTTTTCCCCCAAGCGGCTTCATATGAAAATGGCTAGTCGTATAAACTTGTGTGTGTGTGTGTGTGTATATATGTTACGGTGAATGTCCAAAATCTGGTCAATGTGAACACTCACCGGTGAATTTTCAAAATTCATTTGTCTCTGTTTGGATTCAATTAGCTTTGCGAGTCAGCTTTTTCAGTCTTATTCAACCTATGATGGTAAAAGTTAAAGTTAGGTTAGATTATTTTAGTTAGGTTGGGTTATGTTAGATTAAGTTAGTCTAGGTTAAACTTGGTTTTAAATATCAGAATTGGGTTAAAAACCTAACTTAAGCTAACCAAAACCAACCTAACCTCTTCAAACCGAACTTAATCTACTCTAACCTAATGTGTCATCATCAAACCTTGCATTAAATTGAAAAAATTGACTGGCAACGCTGACTAAATCCAAGGAGAAAAAAAGGTATTTCGGACATTCACCGGTGAATGTCGACATTAACCAATTTGCGGACATTCACCGTAACATATATACATAAACATTAAGGACACCCTAGACGGTCAATCATTTTGATCAAAAGCTTCCGTCAGTCAATTGATTAAAGCATGATTGACCGTCTAGGTAATTTCAGAGACCACACTGCCTTTCCATGACGATAAAATAAAAGTTCAAAATAAGAATAAAATCCTTTTTAATAGACAGTGTATAATAAATTTCAAAAAAAATACCAAATATTTCGGTCACACATACAGTGACCGTCGGTCACTGTATATATCTGGTATATATCTGGTATATCTGACCGAAATATCTGGTATTTTTTGTGAAATTTATTATACACTGTCTATTAAAAAGGATTTTATCCCTATTTTGAACTTTTATTTTATTGACCGTCTAGGAACCGATTGATTCATTCAAACTTTCCATCAATCACCATCAACGCTTGACTCGAGCTTCAAACAGGTCCTAGACGGTCAATAATGCTTTAATCAATTGACTGATGGAAGATTTTGATCAAAACGATTGACCGTCTAGGGTGTCCTTAAGAGAGCTCCATGCACTACCCAAGAGATAAAGATTTGGGCTAAAACCCTGAAGATCTTCTTTTCTTTGTCGTTTTATGCTTCACATCTGGTGGAGTTATTTTTCTTGTTAATGGGAATGCAAGACATACTAATTAAACCCAACCAAACAAACTAAGGTTTAGATGGTAAAATCTGACATATGGCAAACGATCCCACATCATAATAGCTCCTAAGATTTACCTGTAAATTGCCACGTGCCGAGACATGATACCTTTAATAAGGTGTTAAAAACTCATAATGGGGGGTCGTCTCCGGTCTAAGAAAAGTAAATTATGCTGCAGGATTGCAAAATAATTTATTTATTAATAATTTTCAAACCCTTAGTATTCTCTCTTTACTTCTTTTATGTCAGTTTTGCGACTATTTTGCCGTCTTTGTTAATCAACCACATACCTTTTGAAATAGATTCTTCTGTATGTGCCTGTAGGACTTAGAGGCAGGAAAGTCACTGACGGAAAAATACGGATAGTGATTACGTTCCCATTTTGGAAGGTATGTTTTTTCCAAGAAATATTTTTTAAAGGATAAAATATATCACTAATTTTAGACCACTTGCCCTGCTAACCTCTACCACATATAGATTCTTATCATTTATCAAACAGTTCGTGGTAACGAATTGTAAGTAAGGAGCGACCCGGCTCAATAGTAACCGAAACTCTAAAAAACGGAATTATGATACCAATAGATAGATCAAAAGAATCAGGTTTTTATGCTTATTTCAAATATAAGAATATTTGCCTTATTTAAAAAAAGGGGGAAACAACCCCTAAAAGTCTTGGAACTTTAATGAAAAACACACCATCAGATTCAGCATATCAGAGAACCTTACTATAGAAGTTTCAAGCTCCTATCTGCAAAAATGTGGAATTTTGTATTTTTTGCCAGAAGAAAGATCACGGATGCGTGTTTATTTGTTGTTTTTTTTTTCCCAGGGTGATCGTATCGATCCAGCAGTCCTAAAATATCGTGAGAGGACTCATTCGAACGGAAATTAAAAGTTCTAGTGCCGTTTTTAAGTGACCAAAAAATTGGAGGGCAACTGGGCCCCCTCCCACGCTTTTTTTTCCCGAAGTCAGCCAAACAAAATTTTGAGATAACCATTTTGTTCAGCATAGTCGAAAATCTAATTAATATATATTTAAGGATGACTTAATCCCCCACACTTCCCAAGGAAGGGCTATAAGTTATAAACTTTGCCCATTGTTTACATATAGGCTAGTATTGGTTATTGGGAAGTATACAGGCGTTTTCAGGAGGATTTTTTTCTGGTGGGGGGGGGGCTTGGAGTAGGGGTTACGGGGGAGAATTTTTCCATGGAGGATGTTTCCTTGGGGGAAGGGACATTTCTATGAGGGGGGCGGCCGATTTCCAAGCATTAATTAAAAAACGATCAGAAATTAAATAAAAAACAAGTTTTTTTTCAACTGAAAGTAAGGAGCAACATTAAAAATAAAACGAACATAAATTATTACGTATATGAGGAGGTTCGCCCCCAATTCAATACCTCGCTCTTTACGCTAAAGTTTTTTTAGTACTTTCAAAAGACCTATCTATTCTAATTAACCGCCTTTGTGGTTCAGGGGTTTGTGATTCGAACAAAATTCGAACTTTAGCGTAAAGACCGAGGTTTTGAATAGGGGACGAACTCCCTAATATACGTAATAAAAACATACGAATATAGAAATTCGTTACGTAAGTAAATTCGTAAGTTACGTCAGAACAAAATTTCGAGAAAGCCATTTAGCCAAAAAAAGGAAATTAATATGCGAATTTCGTTTTAATTATTCATGTACGGTGAGCCAAAATCAAAGCTGCATTAATTCAAAAACGTTCAGAAATTAAAAAAAACAAGTTTTTTTTTAACTGAAAGTAAGGAGCGACATTAAAACTTAAAACGAACAGAAATTATTCTGTACATGAAAGGGGCTGTCCCCTCCTCAACGCCTCGCTCTTTACGCTAAAGTTTGACTCTTTCTCACAACTTTATTTTTTAAAACAATAAAAAAACTTTAGCGTAAAGAGCGAGGCGTTGAGGAGGGGACAGCCCCTTTCATATACGGAATAATTTCTGTTCGTTTTAAGCTTTAATGTCGCTCCTTACTTTCAGTTAATTTTTTTTTATTTAATATATCATGGACTGAACAGATGCTTATTAATCGTGCCGTTCCAAACACACTTAATTGTCAAAATTAAAACAGATTATCTAAAAGAAAGTGTTGAATACCTGCGATTCTATAATACATTTAATATTAGGTTATACGGAAAATGATGGCACTTATTGGTTTTTGAAAGTGAACAAATCGAAAAAGAGACGTTTGTGGGGTTGTCAGGCTTCAGCAGTCGATAATAAAAGGACTAATTTTCTATCCTACACAAATCCTGAAAACCTACGTGGACATATTCAAGACTCACGCACTTTAACTTTATAAATTAAGAAATTTTCATAAATAAAAGACAAACAGAAAAATAAATAGTCTTGGTATGTTCCCGTCCCCAAGACGAAGAGTTTCGACATTTCCATTACTCTGGCAAAATGTAGCAATTTCGATCCGAAGCGTCCATTTTTGGATCACAAAGATGCTACATAAGCAAATTTACCAATTTTTGGCCTTCCAAAGATGAGTTCGTCTCAACCCTTCCCCTTGAGCACCACGACCGAAACCGCATTCTATTAAATATAGTCTTGCAAAATATAGTCTGGATAAGTCTTGCAAAGAATATGGATGAAGAAACAATCCAATTGGCAACCAAATACAAATACAAAAGAGACAAAGGGCATTCAAAGACAAGAAGGGTAGCCGATTCACAGAGGGTCAAAAATACGTGCAAAGCAACATATTGTCTGATCATAGGCAGCGCAATAGTGCTGGCTAAGTAATGAGCAATGTGGGCAGGAGCAAATTCTCAGCATTTTAATGAAGGGGGGGGGGACAAGTGGGGTCCATATCCGGATAGTAAAAGAAACAGGGAATATATAACAAAAATTATCTTCATTTTTTTTGGGGGGGGGGGGCAGTTGCCCCCCCCCAAACGACGTCCCTGGATATGGTCACAATGTGTTACTTTTTTTTATCTTAGACCAGAAGGAGTATCGAAGGAGTTGTCACAGAAACTTTGAAAAGGGCTCATTTGATTGGAAATTGAAAGGGCTAGTGCCCTTTTTAATAGTCGAAAGCTATTGGAGATTTTGTCATACTACTCATGTTAGTTTTTGCTCGTTTTGAGTTTGACTCGACCATTCATTGTAATTTCTGTTCGTTTTGAGTTTCATTTATTTATTGACAGTGGTTTGTGGTAGTTTTGCGCTTGGAAGACTATTTGAATTTATCTCTGTTCATTTTTGGCTAAATGGAGCTCTTTACTTTTCTTTGAAAATTTGTTTGTGGAAAAAGTTTTTTAAATTAATATTCGAAAAAAGACGCATTTCTGGCAAAGGTTTTTTTTATTTAACGTTAGCCTCTCCTTAAGATTATAAACTGGATTTCATCTACTCAGTAAAGGTTTATGCAGATACAACCTTAAACAGAGATTACCTTTTCACACGAACCTTTACTTACTTTAGAAACTGGCTATTTCTTTTGGATCCTTAATTCATTTTGTAATCAAAAGCTTTTCTTCCATCATAGTGTTTATTTCAACTGGGAAATAAGCTGAAGCGTTTCTAATTTACTGCCTCAAGGTGATTATCCTTGGTAATACCTTGAATACGAACCACGCCCAAAGAGTTCACAAAAAATATGTGCAATTTAGTAAAGGAAATCTCTTAAGGGTGGGGTTTGGTGTAATTTCGGTAAGAGGGACAAATTTGGATAGAAGACCTCGGTTTTATCTATTTGATAGTCAAGAAAAATGATGACCTCATTCTAGCAAAGTCACGAAAAAGCATGATGAACTGACAAGCAAAATATCCCCGCTGTGTTGGAAATGTCTTTCTTTTTCACTTTTTATTTTTGGGGGCTCCCTATTAATTAATTGAAACGGTTAGCTTGAATATTAAAGATAAAAGTAAGACATGTCACAAAAACTCAAATCCACTGGTCAATTCTGTACTAATAGAAAGAGGAAGACAAAGCACAATCATCACAATTATAATTGTATTGAATAAATTAGAGTTGCTGATGGTGCTTCTTTGTCGTTCTTGTTGTGTGCAATCAATGTAAAGACTTGGATTTAGAGACAGGCTTGGGTCCTTCTACGTCTGCTGATTATGATAAAGTGTAAGGTTGACTCCTCAGGTCCCACCGGCCGCAGTTTTTCCTTAAATTGTTTGTTTTGGCTCCACCTCAAGAAATCTATCGCGGCCTAGGAACTTTTGATTTATCTCAAAATATACAACACGAAATATTGCAGACTTAGATATTTATTGCTGGTTTGATGACTTGTTGAATTTTGTGTTCGTGTTAGATATTATAATAAGAGTTGTCCTAAACATGAGGAGGGCTGTCGTCTTCTAAACCCTCTCTGGACGTTATAGTCTAGCTTTTGTTGTACAATGCTTTGAAAACATTGGCTCATTTAGAGGTAGTCTATTTGCTTCGCAAAATGAAGCAGGATTTTCGTAAATATGAGAAAGATGGCCACACAATCAGACATTTTTCTCAAGTGATTCATGGCATCGAATGGTAGGCTAAATAAAAAGTGATTCTTTGTCATTGTCATTAGATTCCGAAAATCGAAAAACTACTTGTTTTATAATACTATGTAAATCAAAATAATCTACTTTCAGCATTGATTCCAAGTAAGTAAAATTCATTAAGCTTTGGCTTAGAAATGAAACACTTTTAGCATGAACATTTGTAGAATGTTATGAGAAAGAAGGGAAACACTCCATGAAATTGACAAGATTTCTTTACAAATTGTAATAAAAATTCCAAACTCGTGAAAGACCAGAAACGGTGCCTGTAACTCCCTTCCTATCAAAATGCAAAATTCCAGGGTTACAAACAAGTGCTCATTTGTGTGTTGGTGTGCTTTTTCTCCAGGGGTTATTGTATTGAAACTATGCTGTGGTCATACAATATTGTGAGAGGGCCCATTTGAATTAAAATATAAGTTTCTAGCGCTGTTTCAAGTATTTAAACATTTAACAAATTGTGTGAACAATATAAATTGAATTTAAAATTTAAATTTCGCTGAAAACATACGTTATACCCAAATTAATTATAGATATGAATTAATTTGAATGAAGAAACAAGACAGGAAACAAACAGAAGCTATTAAACAGGGGTGCCAAACTGAAAAAGAACATAATTTAGCGCCATTGTGGGGATGTTAACACCTCTGAAACCCCACAAAAGGCTAGATTGTAGTTAGCACTCCGCCGAAAACCAGATAGATTACTTGAAGTGAAAGCTTTTGCAGAACCAAGTGTTCCTTCTATAAATTTGGAAGGGATTATTTTAAAAAAAGGAGACAAGTGAAGAAAATAAGTTATTCTTAAACACTCAAAATAAAAATAATTGCCCCTTATATTTTGTTTCGTAAAAATTTTTCACAAATAAACAGGATCCTGCTGCCCCTCAAAGCCTCAAATAGGCTAAAGTGTCATCCGCGCTTTATGTTAAACTAAATAAATAGCTTAGAAAGAAAGTTTAGTTTGGTCAGTTATTTTTTATACACTTAAAGGGATACATTTTAGAACAAAGATTGTTGTAAATATTTAATATCAAGTAAACAACATTAAACTGATTGTTACGAATATATTTAAGTTGAAAAAAAAAAGAATTCAAGTGAATTTGAGCAGGATTTTATTTTTAACACTTAACGGTTTTTTTTTGGTTTTTTTCTATGTATTATTGCTAGGTTGGCGAATATGTTTTAGCAATAGCATTAGTTGATGATAATTGACCACAGAGGCGTGGTATTATTAGCTGCACCGGAGGTATTGCGGGTGAAGGAGCTGTAAAATGGTGTTTGCTTTTCTAAGAGATTCAAAATAATTTTTCAGCAATATCAACCCAAAATTTGTAATGAAAAACCTCTGAAATCCTTATATTCTAGCTTTAATAAAAATAAAATGGTATCTATGGAAAATTAGAAAATATATTTGGCATTATACTTGACATGGTCGCTAAATTGCTGCTTTGTTGAGAGGAAGTTTTTTTAGAATCAAATATTTACTTAATATATTTTGGTTTTTGGACTTCTATAATGCAACATTAGCCTACTATTTTTCATCAACCAATTGAAAAACGCTTTGGTACCAGCTTTACAGGTCAGGGGATGCCTATCTCTTCTAATTTCCCCCTAGCATTAAAAAATACTTTTTGGGAGTGTTTTTATTGAAAAATTGGAAAAAATTCATCCTAGATATAAAAATTGCATTTTTACCTCCTTCCCTAGACTTTTGTGAATTGACTCCACTAACCTAGCCAAGAATTAGTCTAGCCTAACCACTAGAACTAGCCTAGCTTTGTTAGTCAGCAGATGATTTATGAAAATATTAAGAGGACTTGGACGGGGAATATACAATGTGGGGATTGTAAACCCCAGGATTAAAATTTTCCACCATGGAGAATGTAATGGTACTTTTTTCTATCCTTTCCAGCACTTCCACTCTAGAGATGACCCCTAAAATGCATTTTTAGGTGCCATAACCAATCCAACGCCATTCCGAGAAATTTCAGCCGCTTTTCTGTAATTTCCATCAATTAATTTTCGTAATTACATTTTACTATTAAGATGAATCGAAATAATAGTTACCATTCTTGAATCAGTTGCAAATTCTTTTTTTTTTTCTAATGAGGCAATTTGTTTTCAAGCGCATTTTGAAACTTTTGGCTGCTATGGGGCGCGGTTCCCTCTTTGCTAGGTTGAACCTACCACAGCAACCATGACAGTGTAACATTCAGAAAGACCATATTCCTTTTTGGGTAGTGTCAGGGGTGTATCCAGGATTTTTTTAGGAGGGGGGGGGGCAAAATAGGTTGATCCGATAAACTATCGTTAGGAGCAAGTTTAACTAACGCAAACTTGAGTTAATTAAGTAAATTACACTACTTTAGACTACACTAAGGTGGGCGCGCGCCCCCTCCTGGATCCGCCACTGGGTGGTGTTTCCCCCTATGTGAAAATTTGTACCTATTTCATGATTATGCTGATAACTTTGATAGGCAAATATTAAACTGATGAATTTTATACATCTAATATCAACATAATGAGTAAATTATTTTGGTGTATACATCCTTCTGAAAATACCTTCATAAATGATCTTTAAACTCAAACGTCCTTGCTTGAAAAAACTTCTTGTAAAAGTGGGAAATCTTACGGTCATAAATTGGCACAGCAATAGATAAAAGCAATAGTAATTGGAAGATTATACTGGTCAGATTAGTGCTTAAAAGACAGATTCAGTATTTTGTGGTGTTTCATTACATTGAAGTCTCTTGAAATTTAACAACTAATTTAAGGTTTTTGTTGTTTGGAAACTTTAACTTTGTCGTGCTTTTGTTCAAATCATGGACGCCCATAAGCTGAATTCCAGGGGGGGGGGCAAACCTTGTGTAATTGACACTTTTAATGCTATATAATATTAATCTCAGAACAAAAATATAAAACTAAGGCAGCAACATTCAGCCAGGGGGGCACCCCCCTGCCCCCCCCCCCCCGTATGGGTGCCCATGGTTCATATAAAACCATAATTAGAAGAAAATAACGTATGCATTAATTCAAACAATTAATAAGTAGGTTACTCCTGGACACCCGGTGAATCACGTCTATGCAAGGGTGTCTAAAGGATTCATTTTTGCGGAGTACTTATACAATTAGATTTGTTTTATGGTCACCACATGATATATTAACCTGTTTTGTAACAAGACTAGGGGCTTGAGTTGAAACTTTCAGGATTTTTTTTTACCGGGGAGGGGGAGAGGGTTGGGGAAAAGGGTTTTATAAACTGGTACTTGTTTATTATATACAACACACTCGAGAAGTGAAGTTTGGTAAATGCCAATGAAATAAAGCAAAATTATGATTAAAATTCATAGTTTAGAAACAAATTTGGGCTATATATTTGCACATTTGGAGGGGGGGGGGGTAAAGCATAGCATGCATTAAATACGTAACCTAGACAAACCTATTTAACTTAATGAAAAAAGATATGATGAAAATAGAATACTTTGTACGCAAAATTGTGAAAACTACAGCTAGGAAATATGCTACCAGACGCAGAAATGTCCTCAAGAATCGCGTTAAAATGAACTCGGCCTTCTGCCTTTACTGCCGCCCGCCATATGTACTCTACCTGAACGTAAATGATGACGGGATGTACCTCGTTGCCGTTTGTTCCTCCACTTTAGGGAATCCCACATTCTTTCTTCTTTTTGCTTTTTGGACAGAGGCGCCGGTCTCTGGGTTGGCAAAATTATGTTTGTGGTTCAGTTTTAAATGAGTGTAACCTGCTTGTTCCAGCTCAGTTGTGTTGTATCCCTTCCAACAATCTGAAGTGATTCTTTAGCATCCATGGTGAGACACTATATTCAATCACTAGTCAAAGCAAGCTAACCGGTGCCCTCAAGAATCGCGTTAATAATGAACTAAAATGAACTAGTTCAACAATCTCGTTGATAATGAACTTTTCTTTGTCTTTGAGACGGTCAGCCGACGCCGAAGCTCCCAAGTTAATAATCTACAAATGACCTTCACAATTTGCTGATAAACTATTCTTTTTTCAACATATTTTATTTTTACCAAACTTCACTTCTCGAGTGTGTTTTATATAATAGACAAGTACCTATAAACTTGTATTTGGGGGAAGGGGCAAAATAATTTTTCTCAAATATTCATGAAAGTATACGCTACGGATATTTTTCTTTTGATATTTGTGGCCTGACAGGTTCTTTGTCTAGTTCTCTATTAATCGACGCTATCATTTTAACATATTTTACAGATGGAAACATAATCCCTTCTTCCATCAGAACTACGTCAATCATTCAGTTTCAGAAACAATCTCAAATTAACTGGGCGTAAACAAGATTTAAGTTTCATAAGAAATTGTACATTTGAACCAACCTGACATTCAAACCTCCAGGGATTTGTCTAATCTAGAAGTTCCCGTAAAGGTTACCTTACGCGAAAAAAGTAAATGAGGCAAGACGTTTGGCAGATTACCTTAGAATTTGGGGAAAGAAGATTAACTGTATGCTCAAACTTATTTGCTGAATATCAAACAGTTCGTGGTAACGAACTGTAAGTGAGGAGCGACCCGGCTCAATGGTAACCGAAACTCTAAAAAACGGGATTTTGATACCAATAGATACACCAACAGAATCAGATTTTAATTCTGATTTCAAATATATAAGTTTCATTAAGTTTAAGCTTACCCATCAAAAGTTACGTGCCTGAGAAAATTTGGCTTATTTTCGAAAAAAGGGGGAAAGACCCCCTAAAAGTTATAGAACCTTAATGAAAATCACACCATCATATTCAGCGTATCAGAGAACCCTACTGTAGAGGTTTCAAGCTCCTATCTACAAAAATGTGAAATTTTCCATTTTTTGTCAGAAGAAAGATCACGGATGCGTGTTTATTTGTTTTTTTTTTTTTTTTTTTTTTTCCCAGGGGTGATCGTATCGACCCAGTGGTCCTAGAATATCGTGGGAGGGCTCATTGGAATGGAAATTAAAAGTTCTAGTGCCCTTTTTAAGTGACCAAAAAAAATGGAGGGCAACTAGGCCCCCTCCCACGCTCATTTTTTCCCAAAGTCACCCGATCAAAATTTTGAGATAGCCATTTTGTTCAGCATGGTCGAAAAATATGATAAAAATGTCTTTTAGAATGACTTGATCCCCCAAAGTCCCCAGGGGGAGGGCTGAAAGTTATGAACTTTACTCAATGTTAACATATAGTATTGGTTATTGGGAAGTATACAGACTTTTTCAGAGGAGATTTTTTCTGGTAGGTGGGGGAAGGAGAGGGTCGGGGGCTATATGGAAGGATCTTTCCATGAAGGAAGTTTTCATGGGGGAAGGGACATTGCTATGAAGGGGGCGCCGGATTTCCCAGCATTATTAAAGAAAAAGATCAGGAATTAAATAAAAAAAACAAGTTTTTCAACTGATCAACTGATTGTGATTAAGAGGTCATTTTTAAAGAACTGGAAAAAAAATTCGAACTATAGTTTAAAGAGGAGGGTATTGACTAGGGGGTGAACCCCCTAATATACGTGTTAAAAATTTTATGAATATAGAAGTTCGTTACGTAAGTTAATTCTAAGTTACGTATATTTATTACTAATAAAAACGTTCGTAAATAAAATTAAACAAGTTTCGAGAAAGCCATTTAACCAAATATAATATGCAAAATTTGTTTTAATTATTCATGTACGGTGAGCCAAAATCAAAACCTGCATTAATTAAAAAACGTTCAAAAATTAAATAAAAAAAACAAGTTTTTTAAACTGAAAGTAAGGAGCGACATTAAAACTTAAAACGAACAGAAATTATTCCGTATATGAAGGGGGCTGTCCCCTCCTCAACGCCTCGCTCTTTACGCTAAAGTTTGACTTTCTCACAACTCTATTTTTCTAAACAATAAAAAAACTTTAGCGTAAAGAGCGAGGCGTTGAGGAGGGGACAGCCCCCTTCATATACGGAATAATTTCTGTTCGTTTTAAGTTTTAATGTCGCTCCTTACTTTCAGTTTAAAAAACTTGTTTTTTTTTATTTAATTTTCAGAAAAATAGCAAGATGAGTTTTACTGTCCTGGCTTCGTAAGCAATGAAATAACCGAGTTTCATGCTCTGAACAACACCAAACCGTGACAGCAGGTGCTTTGTTTTAATTTTAGAGACACTTTTAGAATTAACTATGTTTGATCATAAAGCCAAAACCTAAAGGTCAAACCGTTGTTTGTAATGAACGGTAGGTAAAAAGCGACCCGTGTCAATAGAAACAAAATTCTAAAAAAGAAGTGTCGATATAAATAGGCTGCTGCATGTATTACGGCACTTCAGCACTTCTTGTATTACAGTACTTCAAAATATTGATATTACATTAGTATTACAGTACTTCAGATATTAATACAGATATTAATATTACAGTATTGCATTACTTCAAAATAATGAGATTTTGTTGCTGATTCAGATGTGCGAGCTTTAAACCCAGACATGAAAAAGTCTTTAAATATTAATTCACTCATCAATAGCTGTTAGCATTGCAGAATTTGTATATTTTCAGAAAAATATTTTTAGAGTGTAATCCTGGTGATTAGAAATATTCATCAAATTTATGAAATTTGTTTATTAAAACAAATATAAAATGTTTGAGAACCGTAGAAGAAAATTATAAATCCCTCATTTACAAAATAAAATGTTTCGTGTTTTTCCCAAGAAGACCGGCAAGGTATATTTTTTTTTTTATAAGTATTATTTTCGTAAATTCTCTATTTCAAGCGATGTTCTTATCAATTGTTGGATAACAGGAGGAGACTCGTTTAAATAAGAATCTTATGATAAACTACCATGTTCAAGTAACATAAGAGATCGGAATAAACATCATATCCAAAATACATAATCGTTTCACAAAAAGGGTTCTAGTAAGTAGGCGAGTACACGTTAACAAACCAAATATTGCTATAATTATGCCTTTTCTTTGGTAGATTAAATAAAAAAAAAAAAGTATTTTTAACTGAAAGTAAGGAGTGACATTAAAACTTAAAACGAACAGAAATTATTCCGTATATGAAAGGGGCTGTCTCCTCCTCAATGCCTCGCTCTTTACGCTAAAGTTTTTTATTGTTTTAAAAAATAGAGTTGTGAGAAAGAGTCCAACTTTAGCGTAAAGAGCAAAGCGTTGAGGAGGGGACAGCCCCTTTCATATACAGAATAATTTCTGTTCGTTTTAAGGTTTAGTATCGCTCCTTACTTTCAGTTTAAAAAAACTTGTTTTTTTATTTTATTTCTGAACGTTTTCAAATTAATGCAGGTTTTGATTTTGGCTCACCGTACATGAATAATTAAAACGAAATTTGCAAATTAGTTTTACTGTTTTTGGCTAGATGTCTTTCTCGAAAGATTTTTAATTTTATTTAAGAACGTTTTTATTAGTTATAAATATACGTAACTTACGAACTAACTTACGTAACAAACTTCTATATTTGTATATTTTTATTACGTATATTAGGGGGGTTCGCCCCCCTAGTCAATACCTCGCTCTTACGATAAAGTTCAAATTTTTTTCCACTTCTTTAAGAATGACCCCTTAATCACAAATGCCGTTAATTAGAATAAATAGCTCTTCTGAAAGTAGCCTACTAAAAAAACTTTAGCGTAAAGAGCGAGGTATTGACTAGGGGGCAAACCCAATCATATGTGTAATAGTTTCTGTTCGTTTCAAGTTTTGATGTTGAAAAGTTTTTAGTTGAAAAGTTTTTCAGTTGTAAACTTTCGGATAATTTTTTTAAAATAATGCTGGGAAATACGGAGCCCCCATAGAAATCTCGCTTCCTCCATGAAAACTCCCTCCATGAAAAGATCCTCCCACGTAACTCCCTATCCACCCCCCCCCTACTACCAGAAATGATCCTCCCCTGAAAACGTCTGTATACTTCCCAATAACCAATACTATATGTTAACATTAGTAGAGATGCCCTATTGATCGTGACATGACACCAAATATGGGCATAAAGTCATTAGGGAGAACACGTTAATGGGGTTAATGGGGTCAATGACCTAAATTTCCAAAGGTGTTGATGTTGTTGTTGATGTAAGTGCACGCTCTCAGCGAATGTCAAGGTCGATTTATTTGTTGTTGTTGTTGTAAGTGTACGCTCTCAGCGAATGTCAAGGTCGATGTTGTCGTTGTTGTAAGTGCACGCTCTCAGCGAATGTTATGCCGTCCAGGAGTTTGGAACATCTGTGCTGTCGACCTCAATTCCCCTATCGTGAATCAATAATTCCCCTTAGAAACAACAAATTAATTCCCCTTTCTTGACAGATCAATCAAGCAATGACATCATCTGTCAGACTTTAAAAATTTTCGCCTAGAAACGATTTTCCAGGAATAGATCCAAGTCATTAATGTCTTTGCCTCGGAAACAATTCTTCTGGTCGAACTCCAAAAGATATTAATAACCAAACGCCATGGAAACAATTCTCCAAGAAACATCTTAGCGATGAATTGTTTTAGCGTGGGAATCAGGTTTCTTAGTAATTTGAAATGCGTCAGCGCAGAGATGCCAAAAACAAAAGGAACACGCTGAAATTACGTTTAGGGATTATAACAGTTAGAGACATTTTAAAAGATGATTTTAGAAAAGGTTATAGAAGAGGATTTGAGGGTGAAACTCTGTGGTCATTATAATACACAAGTTCCATTTGAACAGTGTTGTGAGGTCCCCTACCACAACCCCAAAGGGTTCCGATCCCCCTACCCCAACCCCGAAGGAAGCCACCGGTCCTCAAAGGTCCCCCCAAGCTCCCAAAGGACCACTCGGCCCTCAAGGGTCCCACAGACCCTCAAAGGCTCTCCTCGGGCCCCATCTTTCGTTGATGTGTGTTGTCTGAAACTTATGATTTGGGATATGTAAATTACTATTTCGGACTTTTCTGAGCTAGATTTCTTAGTCTTTCGTTGGTGTGTGTTGGCTGAAACCTATGATTTGGGATGGATGGATTGCAATTTTTGACTTTTCTGAGCTGGATTTCTGAGCCGTTCATAGGTGTGTGTTGTCTGAAACTTATGATTTGGGATGGTTAATTTGCTATTTCCGGCTTTTATTAGCTAGGTTTCTTAGCCTTTCATAGGTGTGTGTTGTCAGAAAATTATGATTTGGGATGTGTAGTTTGCTATTTGGACTTTTCAGAGCTATGATTCTTAGTCCCTCATAGGTGTTTGATGTCTGAAACCTATAGTTTGGGATGAGTAGTTTGCTATTTCAGGCTTTTATGAGCTAGGTCTCTTAGCCTTTCGTAGGTGTGTGTTGACTGAAACTTATGATTTGGGATATGTAAATTACTATTTCTGGCTTTTCTAAGTTGGATTTCTTAGTCTTTCATTGGTATATGTTGTCTGAAACCTATGATTTGGGATGTGTGGGTTGCTATTTTTTTACTTTTCCGAGCTGGATTTCTTAGCCTTTCATAGGTGTGTGTTGACTGAAACCTATGATTTGGGATGAGTGGTTTGCTATTTTTGACTTTTCTGAGCTAGATTTCTTAGCCTTTCATAGGTATGTGTTGTCAGAAAATTATGATTTGGGATGTGTAGTTTGCTATTTGGACTTTTCAGAGCTAGGATTCTTAGTCCCTCATAGGTGTTTGTTGTCTGAAACCAATAGTTTGGGATGAGTAGTTTGCTATTTCAGGCTTTTATGAGCTAGGTTTCTTAGTCTTTCATAGGTATGTGTTGTCTGAAACCTATGATTTGGGATATGTAAATTACTATTTCGGGCTTTTCTAAGCTAGATTTCTTAGTCTTTCGTTGGTGTGTGTTGTCTGAAACTTATGATTTGGGGTGTGTGGGTTGCTATTTTTGACTTTTCTGAGCTGGATTTCTTAGCCTTTCATAGGTGTTTGTTGTCTGAAACCTATGATTTGGGATGGTTAATTTGCTATTTTTGACTTTTCTGAGCTAGGTTTCTTAGCCATTCATAGGTGTGTGCTGTCAGAAAATTATGATTTGGGATTTGTAGTTTGCTTTTTGGGCTTTTCAGAGCTAGGATTCTTAGTCCCTCATAGGTGTTTGTTGTCTGAAACTTCTAGTTTGGGATGAGTAGTTTGCTATTTCAGGCTTTTCTGAGCTAAGGTTTCTTAGTATTTCGTAGGTGTGTGTTGTCTGAAACTTATGATTTGAGGTGTGTAATTTGCTATTTCCGACTTTTTATAGCCAGATTTCTTAGTCTTTCGTAGGTGTGTGTTGTCTGAAACCTATGATTTGGGTTGTGTGGGTTGCTATTTTTTGACTTTTTTGAGCTGGATTTCTTAGCCTTTCGTAGGGGTGTGTTGACTGAAACCTATGATTTGGGATGAGTGGTTTGCTATTTTTGACTTTTCTGAGCTAGATTTCTTAGCCTTTCATAGGTGTGTGCTGTCAGAAAATTATGATTTGGGAGGTGTAGTTGGCTTTTTGGACTTTTCAGAGCTAGGATTCTTAGTCCATCATAGGTGTTTGTTGTCTGAAACTTCTAGTTTAGGATGAGTAGTTGGCAATTTCAGGCTTTTCTGAGCTAAGGTTTCTTAGTATTTCGTAGGTGAATGTTGTCTGAAACTTATGATTTGGGATATGTAAATTACTATTTCAGGCTTTTCTAAACTAGATTTCTTGTCTTTCGTTGGTGTGTGTTGTCTGAAACCTATGATTTGGGATGTGTGGGTTGCTATTTTTTGACTTTTCTGAGCTGGATTTCTTAGCCTTTCATAGGTGTGTGTTGACTGAAACCTATGATTTGGGATGAGTGGTTTGCTATTTTTGACTTTTCTGAGCTAGATTTCTTAGCCTTTCATAGGTGTGTGCTGTCAGAAAATTATGATTTGGGATTTGTAGTTTGCTTTTTGGACTTTTCAGAGCTAGGATTCTTAGACCCTCATAGATGTTTGTTGTCTGAAACCTACAGTTTGGGATGAGTAGTTGGATATTTCAGGCTTTTATGAGCTAGGTTTCTTAGCCTTTCGTAGGTGTGTGTTGACTGAAACTTATGATTTGGGATATGTAATTTGCTATTTCCGACTTTTCATAACCAGATTTCTTAGTCTTTCGTAGGTGTGTGGTGTCTGAAACCTATGATTCGGGATGTGTGGGTTGCTATTTTTTGACTTTTCTGAGCTGGATTTCTTAGCCTTTCATAGGTGTGTGTTGACTGAAACCTATGATTTGGGATGAGTGGTTGGCTATTTTTGACTTTTCTGAGCTAGATTTCTTAGCCTTTCATAGGTGTGTGTTGTCAGAAAATTATGATTTGATATGTGTAGTTTGCTTTTGGACTTTTCAGAGCTATGATTCTTAGTCTCTCATAGGCGTTTGTTGTCTGAAACTTCTAGTTTGGGATGAGTAGTTTGCTATTTCAGGCTTTTCTGAGCTAAGGTTTCCTAGTATTCGTAGGTGAATGTTGTCTGAAACTTATGATTTGGGATATGTAAATTACTATTTCGGGCTTTTCTAAGCTAGATTTCTTAGTCTTTCGTTGGTGTGTGTTGTCTGAAACTTATGATTTGGGATGGGTGGATTGCTATTTTTGACTTTTCTGAGCTGGATTTCTTAGCCTTTCATAGGTGTGTGTGTTGTCTGAAACCTATGATTTGGGATGGTTAATTTGCTATTTTTGACTTTTCTGAGCTAGGTTTCTTAGCCATTCATAGGTGTGTGCTGTCAGAAAATTATGATTTGGGATTTGTAGTTTGCTTTTTGGGCTTTTCAGAGCTAGGATTCTTAGTCCCTCATAGGTGTTTGTTGTCTGAAACCTATAGTTTGGGATGAGTAGTTTGCTATTTCAGGCTTTTCTGAGCTAAGGTTTCTTGTATTTCGTAGGTGTGTGTTGTCTGAAACTTATGATTTGAGGTGTGTAATTTGCTATTTCCGACTTTTCATAGCCAGATTTCTTAGTCTTTCGTAGGTGTGTGTTGTCTGAAACCTATGATTTGGTTTGTGTGGGTTGCTATTTTTTGACTTTTCTGAGCTGGATTTCTTAGCCTTTCGTAGGGGTGTGTTGACTGAAACCTATGATTTGGGATGAGTGGTTTGCTATTTTTGACTTTTCTGAGCTAGATTTCTTAGCCTTTCATAGGTGTGTGCTTTCAGAAAATTATGATTTGGGAGGTGTAGTTTGCTTTTTGGACTTTTCAGAGCTAGGATTCTTAGTCCATCATAGGTGTTTGTTGTCTGAAACTTCTAGTTTAGGATGAGTAGTTGGCTATTTCAGGCTTTTCTGAGCTAAGGTTTCTTAGTATTTCGTAGGTGAATGTTGTCTGAAACTTATGATTTGGGATATGTAAATTACTATTTCAGGCTTTTCTAAGCTAGATTTCTTGTCTTTCGTTGGTGTGTGTTGTCTGAAACCTATGATTTGGGATGTGTGGGTCGCTATTTTTGACTTTTCTGAGCTGGATTTCTTAGCCTTTCATAGGTGTGTGTTGACTGAAACCTATGATTTGGGATGAGTGGTTTGCTATTTTTGACTTTTCTGAGCTAGATTTCTTAGCCTTTCATAGGTGTGTGCTGTCAGAAAATTATGATTTGGGATTTGTAGTTTGCTTTTTGGACTTTTCAGAGCTAGGATTCTTAGTCCCTCATAGGTGTTTGTTGTCTGAAACCTATAGTTTGGGATGAGTAGTTGGCTATTTCAGGCTTTTATGAGCTAGGTTTCTTAGCCTTTCGTAGGTGTGTGTTGACTGAAACTTATGATTTGGGATATGTAATTTGCTATTTCCGACTTTTCATAACCAGATTTCTTAGTCTTTCGTAGGTGTGTGGTGTCTGAAACCTATGATTCGGGATGTG
This sequence comes from Artemia sinica, assembly GCA_027921565.1. NCBI lineage: Eukaryota > Metazoa > Arthropoda > Branchiopoda > Anostraca > Artemiidae > Artemia > Artemia sinica. Next base: position 40,274,398 of record CM051262.1, on the reverse strand, counting down.
TGGGTTGCTATTTTTTGACTTTTCTGAGCTGGATTTCTTAGCCTTTCGTAGGTGTGTGTTGACTAAAACCTATGATTTGGGATGGTTAATTTGCTATTTTTGACTTTTCTGAGCTAGATTTCTTAGCCTTTCATAGGTGTGTGCTTTCAGAAAAATTATGATTTGGGAGGTGTAGTTTGCTTTTTGAACTTTTCAGAGCTAGGATTCTTAGTCACTCATAGGTGTTTGTTGTCTGAAACTTCGAGTTTGGGATGAGTAGTTGGCTATTTCAGACTTTTCTGAGCTAAGGTTTCTTAGTATTTCGTAGGTGAATGTTGTCTGAAACTTGTGATTTGGGATATGTAAATTACTATTTCGGGCTTTTCTGAGTTGGATTTCTTAGTCTTTCATAGGTGTTTGGTGTCTGAAACCTATGATTTGGAATGTGTGGGTTGCTATTTTTTGACTTTTCTGAGCTGGATTTCTGAGCCTTTCGTAGGTGTGTGTTGACTGAAACCTATGATTTGGGTTGTGTAGTTTGCTGTTTGGACCTTTCAGAGCTGGATTTCTTAGCCTTTCATAGGTGTGTGCTTTCAGAAAATTATGATGTGGGAGGTGTAGTTTGCTATTTCAGGCTTTTATGAGCTAGGTTTCTTAGCCTTGCGTAGGTGTGTGTTGACTGAAACTTATGGTTTGGGATATGTAAATTACTATTTCGGGCTTTTCTAAGCTAGATTTCTTAGTCTTTCGTTGGTGTGTGTTGTCTGAAACCTATGATTTGGGATGTGTGGGTTGCTATTTTTGACTTTTCTGAGCTGGATTTATTAGTCTTTCGTTTATGTGTGTTGTCTGAAACCTATGATTTGGGATGGTTAATTTGCTATTTCCGGCTTTTATTAGCTAGGTTTCTTAGCCTTTCATAGGTGTGTGTTGTCAGAAAATTATGATTTGGGATGTGTAGTTTGCTATTTGGACTTTTCAGAGCTAGGATTCTTAGTCCATCATAGGTGTTTGTTGTCTGAAACCTATAGTTTGGGATGAGTAGTTTGCTATTTCAGGCTTTTATGAGCTAGGTTTCTTAGCCTTTCGTAGGTGTGTGTTGACTGAAACTTATGATTTGGGATATGTAAATTACTATTTGGGCTTTTCTAAGCTAGATTTCTTAGTCTTTCGTTGGTGTGTGTTGTCTGAAACCTATGATTTGGGATGTGTGGGTTGCTATTTTTTGACTTTTCTGAGCTGGATTTCTTAGCCTTTCATAGGTGTGTGTTGACTGAAACCTATGATTTGGGATGAGTGGTTTGCTATTTTTGACTTTTCTGAGCTAGATTTCTTAGCCTTTCATAGGTGTGTGTTGTCAGAAAATTATGATTTGAGATGTGTAGTTTGCTTTTTGGACTTTTCAGAGCTATGATTCTTAGTCTCTCATAGGCGTTTGTTGTCTGAAACTTCTAGTTTGGGATGAGTAGTTTGCTATTTCAGGCTTTTCTGAGCTAAGGTTTCCTAGTATTCGTAGGTGAATGTTGTCTGAAACTTATGATTTGGGATATGTAAATTACTATTTCGGGCTTTTCTAAGCTAGATTTCTTAGTCTTTCGTTGGTGTGTGTTGTCTGAAACTTATGATTTGGGATGGGTGGATTGCTATTTTTGACTTTTCTGAGCTGGATTTCTTAGCCTTTCATAGGTGTGTGTGTTGTCTGAAACCTATGATTTGGGATGGTTAATTTGCTATTTTTGACTTTTCTGAGCTAGGTTTCTTAGCCATTCATAGGTGTGTGCTGTCAGAAAATTATGATTTGGGATTTGTAGTTTGCTTTTTGGGCTTTTCAGAGCTAGGATTCTTAGTCCCTCATAGGTGTTTTTTGTCTGAAACCTATAGTTTGGGATGAGTAGTTTGCTATTTCAGGCTTTTCTGAGCTAAGGTTTCTTTGTATTTCGTAGGTGTGTGTTGTCTGAAACTTATGATTTGAGGTGTGTAATTTGCTATTTCCGACTTTTCATAGCCAGATTTCTTAGTCTTTCGTAGGTGTGTGTTGTCTTAAACCTATGATTTGGGTTGTGTGGGTTGCTATTTTTTGACTTTTCTGAGCTGGATTTCTTAGCCTTTCGTAGGGGTGTGTTGACTGAAACCTATGATTTGGGATGAGTGGTTTGCTATTTTTGACTTTTCTGAGCTAGATTTCTTAGCCTTTCATAGGTGTGTGCTTTCAGAAAATTATGATTTGGGAGGTGTAGTTTGCTTTTTGGACTTTTCAGAGCTAGGATTCTTAGTCCATCATAGGTGTTTGTTGTCTGAAACTTCTAGTTTAGGATGAGTAGTTGGCTATTTCAGGCTTTTCTGAGCTAAGGTTTCTTAGTATTTCGTAGGTGAATGTTGTCTGAAACTTATGATTTGGGATATGTAAATTACTATTTCAGGCTTTTCTAAGCTAGATTTCTTGTCTTTCGTAGGTGTGTGTTGTCTGAAACCTATGATTTGGGATGTGTGGGTCGCTATTTTTGACTTTTCTGAGCTGGATTTCTTAGCCTTTCATAGGTGTGTGTTGACTGAAACCTATGATTTGGGATGAGTGGTTTGCTATTTTTGACTTTTCTGAGCTAGATTTCTTAGCCTTTCATAGGTGTGTGCTGTCAGAAAATTATGATTTGGGATTTGTAGTTTGCTTTTTGGACTTTTCAGAGCTAGGATTCTTAGACCCTCATAGGTGTTTGTTGTCTGAAACCTACAGTTTGGGATGAGTAGTTGGATATTTCAGGCTTTTCTGAGCTATGGTTTCTTAGTATTTCGTAGGTGTGTGTTGTCTGAAACTTATGATTTGAGGTGTGTAATTTGCTATTTTCGACATGATCAATTCTATTTCCCCAAAATAATATAAAAAGTTTCCACTTCAGTTCAGATTTTTCTCAAAGAGATGAAAAAATTTAAAATACTGTTCCAAATTTTTCAAAGAAGATAGAAAAGTTCAAGTTCTCTTCTGAATTTTACCAAAGAACACAATTCAATTCTAATTCCTCCAGAGAAAATAAAAAGCTTCCACTTCAGTTTTAAGTTTACCAAGACATAAGAAATTTAAAGTTTAGTTCAAATTTTTCCGTAGAAGATAGGAAAAGTTATACTATGATTTGTGATTATTCTCCATGAAGATAAAAAGTTTCACTTTAATTCTAAATTTTCTTAAATTCAGTTCCGACTTTTCTCAAAGAGATGAAAAAATTTAAAATACTGTTCCAAATTTTTCATAGAAGATAGAAAAGTTCAAGTTCTCTTTTGAATTTTACCAAAGAACACAATTCAATTCTAATTTCTCTAGAGAAAATAAGAATCTTCCACTTCAGTTTCAAGTTCACCAAGACATAAAAAATATAAAATTCACTTCTAAATTTTTCCATAGAAGATAGGAAAAGTTATACTATGATTTTGATTATTTTCCATGAAGATAAAAAGTTTCACTTTAATTCTAAATTTTCTTAAATTCAATTCCGACCTTTCTCAAAGAGATGAAAAAATTTAAAGTTCTGTTCCAAATATTTTCCCGGAAGAAGAAAAGTTCAACTTCGATTCTGAATTTTCTCAATGAAAATGAAATAAGTTATTGATCAAATCTATTTTCCCAAAATAATATAAAAATTTCCACTTCAGTTCAGATTTTTTTCTCAAAGAGATGAAGAAATTTAAAGTTCTGTTCGAAATTTTTCATAGAAGATAGGAAAAGTTATACTTTATAAAAAGTTTCACTTTAATTATAAATTTTCTTAAATTCAGTTCCGACTTTTCTCAAAGAGATGAAAAAATTTAAAGTTCTGTTCCAAATTTTTCATAGAAGATAGGAAAAGTTACACTTTGATTGTGAATATTCTTCATGAAGATATGGAGCTCTACTTTAATTCTGGCTCCACTTAAATTCTGAGTTTTCTCGAAGAACTGCAAAATGTACAAGTTCTCTTCTGAATTTTCTTAGAGAGGAGAAAAAAAAGTTAGCTCAATTCTGAAATTTACCAACGAAAATGAAAAAGCTTCCATTTCAGTTCATAATTTCTCAAAGACATAAAAATTTAAAGTTCAATTCTAAATTTTTCCATAGAAGATAGGAATGGCTATACTATGATTGTGATTATTTACAATGAAGATAAAACGTCTCACTCTATTTCTAATTTTTCTTAAATTCAGTTCATTCCTCTAACCACCAAAAACAATAGGTTAGGTTAGGTATAAATAAATATTAATAAATAATTAGAAACATTTCTCCATGTTTAAGTTAGGCTAGGTTAGGTTAACTTATCATGAGCGCTCATGATAAGCTAGCCTAGCCTAACTTAAACATGGTAAAAAGATTAAATTAGGTTAGGTTAGGCTAGATTAAGTTAGGTCAGGTTAAGTTATGTTAGGTTAGGTTAGCCTACGTACGCGCGCGTACGTAGGCTAACCTAACCTAACCTAACTTAACCTGACCTAACTTAATCTAGCCTAACCTAACCTAATTTAATCTTTTTACCATGTTTAAGTTAGGTTAGGTTAGCTTATCATGAGCGCTCATGATAAGTTAACCTAACCTAGCCTAACTTAAACATGGAGAAATGTTTCTAATTATTTATTAATATTTATTTATACCTAACCTAACCTATTGTTTTTGGTGGTTAGACTGAAATGGAAGCTTTTTCATTTTCGTTGGTAAATTTCAGAATTGAGCTAACTTTTTTTTCTCCTCTCTAAGAAAATTCAGAAGAGAACTTGTACATTTTGCAGTTCTTCGAGAAAACTCAGAATTAAAGTGGAGCCAGAATTAAAGTGGAGCTCCATATCTTCATGAAGAATATTCACAATCAAAGTATAACTTCTCCTATCTTCTATGAAAAATTTGGAACAGAACTTTAATTTTTTTCATCTCTTTGAGAAAAGTTGGAACTGAATTTAAGAAAATTTATAATTAAAGTGAAACTTTTTATCTTCATGGAAAATAATCACAATCATAATATAACTTTTCCTATCTTCTACGGAAAAATTTAGAACTGAACTTTAAATTTTTTATTGGGGAAATTAGAATTGAATTGTGTTCTTTGGTAAAATTCAGAATAGAACTTGAATATTCACGAACAAAGTATAACTTTTCCTATCTTCTATGAAAAATTTCGAACAGAACTTTAAATTTCTTCATCTCTTTGAGAAAAAAATCTGAACTGAAGTGGAAATTTTTATATTATTTTGGGAAAATAGATTTGATCAATAACTCATTTCATTTTCATTGAGAAAATTCAGAATCGAAGTTGAACTTTTTTCTTCCGGGAAAATATTTGGAATTGAACTTTAAATTTTTTCATCTCTTTGAGTTAGGTCGGAATTGAATTTAAGAAAATTTAGAATTAAAGTGAAACTTTTTATCTTCATGGAAAATAATCACAATCATAGTATAACTTTTCCTATCTTCTATGGAAAAATTTAGAAGTGAATTTTATTTTTTTATTTCTTGGTGAACTTGAAACTGAAGTGGAAGATTCTTATTTTCTCTAGACAAATTAGAATTGAATTGTGTTCTTTGGTAAAATTCAAAAGAGAACTTGAACTTTTCTATCTTCTATGAAAAATTTGGAACAGTATTTTAAATTTTTTCATCTCTTTGAGAAAAGTCGGAACTGAATTTAAGAAAATTTAGAATTAAAGTGAAACTTTTTATCTTCATGGAAAATAATCACAAATCATAGTATAACTTTTCCTATCTTCTACGGAAAAATTTGAACTAAACTTTAAATTTTTTATGTCTTGGTAAACTTAAAACTGAAGTGGAAGCTTTTTATTTTCTCTGGAGAAATTAGAATTGAATTGTGTTCTTTGGTAAAATTCAGAAGAGAACTTGAACTTTTCTATCTTCTTTGAAAAATTTGGAACAGTATTTTAAATTTTTTCATCTCTTTGAGAAAAATCTGAACTGAAGTGGAAACTTTTTATATTATTTTGGGGAAATAGAATTGATCATGTCGGAAATAGCAAATTACACACCTCAAATCATAAGTTTCAGACAACACACACCTACGAAATACTAAGAAACCATAGCTCAGAAAAGCCTGAAATATCCAACTACTCATCCCAAACTGTAGGTTTCAGACAACAAACACCTATGAGGGTCTAAGAATCCTAGCTCTAAAAAGTCCAAAAAGCAAACTACAAATCCCAAATCATAATTTTCTGACAGCACACACCTATGAAAGGCTAAGAAATCTAGCTCAGAAAAGTCAAAAATAGCAAACCACTCATCCCAAATCATAGGTTTCAGTCAACACACACCTATGAAAGGCTAAGAAATCCAGCTCAGAAAAGTCAAAAATAGCAACCCACACATCCCAAATCATAGGTTTCAGACAACACACACCAACGAAAGACAAGAAATCTAGCTTAGAAAAGCCTGAAATAGTAATTTACATATCCCAAATCATAAGTTTCAGACAACATTCACCTACGAAATACTAAGAAACCTTAGCTCAGAAAAGCCTGAAATAGCCAACTACTCATCCTAAACTAGAAGTTTCAGACAACAAACACCTATGATGGACTAAGAATCCTAGCTCTGAAAAGTCCAAAAAGCAAACTACACCTCCCAAATCATAATTTTCTGAAAGCACACACCTATGAAAGGCTAAGAAATCTAGCTCAGAAAAGTCAAAAATAGCAAACCACTCATCCCAAATCATAGGTTTCAGTCAACACACCCCTACGAAAGGCTAAGAAATCCAGCTCAGAAAAGTCAAAAAATAGCAACCCACACAACCCAAATCATAGGTTTCAGACAACACACACCTACGAAAGACTAAGAAATCTGGCTATGAAAAGTCGGAAATAGCAAATTACACACCTCAAATCATAAGTTTCAGACAACACACATCTACGAAATACTAAGAAACCTTAGCTCAGAAAAGCCTGAAATAGCAAACTACTCATCCCAAACTATAGGTTTCAGACAACAAATACCTATGAGGGACTAAGAATCCTAGCTCTGAAAAGCCCAAAAAGCAAACTACAAATCCCAAATCATAATTTTCTGACAGCACACACCTATGAATGGCTTAGAAACCTAGCTCAGAAAAGTCAAAAATAGCAAATTAACCATCCCAAATCATAGGTTTCAGACAACACACACACCTATGAAAGGCTAAGAAATCCAGCTCAGAAAAGTCAAAAATAGCAATCCACCCATCCCAAATCATAAGTTTCAGACAACACACACCAACGAAAGACTAAGAAATCTAGCTTAGAAAAGCCTGAAATAGTAATTTACATATCCCAAATCATAAGTTTCAGACAACATTCACCTACGAAATACTAGGAAACCTTAGCTCAGAAAAGCCTGAAATAGCAAACTACTCATCCCAAACTAGAAGTTTCAGACAACAAACGCCTATGAGAGACTAAGAATCATAGCTCTGAAAGGTCCAAACAGCAAACTACACATCCCAAATCATAGGTTTCAGTCAACACACACCTACGAAAGGCTCAGAAAAGTCAAAAAATAGCAACCCACACATCCCAAATCATAGGTTTCAGACACCACACACCTATGAAAGACTAAGAAATCCAACTCAGAAAAGCCCGAAATAGTAATTTACATATCCCAAATCATAAGTTTCAGACAACATTCACCTACGAAATACTAAGAAACCTTAGCTCAGAAAAGTCTGAAATAGCCAACTACTCATCCCAAACTCGAAGTTTCAGACAACAAACACCTATGAGTGACTAAGAATCCTAGCTCTGAAAAGTCCAAAAAGCAAACTACACCTCCCAAATCATAATTTTCTGAAAGCACACACCTATGAAAGGCTAAGAAATCTAGCTCAGAAAAGTCAAAAATAGCAAATTAACTATCCCAAATCATAGGTTTCAGTCAACACACACCTACGAAAGGCTAAGAAATCCAGCTCAAAAAAGTAAAAAAAATAGCAACCCACACATCCCAAATCATAGGTTTCAGACACCACACACCTACGAAAGACTAAGAAATCTGGTTATGAAAAGTCGGAAATAGCAAATTACATATCCCAAACCATAAGTTTCAGTCAACACACACCTACGAAAGGCTAAGAAACCTAGCTCATAAAAGCCTGAAATAGCAAACTACTCATCCCAAACTATTGGTTTCAGACAACATTCACCTACGAAGTACTAGGAAACCTTAGCTCAGAAAAGCCTGAAATAGCAAACTACACATCCCAAATCATAATTTTCTGACAACACACACCTATGAAAGGCTAAGAAACCTAGCTCAGAAAAGTCAAAAATAGCAAATTAACCATCCCAAATCATAAGTTTCAGACAACACACACCTATGAACGGCTAAGAAATCCAGCTCTGAAAAGTCCAAAAAGCAAACCACTCATCCCAAATCATAGGTTTCAGTCAACACATCCCTACGAAAGGCTAAGAGATCCAGCTCAGAAAAGTCAAAAAATAGCAATCCACACAATCCAAATCATAGGTTTCAGACAACACACACCTACGAAAGACTAAGAAATCTGGCTATGAAAAGTCAAAAAATAGCAAACCACACAATCCAAATCATAGGTTTAAGACAACACACACCTACGAAATACTAAGAAATCTGGCTATGAAAAGCCTGAAATAGCAAACTACTCATCCCAAACTATAGGTTTCAGACAACAAACACCTATGAGGGACTAAGAATCCTAGCTCTGAAAAGTCCAAAAAGCAAACTACAAATCCCAAATCATAATTTTCTGACAGCACACACCTATGAATGGCTAAGAAACCTAGCTCAGAAAAGTCAAAAATAGCAAATTAACCCTCCCAAATCATAGGTTTCAGACAACACACACCTATGAAAGGCTAAGAAACCTAGCTAATAAAAGCCGGAAATAGCAAATTAACCATCCCAAATCATAAGTTTCAGACAACACTCACCTATGAACGGCTAAGAAATCCAGCTTGGAAAAGTCAAAAAATAGCAACCCACACATCCCAAATCATAGGTTTCAGACAACACATACCAATGAAAGACTAAGAAATCCAACTAAGAAAAGCCGGAAATAGTAATTTACATATCCCAAATCATAAGTTTCAGTCAACACACACCTACGAAAGGCTAAGAAACCTAGCTCATAAAAGCCTGAAATAGCAAACTACTCATCCCAAACTATAGGTTTCAGACATCAAACACCTATGAGGGACTAAGAATCCTAGCTCTGAAAAGTCCAAATAGCAAACTACACATCCCAAATCATAATTTTCTGACAACACACACCTATGAAAGGCTAAGAAACCTAGCTAATAAAAGCCGGAAATAGCAAATTAACCATCCCAAATCATAAGTTTCAGACAACACACACCTATGAACGGCTCAGAAATCCAGCTCAAAAAAGTCAAAAATTGCAATCCATCCATCCCAAATCATAGGTTTCAGCCAACACACACCAACGAAAGACTAAGAAATCTAGCTCAGAAAAGTCCAAAATAGTAATTTACATATCCCAAATCATAAGTTTCAGACAACACACATCAACGAAAGATGGGGCCCGAGGAGAGCCTTTGAGGGTCTGTGGGTCCCTTGAGGGCCGGGTGGTCCTTTGGGAGCTTGGGGGGACCTTTGAGGACCGGTGGCTTCCTTAGGGGTTGAGGTGGGGGGATCGGAACCCTTTGGGGTTGTGGTAGGGGACCTCACAACACTGCTCAAATGGAACTTGTGTATTATAATGACCACAGAGTTTCACCCTCAAACCCTTTTCTATAACCTTTTCTAAAATCATCTTTTAAAATGTCTCTAACTGTTTCGCCGAAATCATTCCATAACCTGTCTAAAACGGTTTCGCCCAAATAATCCCTAAACGTAATTTCAGCGTGTTCCTTTTGTTTTTGGCATCTCTGCGCTGACGCATTTCAAATTACTAGGAAACCTGATTCCCACGCTAAAACAATTCATCGCTAAGATGTTTCTTGGAGAATTGTTTCCATGGCGTTTGGTTATTAATATCTTTTGGAGTTCGACCAGAAGAATTGTTTCCGAGGCAAAGACATTAATGACTTGGATCTATTCCTGGAGAATCGTTTCTAGGCAAAAATTTTTAAAGTCTGACAGATGATGTCATTGCTTGATTGATCTGTCAAGAAAGGGGAATTAATTTGTTGTTTCTAAGGGGAATTATTGATTCACGATAGGGGAATTGAGGTCGACAGCACAGGTGTTCCAAATTCCTGGACGGCATAACATTCGCTGAGAGCGTGCACTTACAACAACAACAACATCGACCTTGACATTTGCTGAGAGCGTACACTTACAACAACAACAACAAATAAATCGACCTTGACATTCACTGAGAGCATGCACTTACATCAACAACAACGTCAACACCTTTGGAAATTTAGGTCATTGACCCCATTAACCTCGTGTTCTCCCTAATGACTTTATGCCCATATTTGGTGTCATATCTCGATCAATAGGGGCATCTCTACTAACATTGGGCAAAGTTCATAACTTGCAGCCCATCCCCCGGGGACTGTGGGGGATTAAGTCATCCTCAAAGGCTTGGTTATTATACTTTTCGACTATGCTGAACAAAATGGCTATTTCAAAATTTCGATCGGGTGATTTGGGAAAAATGAGCGTGGGAGGGGGCCTAGTTGCCCTCCATTTTTTTGGTCACTTAAAAAGGGCACTAGAACTTCTAATTTCCGTTTGAATGATTCCTCCCGCGATATTCTAGGACTGCTGGGTTGATACGATCCCCCCTGGAAAAAAAAAACAAACAAATAGGCCTAAACACGCATCCATGATCTTTCTTCTGAAAAAAATTTTACAAAATTCCACGTTTTTAGATAAGAGCTTCAAACATCTACAGTAAGGTTCTCTGATACGCTGAATTTGATTGTGTGATTTTCATTAAGGTTCTATGACTTCTAGGGGGTGTTTCCCCAGAATAACGCGAATTTTTCAGGTGCGTAACTTTTGATGGGTAAGACTAAACTCTATGAAACCTTTATATTTGAAATCATCATAAAAATTTGATTCTTTTGATGTATCTATTGGTATCAAAATTCCTTTTTTTAGAGTTTCGGCTACTATTGAGCCGGATCGCTCCTTACTTACAGTTCGTTACCACGAACTGTTATGATGTTCCAAGATACTCGTATAAAGATAAGACACTCAGAGATATTCCGGTTACTACTTAATGCACTTTAAAAAACCAGTAGAAAATAGGATTTTCGACATTTAATTTTGGAGCAGGTCGTGACTATGTTTATTTTATTTTGTGTAGATCATGATATGACTAAATCTCTTAACATTTCATATCAAACAGTTCGTGGTAACGAACTGTAAGTAAGGAGCGACCCGGCTCAATGGTAACCAAAACTATAGAAAACGGTACTTTGATACAAATAGATACATCAAAAGAATCAGATTTTAATGTTGATTTCAAATATATAAGTTTCATCAAGTTTAATCCTACCCATCAAAAGTTAGGCGCCTGAGAAAATTTGGCTGATTTTCGAAAAAAGGGGAAAAGACCCACTAAGAGCTATAGAACCTTAATGAAAATCACACCATCATATTCCACGTATCAGAGAACCCTACTGTAGAGGTTTCAAGCTCCCATCTAAAAAAATGTGGAATTTTGCATTTTTTGCCAGAAGAAAGATCACGGGTGCGTGTTTATTTGTTTGTTTGTTTGTTTTTTTTCCCCAGGGGTGATCGTATCGACCCAGTTGTCCTAGAATATCATGGAAGGGCTCATTGGAATGGAAATTAAAAGTTCTAGTTCCCTTTTTTAAGTGACCAAAAAAAATGGAGGGCAACTAGGCCCTCTCCCACGCTCATTTTTTTCCCAAAGTCACCTGATCAAAATTTTGAGATATCCATTTTGTTCAGCATGTTCAAAAATATTATAAGTATGTCTTTTAGGATGACTTAATCCCCCGAAGTTCCCGGGGGGAGGGCTGAAAGTTATGAACTTTACCCAATGTTAACATATAGTCTTGGTTATTTGGAAGTATACAGACGTTTTCAGGGGAGATTTTTCCTCGTATTTTGGGGGGGGGGGTCGGGGCTACGTGGGAAGATTTTTCCATGAAGGAAGTTTTCATGGGGGAAGGGACATTGCTATGAAGGGGACGCCGGACTTCCCAGCATTATTTAAAAAAAAGATCAGAAATTTAATATAAAAAACAAGTATTTCAACTGCAATAGCAGCAACATCGAAACTTTAAACGAACAGAAAATATTACATATATGATTGGGTTCGCCTTGTAGTCAATGCCTCGCTCTTTAAGCCAAAGATTTTTTAGTACTTTCATAAGAGCTATTTATTCTAATTAAAGGCCTTTGTGATTAAGCGGTCATTTTTAAAGAATTGGAACAAAATTCGAACTTTCGCTTAAAGAGCAAGGTATTGACTAGGGCCCGAACCCCCTAATAAACGTATCAAAAATATATGAATATAGAAGTTCGTTACCTAAGTTAATTCGTAAGTTACGTATATTTTTTACTAATAAAAACGTTCGTAAATAAAATTAAACAAGTTTCGAGAAAGCCATTTAACTAAATAAAAGTAAATTAATATGAAAATTTTGTTTTAATTATTCATGTACGGTGAGCCAAGATCAAAACCTGCATTTATTCAAAAACGTTCAAAAATTAAATAAAAAAATAAGTTTTTTAAACTGAAGTAAGGAGCGACATTAAAACTTAAAACGAACAGAAATTATTCCGTATATGAAAGGGACTGTCCCCTCCTCAACGCCTCGCTCTTTACGCTAAAGTTTGACCCTGTCTCACAAATTTATTTTTTTAAAAAAATAAAAAACTTTAGCGTAAAGAGCGAGGCGTTGAGGAGGGGGCAGTCCCTTTTATATACGGAATAATTTCTGTTCGTTTTAAGTTTTAATGTCGCTCCTTACTTTCAGTTTAAAAAACTTGTTTTTTTTTATTTAATGCTAGAAGAAGCCACAGGAAAAACAAGAGGATTTAAATTCAAACTGTTCCTTAAGTAACATTGAGCGTTCTATAATGCTAATATTTGTGTACTTGTCATCATTTTCCTAAACGTGAGGCCGCAGACATAATTTATTAATCATCCCTTTTGCGTTTATCAACGCTTTTTATCCGCATCCCCTAAATAATTTACTACCCACTTTCGCGTGCTGAGCGCGTGCTTTCACATCTGCTCTTCTGCCTCTGAATATACATTGCTGCAGCTTCCCCATCTCAAGCAAGACCACCTGCTTTGAATATCTCCCTACGCTACTATAAAATGCCAATTGTGCACTTCGAATAGCATCTGTCAATCCTGGCTCGGCAAGAAACAGTAAAATTTTCAAATCAATGGGGTAACTCTATTGTTGTGCCCCAAAGTATATGTGGCTTTCGTTTCCGTCTCTATACTGCTGACACCAAATTTAAAATAAAACTATTTTAAAGAAAATACACTATTCTAATTTTCATTCAGCGCAAAAGCTATTATCATATCGTATTTATTTATTAAGTTGAACCCATTGAAAAAATATTCATTAAAAGAAAGAAAAGTATACCTAGGACTGCTAAATTTCAGGTACTAGATGGCAAATAGTGGAAAAGCAAACACTGTGCTAAATATAATTTTACTGTCATTGGCAGCAGAAAAAAAACATCTTCGTGAATAGTAATTATCAAACAGTTCTTGGTAACGAATTGTAAGTAAGGAGCGACTCGGGCCAATAGTAACTCAAACCCTAAAACCGGAATTTTGATAACAATAGATGCATCAAAAGAATTGGCTTTTTATGATGTTCCATGTTATATAATTCTTTATTTTTTAGTTTAATAACAACAAGAGAGAAAGAGAGAGAGAGAGAGAGAGAGAGAGAGAGAGAACCGGAATTTTGATAACAATAGATACATCAAAGGATATGGCTTTAGTGATGTTCCATTTTTTATAAAATTTATTAAGCTTATTGTTATCGATCAAAAGCTACGAACTTGAGACAATATGCCTAATTTCAAAAAAAGGGGGGGGGAAGTCAAGCGATCTGAATAAAATCGCAAAATAAGATTCAGTATGTCAGAGAACCCCACTGTAGAGGTTTCAAGCTCCTATATTCAAAAATAAAGAAATTGTATTTCATCAGAAGAAAGATCAAGGATTCGTGTTTTTTTCACAGGGATGATCGTATCAAACCATTGATCCTAGAAGATCAGGAGAAGGCTCATTCAAACAGAAATCAAAAGTTCTAGCGCTTTTCTAAATCGACCAAAAAGATTGGAAAGCAAATAGCCCCCTCCCGCCCCTTTCTCTCCAAAAACATCCCATCAAAGTTTTGAGATGGTCACTTGATTCAGCATAGTTGAAAGGTCCCGTAGCTATGCCTTTTGGGATGGCAGAACCCCACCCCCTAGTTCCTGTTGAAAGTGCTATGAGTTACGCTTTTTGCCTGTCGTTCACATATAGTATTTGCTATTGGGAAATACATGGACATTTTTTGTGGGGCAATTTCCGCAGGGGATGACTTCCACGTGGATAATTTTCTGTGAAGAGGTAAGTTTCGGGGGGGGGGGGGGGTTTAGGGGAAATTTTACACAGGAGATTTCCTGTGGAGATTCCTTCACATGAGTTGAAGGATGTTTCCTGGCATGATCTGAAAAACAATCAGAAATTACATAAAAAAACAGATTTTTAAAAAATGAAAGTAAGGAGGTAAATTATTACGTATGTAAGGGGGACTGCCCCCTCCTCAAGTCCTCGCTCTTTACTCTAAATATTGACTTTTGTCACATTTCTTTAAGAAAGGCTATTCAAATACAAGGGCCGTTGGATTTAAGTAAGAAGTATTTTTAAATAACTTGAAGACTTTAGTACAAAGAGCGGATTAAGGAGGGGGCATCCCCCTCCTCAGAATTATTTCTGTTCGTTTTATAATTTTAATATTGCTCCATATCTTCAGTTGAAAAAAAACATTTTTTTTAAATTTAATAACAATGAGAGAGAGAGAGAGAGAGAGAGAGAGAGAGAGAGAGAGAGAGAGAGAGAGAGAGAGAGAGAGAGAGAGAGAGAGAGAGAGAGAGAGATATCGAAACTCCTCGAAAATGGAGGCAGATCGAAACCAGAGATATACTATGAGAATCACTGTGATCGGAAACCCTGTACAGGCAAATTGAAGTCCCCTAACCTTGGACAACAAGGAAAACCTTTTTTTTTTGCATGGGTATCACTGATGTTTCTTTTATCGCTTTTTTCTACCGAGGCTCTTTGGCTACTGCACCATCATGGAGAAATTTTTGATGGCTCATTTAGAACGTATTGGTAAATAATACGTTTTTTTCTTTTTTTTTACCAATTTCTCTGGATAGCATCATGTGTAACTGTAAGTGCCAAATGGCACAAAAAATGACACTTTTTGGTGTTATTTCTCGAATGAAAAGGCATAGGCCTAAGTATGACAAAGGCGCGTCGAGAACACCTTGGTCGAGAACACTTAAATCGAGGCTTACAATCCCCCCTCATGTTTACTATTCCTCCCAGCCCCCTTAATAAGTCTCATAAATTGTCTTCTCAAACAGTTCGTGGTCACGAACAGTAAGTAAGAAGCAATGCGGCTCAATAGTAGCCGAGACTGTAAGAAACAGTCTTGATAATAACAGATGCATCAAAAGAATCGAATTTTGATGACTGTTCAAAATGTATAAAATTCATGAGGTTTAATATTACCCATCAAAAGTTACGAGCCTGATAAAATTTGACTAATATTTCAAAAAGGGAAAAACATCCCTAAGAAATTAAGTGATCATAATGACGATCACACCATGAGACTTCGAATATCAGAGAACCCTACTTTGGAGGATTCATGCTCCTATATACAAAATGTGGAATTTTGAATTTTTTGCCAGAAGCAAGATCACGGATGCGTGTTTATTTGCTTTTATTTGTTTTTTTTTTCCAGGGGTAATCGTATCGAACGAATGATCCAAGAAGATCGGGAGAAGGCTCATTTGATCGGAAATCAAAAGCTCCAGTGCCCTTTTTAAGTGATCAAAATATTGGAGGGAAGCTATTCACCCTCCCACCCCCCTTTCTTATCCAAAATTGTCCGATCAAAATTTTGAGATAGTCATTTTCTTCAACATTGTCAAAAGGTGACTTGATCCCCCACAGCCCCCATGGGGACTGTGGGAAGGGATGCAAGCTTTGAACTTTGGACGTTTCTTACATATAGTATTGGCTATTGGGAATTATAAAGAGATTTCCGGGGGGGGGGGTTCTGGTGGGGATGTTACGTGGGCGGGTTTTTCCAAGGAGGAGTTTTCGCGGGGGAAGTAATCTTAACAGTAAAAGTTAGTTTACGAAAATAATTTTTCGGAAATTTCAGAAAAAGAGCTTGAAACGCTGATTTGTCTTTTCTTTTTAATTTTTTTTCCTGCACTAGCGGGCTACTTTGAACATTGTTGCAAGCTGTCTAAGAGCTCATTTGAAAGCTAATCTTTAGGCTACATCTATATGCTTATCATAAATTTGTCTTGTCAAGGCCATCGTAATTCGTAAGGCAGCATGTGGCAATGGCGGATCCAGGTGGGGGGCCCCCCTAATGTATTGGTGGATTTGTAGATAATATCATATTGTCATATTAAATATCACATTTTTCGTAGAGGGTGAACAGCTTTTCATTTTTTCATGGCTGGGTGGTTTTTATAACTTACTATTTTTTGTATCAATATTTTTAGATCATTTTAATTTCGATAGATTTAATAGACTTTAACCCTCAGTAGATTTTAGATTAAATTTGCGACCATTTCCACAACCTACCCACGGCGTATAATCGTTGAGGTTCCCTTGAAATTGCTGGTATCTCTTTGTTCCCAAGTTTATGTGAGTAAAATATTTTGCGCCCCCGCTAAAAAAAATCCTGGATCCGCCCCTGGCATGTGGCACCTTGGTACTTTTTATGTCATTTCCAGAGTAGATAGGGTTGGAAACATAAATAGTGTACAAATGAAATTTCCATAGCCAAAAGTCCTTAACCAGATGCTTGAAATCACTCCCTTGAATTTTCTTCCACAGGGCCCATAAATAACTGAAAATTGAAAAACAAGCTTGGAAAAAAACTTCTGCCCAGAGAAAAATATTTTCATTCAATTTCATAACTTATTAAAAAATACTGATTTATGTTTATTACTGTTTATGTTTATTCGAACTGTAATTACGAAATTAAGTTTTCGGGAATTACGAAAAAGAGCTTATAGCCCCAATCTTTTCTTCTTTTTTTCACCAAGCGCTAATGGGGCACTGATACATCATAGGAGCTTCGAAATTTATAAGCAAGTAAACTTTACGCACGTAGGTCTTCATTTGGGTCAGGAGGAAGGCTCTGACCCCCCCCCCAAATTCTTAGAGTTTTCTAGTTGTAATCTTGTACTGGTCATAATAATATCATTCTGCTGATCAGTTCTCCTTAAGTATTTAAATCCAAGAATAGAAAATAACAAAAGTTTACTTTCATATGAGAAGGCCAAAATTATTTACAGCATTGCCGCAAAAAATTGCAACAATAATAACAAGATGGATAAGTTATATTAGCTAAACGTAAAAAACTATTTTAAAGTTCTTCACTTCCCTAAAAATCTTTCTATATTTCCTATAGTACACAAGCTATTGATTTTTTTATTTGCAACTCCTCAAAGATACCGATTGCAATATACCCCTTGCACTCTATAAATTTTGGAATTTACAAAATTCCACATTTTTTTTTGTAGGGAAATTCAAACAAAGTGCAAAGTAAAACCTATGTTTAATGTCCTATTTTCACGAAATCGCATTATAAATTCTTTAGCGTCTTCGCCTAAGTTAGAAGGAAATCTTTTTGCAAAGTTTTGTATATATTTAAAGAATCTAAAAAAAGACAGAAATTGATGTAAAAAATACCAAGCCTTTCTGATCAAACAGTTCGTGGTAATGAACTGTAAGTAAGGAGCGATGTGGCTCAATAGTAACCGAAACTCTAAAACATGAAATTTGGATATCAATAGATATATGAAAAGAATCGGCTTATTATGCTGTTTCCAAATATACAAGATCCATTAATTTTAGTGTTACCCATTAAAGGCTAGGAGCCGGAGAAAATCTACCAGATTTTCGAAAAAAGGGGGGAAATATCTACTAAAAGTCAAAGAATCTTAATGAAAACACAACGTCAGATTCAGCGTATCAGAAAACCTACTGTAGAGGTTTCAAGTACCTATCTACAAAAATGTGGTATTATATAGTGTTTGCCTGAAGAAAGACTACGAACCAATGGTCCTAAGACATCGGGAGAGGGCTCGTTCGAACAAAAATTGAAAGTTCTTACACACTTTTTAAGTCATAGCAAAGACTGGATGGCAACTAGCCCCCTCTCATGCCCTGTTTTTCGCCAAAATCGTCTGATAAAAATTTTGAAATAAAATTTTTTTTCAACATAGCTGAAAGGTCCAATAACTATCCTTGTGGAGATAACATGATCCCCACAGCCTCTGGGGAAAGGTTTTTAAGTTATAAAAATTTGGCCGTTGTTTACGTATAGCATTTGTTATCGGGAAGTGTGTTATTGGTAATGTTCTTATGGTGAAGGTTCTGCAGGGCGATTACCCACGGGGAGAATTTTCTATGGGGAGGGAAGTTTCTGGTGGTGATTTTTCAGGAAAAATTTTAAACTGGGGAATTTACCAGAATTCCTATACGATATTCTTTTTTTTATTTTTTTGTTTTACTTTCTCTTTTACGTGTTTTTACAAAATTTTAAACTTGGGGATTTTGCCAGAATTCTTATACGAAATTCTTTTTATTTGTCTTAATTTTTCTTTTACGTGTGGAGATGTTAAGGGTAATTGTCCGGGGTAAATTTTCACCGGAATTGAATTGTCTAAAGGATGCAGGAAGGGGGACTTTTCCGTGGATTTAGAGCTGGATTTCCGGGCATTATCTAAAAAAAGAACAATCAGAGATCAAACAGTTCGCGGTAACACACTGTAAGTAAGGAGCGACGCGACTCAATAGTAACCAAGACTCTAAAAAAAGAGTATTGATAACATTAGATACATCAAAGCGATGCTCATTCAAAATATATAAAACACATCAAATTTAATGTTACCCATCAAAGTTACGAGCCTGAAATATTTACCTAGTTTTTGAAAAAGGAGAGAAACATTCCCTTTGCTTGGGAGGATCTTTTCAGAGAAGATTTTTTCGCGGAGGAAGGGAATTTTCCATGAACGGGGAGTCATATTTCCCGGCATTATGTAAAAAACGACTGGAAATTAAATAAAATCGACAAGTTTTTCAACTGAAAGTAAGGAGCAACATTAAGACTTCAAACGAACAGAAAGTATTCCGTATATGAGGGTGGTTCTCTCCTCCTTGATACCTCACTGTTGACGATAAAGTTTTTTTTTAGAACTTTTAAAAAAGCATATTATTCTAATTAAACGGCTCTTGTGTTTGAGGAGTCATTCTTAAATAATTGGAACTAAAAGCCAAACTTTAGCATAAAGAGCGAGGTATTGAGGAGGGGGCAACCGTCTACATATACATAATAATTTCTGGTCGTTTTAGGTTAGAATGTTGCTCCTTACTTTTAGTTTAAAAAAATATATTTTTGATTAATTAAATAAGAAAACAAGCTTCTTTTCAACACCTCCCTCTCTACGCTATAGTTTCAATTTTGTCCCAATTCTTTAATAATGACTTCTAAAACACAGGGGTCGTTATATTAGATCAATAAGAAGCCTAAAAAACTTCAGCGTAATGAGCGAGGTGCTGAGGAGGGGGAAACCCTCTCATATACGTAATAATTTCTGTTTGTTTTAATTTTTAACGTTGCTCCTTACTTTCAGTTGAAAAAAAACTTTTTTTTTTGTTGAATTGAAGTAAAGAACGAAATTGAAACTTAAAACAAACAAAAATTATTGCTCCCCAATTTATACAACATATATATGCAAAACAAGGGCTTTTACAAGAATTATTTAAGTGATGGATTATAAGAGGAACGTAAAGAAAGTGGAGAAAGCATTAAAATATGAATTAAGGAGGCGTGAAGAGGAGGTCATGGATAAAATTGCTGAAGATCTGGAAGATACAGCTACGGCATAATAGTAAATTACTGTACTGGTGTGTGCATTGTACGGGTGAAATTTACATAATAGTAATTTGTTGGATGAAAGTGTGAGCAAAGTGAATGTACTTTTAAAGCTTTTGCAAGTTCAGGGTGCTAGAATAGGTTTGAAAATTAATGTTAAGAAGACTAAGCCACTAAGGCTAGGAATAAGAGAAGATGAAAAGGTGACGCTGGGTAACAAAAAGTTTGATCAGGTGGGCAGCTTTACTTAACTTAGTAGTATTATTAGTAAAGATGGTGGGACCAGCGAAGATGTTAAAAGTAGAATAGCCAAGGCTCGGGGTGTTTTTTCACAGTTAAAAAAAGTTTGCAAGAATAGGAAGATAATAGGATGATAATTCTGCATACCAAGATTAGAATATTAGAAGCTACAGTGATGACAGTGGTCAAATATGGCTCTGAAACATGGGCGCTCCGAAAAGCGGATGAAGATTTGCTAGATGTTTTCCAGAGAAATTTCTTAAGGATTGTTCTGGGTACCCGGCTGACTGACCATATTTTAAACAATAGGCTGTACGAAAAATGCGGTTCAATACCGCTCTCTAGGGCTATAATGAAAGAAAGGTTGAGGTGGCTAGGGCACGTTGTGCGGATGAAGGATGGCAGATTGCCGAAGATTGTTCTTATCGGCCAACCGTCAAGGGCTAAACGGACAGCAGGTCGTCCTCGTCTGGGGTGGGAGGACGTCATAAAGAAAGATTTAAAAGAAATGGGAACTTCGTGGGAGGGTGTAAAAAGGGAGGCTTTGAATAGATTGGGATGGAGGAGGAGCGTGCGTAACTGTGTTGACCTCAGGCGGCTTGGTGCTGCGGTGAGTTGTCAGTAGTAGTAGTAGTAGTAATAGTTAACGAATTGAGAGGAAATAGTCAATCTGGACTTGTCCCAATTAAAGATAGGAGCGGGCCAAAATTAGTCATAAGGAAAGAGTTAAACAGAGATGGGCAGAACATTTCGAGAATTTGTAAACCGTGATAGAGTTACAGGAAAACATATTGAAAAGAATGAAAAAGTTTGTGAAACTTTGGACGTGAAGGAAGATTTATTTTGAGAGTAAGAACTAGTGACAACACGAAAAGGATAAAAAAAATAATAAAGCCCCAGGTGCTAATGCTGTGGTAGATAAGCTTTCTTTTATTTTTAATATGGCGGTTATGAAGTTAGAGATAAGCTACTAAAGATTATGAATATGATTTTTGAAAAAAGAGAAGTACCTAGCGATTTTAGGAAAGCTTCTAAGGTGATAAGAGTGAGTGTGGTAATTATAAAGGCATCTGCTTGGTTTCTATAGGAAGCAAACTACTTAGTAAGATAATACTTATTAAACGACCAAATTTTCACTCTTAGATTAATAATTGACAAGTGCCCGAGTCATCAAACCCCTTTAGTCCTAAATTTTATAGATCATGAGCAAGCGTTTGATTCAGCAAAGGTCCTATCCTTGTATGGTATACCAGATAAACACATTAAAGTGTTTAGTGATGTATACGAGTATAGAATTGCTGCTTTTAAGGTAGGAAATAAGGTTTGTATCTGGTTTCGTATTAAATCAGGAAAAACTAGGGTTCGTCCTATCACATTTACATGGGTCATTTTGATGGACTTTGTCATAAGGAGCACAGCAAAGGACACACGGAATCAATTGGGAAACTAAAATTCTTCTTTACTTGGACTATGCTTATTGCCCATGGTGTCTGTTCAAAGTTGAAAAAAGTTTAGAAGAATAGGAAAATAAGTCTGGCAACCAAGATTAGAATATTGGAAACTATACTGATGACTTGACCATAGTCATGTAGTCATGTAGTTTTCCAGTGAAATGGCCTACGGATCATTTTGGGCACCCAACTGACTGATCGCATTTCAAACAGCAAGTTGTACAAAATCCCGCTTTCTTGAGCTACTATAATGAGAGAAAGGCTGAGATGGCTAAGACACATTCTGCGGATGAAGGATGACAGATTGCCAAAGATCGTCCTCGTTGGCCAGCTGTCTAGGGCCATACAAAAAGCAGGTTGTCTCCAAACGAGGTGGGAGGACGTCGTAATGAAAGATTTAAGGGAAATAGGAGCTTCTTGAGAGGGTGTAAAGAGAAAGGCTAGAAATAGATTGGAATGGAGGAGGACGTACGTAGCTCCGTTGTCCTCAGGCAGATTGGTGCTGCAATGAGATGTTAGTAGTGATATATTTGCAGAACTGGTTCAAATAAACTGACTCATGATATTTCTTTATATTTGTAGAATACTGAAGAACTAAGGCTTCCCCGAAAACACAAACTCAATGCAGCAAAATAAGGCTGGGAACAGGTAAGTCCTGAAGTATCCTGCACAAAATTAAAACTAGTTTATGTGGCTCTCAATAATCTTTCACCGGCCAATAAATCGGTAAATCTTAGTATACATTTTTATTTTTCTAAAAAAAACTCAAGCAAGCTCAGTTTTCAGTAAAGTGCTAGTTCTTCAGAATTCTATAGATGTAGTGAAATATTACGAGTCTGTTTATTTGAATCAGTTTTGCTGATACATGTTGCATAGATTGCGAAGCATTAATTACCGTTCGTTTTAAGTTTCAACGTTGCTCTTTGCTTCCATTAGAAATTAAGGGGGGAAACGACAGAAAAACCCAAAATAACTAAGAATTCAATGTCAAGGCATTTTTCCCTCTGCGTTTGGGTTCATTTAGACAAAGGACATAAATATGCAAGATGCAAACCAATTGGGGAAAAGTTTTTGGGCCAGTTTTTAACCCATTATGTGGGGGGGGGTGTGCCCAGGAATATTATTTGTACGTTTAGTACCTCTTGGCCAACATTCTTATTGCTGTAAGTTTCAAATTCATCAGGGATAAATCTAGGGATAAGTATTTTGGACCCTCCCCTCTCCCACAACAACTCGTTGGATCATCATTATCCAGAGATCGATTCCCAAAAGCTACGATAAATTTACACACCAAATTTCAAACGAGCCCACCATTATTTCATTATATGATTAATACAAAATACAAGTCTTTTCAATTGAAAGTAAGGAGCAACATTAAAAATTAAAACGAACAGAAATTACTCCGTATATGAAGGGAGCTGTTCCTTCCTCAACCCTCGATCTTTCGCTTATTTTTATTTATTTTCTGACTGTTTCTATATTTCCCGATAGCAAATACTATTTGTGAGCAGTAGACAAATTGAGAAACTTACAGCCCTTTCCCCAGGGAGTATTGGGGGTCTTGTCCACCTCAAAGGCATAGTTAATTGGCATTTCAAGTATGTTGAATCAATGGTTATCTCAGAATTTTGATCAAATTTCTTTGGGAAAAAACTGGTGTGGGACTGGGGCTAGTTGCCTTTAAACTCTTTTGTCACCTAAAAGGGGAACTAGAACTTTTTATTTCTGTTCAAATTAGCCCTCTCCCAATCTTCTAGGACCACTGGTTCAATAGAATAATTGAAATAGAAAAACAGAAACTGAAAAAAAAACAAATAAACACGCACCCGGGATCTTTCTTCTGGCAAAAAATACAAAATTCCACATTTTTGTAGACAGGAGCTTGAAACCTCTACAGTAGGATTTTCTGATATACTGAATTTAATGGTGTCATTTTCATTAAGATATCTCTGCTTTTGGGGGTATTTCCCGTTCCCCCTTTTTTCAAAAATTAGGCATATTTACTCAGTCCCGTAGCTTTTGATGGATAATATTAAACTCAATGAATTACGTATACATTTGGAACCACCATTAAAATCCAATTCTTTTGATGATTCTATCGTTATAAGAATTCTGTTTTTTAGAGTTTCGGTTACTATTGGGCTGAGTCGCTGCTTATTAACAGTTCGTTACCACGAGCTTTTTGACTTATATGCAAGCGACTGGAAATCTATATTATCTACGACTCCTGCTTGAGGAGCTGTGTTAGCTATGCTATCCCTGTTTGAGTTTTTATTTGACCTTTCGACTATTTTGAACTAAGCGGCTATATTAAATGATCTCTTTCTAAGTTTTATGAGCACATTTTTCATTAGAACTGGCCAGGGCAAAAAGTTTACTGGCCCATT
Source organism: Artemia sinica (assembly GCA_027921565.1). NCBI lineage: Eukaryota > Metazoa > Arthropoda > Branchiopoda > Anostraca > Artemiidae > Artemia > Artemia sinica. Next base: position 40,250,268 of record CM051262.1, on the reverse strand, counting down.
TTTGGGCAGACCAATACTTTTGTTGATTCTTTATTTCTGTATCGAAGTCCCCTTAGTCCGAAAAAATAAGCATAGTACGAGTTCCTTCATATGTTTCTTCTAACTAAAGAAACATAAAAGACTCTAATGGTGTCATATATTCCTTGGCTATATATATATAAAAATGGAATTTTTACTTTATAATATGTATTAAGCATCAATGAATCACATTTCCTTGTTTAATCTCATTTTAAATAAGTTTCCGTCAATCTAGTTTTTTTCATAGCCTAGGGCTATAAGATATCCTTGGAGGGGCTGGAATGAATTTTCAAAACACAAATATAACAACAAAAATGAACATAAGAGCTAATTATATTGCTAATTGACGTAAGCATGAAAGCTAATGATTAGCAAATTGGTACCGTTTGCGATTTACTCAGTAAAAACAGTTTAATGTATTGAAGTCTATACCTGTTTTTTTAATTTTCCTTAATTTTCGAAAAAATAAAATATATGTATATATATTTTAAAGTGGCTAAGTCCTTGCAACCCGCTTAATTGAACCTTGATACATGGATAGAAAATATAAGTAATTTGTTTCTGAGAAGAATTACTGATGTTGTCTGATATGACCTAACATAAAACTGAGTGTCACCTATACACCTAAACACAAACATCGCCTACATTTTGTTTTTTTTAATTAAAAAAAACAATTTCCATTTTTGAAGAAAAAATTGGGGATTTAACCTAAGAAAGGACCATTCCTTGCGACACGGAGGATTGAACCTCAGTACCGATTGTTCCCGGGCGAGATGTGTGACAAACTTTAGTATGAGTTCCAATCCAATAAAGAAAAAGTTTTTTGGCCCTTTTTGCGTCCTTTTAATAAGGCAGAACGGGCTATGTCCGGATTCTTTATACATTAGGATCCAGAAGGCCCAAGAACTTAAGGCTTTAACTTCCAAGGAAAAAAGTTTTTTTGCTGTTTTCGGGCTCCCTACCCCTTGCCCTCATGGGCGCCCATAAGGGGGTCTGGGGGCGCCCGCCCCCCCTGGCTGAATGATGTTGCCTTATTTTTATATTTTTGTTCTGAGATTTCTATTATATAGCATTAAAAGTGCCAATTAGACGAGGTTTGCCCCCTGGAATTCAGCTTATGGGCACCAATGCTTGCCCTCCTTTCCCACAACAAACTTTTGATTGTTGTGACCCAGGGAATAATCCCTGGAAGCTTCAAGCCAATCACACCCCCAGTATCAAACAAGTCCCCTTTTCCACAGAAAACAAATGTTTAAGCTATTGAAATTTATATTATTTACTGCTCTTTCTCTAGGGCCCGTTAGGGTCATGCCATTTCCCCATCCATATTTAATGGACCTTTTGGACAATTTTGAATAAAATGGCTATGTAAAATGTTTGATTGGATGTTACAGGGTGTCTAGGTAGCAAAATTGGGCAAGGAGGGGGGGTGGTTGCCCTTCAATCACTGTTCATTCTTAAAACAAAAGTCGAACGTTCTATTTCTGAAAGAAACAGCTCTCTGAGAAATTTCTATGACCGCCCCTTCCATATGAAGTGGTCCTGTAAAAAAAAAATAGTGACAGCAACAATATATTGAAGGGTTACGGCTCTTTTACTGAAGGCATCGCTAGAGCGTTGTCTCTGATTACTAATCCAGGTGTATGGACTAACAGAAGACTATGAGAGGTTTATTTGAGTACCAAAACGAAACGTGGTCATTGAAACGGGCAGATGGTCAGTACAATTAGCAGACCCTCTTATTTGAAATGATTAATTTGACCTCTTTTAACCTGTACTATCTGTAAAAGGGAAATACAGAGACAGATAACATCGAGTTCAAACACATTCCGACAGGAAACCTGGAAATTTTCCCGGTTTTACCAAGAAAACTCTTTATGTTCCTAGCAGTATGCTTAATCAAACATTTTGTGGAAACGAACTGTAGGTAAGGAGCAATAAGGCTCAACAGTAATCGAAACTTTAAGAAACGAGTCTTGATAACAATAGATAACAATCGAGTACCCTCAATCGACAATCTGTCAAAAAAAAAAAAAAAACGTTAAAAGGAAATTCAAAATTCGACCCTAGGAATCTGCTGAGCAAACAGAAACAGAAAAGAAAAAACGAGACATCAAACGTTTCTAATTTCCACCCCCTTAAAAAATCCAAGATCTAGGACTAAATGTGTTTTAGCTATTATTGGAAAAGAGAAACTTCACTGCCTGGTTTGACATTTTTTAACTTACAGGTATGTTTTACTTTCGAGTTAAAAAAAATGTATATTTGAAGGCTTTTGATGAATTTTTTTTAAGTTATTCAAATATTTGGTTTAAATTTTGGTTCAAACATCCTTATCTTATCTCGGTATCCCAACTGAGTTTGTATATTTGTTCAGTATATTATCTCCACGCGCAAAATTGAGTCGGCAAAGAGAAAGTAAGACAAATAAAAATATATTTCGTATAGGAATTGTGGTAAATTCCGCCAGTGTAATTTTTTTCCTGATATGTTTACCCCCCTCCCCCCAAGAAAAAACTTGCCTCCGATGGAAAATTATCCCCGTGGAAAATCCCCTTATCAAAAAATTTACCTCCCCCATCCGAAAAATGTACGCATACTTCCCAATAACAGATACAATACGTAAACAATGGGCAAATTGTATAACTTTAAGACTTTTCCCCAGGGGCTGTGGGGAGTCATATTATCTCCAAACGCAAGGCTAATAGGCCTTTCGACTATGCTGAGTAAAATGGCTATCTCAAAATTTTGATCAGACGGTTGTGGGGGACAAAGGGCGTGCGTGAGAGGGGGTCTAGTTCCCCTCCAATCTTTTTGGTCACTTAAAAAGGGCACTATAACTTTTGATTTCAGTTCGAAAGAGCTCAGTTCTAATATTCTGGGAGTATTGGGTCGATACGATTACCCCTGGGGAAAAAAACCAAATGATAACGGATCCGTCACCTTTCTTCTGACAAAAAATACAAAATTCAGTATTTTTGCAGGTATGAGCTTGAAACCTCTATAGTAGGATTCACTGACACACTGCATTTGACGATGTGATTTTCATTAGGATTCATTGAATTCTCAGGGTTGTTTTCCTCCGTTTTCAAAAATCAGGCAAATTTTGGCAGGCTCATAGCCTTTGATGGGTAGCACTTGACTTAATGAATTTGATATATTTGGAATCAGCATAATAAGCCGATCCTGTGATTATTAAACCATGTTGCTCCTTACTTATAGTTCGTTACCACGAACTGTTTGATAAATGAAGCTAAACTATTTGCTCAGACTATGTATCGTTTCTGGAGTATTTAAAGTAGCCAAAAGTAAGCCGATCGAACCATAAATTTGAGTATCTCTTATTAACGTGTTCAGTATACTGATTTTCCTTGAACAATAAATTCAATCATTCTTCTACCAAACAATTCGTCTTACCATAGACGTCACTAGGGAATGATTTCCGATGTCACCTTCTTTGAACTGATTCAATACAGACGCGTGGCTTTGAAACTAAAAATAGCCGCCTGATTTACCATCTTTACCAGCTGCTAAATTGGCTATTCATCTTGGATTACAATGTTGAACCTATTTAAACTGACGGTAGAGAGCCCTGAATAACACTTTAGATGTTTGTAAATGACTTGGGTAGGGGTAATCGAGGACAATTGAGACATGAGAGAATAACAGGAAGTAAAATCTAAGGATAATTCTATTAAGTTTTGGACTCTTTCTAGAGTTTTTTTTTGGTACTTTCCCATTATATGGGCACTTCGGCTATAAACAGTCAAATGAATGCAGTGATGGAGACCCGTAAAGCGGGTAATTGTTATCTAAATTGATCGAAGAGCGTGGTTTTTTATTGAATTTACAATATTTAAACTCTTGTTTTTTTGGGTTTAGGGGAAGAAAAAGGTACATAGACTAGGTTAGGTTACGCATTTAATATATGCAATGCTTTAACACCCCCCCCCCACCCCTATAATGTGGAAATATATAGCCCAAATTTTTTTTTATAAACTATTATATATACATCCTATTTTATTTTATTTTATTTCATTAGCATTAACCAAACTTGACTTTTTAGAAGTGCCCATATAATGGGAAAGTACCGTTTCTTTAGTCTTTTCCGCTTACTCCTTTTTAAAGCTTCCGGAAAGTAGCAATTAGGAGACTGGGCAATGAGAGGGAGGAGTAAAATTGGTATAGAAAGGTGGAAATCAGAGAACCAAAGGAATCGATTCCGAAAGTTTAGCCCTACGCTGACTACACATCTTTATGACTTAACAGACATAATTGATTTAGAATAGGCCTGGATTACGAACGGTTACTGAGGCTATTCAAATATCGAAAATTTTCTGAACCATCTCAAACTCTTAGGGAGAGCTCATTCCCCACTTGGTAAAAAATGTAAATATGCACTGCATTGATACTTACAATGTGGCTCACCAGGACTTGTGCGACGGGGACACAATATCGAAAATAAATATAAGAAATGAAGTTCAATTCTTTTAATTCTTAGGGTTATGCCACTACATTATGAAATAGACTGGTGTTTCTTTCTTTCCCATTATCAGATGGATATACCCTTAAGCAAGGATATCAGTAGGGAAGGGATTAGCCCCGATTCCTATTTTGACTCAATTTTGCCGTATTTTATCAATTAAGACGAAACCGAATGATCATACAGTTTGGGATAAAGTTAATATTAATTATTTTAAAGAAAGTAGCATTGTCATGAAACTAGTCTTCATTTATTTGCATTATTTACAATTTGCAAAAATGTCATTCGGCCCCCGTTCTATGCTGAGTTGTTCTTCCTTCTTTTTTTCACATAAAATTGATCCTTAAATTTTAGCCTTTTCATCAGACAAAACATGCAATGAAATCTGTTTTCAATATTTTTTGCAAATGAAACATTTAACCCACTGATAAAGACTTAATGATCCAAGGAACTTTAATTTACTAGCCATAATAAACCCATATGGGTATCATGAGCCCCATCGAGCTTCTGGGATAACGTTACTTGTTTATTCTACATCACATTAAATCTTGACTTGCCTAAGAGGATGTAGTAAAAACTTCAAGAAAGAAACTACCGAGTTGATTAGGTTGTAACCTATTAGCCAGATGTCATTCCCGCTACAGGCAGCCTACCCTGGACCCTCGGTATACAGGTGAATTATGGGCCCTGGATTACAGCTGGTCATTAAAAGGAAATGCATATCACACTGTCGCGTGCGGGTTCTCCGATGAGGGTTCATTATTTGAAGACTAAGTGCTTTTTAAATTTGCATCTGACAGTGCTATCCTTCATACACCTTTTGATACTTAAATGAATTTGTCGTTGCTTCATTAAGTATTAACTATGCAAGTATACAATTTACATTTCATTTACAGAGGAGAAATTTTGGCACATGTTAGTTAAACGGAACACACCCAAGAAGTAAAGCTAGGTTAATCCTAATGAAAAATACCAAAACATGATGATAATATGTAATACATATATTACATATTGCGTTCAGTTTCTGAAATACTTCAGAAACAAAATTATGGAAACTACAACAAAGAATTGCGGAAAGCAGGCCACAGAGAATGCATTATGGTACTTGTATGATATAACCCCTACCGAATATTCTTCTAATATATTTCTCTGATGTTAAATCCTAATGAATTATACCTAAGTATGATAAAAATATGATACTTTAGGAACAAATTTGGGCCATATATTTGCACATTAGGGGGGGGAGGAGTACAACGGGTCTGCATGCCTAATATCTTAGGTACGTTATTCTGCATATTATGAAGTAAGAATTGTTTTCTAACTCCACACTGTCCAAAAACTTTAGCTCCACCCCCACCCACAACCCTCTTAATTCGCAAATATATAGCCCAGATTATATATTTTCCATCTATTCTGTCACTTCTCTTTGTCTTGTCTCACGCTAAGCTGAAAGAAACTAACGAAAAAACAGGTTCTATAATGCGTCAATGAATGATTAACTTGAGCGGTAGGGCCTATATCATAGAAGTGCCTGCATTATATTCAATACCTAACCCAACCTAACTTAATCCCTAACCACCTCTGTATATTAAATATTTAATTAAAATATAGCTACACCATAGATTTTCTCCCTCAAAATAAGCAAATCATAATCATAATCATAAATCATAACCGATTCCACAGAAGCAAGCCGGTTATTGTCAGATCTTACACAGCGCAATTCTTGAGTGTGTTCCGTTTAATTAACAAGTACCGAAATTTTTTCAACATCAATTAATGGCAAAAGTGCTACACAAAAATTTACCAAGAGAGGGGTAGAAAAAGTACAATCAGGAGTGTTGTATTTACCACGATACAAATATAGATGCATTTGTATACATTTTTAAATATATCCAAATGCTCTGCATATATTTTTAGATGTTTTCTTTTATGTAAAGGAGGTCATCATTCCATTTGCCCCTCCCTTGCAGCACCTTTTGTCTAGAAGATATAATAAGTTATAAAATCAAACAGTTCGTGGTAACAAACTGTAAGTAAGGAGCGACCCGGCTAAATAGTAACCAAAACTCTAAAAAACGGAATTTTGATACCAATAGATAAATCAAAAGAGTCGGATTTTTATACTGATTTTAAATATATAAGTTCCATCAAGTTTAATCTTACCAATCAAAAGTTATTAGCCTGAAAGAAATTGCCTTATTTCCGAAAAAAAGGGGGAAACATCCCCTAAAACTGATAGAATCTTAATGAAAATTACACCATCAGATTCAGCGTATCAGAAAACTATAGTGTAGAGGTTTCAAGCTCCTATCTGCAAAATGTGGAATTTTGTATTTTTCGCCAAAAGAAAGATCACGGATGCGTGTTTATTTGTTTTTTTTTGTTTTTTTTCAGGGGTGATCGTACCGACCCAGTGGTCCTAGAATATCGCAGGAGGGCTCATTCAAACGGAAATTAAAAGTTCTAGTGCTCTTTAAGTAACCAAAAAAATGGAGGGCAACTAGGCCCCCTCCCACGCTCATTTTTCCCCCAAAGTCACCCGATCAAAATTTTGAGATAGCCATTTTGTTCAGAATGGCCGAGAAATATAATAACTATGTCTTTTTTTCTTTTTTTTCCAGGGGTGATCGTATCAATCCAGTGGTCCTAGAATATCACGAGAGGGCTCATTCGAACGGAAATTAAACGTTCCAGTTCGCTTTTTAAGTCACCAAAAAAATTGGAGGGAAACTAAGCCCCCTCCCACGCTCATTTTTTTCTCAAAATCACCCGATCAAAATTTGAGATAACCATTTTATTCAGCATAGTCGAAAACCCATAAATTATGGCTTTGAAGATGACTTAATCCCCCACAGCCCCCGGGGGAAGGGCTGCAAGTTATGAACTTTGTCCATTGTTTGCATATAGCATTGGTTATTGGGAAGTATACAGACGTTTTCAAGAGGTATTTTTCTAGTGGGGGGGGGGTCGGGGGTCAGGGATTACGTGGTAGGATCTTTCCCTGGGGGATGTTTTCATGGGGGAAGTGACAATTCTATGAAGGGGGTGCCGGATTTACAAGCATTATTTTAAAAACGATCAGAAATTAAATAATAAAAACAAGTTTTTTCAACTGAAGTTAAGGAGCAACATTAAAACTTAAAACGAACAGAAATTATTACGTATATGAGGGGGTTTTGCCCCCTAGTCAATACCTCGCTGTTTGCGCTAAAATTATTTTTAGTACTTTCAAAAGATCTATCTATTCTAATTAAACGGCTTTTGTGATTCAAGGGTCATTCTTAAAGAATTGGAACAAAATTCGAACTTTAGCGTAAAGAGCGAGGTATTGACTAGGGGAAAACCCCCTCATATGCGTAATAATTTCTGTTCGTTTTAAGTTTTAATTTTGCTCCTTACTTTCAGTTGATTTTTTTTTATTTAATTACAATAAACGCAGAGTGCACTAACAAATTCACTGAATGTTAACTATCTGTATTTCACATCTTAGCTTACATCAAATTGCTTTTTTGGGTCACGCTTGACCTTTGGACTAAGAAAAACATTTTCTTTGCATTGTTTCTGTAATTTTGAGGACTTATCCTTCCATTCTTTCAGAGAAACCAATCAATTACAAATGCGGGTTTATTTAGTTTTCATAACCCGTCATTTGGATAGCTTTGTAAATACCAGAATATTCTTTGAAGCACGTGGCATATTTTCTAGTAGAAAGACCCATTGGAAGGATGACAAAAAGGGACATAATGCCACCATAGAAATATCTTTGATAAGAGACTAAGGGACGAACCCCGACACGCGTCTATTCTAATGAATTTTCCGCAGTCATGGGAACACTAGTCTCGCTGGACCCCTTCGCTGTTCAGTAAAACCGGAGTCACTCAATGGGAAAAAAATAAATTATCCTTTAGTAAAATCTTAGTAAAAATCTTAGTTTTATCGCAGTAAAATACTAAATTAAAGTGAAATGTGCGTACACTTAGAGCCAAATTTGCAAAAACAGCTCAAAAGACAGTTCATAAATTATTGTTGAAATTATTGACTTTCAGAGGAATGGGTTGTGACTATGGCCCCTCTAAGTATGCAGCAGTAAATAAGGCAACAAGAAGCCGATACACCTTTATATCCCCTAACAAAATGGCTGATTAGGCTTATAGACAAAGTAGGTGCCTGCCTGGAGGTGTCTCTTTGAATGGAGTCCGAGAAACAAGTCGGAAAACTAATCATTTTCTCTAACAGAATTACCAATAAGAGAAAAATGGACGTCGTTGGGGGGGGGCAAGGGAAAAAATATTACATACAGGTATCTCATGCCTCTTGACTATCTGGATATGGACCCCTCTTGCGCCCCCAATTTTTATTTGGGGAAAAATTGTCATATTGCCCCCCCCCCTGAGATTGTGCTCTAGATCCACCCCTGATACTGTAAAAATGTTTGTTTTACGATATATTATAAACATTTCCATGATGCTATGATCATTACGTTTACGGTTTTGTTATCTTTGCAGTATAGTATATATATGTGTAGGCCTATATTCTATGCGTGCTCACAGGGGGAGTTGACACCCTAATAAAACCCCAACGTTCATGTTATTTTTTTCCTTTTCTTCCATAGTTTCATTGTTGCGAAAGGGTCTCTAGTCCTGAAATAAAAACCAGTAAATACGCCTGACGACTTCATTAGCGTTGAAAATGCAGTCTTAAGACTAATCAGTATAAATCGTTGGGTAAACACTTGACACTTTGGGAATACTAACGCTAAGACATATTTGAATGTAAAAAAAGTCGAAACATATACAGGAAAAGTTTAAGTTTTTCCAATTACAGAGGGTGTGAGAGGTGGGGGGGGGGTAAAATTTCCAAGACGCTCAATTAAGCTGAACTACTCAGGATCTCGGTCATCGTAAATACGACACTGATAGTCTTCAAAAATGAATGCAATAATGTAAAAAAAACTGATTCATTTCTGAAAGATCTTACGGTCATGTCTGTAGTAAAAATAAAATGACGCGTTATTGTGGACATGCTATGGCTATATGTTTAGTTACGTATTATGTACTAATATTTTGTAATTGACTAATTTTCTCGTCAAAAAAAGATATTAGGCTTAAATAAAGCTAAACCATTTAAATGTGTCAGTAAGTCCCGAGCCTTGAGTTAGGCTCGAAAATATATTCAAGTGGGTTGAATAGCGAAATATTTCATGAGTTCTGCGTCAAAACAGGTTTGTATAGACTCTTTCCCCCTCACCTCAGGGGAGAATTCGTAGTCCTCGCCTCCGCCAAAAAATAGAATTGTCTAAGAATGGTAATGGTCATCTATATGCATGAAATCAAGTGTGTTTCCGTCTGTGTGTCCTATATCCAACTATGTATTAATTCAGTGTGCATTCGATCGTAAAGCAACTTTAAGAAGTTGTTCAGTACCCTACAGGGCTCAATATCGGCCGCTTTAATAATCCTACTTGAAAATATAAAAACGATGGAAAGGATTCAGATTTTGCCATATACTCCCCCCTCGTTTTGTAAAATGGGAACAGAATCTATCTAAAAATCTAAAAGTACGACGGGATAAGCTTAGAATCTGCCTGATATGGATTTTTTTGCTTGTAATCATTGACACAAAACAACATTAGTATAACATATACATAAAATGACAATTTTACCATAGTTTTTGAATTAGGATACTCAGATTTATTGTATATCATTTTAATTCGATATTAGAATAACTAGCTGCATATAAAGACAGTTAAAAGATTTGGTACTTGTTAATTAAATGAAACACACTCAAGAATTACGCTTAGGTTAGATTTAAGAAAACCGGTTGTATCGTCACAAAGACAAGTGACGGGTGATATGAGGCATTGGACTTGTATAAATTGGGCTATATATTTGCAAATTAGGGGGGCGGGGGTTAGGTTAGGTTATGTTAAGGGCGCTGTCCAAACACTTTACCCCCCCCCCCCTCCACCTTCTAAAGTGCAAATAAATAGCCTAAATTATATCATTATATAAACTAAAGGTTATATGAGGGTTATATTTCATTAGGATTAACCTAAGTTCACTTTTATGTTGTGTTTCGATTAATTAACAAGTACTAAAGATTTTTATTAGCCAAGGACATTATTTGGAAAAATTATAGAAGGCTAAGCCAAATAGCACAGTACGCACTTACTCTTCTGAAAAATAGTAAGCTTTTGTCATATATTTCTTCTTGTAACAGTAGATAGAAAATTCTCAGATCTTGAACATACCTTGGCCCAACTACAATTTAAAATGAGAAAAACATATTGGTAATTATTTTTTTTGCACCAGGTTCAAATCTATGGGATTCACAAGAAAAAAAAATCATGAATAGAAAAATGAGAATTATCATTTAAAATTAAGGCAAACATTTGATATCCAGAGCCAGAATTTAACAAAGTATTATAGAAAAGTATTTTTAGAAACTCAAAGCAACTATTGTAATTTTACAAGAATTGTGTATGATACTAAAAGCAAAGTCAAGGTGACGAGATCTTTTGAGATGGTTAATAAGTATTTCAGCAAACGGAGAATATTTCTGTAAAGACCTTACTCTGCTGTCTTTGGCGCAAGAAAAATCCCAAAGAAACAAACACAATCGAAAGAGTAACTCTGAATAAAGCCAAATGTCAGAAATTCGAACTAAAAAACTATCCTAAGAGGCGTAAACTAGACTGGACAAAACTGTTTATTCAGTTTTGTCTTTAGTTACGTTTTTGTAGTTTCAGTCCAAAGTTGGCTTAATGTTTTTTTTTTTTTTTTTTTGTTTTCATAATTAAAATTTTTAAGCCTGTTTATTTACTCAGTATTTTTTCTTCTTTTGAGACTTGGTTCCAATAACAGCTTTACTTTCTTTTTTTAACCAGTCTGGTGGGTATCTGTCCCGGTCTCTAGTTTGACATTCCACATACAGTATATAAAAGAGTACATTTAATACTTAAGTACCCGAAATAATCACACTTTTAGTGAAAAACTTAAGTTTTAAGGCCAAAAATCTTTTTTAACTTTCGCTTTTTGTGGTTTTCCATAGTATAATGAAGCCAATGTAGTCACAGAGCATATCTATACCTAGGCTATGCGTGGTCCTATAATATAAATCATTTCAGACTTTTTAAGTGTTACATTTTCATGTGTTTTATTTGTTTTTCTGTATTCACATTAGTTTCAATGTTAGAATTAAGCCTCGACACTGTTTAACGGCTTATTGTATCGTTCACAAATAATAGGTATTGAAAAATAATTGCAATTTTTCGGTTCTCTCGAACGCCTAGGATGAATCGAGTCATCTTCCAAGAACTTCTTCCCCAGTGTTTACAATATTCTTAAAGAGTTGCTACTTCTAGTTCCCATATCTTGTTTACTGCCTAGCTGTTGCTAACATCTGCCTTAACACCGTTATTTCTATAACTCCTTTCTATGATTCTTGTCTCCGGCTTAATCGTTTAAGGCAACAACAACTCCCTTTACCTCCCTGAAGCGGTCTCAAGATACGCCCGCCTCTTAGATCTCTGGACCAACGGAGACTGTGTTTCTCCAGTTGACTTAGCACCAATCCGGTAGCAGCTTTTCGGGCACCTCGAGATTATACTGAAGGTATTCACCTTCCTAGCATCATATTGTCGTAAGACTTTGCCTTAGAAGGAACCTCTTAGTGTATTTGTGATTCAAACTGGCCCTTCTCGAGCATCCCTCTCAGGCTGGGTATCCTATGGGATACCTTGCTCAGCAAAGAAGAATGGTGACAGAAATGTATTTACATAGAGAACAAAGTGAAGTGGGACAAAGTGTTATAAGACGAAGTGCAGATTCCCCTAACGAAAGTGGACATTATTTAAGAGACATATTGTCGACAAAAAAAGAAAGTGAGGATTCAGCCTCCAGTAGTGATGAAGAACAACAACAACTTGTTGGACTAGAGCTAACTATGAGGCCTGCCGAAACTACTGAAGAAGCGGCAAGTCAAGTAAAAAGCGAAAGTACAGAAGATTCAGCCATCGAGCCTGAAAATCTTGAAATAAAGCGCCCGGCTTCAAATACATTGCACACCTTACTAGGTTGTAAAAAAAGAAAACTTTACCAGCCTCAGCAGCACGAGAGCTCACGCATAAGAGATGACGAAGAACCAGAAGCAAAATACCAAAGACAAGAGACCATTGAGGCTTTACAACAAGAGTATGCTCGGATTTATAGTCAAGCTCTTGTTGGGGCTTCAGAAAAAGAGGGTGAGTCTCAATTAGATCTTTCACTAAAAGAGAAGCCTGAAAAACGTCCTGAAAAAGATACCCCAAATATTTCCTTTAGCTCAGGCATACCCCAGTTCAGCAATACGACGAGTTTTGATGCTTCAAGGCGACTCTTGCTTGAAAATGACTCAAATAAGAAAGAGTCAAAAGAGTTGCTTTCAGATTTTGAAAGTTTTGCTGATTTACTGAAAAATGAACTTCAAACTTCACTTACCACTGTTATTGATCAATTTGTTCAAAGGTATGTCCAACAAAAAAAAATGGCGCAACAAAAGCTAAGGGAAGAAATAGAGGCAAAATCTCGAGGAAGAGTTGTCGATAGAGGAGCTCGACAAGATGGGCATATTAATTATCTGAGAGCTCCGCTAAATTTGCCTTTCTTTCCTCAGCATAAATTACCATTATATCCAAGTTTAAATCCTCTCAGCTCTTTATCATCTTTGAGCGCAATGAGCACTTTAGCTGGGCTTTCAACACAGCACGAGCAAAGAGAACAGGAACAGAATGAGGCGTTAAGCCTTGTCGTAAACTCCAAAAAACGCCGAAACAAAGTTACAGATGGTCGCATACTAAATGGTCGGGGTTGTGAAACTCCCAATTTGCTACAGAACGAAAATCCAAGCCCTTACCCACAAAGTTTACCAACATCCCGTTTTTCTCCAACAAACTCACCCAAGTCAGATAGTCCACTATCCCCCCCACGATATAACAGCAATCATATTTCTTCAAGTATGGCTGGAGTAAACGGCATTCCCCAGCCCAATTCTGCCCTAGATAGTTTTCCTCCCTATGTTGCTTACTATCGAAGAGGTTTTTCACCAGAAAGAAATGATGTTCGTACTCCACCTACGTCGATGATACATCCAGCCTTTTTTGCGGGACATCATGGCATTCCCGACCTTTCAGCTCTTCGTCACGGGGATATGGACCGGAATTCGGAGTCATCCGGCGAGACTTATGACAGTCTACACCCGTCGCTGTCTTTACTAGCCAATGTAAGTAGCTGATTATTTATTTTATGCTTTACTGTTTTTTCGCTTTACTGTAAACCAACAAAGCCATTAGTTTTGGTCTTTTTTCGCAAGCTATTACATTTTAATATTTCTTTATAGACTACGGAAAATGTATTTCAATACGATCTTGAACTTTTCAATTTTTAACCACAATTTGGGACAAAATTTAAATTATAATTTAGACGAGATCATTTTGCTTTTTTTATTTCTTTTTTTTTAACTAGAAACATAAAACAAATTCTTAATCGAGTGTATATGAATTGAAGGATCCATAAACGCGATCCGTAACACTGCAAATGAGTTAACATTTTGTTAGTAGTTGAAATGTCTTTTTTAAACTTCCATATGTTATTCTTTCGATTTTGCCAATTGTCTTCTTAAAGACGGAAACAATGAGCCGTTCATAGCGCGTAATTTCTGATATAAATTAAACTCCTCAAATATATAAGCGCCATTATTTGTTTGGATTGCTTTTTCAATTCCAGCCGACATTTGTGACTTTTGTAATATTATAACATAGTTTTCCGACTTCACTGCTTCCACCTTAGTTGAATTGAAATTAGTTACAGTTTATTCGACTATTCTGAAGATGCATCCGATATCTTTTATCGATTTTTCCTGTTATTGGGACCAACATTTGACGGTTCGAATATAAGTCATGGCTCTTTTTGTATGCGCCTCACTCAAATTTTTCACCCCCCCCCCCCTGACGAGGTCACTCCAAAACTACCCGTAGTGGCGTCGTGAAGATAACTTGTACGAGGAATATGCTACTTAATTGACGTCCCTTCTCTCCCTCTCAGAAACCCATATAGTAATATAATTTATAAAACTTACACTATAGAAAATTGTTTTTCTTAGAGAGCATTTGGTCCTCTGTATGAGTTTCACCATGGTCCTGATGAATCACCATTACCTCCCCCTCCCTAGTGCTCTACTAAGTTCCCACAACCGTAAATGGCTTCTATTAACTTACGTTAATTATTAAACTAAAAAATACCAAAAAAAAATTTGTTGCAATACAAAAAATCTTCATTAAAGAGTTGTGAAATTTAGTGGTTTTATATATTATTTGTAGTGCACACACGACCCTTGTCCCTGGTTAACGTGAACGCGAATTCAAAATTTGCTTTAACTCGTTTCCAAACTCGTTTTTGAACGTTTTCTCTTCCTGCACTGCTAAATCGAAAAGGTTATTGTGAATCTGGGTATTGGGTTTTTAAAGAGTCAAATTGTATATTTGCGCATTGCATATAAAAGTTTAAAATGTGCAAAATTGTTTATACAAATGGAAACAAGAATTAAAATTAAGATTTTCACACCGAGGCAACCATTTTTACAAAATTTACTGCTTGTTGCTTACCCTAAATTGTAAGTATGCAAAGTATTCACGAATTCCATCTTACTTTCCTTTTTTCTTGACTCAGACCCATGCTGCAACCCTCACGCCAATGCACCTGCGTAAAGCAAAATTAATGTTCTTCTGGGTACGCTACCCAAGCTCTTCCGTTTTGAAGATGTACTTCCCTGACATTCGATTCAACAAGAATAACACAGCTCAGCTCGTCAAGTGGTTTTCAAATTTCCGGTAAGACATTCTTTACTTTGATCACAAGTCTTTGTTTCCTTTGACTTTGTAACTGATATCTGTGTGGAAAAAAACTACACTTTAGCTCCAATTTATTTTATTTTTGCTCATAATAATTAATTAATTAATCGAATATTGAATTTTCGATACTTTTGTAGAAAGCGGTAAGCGCGCGACAATTGTATTGAAGATCAGATAGGATAAACCCGGTACTGATACGAGACGCTGTATAAAGATAGGCATTACAAAGGGTTTCTCACTCCGGGAACTATATTTAAAACTTTAGTTTTTTGGGGTTTAGGGGGACTATTAGGTACCTAAGTTGGGTTGATTAGGTTAGGTTACGTATTTAATATAGGCTATGCTTCCCCCTCCCCTCTAATGTACAAATGTATAGCCCAAGTTTGTTTCTGAACTATTATATTTTCATCCTATTTTGTTTTATTTCATTAGCGTTAACGAAACTTCACTTTTCGCGCGATTACCGCTTTCTACAAAAGTACTGAATTATCTTCCGAAATCAAGCTAATGGCCAACTCAATAAAATCTATTTTAATTTTCAGGGATTCGAAAAACAAGAGGCTGGTACTACCATACAAAATCGAAATAATGTACTTAGATACGGACATTTAAAACTTTAACTTTACTCGCAACCGTATCCCAGAGGGAAAGGGGGGGCTTGAGCCACCCCCTGAAATTTTTTTCCGACTCGTAAAAAGTAACAAAATACATATAATTTTTTTATATACTGTGTATAGTATTTTTGTAGAACACCCACGCCGAAAGAATCCCCCCCCCCCCAACAAATACCCTAGATACATTCTTGCTCGCAACTGCAAAAACGCTCATGGGCACAGCACGACTGCATTCCCTTCACCTCCATTCCACTTATTCAGTTTTTTTTTCTTTCCTTAGGCTATCCGGTCAAATTCTCACTACCCTCAGATATTTTTGTATGCATCCTCCCATCCCATTTGAGGATTTACTGCTTTCACTTGCAACCACAGCTGAACTAAAAAAAGGCCATATTTCTGGTAACCTATAGTCGTTCATCATTTAAATGTGAACTAGCCGTTTTAGCCTTTATTTAATCATACACCTTAACAGCGAGATCAACCCAAATTTTTCGCACTCTTTCTTTGTTTGATATATAGTCGCCCTGACGTACAACGCATTCATTTGTTAGATTTACTACCTTTTCTATTGATAAAACTTTCGACGTGTCAATTTGTGGGTAAACTCCTCCGCAAACGCTTTGCAAGTTAGATGTGAATGTGATGAACCCTAAGAAAAGAACCGTTTCTTTTTACTCAGCGGAATATTAAAAGAAAATCTTTGTTGTTTGTTGCGGATAAATGTACATAAGCTTTAGTACTGAGTAAATAACATCAAGTTTGTAAGGAATCAGATACCAATTAGTGCTAGAAACCAAGTATACATTTTTAAACTAAATCCCGCTATTGCTATAAGTTTGTTATGCTCAAACGGGCATTTAGAACTATCCGTAGACAACTAGTCCCCTGGGAAACATTCTATAAAAATAGTAAAAGAAACAAAGCGAAAATTCAGTATATTGAAAGTGAAATTAATGAGGGAAGAAAAAAAACACTTTTTAGTACCATAAAGTAGACTAAATAAAACCGAGACGATCGTTAAATTGAGAAAGTTTAAATCTAAACAAATGTCACAAAATGTGTATTATAGTACTGTTTTTTTTTTAGAGGTCACGAGCTACCCGTAGGTTGTAACAATGAATAGAAATGTATATTTTACCAAATATACATATTTTAATTTTCTTCAGAAATAGAAATATAATAAAATTTGATTTCAAACCCCCTCCCCCGATGTTTGGTTTACTTGGAACCCAAATACAGTGTTAATTTACCTATTCAACCTTGTTGTCTTATGCCAGTATTGTCCTAAAGTCATATGTATATGTTTATCTTGAAGGAAAATGATGTTTTGGTACCCGAGTTGCTTTCTTTTGGATCAATTTTCCTTTTTTTATTGTTTTTTTCTTGGTTTTATGCATGTTGTGACTTGCTGTGAATCTTAAGAATCATAGGTTTAGTTTGTTATAAATATATTTTCTAGCTGTGTCAGAAGGTATATTGCGCCATAGCTAAAGACTTTTGAAAGTAGCCGGCCGACTTTGAGCAAAATTAACTGCAAATAGGGTTATAGAGGAATTTTCTTTATCATAAGTTTACAAATGAATTTTAAAACTAAAAAACAAGAATGATCATTGAAGAACTTGTTATGGCATAAAATAGTTGTTTTAAATTCTAAGAAGCTGACTCCATGTACACCTTAATAATATGGTGTTTTGGTTGATAATAATTTGATACACTAAAAATATTTTACAATGTTTACTTTTATTTTGGTTAGGGAATATAATTTAAATATCTTGCACATTTCCCCAATTTGTTTTCTTCAAACACTAGCATTTTAGTTTTCTTTGTTTAAATCATCAACTTTGTCTTTATCAATAATTTTCAGGATCTGTTGTTTAACTTTTGATTTTAGTATTTTTTACAATTGGATTTGAACTTTAATGCATATTTTTGCTTGACACTAAAAAACATCAGATCGGATTAAAGTAAATATATCTGCATTTGTTCTCTTTGAGGAAAATTATGCCATTTTTCAAGTCACCAGACGCAAAATGCTCACCTGAAATAAATAATCTAGCAGCTAGTTTTTTTATTTTAATAAGGAAATTGGTTGAATTCGCAAATAATTTGATGGTAAGGTTTTAAATACCCCATTTTTCCCGTCCATTTCCCACAAAAAGAAGGAACTACAAAACTGTAACTTTTCTCGTTTTTTCTTTTAGTACGGGTCCGTTCTCGTGTTCAACTGCAAACAATTTTTTCTTTTAAATTAATTATATCAGACGGCAAGGTGCTGTAAATCTAGAAAAAGACAGATGTTTTTCCAATTGATAAATTAGATAACGCACATTGAAGAAAATTGGAACACTAAGCCATATGCTAATAAATTGTTTTTCTAACAATGATAATTAAAACACGACCGTTTTCTGTTTTTTTTTTCTGAATATTGCTGTAATACACGTTGGTCATTTTGTCTTTAAATTCACATTTAGTTGATTCATTTATACTGGGAAGCTATCACAGCTCTAAAAACACAAAAAAAAGAAATCAAAAGAAGGGAAAATGTTGAGCGAGACGGTTACAGATGCCGAATTTTCAATTCCAGAACTGAAGTGTTGACCTCGCCGTTCTGAACCCTTTTGAAATCCTTTGCTTTTTTCTTTCTCTTTCTCTTCTTTACTCCTCGATTTCTCTCTCTCTCTCTCTCTTTCTCTCTTGTTTCCTCTCTTCCATCCTCTGTACGCTTGGGTTTCATGTTTTGGTTACAAATGTCGATTCGAGGCATTTCTAACTAAAAAACTATCGAATATAATTTTATGTGCTGACTGCCAAGTTTTAGGTCACAAAAGTTGGTTACATATAGCAATTCCTTACGGATTTGTTCGTATTTGAATGCTCGAGCTAAAAAGAACACGGGGAAATTATATGTAGGCTTTATACCCACCTCGTTATTCGCCCTAGAAAAAAATCCTTGTGCATCAGGGTTACTTGAACATTTTTGAAATATCACTTTTACACGTATCTAATTTTTGTTTTAAACATACCTAACTTTGGTTTTTCTTTATGCTTTATTGTTATGAAAGAATTAATAGCAGTCCAAGTATACAAAATAGGCACATAAAAACGGACATTATATTTATAATTTAATTAATTAATTAATGAATTAATATAATTAATATATATATATATATATATATATATATATATATATATATATATATATTATATATATATATATATATATATATATATATATATATATATATATATATATATATATATATATATATATATATATATATATATATATATATATATATATATATATATATATATATATATATTAATTGATAATTAATATAATTAATTAATTAACTAATTAATATACTAATTAATTATAATAAAATTAATTTTTACTCTGCTGTATAGGTACCTTCGTGGGTTTTTCCTGGATAAAGGGGCTATATAAATTATTCAGAGGAAAAGAGGGAAAGGGTTCTTATCCGTATCGATTCCTAAACTTGATGAGCAACTCAGCATGTCTCTTTTTTACTTGCAAAACATTGCGGTTTTTGGTTTTTGGTATTTTTGTCGGTTTTCCAGTGGCTATTATTTTTCGTACCATTTATAGATTTTCAAAGAAATTTTATTACAGGACCGTTGGGGTTGGGGGGTGGGGGATAGGAGGGGAGAATTGGTTACCAAAGATTTTTTTTCAAATGAGATTTACCGAAAAGAATCTTTGTTCGGAAGTTTTTCCTATTACCTGTAACTTTAAGACGGATGTATAGCCTAAGTCGAAAAAATATTTTTAGTTTTTTTTAGGAGAGACTTTTTTACGAACAATTTATGAGCCTGAGAAATATTCCAGGGGAGGGGAATTGAAACCATTCTCCCCCTCTGGATAAACTCTGTTGTCTTAAATAAATTACATTCTTAGTTAAATATCAAAGAAAATATTTTTAGTTGTAGAAATTATTAGTTAAAGAAAATTCTTTTCTTAGTTAAAGACTTAGTTAAGTCTCTATTCTTAGTTGAAGAAAATATTTATTTATCGTCTTTCATGTTGAGAAAAATTGCAGGCAATGTGACTCAGGGCGGATCCAGGATTTTTTTTTTAGCGGTGGGAGCAAAATAGGTTGATGCGATAAACTTGCGTTAGGAGCAAGTTTAATTAATGCTAACTTGCGTTAATTAAGTAAATTACTCTACTTTAGACTATGTTAGGGGGGTAAGCTCCCCCTTCGCCCCCTTGGATCCGCCACTGCTGTGCCTGTTGAAAATCATTTGTGTTTTGTAATTAAAAACAGTTAAAGTTGAATTAATGGTAAGACAAAGCTAATGATAGTATCTCATTTATGTTTATTAGGGTGAACAGTGAATGCTGATAACTACAAATTTCTATTTCTGAAGTAAAATTTATGATAAAAAGATGGTCAAATAAACATTTCTCCCAATAGAGAACTGAAAAATTGTTCTCTCTCTCTCATTCTATCTCTCTCAAAGAAAAAAAAATCCATAATGTTAGAGTAAATACTCACTCTACTCAAAGATGCCCAGCAAAAGTTTGTTCACAGGCCAGAAAATAGGATAGACACAGTTTTAGCGGACGCGGCCAACGTTTTAAAAATTTATGAATACACGCTATTCATTTATTGATTTATTAAGTAGACACAAAACACTTTTCCACAACCCAAATTTCATGGCTTACCATCATAACTTTCAGATCAAAGTCTTAAGATACAATATCTCCCTTCACATCAAAGTCTAAGGTACGACTCTCCTAGTTACCCTTTCAGCCTTCCTGTTGAAAAGGGGCACCGTACTTAGAAATAAATTTAAATAAAAAGTTAGGCCGATAAAAAAAGGAAAAAGAATTACGTTCGCTAATTCCAGGCACGTACGTAGAAAGAGGTGAGAGGCTTGCATCCCCGAACTCATATACTTTTCCAAATTTATGTGCACTTCTTATTCAAATTATCAAATAATTTTGTTTATTACTTGCTTCTCCTTTGAAAATATCTATTGAGCTTGCCTGACTACTTAAACTGCCTGAGTTACCTAATTAATTCAGTTGCCTTGCAAATTTACAAAAGATTCTATCAGTAATCACAGGCTCGAGCTGAAATCTGAACCACTCAAGTCGAAAATAAAATACATTTTTAGGAGCTGAAGTTAAGAAAATACTTAATAAGAATCTCTTTAGTTCATGGTGACATCTCCAAACTTGCAGTAATGACAAAATATTTCCAGAAGTCAATTGCGATAATCGTGGAACTTGGAAAGAATCTTCGTGACACCCTTCTATTACCAAGTCGATCTCAAGGTTTTAGAGTGTCGACTTTTTCTAGAGCAACTTTGCAAAAAAGGAAACTTTTACCCTCCCTAGAGATATCGCTTCACTGCCTTAAGAGATAATTATCACCCCCTTTCTTCCTAATTAGACTTAAGACTAATGAGGTAAATGCAAAATGCTGACGAAGCTGTTCTAAGCAAGTCCCAAGATATAGCTATTATCAAATTAAAACAAGAAGTTGCTTTAATCAAATATTTCTCTCCGAACGGTTCTTGAACTTTCTACCCGTATTTTCTAATAGTATTCCCGTTTCTAACGGAGTTGTGTCTTTGACCTCCAGAGACTAATTTCATGATTTACGGTACATACGAAAAGGGTATTTCATTTATGAGTTCGTTATCTCAACTTAAGAATAACATTAATTTATTGGCTGCAACAGCTTGAAGCTAACACAGTCATTTCAACAGAAAAATAAAAATGGTAAGTTAGCAAATGCATATTCATTGTTTACGGTACTTAGTAAAAGGACTGGTGCCAAAACTTGGTAGGTAATTTTATGTCCTTTATTCTTTATGACAGTGGAAAATTGTCTCTCACATAACTCAATCATTTGAACTCTTTTGTGCAAGTTTTAGTCCATCTCTCTTTTTTTCCTCTTCCCTTTATTATCCTGTTACGTTTAGCTTTTCAACCTAAAATTGAATTGCTTTAGTAGCGCTATTTTCTATTTCTTTTTTCTAGAGAGTTTTATTATATTCAAATGGAGAAGTTTGCACGTCAATTACTTAGTGACGGTGTTCAGTCAGTCGAAGACGTACGAATCACTCCCGAGTCTGAACTATTCCGAATCCTAAACTTGCATTACAATAGAAATAACCATATCGAGGTGAGTTATCTAGATGTTAGCACTGTTTATGTTCATTTTAAGATTTCAGTTGAGGAGCAGCTCCTCAACAGTGACTTCTGTTGAAGAGCAGCACTGTTGGTTTAGAGGTTTTTTTTTATTATTTTTTTTTTGCATTTGCACTACACCACTGAGAGGCTGTAAAAGGTCAAAAACAGAATATTGTATTTGCCAGGGGCTAGTTCAACTTCTTGAGGGAGAAGAAGGGGAAACCCCAATAGAGGTTGGAGAATTCCAGCCAAACTTATTGGGGAGTAAGAGCTAGTCTCCAAATAGTATCTTTTGTAAGTGTAAGATCATTTTGATTCATTTTTTTTTTTTTTGGGGGGGGGGGGACCTAAATTTTTATCGTCAACACCTTCAGGGACATCAATCTCAGTGAATCTTAGGGAAGTAAGAGTATGTACTGTAATTGTGTTTTTTGTGCATGAACGCAGTACAAACTCTGCCGAGGGGAGGTTGTCACTAAATCCTTGTTCCCAGCGCATCTAGCCGTAGAGGTTTTTGTATCTCAATCGGACTTGGTGCAAAACAGGAGTATTCTAATTATCTTAGTTTTTCCTCTTGGGGTCCGTACCTAGTCTTAATTTTACAGAGGAGGGGGCCCCTATCCCTATCATTCTAATATCTACCAGAATAGAATCTCAGATAAAATTCAAACTGAGTGAGAAGCTAGAGCTTGTCTTACCTCTGTTTTTTCCAGGATTCAAAGCCAAATCTAGCTCTGTGAATAATAGGGGAAAGGGGGAAAAAGTCTTGCAATCAGAACATCTGCTGGAAAATTTATCTGATTTTTACAAGATTTACTGGCAAGTTACACTTGACAAGCCTTTTCAGGGTTTAGATACAACCCCATCTCTATGGGGGGTCTCTGAAATTCTTGTCAACAGAAGATTATCCTGAAGAGGGTGTCCAATATCAACCAAACTTGATGGGGGGTAATAGCTAATGTCCCAGTTTTTGTTAAAGGGCGCGGACTAATATAGACTCTCTGGGGCTGGGGAGGAGGCCTGTAGGTAATTCATTTCTTGTCATCAGGGCATGTACCCAAAATAGCGGCCAGGTTGCATATAAACTTTGTTAAGAGTCACAAGTAACGTTCCTAGTTGTCTTTTTACAGTCTATGGTTAATCTGATGTATCTGTTCATTCTATTGGTGCAGTAAAAGGGATTGAACACCTATTATGAACTTACGTCAGGTACTAGAATTCACAACACGTCAACAATCAATAGAATTGGTTCAAGACCCAAGTAAATTGAAGCTGTGAAAATGTGATCTTTTTGTTTATTTAAATCACAGCGAAGATGAGAGCTTACGTGAAAATGACTAAAAACTTCTTACCAGTATTTTGTTTTTTACTGGCTTAATATTCCTCACAAATGAACGAATCAGGTTTGAAACGAATTATTTATATGTCTCTTCAGAAACCAGAAATAAAGAATAACTCTACCGGCTTGTGAAAAGACGTCACAAAAATAAATCAGTGGAATTAAAGCACACTTTTTAAAATGTAAACATATAAAAGTAATGTCTTTCTTTTCTTTGTTTAAAATAATTCAGCCTATAAAATTACATAATTTAATGCTGAAAGACCAAAGTAAACCATCAAAAATGAAAACAAAAAGCTACTTGAAGGAGAAGGTTCCTGAGCTCTTATCCAAATCTCTCTTTCCCTGTGTACCCCCATTTTTCTACCTACATCAATTTTTCATCTCATTACTCCCTCCATTCTTGTTTTTTCTTTATCTTTAACTCAATAGCAATAAACTTCTAATTTTATGACGATCTTTTATATTTCAGGTCCCTCCGCATTTTCTTTACGTAGTGGAGCAGACTTTAAAAGAGTTTTTCCGGGCAATTCAAGCTTCTAAAGACCTCGAGCCTTCTTGGAAGAAAACGATCTACAAGATAATAGCTCGCTTGGATGACAATGTTCCTGAGTATTTTAAATCACCAAATTTCTTGGAACATCTTGAATAATTTAAAAAATTATTGGCGAAGCGGTTGAAACTCAAAAATGGCCTAACAGAGCACTGACGAAATATAATAAGTTTTAGCTGATAATCCATCTCCATGACAAACTAGAAACGCAAGAGATGTTATTTCTTAGAATACTTGTAGATCCTTTCGTGCCTTTATTCTGTAGATATCACTTTCTTTATGTGCGTCAAAAGACACACCGAGTCGGCTAGTCACCAAAGCACTTTGCGACATATCCAGAAGTTACTGTTCTTTATGTTTTAAATTCCAACTTCAAGTCGGAATTTGATCTTTAAACAAATTAGTGGATAGTTGTAGTTTGTAGTTGAGCACATAATTTTAGACTTTTTCATGTGATCTCACAGATCTTATAATGAGTCATTAGGTCTATTTTGATGACCTAATTACATCTGAAACCATCTCTCTATGTGGACATCTAGTCTATTCGGAGTAATTTTGCTTTTTTTTTTACTTATTTGTTTAACTTTATAATCCAAAATTGTGCCTTGTTCAAACCTTGTTATATTGTTTTGTATATATCTAATGTGCTTTTAGCCTAGTTACCTTCAAATTTTCCAGTGCACGCTATTAAGCTTTATATGAAACGATACATTCCCTATTATGTAATTGTAGAAAAGAAGCACGCGAGTGAATAATAAAACATATTGCTTAAATTTTTGTTTGCTTTATACTTAAATAGAAAAAGAAGCTATAGGAAGAAAATCAGCTCTAGTTCCAATGCTTGATATATCTCTAAGCAGAAAATGGAAATGAGCCGTGTTTAGTCTAGCTGTGGAGAACAATTGGCAAAAAAAGGAAAACACAACACTGAAAATAAATATTGTAGAATTCTGTTCGAAATGTGGTAAATCTTATTCTGGTTGTAAAGCATGAAAGGTTTTTTTCTTACCTGAAAGGTGTAATTAATCTTTTAAATTTTACATTTTGATCTTTAATAAGTTTTTTTCCTTGTTCTTGAACAGGAAAGCCATCGAACTGTTTCAATTGAAAAACTGCGTTTAAAGAGTGATCCTTGTCAATCGAAACAAAACTTAAAATAAAGTTTGTCTAGGATATTAAATCAAATTACATATCAAATTCTTTTTTGCAGTCCATAAAAAAATATTTTTCTGCTGATTCCAAAGATAAAATAGTCATTAACTTTGTCCGCTTAGGCTACACTTAATACCATAAGCAAATGTGAGTGGTTTTAAGAAAATAAAGATAATATAGTCTTGACGAAAATTCTGCAACAAAATCCACCAGTTAACCTTAGAGCAGAGGTTTCAAGCTGCTATCTACAAAAATGTGAAATTTACAACTTTTCCCGCGAAGCACGGTCGCATATCTGCTTTTTTTTCCAGAGGCGGTCATACCGAACTAGTGTTCGTCTTATAAACCTTTTACTACTCCTTTCTGGTGATGTCTGGGTTTACATTGATAGTCATCTATATTGATATGCGTGTACTGGTAAGCGTGTAGCCGAATCTTTCAGAGCTAAGGGTTCACGTGGGAGAAGATAGGAGAAGTGTCTTTACTATAAACTATTCATTTATTCTTCATTGTCTGTATACATGGTTTGAAAACAAACACAAGAGAAGAAATTCATTGAAGTACTGCACGAGAGGAAATACTTGTAACACTTCAGAAATCCGTATATATATTGATTTTCAAGGTTCTTAGAAACACGTTCTACTATATTAAAATTGTCCGAGTTCTACTTTCTGGTATTATAAACCTAGTTTTTCTGATTCCCATTTCCAATGGACAAAGCATCATAAATTCCATAATCCCATGTCCCACTTAGGCTTCTAGAATCCAATATAAATTTCAAATATAAAATTGACCCACATTGCGCTAAAATTAGGTGGCATGTTTCCTATTTTAAGACTTACATTCAAAAGTTTATAGTCTAGTATGGAGAGAAAATCGAACTAAAAGAAATCGAAAGCTCTAGTCCCCTTTTCAGCGATAAAAAAGATGACGTCACAGCAAAGTGCCGATTTCTGCCGTTCTATGCCACTGAACAACAATTTTAGCCTAAATAGGACAAATATGGTTGAGGAAAATCTAGAATTGGCCATTCAGCTTCAGAATATTGAAAAAGAATATGTACAATTAATTACGGCTTCCAAAAACATAATGGTTTGCGGCGCGCGGTGGCGCACTTGCCTCTAAACATGCAAACAAAATGAGTCGTCATGATAGACTGGTTGTTCAGTAAACTAACATTTATACACTGTTATACAGTTCCAAAACAGATATTAGGGTACCCAGAGCTTCAAAAAGTGTATTTTATGGCTAACATTTCGGCTTTCGATGAGAGCTGCTTCAGGTAAATACGGAAGAGGATTACCCTTGTTTACCCTTACTTACCCTGATTTGGAGGGCTAAATTTAGACTAAAGGAACCTTAACAGGGCTACAGTTTAGTTGTGATTGCTGGAACGGTTCTTTTTAACTTAGAACGTCAGTTTTAAGTTTTGAAGTATTGTACTAAAAGAATTAAATAAAATACAGATAGGGGCGACAATCTCCACCATATTTATGACAACCGTATTTGATTTTGAAAAACGAATAAACCAAAGAAGGTTTTCTGTTAGTGGCAGACTTTTATGCTCTTCTCCCTACCCCGAATCTGCAAAAAAATTATGTATGGGCTTTGACATAGAGCCCAAGAGCTGCACAGATCATGTGATCCTGATAAGCGGAAGCGTCAATAGCCAAAATATTTAGAGCGGAGAGGGCAACAGATTTCACTAGTAATAGCTGGTAATTCTTGTATGACGTTTAGCGACCATTATAGAAATGTCGACGAAGTTCCGATAAAACCTATAAGATCACTATAAAATGATCAAATTTAGGGCATTTCACGCAGTAAATCTGCAGACTAAGTTAATTTACCAGCCTATTTGAAACTGTGGAGAAATTACCACCACCACCACTCCCCCCCCCTCATACGTGAGGCTTCTGCCAAAATCATCCTGATTACAACATGTGTAATATGTCTCCAACCGCATACTCAGTGTATTTTCAAAGGGTTACTTTACAAATTGGATCAAATTTTCAAAAAGGCACCAACAATGCAGTACACCTCTTGTTGTCAGCGGCATGTATACAAGAAATTTTGGTCATTTTACTTACTGTATTTTTTAAATCTTGTTCTAGTGTCATATTTAGCTCCTATGGCACCGCAAATGTACAGTTGGGCCCAAAATGCTGCCAGCATAGCATCATCCGTACCATTACTTGCAATGCAACAAATCTTCTTTTTTTTTAATGACTCCTGGGGTAAATCTTTATGCTTCGGCATTTCAAACAGGATCACTCTGTTACAATCATAATTCTTACTTATTTCCATCATAGTGTATTTTCTCTTCTGCTATTTTTCCCTAGCTATAAGTTTTCCAAAAAATAAATATTTTGTGCTTGCAATTTAAAATATTAGAAATGACGAATACAAAGAAACTTTTGCTAAATCAGTTTTAGCTCCAATCTCCATGAGGAAACCAATTTTCTAATTTCCTTATTGCTCATTTTCTCATCTTTAACAAGAACCCCCTAGAGTTGTTGGGAAACTAAAAATCTTTCTTGGAAAGATCTTTGTTGTTCCTTCTTCACTTACTTTACTAATTATGATTATATCAGATGGCAGTCAAATGGAACTAATTTGCTTTCAAGAGTTAAAACCTTTTGAGGAGAACTCAGAACAGGTTATTAACTACGACGAACTAATGTATTGGTTACCCGACGAGGAATGGAATTTATATTTAGTAAATTTCAATAAATTTTGATCAAGAAATACCAGCATTAAAAAAAAGTTTAAGAAGCTGTATTTTCTTTCACTAGGTGTTTTCGTAATTACCAATCATGGTTGCAGCGGTAACTGCAACCAAGTAACAAGCGAACAAAAGTCCATAGTAACCAAAAGTTAAAACACACGTTTTGAAAAAAAAACGGCCTAGGGAAAAAATTTTCATCTGACGCTGGTTCAGGAATGGTAACTATTAGTTCCGTTCGTCTTAAAAGGAAGAGTTTATTGCGAAAGAAGTTTATGGTGATTTCGAGAAAAAAACTGAAACCCCTCGAATATGACGTCAGATCAAAATTCAAAGTGTACCATTGGAATTA
Source organism: Artemia sinica (assembly GCA_027921565.1). Taxonomy (NCBI): domain Eukaryota; kingdom Metazoa; phylum Arthropoda; class Branchiopoda; order Anostraca; family Artemiidae; genus Artemia; species Artemia sinica. The sequence continues at coordinate 40,221,978 of CM051262.1, read as the reverse complement.
GCATGGTCAAAAACCTTATGCAGGGAAATTACAGTCCCCCTTCTTGAATAACAAGGAAAATCACTTTTTTGCATCGGTAGCCCTGATCTGTCCCCCATTTTTCTTTTTTTTTTCCAGGCCTACCGGGTGACCAGAACATCATAGAGAGATCCTTAGACTCATTCAAAAGCTATTTCTGATATGTACGTGGTTTTTATAAATTCCACCATCTGCATGTGCCATATGACACTAAAATGGCACTTTTTGTGATATTTCTCAAGGGGTGGCAGCAGGCTACCAGAACATCGTAGACATATTTTTTATAGCTCATATGAAACATATTGCTCACATCTACGTTCTCCCCATGAATACCACCATCTGCAACTTCCAAATGGCACTTTTGGTGCCATGTCTGATGTGGAAAAGCTGGGGCTATTGGGCTAGCAGAACTTATAAGAGTTATGTTTAATGGCTCGTTTGGAAGCTATTGGTCAAATCTAAGTGTTTTTTTTTTCAAATCTACTATTCGTAGATATGATATAGCACTGAAAACAACACTTTTGGTGCCACTTCTTAAGTGGAAGAGCTCTGAAGTACAAAACAGGTACTATTGTAATAGTTATGTTCCAAAACTTTTAACTGGAGGTTTACAAGAACCCCTCCCCTACACTCCCCCTCCCAGCCCCCTTACTAAGTATCATAAATCGTGTGCTCATCAGTAAGCTACTGAAACAATATTGGGCTACCACACCGTCGTGGATAGATGTCTAATGGCTCAATTAAAAGCTATTGCTTATATTTACTAGGTTTTTCCAAATTCTACCATCTATTACATTTCACAGATTTCAATGTTAACTAGTTTCTGGGGATAATTTGCAATGAGCTCTTTGTCATGGTTGAAGCATTAGCTGCAACCTAGTAAAGAGCAAACCACAACCCATAGTAACTAAAAGTTAAAAAACGTTAAAACGGTTTTTTTTTTCTTCTTTTTCCAGGCCTATCGGGTTACTAGAACATCATAGAGAGATGCTTAAAAACTCATTCAAAAGCTATTTCTCATACGTACGTGGTTTATATAAATTTTGCCATCTGCAAGTGCTATATGGCACGAAAAAAGGCACTTTATGCCTTTTCTCAAGGGGCGGGGCTAGCGGGCTACCAGACCATCTTAGATAGATTTTTGATAGCTCATATAAAAAAATATTGCTCATATCTACGTTCTTCCTATAAATTCTACCATCTGCAAATTCAAACGGCACTAAAAATGGCACTCTTGGTGCATTGTCTCAAGTGGAAAAGCTGGGGCTAGTGGGTTATCAAAACTTTTTAGAGTTATGTTTAATGGCTCATTTGAAAACTTTTGCTCATATCTACGTGCTTTTTATCAATCATACCATCCGTAAGTGAGATAGAGCACTGAAAACAACACTTTTGGTGCCACTTCTTAAGTGAAAAATCTTGGAAGTATAAAACGGTATCATTGCAATAATTATGGTCCAATACCGCTAACTGGAGGTTTGCAAGGACATCTCCCGCATGTTCCTTGTCCAAGCCCCCTTAATAAGCTACAAAATTAAAGTCCTACAAACACCAATATATTAGATTACATTATTAGAAGTGTGGCTTTGTTAGTGCAGCACTGGACTTCAATTCAGATTATCATGCGTTCGATTCCAACTTGGATTTTTTTTTTTTTCAATCATGGTTTGTCCCTTCTTATGATTACTTTTCAGATAATCCACTATTTTTGCAAATGTGATGCACTCGTTTTTAAAGCATATCCCGGGAAGGCTCATTTTAAACCTATTACTCATACCTACGTGCTTTTTATCAATTTTACCATCCATAAGTACCATATAGAACTAAAAACGCCACTTTTGGTGCCACTTCTTAAGTGGAAGAGTTTGGAAGCATAAAACAGTACCATTGCAATAATTATGGTCACAAACCCTTAATTGGAGGTTTACAAGAACCCCTCACATATACTACCCCTCCAGACCCTCTTAGTGTGTTTCATAAATCGCCTACTCATCTTAAAAGTAAAAGATTATTGCGAAAACAAATTAACTAAAACTAAAACTTTCCATCATAAAATCTACCAAAATTTAAGCTTGAATGATCCACAGTTTTGAATTGAACCTTCAAACTTTACTCTGCGATGAAGGCTGTGTGCTACTTCTAACGGCGGTAATTGAGGGAAAGGGACGTCTCTGCCCCTTAATTTTTTGCTCCTGACTAGGTTTTGAAAAACACCCTTTTCTGGTCATTTCGTTGGAAAAGGCATTTTTTTCATTTGAAAAAAAAAAAAAAATGGGGGAAACAACCAAAAGTGCACTTTGTGGGAATGTGCTATCAAGTCAAATTTATAAGAAACGATTAGGTATAAATATGAGCTTTTAAATGAGCCCTTAAACACCTCTCTTTTGCTGCAGTAGTCTTCCAGTTTCTGCTAGTCAGTAGGCAATTTAAAAAGCCATTTTTTCATTATGGCTTTTTCAGGCAAAGTCGGCCGATTGAAAACAGCATTTTGTTCATCGAAAAACATACGTTCCTGAAAAACATGTATTGTTCTGTGAAGCATGGATAATGAAATTTATGTTATAGACTGGAAGTTTTTCGTTGCTGTCAAGGTTGTCTGCAGTATTTTCTAGAGGTGTCTTATCTCCCCTAGATCGGTGATAATTAGAAATTATATTAAATAAGTTTTCAACTGAAACTAAGGAGCAACACTAAAACTTAAAACGAACATATATTATTCCGTATAAATAAAAAAGATCATGGCAGCGTTGTTTTTACATTAAATTTTAATAAAAAACGAACAAAGATTAATTTTTAAAAACAAAGTTTTTCCGAGGGAAGTAAAGAGCGAAGTTGAAACTTAAAACAGACAAAAATTATTACTTCACAGCCTATCTAATATATATCAATAAAACTAGTACAAATAAACCAACTAGTTATGTTTCCCTATGTTTCTAGGATTATAGAATACTAGCGCTTTACTGAAAACATAAAATAACATAAGAAAACATAAAATAAAAAAACATAAAAGAAAACATAAATAAAATGAAGCAAGCTAAAGTTATCCCGCTTTACAAAGGGGGTGCCAGGTCAGATGCCGGTAACTGGAGACCAATATCGATACTGCCTTTATTGTCAAAAATTTTGGAAAAAGTGATTCATCGCTGTCTATATGACCATCTCACGAAACATAGCCTACTCAGTGATACCCAATTCGGGTTTCGAAAAGGTCATTCCACTAGTCATGCTGCCATTCATCTTGTTGATTTTGTAAATAATTGTTTAGTAAAAGGTGAAATCCCCCTAACAGTATTTTTTGATTTTAGGAAAGCATTTGACACGGTAGATTTTAAAATTCTATTGCAAAGATTAGAATGCTTAGGTGTTAAAGGAGTGAGTTTGAAGTGGTTTGAAAGTTATTTGTGCGGGAGGTCTATTAAAGTGATGATTGATGATGCTTTTTCTTCCCCTTATCAAGTGTCGTGTGGTGTGCCACAGGGATCGGTCCTTGGTCCACTTCTGTATCTGGTTTATGTGGATAGCATGAGGTTTTATCTTCCAGATTGTTGCTTAACGTCATTCGCTGATGACACTGCAGTTACGTTTTCTAGTCGTTGTTTGGATAGTCTTGTGTTGAAAGTGAATTGTGTTCTGAGAAATTTACATGTTTTTACATTTTTGAGTTTGTTATCAGTTAATGTTACTAAGACTAATTTTATTGTATATTCTAGAGTAGGCAAGCCCAGTGATGTTGATGGTAGAATTCTGTTTAATAATAAGCCTGTAGTTCAAGTTCAAGAAATCCGGTACTTAGGTTTTTACATTGATTGTAATTTTTCGTGGAAACGCCACAGTGATGTTGTTGCCACAAAGGTTGCACGTGGCCTTGGAGCGATTCGTCGTTTTAAAAATTTCTTACCTCAGAGAGTTTTATTGCTTTTATACCATGCTTTGATCCACCCATATGCTTCGTATGGCTGTATGTTATGGGCAAGTAATTTTTATGTGAATTTTAAACGTGTTCAGACTCTTCAAAATAGAGCGATGCGTCTTATTGGTGGGTATGTTGAAGGTGTAACTAACACTTCAGCTTGCTTCAACAAGTTGCAAGTGTTGAATGTAGGACAGCTACGAGACTACCAAATAGGAATTTTTGCTTATCAATGCTGGAATGATGTTAGTCCAGAGGTTTCTCGTGATTATTTTAATGACAATAGGTCTTTGCACCATTATGAAACTCGTCATGCTAGTGATTTCATTGTTCCGAATAGAAGTGGAACCAGGGCCGGCTTCCATGCTAGATTTTCAGGACCTAATGTGTGGAACTCTATTCCGGAGAGCATTCGGGCGGCTGAGCACCTGGGGCTATTTAAAAATAAATTGAAAAAATATTTGTTAGGTCAAGGTTCATAGTTTTTTTTTTTTATTATTATTATTATTATTAAATGAATTGATGAGAGATTGATTTTTTTTGTTGTTGTTTTTTAGTGTTTTTTGTTTTTTTTTATAGTTAATCATTAATTAGTAAATGAGTTGTATGTACCCGCCCAGTCGCAAGTGCTTTTTGGTATCTTTCTTGGGGCGGGTATTGGCATATTTGTTAAATGTATTTTGATGTTAAATAAACTGAACTGAACTGAACTGAACTGAACTGAAAATAGGAGTTTTGGTATAGTAAAAGCAAATCAATTCAGGACACTTTTTACAGGGTAAAATCCCTTTGAAGATAAAGCAACAATCCATTTTAGGGTTGTTGCTTTATTTTATTTCTTTTCGTTTAATTTGGTACCGCTTCTGCACAATGGCTCAGTTCAATGACTGGCTCTCGTTTTGGTTCTGAAAAAGACATGTCATGATTAGTTTGTAGACAAGTTCGAAGTAAATCCATTTTGATAGTATTAGGACTATGACTAGCTTTAGAATTTGTATCATAGCTTGAAATTCACTTTTGTATAGAGAGAAATAACCAGATTTCCAGAGTTCATATTATGTCTTATTTGATTTCAAGTAATACTAAAGCATATTTATTACAATTTAAGATTGTATATTACTCACTGTTGGTATTATAGCTGGCAAGACCAAAATGCTACCTGATAAATCAATCCAGTATTTCTATATGCTGTTCAATTACTTTGCGGTTATAAAAAAATATCTAATTTTACGCTTATGTTTTTAAGATAATTTTAATTGTATACTTAAATTTACTGATGTCGCAACTGGTGTAATCATAGGCAGCGCGCTAGCGCTGCCTAAGTAAAGAACGATGTGGGCACAATGTGTTTTTTTTTTTTGGTTCTCCATACCCGGGCACTTCGTATCGAAGGAGTTGTCGTAGAAACTTCGAAAAGGGCTCATTCGATTGTAAATTGGAGTGGCTAGTGCCCTTTTTAATAGTCAAAAGTGATTGAAGGGCAACTAGCACCCCCCACGCCCATCATTCCCCCAAACACATCCAATCAGAATTTTGAGGTAGCCATTTTGTTCAGCGTAGTTGATTTCCAGATAGAAAATATGTTTTTGACGAGGACACTCCCCCACAACCCTCAGGGCAAGGGTTTTAAGTTATGCCCTGGGGGCATATAAGGTTTTTATAGAAGGCGTTGTCGTAGAAACTTCAAAAAATACTCATTCGATTGGAAATTCAAAGAGCTAGTGCCCTTTTCAATAGTCGAAAGTGATAGGAGGGCAACTAGCTCCCCCCCCACGCCCATCATTTCCCCAAATACGTCCAATCAAAATATTGAGATAGCCATTTTGTTCAGCGTAGTTGATTTCCACATAGAAAAAATGTTTTTGAGGAGGACACTCGCCCACAGCCCTCAGGGCAAGGGTTTTAAGTTATGCCCTGGGGGCGTATAAGGTTCTTAAAGAAGGCGTTGTCGTAGAAACTTAAAAAAAGCTCATTCGATTGAAAATTCAAAGGGCTAGTGCCCTTGTTAATAGTCGAAAGTGGTTGGAGGGCAACTAGCCCCCCCACACCCATCATTTCCCCAAACACATCCAATAAAAATTTTGAGATAGCCATTTTGTTCAGCATAGTTGATTTTCAGATAAAAAACATATTTTTGAGGAGGACACTCCCCCACAACCCTCAGGGCAAGGATTATAAGTTATGCCCTGTGGGCATATAAGGTTTTTATTGAAATCTTTGTCGTAGAAACTTGAAAAAGGGCTCATTTTGTTTGAAACTTAAAGGGCTAGTACCCTTTTTAATAGTCAAAAGTGATTTGAGAGCAACTAACCCCCCTCTTACGCCCACCTTTTCCCCAAACACATCCAATCAAAATTTTTATATAGCCATTTTATTCAACGTAGTTGAAAGTCTTGGAAATTAGGTCTTTAAGGATGACAACTCCTCCCCCCACAGCCCTCAGGGCAAGGGTTGTAAGTTATACCCTGGGGTCCTATAAAGTTTTTATTGAAATTGTTGTCGTAGAAACTTCAAAAGAGCCCATTCAATTGGAAATTGAAAGGGTTAGTGCCTTTTTAATAGTTGAAACTAGCGACTAATGCCCCTCTCACGCCCACCATTTTCCCAAACACATCGAATTAAAATTTTGAGATATCCATTTTGTTCAATGTAGTTTAAAGTTCTGGAAATTAGGTCTTTTAGGATGATAACCCCCTCAGAGCCCTCAGTGCAAGGGTTGTAAGTTATGCCCTGGGGCATATAAAGTTTTTATTGAAAGCGTTGTCGTAGAAACTTAAAAAGGGGTCATTCAATCGGAAATTGAAAGGGCTAGTGCCTTTTTTAACGTTTGAAAGTGATTGGATAGCAACTAACGCCCCTCTCACGGCCACCATTTTCCAAAACACATCCAATCAAAACTTTGAGATATCCATTTTATTCAACGTAGTTGAACGTTCTGGAAATTAGGTCTTTTAGGATTATAACCTCTTCAGAGCCCTCAGTGCAAGGGTTGTAAGTTATGCCCTGGGGGCATATAAGGTTTATATAGAAAGTTGTTGTATAAATCATAGGCAGCGCGATCGCGCTGCCTAAGTAAAGAACGGGGACACGCGAGAACGAGACAAGAAACGGGGACTAAGTAAAGAGGAGGACACTCCCCCACAACCCTCTGGGCAAGGGTTTGAAGTTATGCCCTGGGGGCATATAAGAACGATGTTGGCACAATGTATTATTCATTAATTTTTCCTTTAGAGCAGGGCACTTCGTATCGAAGAAGTTGTCGTAGAAACTTCGAAAAGCGCTCATTCAATTGGAAATTGGAGTCGCTTGTGTCTTTTTTAATAGTCGATAGTGATTGGAAGGCGACTAACACCCCTTCCACGCCCACCATTTTCCGAAACGCACCCAATCAAAATTTTGAGATAGCCATTTTGTTCAGCGTAGTTGATTTCCAAATAGAAATTATGTTTTTGAGGGCAGTCCCCCAGAGCCCATAGGGCAAAGTTTTTAAGTTATGCCCTGGGGGCATATAAGGTTTTTTATAGAAGGCGTTGTCGTAAAAACTTTAAAAAAGGCTCATTCGATTGGAAATTCAAAGGCTACTGCCCTTTTTAATAGTCGAAAGCGATTAGAGGGCAACTAACCCGCCTCTCTTGCTTTTACTGAAAAAATACAAATGAATGTGCATTGTCAGTTTAATATACATATACTGATATGTGGTGATCAAAATGTTAATATTATTTGATTTATTAAAGTTATAAAAGTAAAAACATTTATATTTTTTTGTAAAGTGCAAATTTTGTTCTGGCCTTGGGAAGGCATAGGGGTTTTGCACCCAACTTATGTTAATTTCTGCTCGTTTTTAGTTTGACTCGGTTATTTACTGTAATTTCTTTTCGTTTTGGGTTTCATTTATTTATCGATGCTGAATTGTGGTAGTTTCACGCTTGGTAGATTATTTTATTTTATTTTTGCTCATTTTTTGTTTAATGGAGTTCTTTACCTTTCTTTGAAAAACTTATTTTTTGGAAAAAGTTTTTTTAATTAATACTATGAAAAGCTTTACAGATTAGTTTATTGTTGTCAGGCTACATACTCGCTTTTGACTCCCAAATCAATATTCCTGGTTTTATATTTGACTTTTGTATTTTCAGTAAAGCGCTAGTTTTCTTTAATCCTAGAAACATAGGAAAACATAATTAGTTGGTTTATTTGTACTAGGTTTATTGATATATATTAGATAGGCTGTGAAGTAATAATTTTTGTCGTTTTAAGTTACAATTTTGCTCTTTACTTCCCTCGGAAAAACTTTGTTTTTTTTTCAAATTAATTCTAGATAAAGCCTTACATATTCTCTTTTGGCAGACGATTGTACAAGAAATAAAAAAAATATAAGCTTGTCCCAAAAGCTTAGTATCAAAGTGAAAAGGTAATTGCTAAAAAATGTAGCTCGTTTAAATAAGTATTATGATCACTAATAATGAATTTATATCATCGTTGATGACAGCACAATCATCAATTCTTAAAAGCCATTTGGTAATTTAAGTTTTTGCTTTAAGTAAACAACTAAAACATAAAATTATAATGATGAAAGTATTATGAATAATTGAGACGTTTAATTCAATGTTTCAATCCAAATTCTGTCCAGAGCAGCGCCTTTGAATATAAATCATCAACTTTTAAATTAAACACCTATTCTTAAATTTTGCTTGCCCTCTCCCATCTCTCTCCTTTTCCCTCTTAAAGTTCTCTCTCCCTCCTTTGCCCTCTCTTAGACCCTCAATAATCTACCGTGAAGCATACTTTAAAACGATCTCGTTCTGATGCTACAAAAGACGTTAAACAACACATTGGTACTCCTACTTCTATACCAGGAATCTGGACCAAAAACGCCCGAGTTCAAGATGTTGATTATTATTCCTTTCGGTTCTAAAATTATTTAAAGCTTTTCCTTTTTTTTCAAAATGTTTTTTTTTTCGTTTTTGTAGAAATAGATCAATTTTGAAGCTTTTCATATTAAAGGTATCGTTGTCGTATCAAAAAGACATAAAAAAAAACATTCGTTGTGTAAACGAAGGGCCACTCATAACAACTGAATCAATCCAAACTCTTTTTTAGCTCATTCTCTTGTAAAATTCACCTGGTGTAATATAACGCCTTTAGGATTGCTGCAGCTTAAATTGAGCCAAAAATTTAATAAGCTTCTAGTATGTTACTGTAAAGCAGCATGTGTGTTTTCTGTACAAAAAAAACAACCGAAACACCGAGACAACTAACCAGTTTTGCTCAGTCTGGTCCATTCTTGAAACTGGACCCCCAAATTGGCAGTATTGGATACCGTATGACACTCAAATGCGGCACTATCAGTAGCAATAAAAAAAAGTACAAGAAAATTAACGGTAGATTGAGAATAACTATGTTAAATCTCTTTTTCCATGTTACAAATTACTGTTGGATTGAATTTGGATAAAAATTACCGTCCTCAGAAGCAGCGTTACCATTTCTGACCGTTTCTGAATGGTCAATCAATAGGAAACCATTTCTGAATGGGATCCTGTTACCATATCCAAATAATACTTTTTTTTATTATCTGGTACCATACGTTTTAAAATTTAGTTCACTATCGACTAAAGTTACTTTTTAGTATCCAAGCGGTAAGAGCGGAAAGCCATAAGATGTTGCCCCTACCCCTGCGGCTAAGCCGACCAAAGGCTGTTGCAACACTTCACTTTGCCCAGAAAAAATAAATTCTGCTTGCATTCATTTTAAATTTTAATATTGCTCTTTGTATTCTCCATATTGATTTCACGTAAAACCATTAAATGGTATCAGATACCCTTAAAAATTTCTTTTAAACATCGAAAATAAAAAGGAACTACGAATCATTAAAGACATTAAAACGTAATATTATCCTTATTAATTTTGGTTGCGCTTCTCTTGTCTTCGGTTGCCCTGGACACTTTCAATTGCAAACGTGATGAAGCGACATTAAGACACATTGTGGACATAATGAGAGGCTCTACTAGCTTCAAAGGTGTTCCAAGCCAAAACGCCTGTCACCTAGTGAACCTTTCAAAACAAAAGTCTCTTCTTATCCGAGAATTATAAGATATTATTGTCCACGTTTTTCTCAAAATCTTTTTTGTATTACGCTTTTAGTTCGGAAAATCACATTCCAGAAAACATCTTCATTCCAAACTTTGCCTTAGTATTGCAGAAACCGGCAGAGACTTTGACATATTCAATCGTTTTTTATTCTTTTTGAAATCAAAGGAGTAACTTACTCAAGTGGATGATAAATATGATTTTTAGCTTTTTGTTTAAAGCAGATTTATAATTTTTGTTAAGAAGAAAACAACACAACGTTAGTTAATTATACTACTTTTCCGATTCCTCAAAGGACAGGATCTTTTGGGCTTCCCCCCTGCTAAATCTCATGAGTGTTACAACATTTATGAAGTTTCTTCTTTTCTTTCACCTGATCAATTCATTCAAGTTTTTTTTTAACCCCTTACATTCTCCAGAAAACATTCCTGAACTTTTGCCATCTATTTCTGAGGTTAAATAGGAAAGTGGAAACGTTACCTTTTATGTAAAATATGCGAAATTTAAGTAGTACCCAGGAGTACAGCAGTAATATTATAAATCACTGGTGTTAAGCACTGTATATAGATATAATATAGCACTATCATTCCCTATCTCAACCATAATACTAACCCGGACCGAGATCCAAGTGCTCCGGAGAACATATAAACAACTATAAACATAAGCAGCATTCGATTTTTTCACGGGTAGATAAGTCAGATTTCTTTTGAACGCGGAATTTGGCTTCAACCACAGTTTATAGAATTAGCAGTATGATCATTCTCTATCTCTCCCATTATAAAAACCCGGACAGGGGTGCGAGTGCTCCGGAGAACGTTTTTGCAGATAGAAACATAGGCGTTATCAGATCTTTTCGCGGGTAGACAAGTCAGATTTCTCTTGGACACGAAACAAGTGGAAACCCGCTATTACGAATAATGCACTTGGTAACCATTTCTCAGTGATTGACGATAACAGACTAATCCGCTGAGGCAGAAACAAGTGGGAGGAGCTTTTTGTTCGCACCGAGACCGGAGACCAGAAATTATCTGCGATAAGCTTACTGTCTATAAACTGTGGCTTCAACATTGTACACTGACCCGCTAATGACAGATTAAATGGGAGGAGCTGTTTGTACACGCCGAGGATGTAGTGCTAAAAATCAATGACACGTGATCTTACTGTTATATTATTTATATACAGTGGTGTTAAGTTACAAAATTTCAAAATATGTAGCCTAAAACATACACTAAAACCGGTCTGATAACTATTAGAAATACTTGAAATTTAACAAATTTACAGGATATTTTTTTGTGAGCTCATACAGTGGTTCTTTTGCTCCATTTCTTTGACAGTGTCCCTCCTTCGTTTTTAAAAGATTAATATGAAAAATCCGCAAAGATTGTTAGCAAAGAGATTTTTAGCTAGATAGAAGAAAGAAGGGCTTTGCATAAGGAGTTCCTTCGTGATAAAATCCCTAGGGAATAAGGGTTCGCTCTTTACTAAGTAACAGGCTGCAACCTAGGCTACGAAATTTGCAACTATTACTATAATCATGATTGCTGAGGAATTGGAATATTCAGTCATCCAGCGCAGTATGAAAAAGTAAAATGCAAGGCATTCTAAGAAATTAAGGGAAAGTAGTGGTTCGGGTTGGAAAACTTCGAACAAATGCTTTTCACCAAGTTTCAAGTTATCCATCAAAAGCTACAAGCCCGAGAAAACTATCCCGATTTTTGAAAAAGAGGGAATACCTCTAGGGCACAAGTGATATTGAAGAAACATCAGAGGACCCTGTTCAAAAAGGTTTGCAGCTGTCATTTACAAAATTAGGAATTCCAAAAGGAAGATCAGAGATGCTTGTTTTTTTTGTTTTTTTTTCAGAGGTTATTGTATCGAACCAATGGCCCTAGAAAATTGGCAGACAGCTCATCCCAACAGAAATTAAAAGTTATAGTGCTCTTTTTACTTAGCTAAAAGGAAGATGCCACAGCAACGTGACGTTTTCTGCCGCTTTGTGGCACTGAACTATAATTTTGATCCAGACAAGACAACGTTGCTATTGACTGAAAATTATGAGATAGCCAATCGATTGAAATTTATTGAACAACTATATAACGAGGTTCTTAGTTTCAGAAACAGCAATGTCGCACCGGTGGTTCATTTGTTCCTAAAAACTCACGTAGTCCATATAAAGTAAACGGGTAATATAGACACTTCTTCTGAAGCTTTATTTAACCAAGTTGATTCACTTGATATTTGGTGAAATCGTACACAGTGATGCATAATTTTGCTTCAGCTATTATGGAAAAGGGCTTTTGGGTCATTGTGCAGGTAAGGGGGGGGGGGAGGGTGGTGATGCCTCAAAAAGTAAATGTTCACATCCCAGTTTTTTACTTTTTTGAGTATTAAGGTAAAGATAGAAGAAGATCTGGGAGGGAGAAGGTATAAATTAATCTGCGTTAATTGCGTTAATTTAGCTTGAAAATTTGTGATGTGGGCTGATAGCTCCCTTATTATTACAGAAAAATGTTTTCTTTGTAACATGTAAGTTTACATTCATCTGCATACTGCCACACAAGATATGGAGATGGAAGGACACCGACGTTTAATTAAAATCTTGGATTTTGAGTGTTTTGTTATATTGCACCTACAAGATTTATATGTCCACGAACCGCTAGTGACTGCCCCCTCCTCAACCCACATTCTTTACGCTAAAGTTCTATTCAGAAGGCCTTGAGAAACTAACTTTCCACTGAACCTCGGAATAACTGTAAAGCACTACTAAACTTTAGGGTAAAAGTGGGAGGCTGGGGAAGGATAACCATCCTCATATACGGAATAATTTCTGTTCGTTTTAAGTTTTAATGTCGCCCTTTACTTAGCCTACCTTTTGAAAACACTTTTTTCCTGGTTCAATAGCGAAACAAACGTTATTTCAGTTATCAACAAATGGCCCATAAGTATGATAAATATGACCAAGAGATGTTGTAGCTACAGTATCAAGAAAAAAAAATAGAGTGCGTTGACCAAAGCCTTACACATAGGCTAGGTTAATAATTGACAAATGTCTGAATTGGTATACCCCTTCTGAAGCTCACAGGTTTGGAACAGGCATTTGACTCAGCTGATACAAAAGCTCTAATGAAGGGTCTTGTGTGCCCGGTAAGTACATTAAGGTAAACTCTGGTATGGACAAGAATAATTATGTTGCTGTTCAGTTAAAATATAAGATTAATTGTTAATTTTATGTAAAAACAGGAGTTAAGCAGGGTTATTGTGTTTTATTTCCATTTATATAAATTATTTTTATTTGGTTTGTTCTAAGAACACAGGAAAGGCTATGCGAGATTTTATCATTAGTTGAAAAGCTAATATTCTAAACTTGGATTATGCAGATCAAACAGTTCGCGGTAACGAACTGTAAGTAAGGAGCGACCCGGCTCAATGGTAACCGAAACTCTAAAAAACGGAATTTTGACATCAATAGATACATCAAAAGAATCAGATTTAGAAAAAAGGGGGAAAGACCCCCTAAAAGTTATAGAACCTTAATGAAACTCACATCATTATATTCAGCGTATAAGACAACCCTACTGTAGAGGTTTCAAGCACCTATCTACAAAAATGTGGAATTTTGTATTTTTTGCCAGAAGAAAGATCACTGATGCGTGTTTATTTGTTTTTTGTTTGTTTTTGTTTTTTTCCCAGGGGTGATCGTATCGACCCAGTGGTCCTAGAATATCGTGGGAGGGCTCATTGGAACGAAAATTAAAAGTTCTAGTGCCCTTTTTAAGTGACCAAAAAAATGGAGGGCAACTGGGCCCCCTCTCAAGCTCATTTTTTTCCCAAAGTCACCCGATCAAAATGAGATAGCCATTTTGTTCAGCATGGTCGAAAATACGATAACTATGTCTTATAGGATGACTTAATCCCCCAAAGTCCCCAGGGGGAGGGCTGAAAATTATGAACTTTACCCAATGTTAACATATAGTATTGGTTATTGGGAAGTATACAGACGTTTTCAGGGGGGCTTTTTTCTGGTAGGTGGGGGGGGGTAGGGGGTTATATGGGAGGATCTTTCCATGAAGGAAGTTTTCATGGGGAGGGGACATTGCTATCAAGAGGGCGCCGGATTTCCCATCATTATTAAAGAAAAAGATCAGAAATTAAATAAAAAAAAACAAGTTTTTCAACTGAAAGCAAGGAGCAACAACAAAACTTAAAACGAACAGAAAATATTACGTACATGATTGGGTTCACCCCCTAGTCAATACCTCGCTCTTCAAGCCAAAGATTTTTTAGTACTTTCATAAGAGCTATTTATTCTAATTAACGGCCTTTTTGATTAAGGGGTCATTTTTAAAGAATTGGAACAAAATTCGAACTTTAGCTTAAAGAGCAAGGTATTGACTAGGGGCGAACTCCCTAATATACGTATTAAAAATCTATGAATATAGAAGTTCGTTACGTAAGTTAATTCGTATGTTACATATATTTATTACTAATAAAAATGTTCGTAAATAAAATTAAAAAAGTTTCGAGAAAGCCATTTAACCACATAAAAGTAAAATTAATATACAAATTTTGTTTTAATTATTCATGTACGGTGAGCCAAAATCAAAACCTGCATTAATTCAAAAACGTTTAAAAATTAAATAAAAAAAACAAGTTTTTTTTAACTGAAAGTAAGGAACGACGCTAAAACTTAAAACGAGCAGAAATTATTCCGTATATGAAAGGGGCTGTCCCCTCCTCAACGCCTCGCTCTTTAAGCTAAAGTTTGAATTTCTCACAACTCTATTTTTTTTAAACAATAAAACATTTTAGCGTAAAAAGCGAGGCGTTGAGGAGGGGACAGCCCCTTTCATATACGGAATAATTTCTGTTCGTTTTAAGTTTTAACGTCGTTCCTTACTTTCAGTAAAAAAAACTTTTTTTATTTTTATTTATCAGTATTAAGAATGTACCTAAAGCTAGGTACCTAGAAATTAGACCAACTGGACAGCTCCGCTCGCCTCAGTTAGGTTACGTCACGTTGTACGGATGAATGATTATACACCATATACCGGGATCGTTTGCAGGGTAGTATCCAGGTTTTTTTGAAGGGGGAGGGGAGGTGGGCCACAAAAGGATTTTTTCGGGAGGTGGAGAGAAGGGGGATACTAAAGGATTTTTCGGGGTGGAGGGAGGGTTACAAAACTAAAAAAAAAGAAATTTGTTTATATCCACTTTGTTAGGTTTTTACGAGTCGAACAAACATTTTTTGGGGGGAGGGGGGGGGGGGCATTTCAAACATTGTAGTCCTCCCCCTGGATACGGTCTTGATCGTTGGCAATGCATCTGGAGCCAAACAAAAAGCAGGAAGTCCTCTAATGAGCCATGGTCATAAGAAAGCCAAGGTCATAAGGGAGCACAAACCCAGGGGATAAAATAAAAAATAAAGCTCTGGCCGGGGCGGGTGGGAAAAGGAGCAGACACAAATCTAAGGGCCTTGGTTGACTTGGACATACGATGAACAGTCCTTAGTAGGAGCAGTTAGGTGGTACTTAAACTATGGCAACTAGTATGTCTAGTAACTATTTTCTATAAGGAATTTTTATTTAACGGGGTGCTAATTTTTCAGCTCCTGATATACTAAGCATTAGATAATCTCTTGCTTTGGTTAAAAAAAAAAAAAAAGAAAAAAAAACAGTAAAAACAAATAGGTAAGAATTCCCAGGATGTCTTTTTCTTACTCAGTTTAAAAGAGGCTTGCTGAAATAAAAACAGGAAAGTTCAATAACAAGTAACGATAATACGGGTTTTTTGTTTATCAAGCACATAAGCTTAATATAAATTTCATTTGAAAAAAAAAAATATTGTTTTCCTTTTTACATTACGTGAAAGAGACCATTTCAAGCGAATATTTTTGTTTTTTTCTTCTTTTGATTTTATTTAAGAACCATTAAACCGCTATATCAAGCTAAAGAAGAATCATTTGCTCAACAATAAAAGATTCCGGCAACAATTCCAAAGTGTCCTCCGCTCGCTTCCCGCGTGTTTACTCATCACCGGGGGCTCAACCCCCGTCCTTTGTTATCACGATTGCAATCGATTTAGACTCCTTTGAAAAGGAAAGGATACATTAACATACAGCTCACCCTAGCTTGGCATCCCCTGACTTAGATTACATTTTTCAGTCAACTAATGTCTAATTCTATGACTAAGAGTTAGCAGATGTAAATGTTAGCCCGATAAGTTTTTTTATTCGTGTTGATAAATGAAGGAGACAGAGCTCATTTAAAAAATTGAAATAATCAATCATAACCATTAGAGATTTTTGTCTATATACACGAATACAGAATAAACTAATTGCTTTTAGTGGCACCAATGATGGGGGGGGGGTATTTAACCTCTCTTCCCATTGATTTTTATCTACTTTCGTAGATTAAAGCTTTATCTATTCTTCCCTTTTGCGCTTCCAAAAAAATTACATACTACCTTTATGGCATATTCTGTCCTGTTTTAGGAAAGGCCCTCACCTGTTGATATAAATAATAATTACTTGAACCAAACTTTCCAGAAATTCCCTTTGACCGGTGAAACTGACTGGAGAAGGCAACCAATTTGCGAATTTCATCCTTATTACTGTTGTCTGCCAACTACTCATGGACAGAAAATAAAGTGGCTCCATAAAAAAAAAAAAAAAAACTTGGACTGTATCAAGGGTGGATCCGGGACTTTTTTTAGGGGGGGGGGGCAAAATAGGCTGATCTGATAAACTTGCGTTAGGAGCAAGTTTAGTTAACGCAAAATTGGGTTAATTAAGTAAATTACGCTACTTTACACTACGTTAGGAGGGGCGCCCCCTCGCCCTCCTGGATCCACCACTGGACTGCATTTAGTCTCAATGGTGTAAATTCTGTAGCACATAGACGGGACAAAGCATACTTTATTCCATTCGTGGTAGAGGTTGCAGGGTTGTCGCGGCGAGTCTTTTTCTATGGTGAAAAATGAGTGTTTATGAATAAAATGTCTGGCAAGAGAACGTTTACAGCTCACATCTTTTAAAAAACTGTTTTCTGGATCTATCTTAATAATATTTTAGCGTTCATTAAAAGAAATTTCTGAGCATTTCAATTTTAATTCAGAAAACCCTACAAAATGGTACCAGTTCCAAAACTTGGTCGGTGAAATTTAACCGTAAATTTACATTTCCCCATCTTCAAATTAAAAATAGTCGTTTCCTAGCAAGAAAACAATAATATAGCTTATTTTTCCTTTTATTCTCTCAGGGATAGCAGCCAACTGTACGATTGTAACAAATTGTTTGGGGAAGTATTTGAAAAGAAAATCTACTTTTTCAGTTTCAATATTTCTTATATTCTGAGACTAAGAACACTAGGACAAAGTGCCATACGAAATAAAAATGGCAATTTTAGATTTTTCTTTTCATCAAGATTAGAAAGCCTACTCCGTCCTAGCCAAGTGTTTGACATACTGAACCTGTATTCCTATGTCGATCAGGGCCCCTTTGAGTCCTAGTGTCGCTGATTATTTGATTTGGAATAGAGGTCGACGGCGTGACTCTGTAAGCTTCAACAGAGTTGACTAAGTTCTAAATGGGTGCCTGGAGAAATGTGGAGGAAAGAGACAGAAACCGTCAGACAATTTGCACTATCCGCGTATAACACTTTTGGCCGAAGGCAGAAAATCAGAGGATCGGTACGTACGCTACACGGACCATCGCTCTGCATGCGAATTTTTTTTTCTTTCTTAAAGCTTAGCACCCCATTAGATGGCCTTATTTTGTAATTAAACAAAAATTATTTCGGGCGTCTGCTTTTTATTTCCCAGAATCCATTATGCTAGAAAAAAGTGCCATGCTGTTTGAAAATACCGTTTCTTAGACATTCCTGAAATACGCGGGGCTCACCGGAGTGCAAAAGCTAAATAGACCCTATTTAGAGGATTCTTGTTATGCAGATTTTTTCAATATGTACAAAGTCCATAGAAGAGATGAAAGTAACTTTGTATAGACTTAACAAATTCTACCAGATGGAACATTTCAACAAACAACGAACATCGCTTTATCTTGCCTATTTCTTGGATTGGACAAATGTGACTCAATTTTAAATTTAGTTTTTTTTTTTACTTTCTAGATCAGCTGTGAATGAGTGTGTTGTTCATTTGTTTTGTAAATTGTTTGAAAAGCAAGTTTGTTTTCCAAGGGTTTTTGCCTTTTTGTTTTGTTTTTATTCCTTTTAAATCCACACTATTATTGCTATTTTAATTTCACATTATTGCTGTTTAATCTGCATTATTGCTGTTTTCGTTTTTTTCCTTCATAAGCATTAATCACATTATATGCGAAACATCCACGGCATGTTTTCTTTTGTGCATTCCACTAATATTAGCCAAATTATTGAAACTGCTGCTAAATGGCAAATCCTTAATAGATATGGATAAAACTCTGAACTCCATTTTTTTTCCTCTTGCTATGTGCAGGGTCCAACATGACTGTAGCGGTCAAACCTATACCTACCTGTCCCAGTACCTTGGGTTTCTTCTTCTTCCAAACATTATTCCTTTACAACAACGTGTTTTCCCCACCGTTAACGGTATTATCACTAAGCTTCTATCCAAGCTGTTCTTGCGTGCCCTGTTTGAATTATGTTTAATTCTGAATAAAGACTAGCCAACCATTAAGCATCTACTTGGTTCAACTGGTATCGTAATGACCTGACGAAAAAATCAGATTCGACGGGGGTTTGATTTTTTCCAGAAAAGCTGTCGCACAAGAGATGAAAAACAAAAACAATTATGACCATGCTTGCACATAAAGAAGAGAATGCAGAAACTCCCCTCCTCGTATCGATCTGACAGACGCAGACACACAATCAATAATATATTCTTAGGGATGAGAGGGATTGACTTCTTGAGGGGGGCTGAAATTTTAGGAGTCACAAGTTCATAAAAAAGGACAAAAAATGGCTGATAGGTATAAGTGGTAGGTGTAAGAAACTATAGGAATAATTCCAAAACCTCAGATCGAATACGCGTCCAAAAGTCAGCCGTGTGTGTTGGCCTGGAGAAAGCATACCACAGAAAAACTTAAACAATTTTTCCGAAAAATATGACTTTTTAACATTTAATATGCTTTGCCATGAAATAACTACTATAACCTGAAAGCTTTGACAGTGTCCATTAATTAAGATAGAATATGCAGGTTGGTGGAATATATTTTTGGAAGTTGAGAAAGGAAGAATCTACTATTATTATTTCTTCTAATTTGTCCATTTTGAAGTTGAATTTTTATAGCAGTTTGAATTTATTTTTAAGACCCAAACCACGTAGGTACGTCGGTTCTGCCAAATAAGTTACTTTTGTTATTTGACAAATAAACCTGTCCTTCCTTAGCTATTATTAAATAAAAAAAAACAAGTTTTTAAACTGAAAGTAAGGAGCGACATTAAAACTTAAAACGAACAGAAATTATTCCGTATATGAAAGGGGCTGTCCCCTCCTCAACGCCTCGCTCTTCACGCTAAAGTTTTTTTATTGTTTTAAAAGCTAAGTTGTGAGACAGAGTCAAACTTTAGCGTAAAGAGCGAGGCGTTGAGGAGGGGACAGCCCCTTTCATATACGGAATAATTTCTGTTCGTTTTAAGTTTTAATGTCGCTCCTTACTTTCGGTTTAAAAAGCTTGTTTTTTTATTTAATTTCTGATCGTTTTTTAGTTAATGCAGCTTTTATTTTGGCTCACCGTCATTGAATAAGTAAACAAAATTTGCATAAAAATTTTACTTTTCTTTTGCTAAATGGCTGTCTCTAAATTTGGTTCTGACGTAATTTACAAATTAACTTACGTAACGAACTTCTATAATCGTATATTTTTCTTCTGGCAAAAAATACAAAGTTGCAGATTTTTGCAGATATGAGCTTGAAACCTATGTAATAGGGTTTTCTGAAACGCTGAATCTGACGGTGTGATTTTCATTAAAATTCTTTCACTTGTAGGGGATGTTTCCCCCTCTTTAAAAAATCAGGAAAATTTTCTCATGCTCGTAGCCTTTGATGAGTTTTATTGTTTTTTTTTATTATTACGTATATGTTATTACGTATATGAGGGGGTTCTCCCCTTAGTCAATACCACGCTCTTTACGTTAAAAGTTAAAAAAAAATTTAATTCACAAACCCCTGAATCACAAAGGCCGTTTAATTAGAATAGATAGCTCTTTTGAAAGCACTAAAAAAAACCTGTAGCGTAAAGAGTGAGGTATTGACTTGGGGGAGAACCCCCTCATATATTTAGTAATTTCTGTTCGTTTTAAGTTCCAATGTTGCTTCTTACTTTCAGTTGAAAAAACTTTTTTTTTTGTTTAATTTCTGATCGTTTTTTAAATAATGCTTGGAAATCCGGCGCCCCCTTCATAGAAATGTCCCTTACCCCAAAGAAACATCCTCCACGGAAAGATACTCCCGAGTAACCTCCTCCTCCAGCCCCCCCCCCCACCAGAAAAAAATCCTTCCTGAAAATGTCTGTATACTTCCCAGTAACCAATACAATATGTAAGCAATGGGCAAAGTTCATAACTTGCAGCCCTTCCCCTGGGAACTCTGAGGAATTAAGTCATCCTAAAAGACACATTTATTAGATTTTCGACTATGCTGAACAAAATGGCTATCTCAAAAATTTAATTGGATGACTTTGAGAAAAAATGAGCGTGGGAGGGGGCCTAGTTGCCCTCCATTTTTTGGTCACTTAAAAAGGGCACTAGAACTTTTAATTTCCGTTCCAATGAGCCCTCCTAAAATATTCTAGGACCACTGGGTCAATACGACTACCCATGGAAAAAAAGGCTGGGATGTCAGCACGCCCATCGTGTTCTAGCTTCCCTCCTGTTGAAATCTGTTAATGATAAATCTCCTCTTCATATCTGTGCTCTTGATCTTTCGAAAGCTTTCGATAGTGTAGTCCACTCACATGCACTTTATTCCCTTTTTTCCAACAATATTAACCTTTCCATTTTTGTTTTGTTACGGTACTGGTATTTTAACTCTTTTATTCGGGTAAAATGTAATGGAGTAATTTCTGATTCAAAGGTGTTTCTTTGGCGTGGGGTACGTCAAGGTGGTGTGCTTTCTCCAACTATTTTTAAGTTATGTATTGCTCCTATCCTTTCATCCATGCCTTCGACTTTCATTTCTGATGGAATTGATGTCTCGTATCTTGCTTATGCGGACGATGTTCTCCTTGTCAGTAGTTCTAGGGCTGGACTCTCACATTCTGTCAGCTGGATCTCAGACCAGTTCAGACGGATTGGGCTTATGTTGAACGTTGATAAGGGCGAATATATTTCATTTAATTCGAGTGCGAGTCTCCCTCTTAACTGTGTTTTTTTCTCTATTCCCTGTGTCTCTTCTTTTCGGTGGCTTGGTCTTCACATTACTAATAATCTCAAAACACTTCGGACTCTGACAGTTTCTAATGCAAAAAAAAAAAAAAAAAAAAAAAAATCAGATAGGATATTCAAAAATTGTTGCAAATAGAGGGAGGTACAATAGAAAAGCGCTTGGGAAATTATATTCTTCATTTTGCGATCATTCTATTCGTTTTTTTTATCTGGTTTTCTTCCAATTCTGAAGCCTAAAGATCTGAATTCTATCCGGACTTATTATTTTTTATTTTCTCAGTACCTTTTGTGCCTCCCTCCGTGGTTCCGGAACCGGCATCTAATATCGCGATTCGGCCTCCCTGATTTACGGGAAAAAGTGACTGTGCTTGCGGGAAAGCTGTCGTTATCTGCAGGTCTTACTGCGCACCATAACTTACGTCGTTTTATGTAAATAATTGTTAAGTGTGCGAGTTTGCTTTTTTTTTTTTTTTTTTTGTTCTTGATTTACTTCTGGCAAAAAATGGAAAATTCCACATTTTTGTAGATAGGAGCTTGAAACCTCTACAGTAGCATTCTCTGATACGCTGAATATGATGGTGTGATTTTCATTAATGTTCTATAATTTTTAGGGGGTCTTTCCCCCTTTTTTCGAAAATCAGCCAAATTTTCTCAGGCGCGTAACTTTTGATGGGTAAGACTAAACTTGATGAAACTTATATATTTGAAGTCAAAATTAAAATCTGATTCTTTTGATGTATCTATTGGTATCAAAGTTCTGTTTTTCAGAGTTTCGGTTACCATTGAGCCGGGTCGCTCCTTACTTACAGTTCGTTACCACGAACTGTTTGATTAAGTTTTAAATTTGTTGAACAAGGAGAATTTAAAGATTGTATTTGCGCGTTATTTTGCAGAATCTTAAGAGGGTTAAATGTCAGATGATGGTATCAGAAATCGTAATTGGTTTTCGCTTTTGAAATATTCAAGTACATGAACTAGAATAGAGACGAATGGGGAATTTGACTATTGAAAACATTTTGTAGATGATGGATTTATGACTCCGAAGAGGGTGTGAAATATGGGAAGAAGTAATTTAATGTTTTTAAAGATATCTAAAGAAAGCAAAACCTGGCTTTTTTTCTTATTCAATTGAACGTAAAAACAAGGCTATGGCAATAGCTAGGCAATTATTCTAATACAATGATATAGTGAAAAAAAAAACATTAAAAATGCTGTCATGTCTAACCTTGCATTGAGTTCTTTTGATTTTCAAAAAAAAAGTATTTTACAAACAAGATAAATACACAGAGGTAACTAAATGTGAAAATCTGGGATGACAAAGTCCTCCACCTTCGAATCATTTTACCAAGCCCTATTAGTCAGTCTTTATTGGCTTAGGAAAACAATTATTTTGATGTGCAGCTTCATTAATTTTGGAAACTCCAGTTTTGGTTTTGGTTGGAATAAAATTAAAAAAAAAAGTTTTCCATTAAAAGTAATTAACATGACTGGCCTGACTGAATAGATGTGAACAGTGAATGAAGAGATGAAACCTAAAACAAACAGAAACTACAGCAAAATAAGAAAACTAAAACTAAAAAAAGTCCTAGTTAACAGAAATAACCGGCAATAAAGGTACCATACCTCTGATCTCCCAAAAGGCTAGAGTGTCCTTTAGACTCTAGAGAAAACTAAACACATTACTTAATTTGAAAATTATGTTTATACAACAGATTTTCAACATATATTTCAAAGGATTTATAAGGAAGACAACAGTGACAGTAATAAGGGCCTTTTGAAAACAGTAAACCTTCATTATATTTTTTAATTACCACTAATACTTATATCGAAAAATTCTTACCGAAAAATAACTGTGGTGTTACCGCCATCCAGATTTCTCAAAAGGCAATAGTACATTTTACCGTTTATTGCAAACCGAATAAATACTTTAAACTAAAAATTTAGTTTCCGATTGATTTGCTTTAAGTTAAAAAGAATAAATTTAAAAGGAAGAAACCATTGACGAAAATTCATCATAGATAGGACCAGTGAAACTAAATTGATTGTTGTTTTGATTGATTGATTGATCAATTGATTGATTGATTGATTGATTGCTGAAAGTTTGAGCAGTAATTAGTTATTATTATTGTCATAAAAACAGAAAACTGTATAAGAAATATATTTTCTTTCCATTATAATGTAAATGGCACACTAAAATTTACGGGAGGGGACGCTAGGTGATTGTAGAACTCACTCTTGTCTGCGGTGGGTAGATGGATGGCAAACTTATACTCTTGTTTGTGGTAATTTTTGTTTTAATTTTAGTTGTTGCTTTCTTATACATGGTAATTTCTGCTTGCTTTAGATTTTATTTCTTCACTCATAGTATTTTTTTTCTACTAGTTTTAAGCTTAAACATTGCTATTTACTTTTTATAGAGCCAAATTTTGTTTTTGCTGTATTTGTTTCAATTTTTTATTGACATAGTTTTGTGTGAGTTAAGTGTAGTATTATTGGCTAATCAGTTTTATTGATAATTAGTTTATATAGATTAATAATAAAAAAAGAAGTGATAGGATTTGTTACAATAGGAGTGGCTGCATTTTGATTCTTTATATCTTTACCCAAATTAGTAATCAACAATCACGGAAATCATTGAATACCAGCTTCGAGAAATATCAGACACTATAAATAATGCATTTTTCATTTCAGTCAATACCTGTGAAGTATGTTTTCTATTTAATAAGTTTTGATTTTGGACTTTTATTTTGCAATCTGGTGGAAAAAAAATTCACCTGTGAAAAACCTACTTAAATTTATTTTTATTTTGGAATTTTACCCTTGGTCTTAACCATTTTTATTAATTGAATTAATGGTACTTGTCGGTTATTGGAAATACATTCAAGAATTAGGCTTAGGTTAAATATCAGAAACCGGTTTCATAGCTACAGAAACAAGTGATGGATGATACAATGCATTGGACTTATGTAATTGGGGCTATATATTTTCACATTAGGGGTGGTGGTTATGTTACGTTACGTTGGGTTAGGTTTCCATAATTTTGTTTTTAAATTATTATTTTATCATCGTGTTTTCTTATTTTTCATTAGGATTAACCTAACTTCACTTTTTGGGTGTGTTTCCAATAATCGACAAGTACCGAATTTATTAGCACAGTAACCTAGTTTATTCCTGAATGGTTGAGATTCAAAATAGGTACACCAAGCCTGTGTAAACTTACATATTGGGTGATAGGAAGAGTTGGAGGAGACACCGGTGTCAATTTGGGCCATTTAATCATCCACATTGGATAACCCTTGCATAGCTCTGATTTCAACAGGGTGTAAGGTCGAAATTTTTTAAAAATCTTTTCCAACAAGACACATTTTTCAAAGAAAAGTAAAGAGCTATATTCAATTGAAGACAAGTAGAAATAAAGGTAAGTAATATTTCAATCGTATATTTCAATTATTTTTGTATGTTCAATAATATTTACAACGACCATACATCACTGTCAATATTTAGATGAAATCGAAAACGAACAGAAATTACAATGAACAACCTAACCGAACCTTATCAAACGGAACCAAATAGGAAGGTAAAACTCTCTTAGGTTTAGGCTGTTTGCGCGACTTAAGTGTCCTAGATAAAAGCGTTATCAAAATGAATGAAAGTTTAAGATTTTTAGAATTCCATGGTGCGAAAATAAGTTTGAACACCAATGTTAAGAAGACTAAGTCGCTTAGACTAAGAATAAATGAGGTTGAAGAGGTGGTGTTAGGTCAAAAGAGGATTGATTAAGTAGATAGCTTTACTTACCTGGGTAGCATTGTAGTAAATATAGTGGATGCACTGAGGAAGTCAAAAGTAGAATAGCTAACCGAACTAAGATTAGAATATTGGAAACCAAAATAATGGCAACGGTCAAATATGGCTCTGAAACATGGGTACATAAAAAAATTGAAGCAGAAAGGCTGTGAGTGTTTTCAACAAGAAATGTCCAAGGATAAGCTTAGATGATTGTTTTAACCAAACAATATCAAGCAACAGGATGCACGGAAAATGTGGTTTGGCCCCTCTTTCAATGGCTACAATGAAAGGAAGGTTATGTTGGCTAAGGCATGCTTATGGATAGGATGATAACAGGGTACAATCCAGGATTTTTGTTCAGGGGAGGGGGTACACAAAAAAACTAAAATGCGTCAAAAATTTTGTTTATATGAATTTTCGTTACCGTTTCACGAGTCAGAAAATTATTTCAGGGGGGCTTCAAACCTCCTAACCCCGCCCCTGGATACTGTATTGGATGACCTATTGTCAAAGATTTCGCTTGCTGCTTATCCTTCCGTAATAAAACGGAAAGCAGGTTTTCCCCGAATGGACTGGGAAGTGGTTTTAAGAAATGATTTAACCAAAAATTAGAACTTCAAGGGGTAAAGAGAAAGTGTTTAAAAAAATCGGGTGGAGAAGAGGTATGTTCAGCTGTGTTGGCCTCTTACAAGTACTGCAGTGAGTTATTAGTTGCAGTAGTAGCAGTGTTAATGCTAATAGTATTAGTAGAGTAGAAGTAATAGTAGTAGTAGTAGTAGTAGTAGTAGTAGTAGTAGTAGTAGTAGTAGTAGTAGTAGCAGTAGTAGTAGTAGTAGTAGCGATAGTAGTACTAGTTGAAGCAGTAGTGATAAAATACCGCTATTGTCGCTAAAAAAAATCAATACTTCGGCAACGAATGTACTCATTTAGATGTATTTGCTTTTCAAATTCAGTTTTTTTTTCAAATATTTCGACCATCAAATATATTAATCGACTGCATTTGCAACGTTTTAATATGCTTTCAGTAGAACGGAGTTAAGCTTTAGATATAAAATAGGGTACTGGTGCGTTAAACGTACACTTTTATATGCTAATGAGAGACGAAACCTGCCAGACTGGTTATTTTCAAGAGACCGCTATTTAGAAATGGAACACAAAGAGTAGTTTTCATTGCGTTTGCAATATTTAAACTGTTGTTTTTTGGGGTTTAGGGGGGGGGAGGTACCTAGGTTAGGTTAGGTTACGTATTTAATATATGGTATGCTTTAACCCTCACCCCCCTAATGTGCAAATATATAGCCCAAATTTGTTTATAAGCAATTATATATTCATCCTATTTTATTTTAGGTTTTCATTAGCATTAACCAAACTTGACTTTTTAGAAGAGTCCGTGTAATGCACGAGTACCTAAAATAGGGTGAGGGTGAGCTCTCCATCTTTAGGATAATTCCTGTATCCTTGAATTATTAACGTCACACTTTTCTTTCTTCGTCTGTTTTGGAATTGTTTATAAAAAGTAAATAATTGACTGCAAAAGAATATGACAAAGAACAAAACGTACTTTACATTGGAGTCGTAACTTTGTAACCTGGTATTTCTGTATTAGGCTTTGCGAGAACTTTAACCAAGTAGTGATTTCATAAATTTTAAACTGGTGAAATTTTACCCTATTTGGGCAAAAACAGTAGTCTATCAAGGTGCGACCTATGTTTTTATGTACACTGCTTTCGTTAATTTCCTATGACCATTGGTTTGGTGATCTTGCTGTTGTTGAAAAGTAGTCCTACGTACCGTTTCAGAGACTGGGTCTTAAATGGAGAGAAAATAAATCTTCTGACTACAGTGTTCTAATTCTTCAAGGGCAAGGGCACTTAGCCAATCTTGATCTTGGGTTGATATTCCCCATTAGCTTCACCCCTATCAGCTGGTCTAATTATGTGAACTGACTTTTCCATCTTTTACTAAAAACATTTAGCCTACTCAGCTAGAGGGGAGCTACCCCCCCCCTCCTTAGAGCCCAATCTTGATGCCTAACTTGGATAAAACCTTTCAAAGAGTTTCAGGTGAAAATGGCCGCCCTTCTACCTTCAAATTGATCATAAAGACCTCTTAAGAAAATTTTGAAGTTTGAGAAGCTTTTAAATCTTTGCATGAGATGATCCTTCATTTAAAATATATATATATATATATATATATATATATATATATATATATATATATATATATATATATATATATATATATATATATATATATTTATATATATATACATATATATATATATATATATATATATATATATATATAATATATATATATATATATATATATATATATATATATATATATATATATATATAATATATATATATATATATATATAGGGACAGAATAAGCCACTCACAGGCAGTATGTCCTAAAAACCTATAAGGTGTTAAGCAAGTGTTTTGATGACTGTAAACAGATTAATTATCTCTAAATTTTCAATTTGTAGTATTTTGACAGTGTTAATAATGGTTTAATGAGATTAAAGCTGAAAAAGTCAAATATAGAGAATTGAATCTTCTCTCCCAGAATTCTTAGCCATATTCAATCTGATGCTGTAATTTATTAATATCGTGCCACGTTTTGGGAATATTTTCCTATTTATTCAAAATTACACAATATTTCTTGCGCTAATAACTTTCGGTAAGTAATTTGTTGAAGCTAATTTCCCAAATCAAACGAAAATGACAGTGAAAACTGAAAAATAAGCCATATAGAACAATAAAGGCACATGTATACTAAAGAAAACTAACCCGTTTTTGTGGATGCTTGAATTATGCAGGCTTATCTCAGTTTTGACAAGATTTTTGAAGAAACTAAATCTCAGCTTGGGGGGGGGGGGGAGCAAACTGGGTCTGGGGAGGCAGTTACCCCCTCCCTGCCCCGTAGAAAACTACGTTTCTGTCTGTATGTATTATTTTCAAGCTTTTAATTTTTAGGATTTACTTACCGCTCTTTACCATGAATGGTTGACGAGCAGCATAGGGAAATTTTTAAAACCAATTTTTCGCTATTTCGTCTCCTATGGTCATATAGTAGGGCTACTTCTCTGTCGTTTTTATGACAAGTCAAAACAAAGCGGAAACTTCGTTTTGTTAAACAAACCTCTTTTAAAGGATATCAATAAAAAATTTCTCGTGTTTAATATAAGGGTCTAATCTTGACTAATCTGACACTGCATGAAACAAAGAAAGCATTCGCTCTTCTCTAACTATGCAGTAGCACACTCCGAGGCTGCAAAGATAGTTATTAACACCATGGAGGCCTTGCTGATTATAGGCTGTTGAGGATCATTTGACGCAATAAGTGACAGTGGGGTGTCACAAAGTTGCGGTTGATCTTGCTGTGTCAATAGATGTTTACTTCTCAAATTCAATCCTTTGCGCTGTAAATCCATGGGTATTATACTTTGTAGGCAGATGTCTTGCCCCCACCCAGGTGTATCTTTCGTATCGGAAGTATAGCTATTTAAACTTGAATGACCTCGTAGTCTTGACTCAAGCAGAAGAAATTGCTGATTACATGGTTTCCCTTCGAAGCAGCCTTCAAGAGCATTAATGCTTGTAGTATCAAAAGAGGGTACAAGGAAATGCTTCTTTGCTGTGCCCAGATAGGTGGATGATGGCATTGTAGTCTTTTATACTGAAAACCCCCGCCAATACCTTAGGTTCCCAGAATCAAGTATAATGTTAAGAGAAACCAACAGGATTAGGTAAATGCAGAAAATAATGAGAATGGCTGATATTTCAGAATATTATAGGTTGTCAATATTACAACTACTCAAATTTTAACTTTTATTTTGTTATAATTGATCACAGAATATTATCTGCGGTTTCCCTTAATATTTTTCTTGATTCCTCTTGATATTTCTCAAATTTTCTCTTGAAGTCCTCGAAAGCCTAAGCCCACTCGCTTGGGCTACAGGCCCAAGCTGCCAACTATAACATTTGATTCGCGTGGGGGGAAGTATTAAAAGTTCATATAGCCTGATTCCTAGAAATTAATACCCAGGGCTTCTGACTCGAAAGAGGCGTGATAAATCTACATGAACAGACATGGTTAGGGAGAAGCCGGGTCAAAAGCCTGAAAAAGCATAACTAAACTAATCTTAAACAACAATATTGACAACTACTTAAAAGTTTTATCTTGAGTAACAATTCTTGCCAATCTAATATTTCTTCAAATCTAGAATTCCAATAACCAATTAAAAAACAATTTTTTTAAAGATTCGTTAGTCATGTCACTTATCAAATGTTTGCAATGGACTCTTCAGATCTTGTTTTCTTAGTTTAATTGGTTTTGAACTTGAATTGATGATCCTGAATATGCTTTTGAATGGCGTTTAGCTTATACTATTGTCTACTATGTTTCCTTGAAAATAAAAGGACAAAAAAGAAGGACCGTCGTAATTATGAAATTAGTATCAGTTGCTAAATCAGTTCATCAATCTCAATGAGTGACCAAAACCTGATTGAAGATCAATAAGCATCTAATCCTTGTGACCACACTTGAAAATTATCTTATAGTTTGTGCGGTTTTGGAGATTATCAAATATAGAGCATGGCGTCAAAACTTTCACCAGGATTGATGAAGCGGAACTCAATTGCTGAAATTTCCTATTAAGTTGTTGGTCTTCACTTCAAAGGCGATGAAGCTTAGAAAAGTTGATTATAGGCGCGTGCCACTGTACGTTCGTTATCATTCAAGTGCAAATACAACTTCCAGACCTTTGTAAGGTTGTTTGTTAGCATAACCTTACGCAACCGACCATAGGTTACGCAGTAGGATTAACAGTTAGTTTATGACGGAAATGAACTATTTTATTATTTTCAACTTTGCTTTGCTTCCACTGCTTATGATG
Source organism: Artemia sinica (assembly GCA_027921565.1). Classification (NCBI taxonomy): domain Eukaryota; kingdom Metazoa; phylum Arthropoda; class Branchiopoda; order Anostraca; family Artemiidae; genus Artemia; species Artemia sinica. Next base: position 40,191,893 of record CM051262.1, on the reverse strand, counting down.
TTTACTAAGTATACGCAACATCAGTCAGATTGACATTAAAAGGTTATAGCGCGTGCCACTGTACGTTCGTTATCATTCAAGTGCAAATACAACTTCCAGACCTTTGTAAGGTTGTTTGTTAGCATAACCTTACGCAACCGACCATAGGTTACGCAGTAGGATTAACAGTTAGTTTATGACGGAAATGAACTATTTTATTATTTTCAACTTTGCTTTGCTTCCACTGCTTATGATGTTTACTAAGTATACGCAACATCAGTCAAGATTGACATTAAAAGTATTCTGTTAAAACAACAGAAGCTATTCCGTATATAAGGGACGCTGTCCCAGCTTCAACCCGCGCTCTTTACGTTAAAGCTTGACTTTTTGTCCTAATTTTAAAGAACAAGGGCTCCAACACAAGAAACGTTGATTCAAAAGAAAAAAAAGTTTTCACAAGTGCTATAAAACTTTGGTAAAAAGATAGGAGGTTGAGTAAGGGGCAGCCCCCCCTCAGATACGAAATAATTTCTGCTCGTTTTAAAGTTTTTGTGTCACTCTTTACTTTCATTTGAAAAAAAAAATTAATTTATAGTATAGAGCGATAAAAATCGACATTTTCTATAAAGTAGTTTTTTACAGCTAAGTAAAAAGCTACAATAAATCAAACACTAGCAGAGATAAATTCAAATGATAATTCAAGCGTAAAATAAAAATAAATAAGTATATAGAAATAAATAAAATACAACGCGACAAGTCAAACTTATCGGGAACGGAAACTACTACAAAGAGTAGTAGGCAAACACCGCTTAAGCCTTCTAAAGACCAAAACATTATTTGCACTTTGCTGAAAACATTTTGTTTCAAGTTGTATATTTGTTTTTCATAAAAACAACAAAAAAAGAATGAAAATAAGCATAATTAACAGGATTACAAACAAGATTTAAACCAAGGCTACTGAAAAGACTAATGAATGTAGATTGACTGTTTAATATATATATATATATATATATATATCTATATATATATATATATATATATATATATATATATTATATATATATATATATATATATATATATATATATATATATATATTGAAATTCACTCCTAAAATTCCAAGCAACTTTGGATCTATTAACGTTATTAAATAAAAAAAACAAGTTTTTTTAACGACGTTAAAACTTAAAACGAACAGAAATTATTCCATATATGAAAGGGGCTGTCCCCTCCTAAACGCCTCGCTCTTTACGCTAAAGTTTGACTTTCTCACAACTCTATTTTTTTAAACAATAAAAAACTTTAGCGTAAAGAGCGAGGCGTTGAGGAGGGGACAGCCCCTATCATATATGGAATAATTTCTGTTCTGTTCTGTTCGTAGACGAGGGGGTTAATCTGGAGAATATTTCCGTGGAGGATGTTTCTTTGGGGTAAGGGACATTTCTATGAAGGGGGCGCCGGATTTCCAAGCATTATTTAAAAAACGATCAGAAGTTAAATAAAAAAAAAACAAGTTTTTTCAACTGAAATGTAAGAAGGAATATTAGAACTTAAAACGAACAGAAATTTTAACGTATTAGTTTTTAAGTTTTAACGTCGTTCCTTATTTTCTGTTAAAAAAACTTGTTTTTTTTATATTTAATTTTTGAACGTTTTTGAATTAATGCAGGTTTTGATTTTGGCTCACCGTACATGAATAATTAAAACAAAATTTGCATATTAATTTTACTTTTATTTGGTTAAATGGCTTTCTCGAAACTTGTTTAATTTTATTTACCAACGTTTTTATTAGTAATAAATATACGTAACTTACGAATTAACTTACGTAACGATCTTCTATATTCATGGTATTTTTAGGGGACTCGCCCCCTAGTCAATACCTCGCTCTTTAAGCTAAAGTTCGAATTTCATTCCAATTCTTTAAAAATGACCCCTTAATCACAGAGGCCGTTATTTAGAACAAATAGCTCTTATGAAAGTACTAAAAAATCTTTGGCTTAAAGAGCGAGGTATTGACTAGAGGGTGAACCCAATCATACACGTAATATTTTCTGTTTGTTTTAAGTTTTGATGTTACTCCTTATTTTCAGTTGGAAAACTTGTTTTTTTTATATTTAATTTCTGATTTTTTTTTTTTAATAATGCTGGGAAAACCGGAACCCCCTTCATAGCAATGTCCCTTCCCCCATGAAAACTTCCTTCATGGAAAGATCTTCCCAAATAACCCCCGACCCAACCACCCCACTACTACCAGAAAAAACCCCCTTAGAAAACGTCTGTATACTTCCTAATAACCAATACTATATGTTAACATTGGGTAAAGTTCATAACTTTCAGCCTTCCCCCGGGGACTTCGGGGGATTAAGTCATCCTAAAGGACATACTTATCATATTTTCAACCATGCTGAGCAAAATGGCTATCTCAAAATTTTGATCAGGTGACTTTGGGAAAAAATGAGCATGGGAGGGGGCCTAGTTGCCCTCCATTTTTTTGGTCACTTAAAAAGGGCACTAGAACTTTTAATTTCCGTTCCAATGAGTCCTCCCACAATATTCTAGGACCACTGAGTTAATACGATCACCCCTGGGGAAAAAAAAACAAATAAACACGCATCCCTGATCTTTCTTCTGCCAAAAAATGCAAAATTCCACATTTTTGTAGATAGGAGCTTGAAACCTCTACAGTAGGGTTCTCTGATACGCTGAATGTGATGGTGTGATTTTCATTAAGATTCTATAGCTTTTAGAGGGTCTTTCCCCCTTTTTTCGAAAATCAGCCAAATTTTCTCAGGCGTGTAACTTTTGATGGGTAGTACTAAACTTCATGAAATTTATATATTTGAATTCGGCATTAAAATCTGATTCTTTTGATGTATCAATTGGTGTCAAAAACCCGTTTTCTAGAGTTTCGGTTACCATTGAGCCGGGTCGCTCCTTACTTACAGTTCGTTACCACGAACTTTTTGATAAAAGGGGAAAAAACAAGACGATTTTTTTTGTAGTCCTATGTATTTTTTGAGTTCTGATATTTATCTCAATAGTTGTAGTAGTAATAGTAGTATTAGCAGTAGTGTTAGTAGTAGTAGTGGTAGTAGTAGTAGTATTATAATTATTATCATTACTATTCATTGTAATTATTGTATATTGAAACTCATTCCGGAAAATCCAAGCAATTTGGGTTTATTAACGTTACAAAAGGGATAAACCAAGACGATTTTTTTTGTTGTCCTATGTATTTTTTAAGTTCTGGTATTCTTATCAATAGTTGTAGTAATAATAGGAGTATTAGTATTATAGTACTAGTAGTAGTAATAGTAGTATTATAATTATTATCATTATTATTCGTGTTATTATTATTATTGCTATTATTATTAGGAGTAGTAATGCTAGGAGTAGTAGTAGTAGCAGTGGTAGTAGTAGTCGTAAGTAGCAGCGGTAGTTGCAATTAGTAGCAGTATTTTACCAGAAATACCACCGCTTAGCAGTACCATGGACAGAGTGTCTTTTGGTTAGTTCATTACCCCCCTCAACATGCCCTGAATGTTTCAACTTAATACCTTCAGCTATTCCTGGAAAGCCCAGAATCAAACATTCCCCCGTTTCCCAGTAACAAAACCTACATAAAAACAATGGGTAGCTTTCATAGCCTACAGCCATTTCCCCAGGGGCTCGGGGTGGTCGTGTCATCCCTGGAGGCATAGTTATTGGACCTTTCAGCTATCTTGAACAAAATAGCTCTCTCAAATTTTGATCAGATGTATCTGTAGAGAGGACAGCTAAAGAGGGCATGGAAGGGGTGCTGGTTACGAAGTGGCCCCGTGAAAAAAGGAAAAAATGATGCATTGAAGCCACATGTTTCAATACTTACAGTGCTATTGTGCTACCCTCGATTGATTTTTTCTAATTATCGATCATATTGAGACTATTTCTTATGAGGGAACTGTGAAATTTTAGCCATCACTCCAAGCATAGAAAATTTCTCACCGATTTAAAAGTACCAGTTGGAACAATATATACCAGGGTTTTCCACTTTAAAGCACTCTAGGGCTCAAACTTGGCCACTGGCATACATATGCACATACAATTCATTTAGCAACTTATAAGGAAGCAGAGACTGAAATATAAGACCAAGTATAGGGTTGAAAACCTTTTTTGGAGTTAACATTCATATTGCCAACCTTTAAAATTAGGGAAACAGGATGCTTTCATCGCTGTCCGTTTTAGAGGGACTTGGCGAGATATCTTCTTCAAGTTGTCCAGGCATGAAGGATTATTAAGCCTTCTTTTAAAATCCACTTCTACTTAGGCCTGCCATGAATAAATATGAAATCCATATTGCTTATAAACACCGAGCAATGTGCATTTATTGTGCAGCTAGTTTCAAATCGTCTACTGTGAGCCAGTTTTTAGAAGCTTTGAGATACACAATTCCACTGTTTCTGACATCTATAACACAATCGAAAAAGGTCTTACAACAGTTCCTAACCCTCTTGCGTGTAAAGATAAGAGATAGGATAATAGTTGGTAAAAATCACTTTAGCAGAAATAAGCACTCCCGCTGAAATTTTGTAGAGCTTGGATAAGCGATCCGAAAAAACGGCAGAAAACTAAAAGCCGACATCTATTTTCTCTGAAATCTTAGAAAAACCTTGTAACTTCTTTTGTTTTGTGCTGGAGATAGATGTAGGCTACTTTGTTTTAGAGAAACTTTAAAGAAAATTAAAAAGTATAAATTTTATTTTTTCGGGCAAATGGAGTAGAATTTTCTTTTTAAAATTCAGGGAAGGGTTGCCCTTAAAAACGTTCTAGTACATCTGCTAGGAAAATGCCCAAAATCACCTAAAAAGAAATGTCATTTGATTAATATGATAGCTCTTCGAATTTTCTGTGGTGCAAAGCGTTTTGATTGAAAACTTTACCGACAGAATTGCATTGTCTTTTCAATCAAATTTCATAATCAAGTTACAAATTTTCAAAAGGTTTCAATGATAAGAAGTCCACTGGGAGATTTAGCTAGTACCCCTTTGCCTTTGAGCAGTCAGCCGACGTTGAAGCTCACAAAATGATGTTTAAAGTATCGAATCCTCTTAATTGCTTAATTTGTCTTTGCATAAAAGAAACTACAGCTTCATATACTAATAAAACTTCCAATGGGTTCACTCCTGTAGCAAACTCGTAGCAACTCTTATCCAGACGAGCAAGCTCGTCTGGGCAGAAATTGCAAGAACTTTTCTGCTTGCACCTGAAGCCTTTTTCTGAAATATACACATGCCTACCATTACCAGTTATTGCAATCAAATGCCAAAAAACTGATGTTAAAATTTTTTCCTGTACGAAGCCCACTACAACAATATAATGAATAATTTGATGTTGAGGAATCCATGGGAAGAAAGTCACTGTCTAACATGTTAATGGGATAGTTGTTGTATCCTCCCTGTGGGCAATCAGCCCTTCCAATACCAAGAGTGTTTTTTTATTAATCTGGTGTTTAGCTATTCAAGCCTTACGTCTTCATCGCGGAATATTTTTTTTTTCTAAATAATATATATGTGATAAAATCCACTTGAAAATAGTTTTGAAGAAGCGGATGGTTTTTCTGAAAATGTTGAACAGTTTAAAACCTCAAGGGGCTTAAAAAAATTGCATGTCCTTCTTATGGACGCTAGAACAGATCCAAAATATTTACAAGGAATTTTATCTTGTTCAAGTTATCAATTTGCCCGACCTGGACAGAATTTAAACAGCGTAAAAAAAGGATTTTTTCAAGATAAAAGGGAAGTAATAAGACTTAAAATATTCAGATATTTCAGACATGCAGCCAATGCTCGTCATAGGCTGAAAACTTACAATAATAATGTAGAAAGAGTAAAAAAACATAGTTTAAGAATGATCTTTATTTTTATTAATCACTTCTCTCAGCTCCTTGGCCATTTAATGTGCAAAGGGTTGAACTGTATATGTTGACACTGAGCTTGACCCTTAACTGGGAGCGGTGGGTCTCCCAGGCCCCAGCGCTAAGTTCTTTGTCCATCTCGTACTACTGGGTTACGCTAGGATACTGATATCTTGTGTATTCTTCAGACCAGTTGAGTTCTAAACCTTGGAAAAAGAACATCTCAAGATCACTTACAGGAGTAGGGATGGGTAAGAAGGCACAGAAGGACTCCATATATGGGCATAGAATCCATCTAAGTGTATTGATCCACTAACGGGTCAATGACACCTAGGGGAAATAGATTTCTGAGAAACTGATTTGTATAATTGGCGGGGAATTATTGATCAACGAAGGGGAATTAAGAAACAATATGTCTTCTTTAATCTTTAGGTCTGAGAGATATCAGGTCTTTAGTGACAGAGATAAATTAATATTTTATTTTTAAATATGGCTTCACTGATCATTAGACTTAGCGATAAATTAATATTCTATCGAAACCTTAATAGTGTAACCAAGAACACCTATGAGATGAAGAGATTAACGCGGGAATTTTTTCATGGGAATTTCAAATGTGACAGCGCAGGGATGCCAAAACAAAGGAACACACAGAAATTACTTTTAGGGGATTATTTGGGCGAAACGGTTTGAGACATTTTAGAACATGATTTAGGCGAAACCGTTTGAGACATTTTAGAAGATGATTTTAGAAGATTATTTAGAATATGATTTGGGGTGAAACTCCGTGGTCGTTATAATACACAAGTTCCATTTGAAGAGTGTTGTGAGGTCCCCTACCCAACCACAAACGGCCCCCCTACCCCAACCCCAAAGGCCCCCCCCCTACCCCAACCCAAAAGGGACCCCCGGGCTCCCAAAGGCTCCCCGGGCCCCCAAAGACCCCCAGGCCCCCAAAAGCCCCAGGGTTCCCCAAGAGCCCCCAAGGCCCCAAAAGGCCCCCCGGCCCCCCAATGACCCCCTGGGCCCCAAAGGCACCCCTTCCTATTTTTGTCAATACTTTTTTTGTGCACTTGAGACACTGAAGGGCCCATGCATTTCAAAAGGCTTTATTATATCTTTTCAGAACAAGCTCCTTTCTTAATATCCCTCTTAAACCCATTTTACAAATTAGAGTACTCATCCTTTTCACCCACAACTTTACTTTACAACTTTTTGAACACCCCAACACCAAGCAATACTTTTCAAAGGCTTTATTATTTCTTTTCAAAACAATTTCATTACGAAATGTCCCTCCTAAACCCATTTTACAAGTTGAAGTACTCATCCATTCACACACAACTTTACCTTACGGCTTTTTGCATACCCCAACACCAAGCACTACTTTTCAAAAGGCATTATTATATTATTTCAGAACAAGTTCTTTTCTTAATGTCCCTCCTAAACCAATTTACAAGTTGAATTACCCATCCTTTTCACCCACATACAAACAGAGAAAGACAGGCACTTTAGACATACAAACTAACAAAGACAGACACTTCAGACATACAAACCAACAAAGACAAACACTTCAGACATACAAACAGAAAAGACAGGCACTTTAGACATACAAACCAACAAGGACAAACACTTCAGACATATAAACAGAGAAAGACAGGCACTTTAGACATACAAACCAACAAAGACAGACACTTCAGACATACAAACCAACAAAGACAAACACTTCAGACATACAAACAGAAAAGACAGGCACTTTAGACATACAAACCAACAAAGACAAATACTTCAGATATACAAACAGAGAAAGACAGACACTTCAGACATACAAACAGAGAAAGACAGACACTTCAGAATTACAAACCAACAAAGACAAACACTTCAGACATACAAACGAACAAAGACAGACACTTCAAACATACACACCAACAAAGATAAACACTACAAACATACAAACAGAGAAAGACATGCACTTTAGACATACAAACTAACAAAGACAGACACTTCAGACATACAAACCAACAAAGACAAACACTTCAGACATACGAACAGAGAAAGACAAACACTTTAGACATACAAACAGAGAAAGACAGACACTTCAAACATACAAACCAACAAAGACAGAAACTTCAGACATACAAACAGAAAAAGACCAGCACTTTAGCCACAAAAACCAACAAAGCCAGACACTTCAGACATACAAACAAACAAAGACAGGCACTTCAGACATACAAACAGAGAAAGACAGGCACTTTAGACATACAAACCAACAAAGACAGACACTTCAGACATACAAACAGAGAAAGACAGACACTTTAGATATACGAACAGAGAAAGACAGGCACTTTAGACATACAAACCAACAAAGACAGACACTTCAGACATACAAACAGAGAAATACAAGCACTTTAAACATACAAACCAGCAAAGACAGACACTTCAAATATACACACCAACAAAGATAAACACTTCAGAAATACAAACAGAGAAAGACATGTACTTTAGACATAAAAACCAACAAAGACAAATACTTCAGACATACAAACCAACAAAGACAGGCACTTCAGACATACAAACAGAGAAAGACAGACACTTTAGACATACAAACCAACAAGGACAGACACTTCAGACATACAAAACAACAAAGACAAACACTTCAGACATACAAACAGAGAAAGACATGAACTTAAGACACACAAACCAACAAAGACAGACACTTCAGACATATTAACCAACAAAGACAAACACTTCAGACACACAAACCAACAAAGACAGGCACTTCAGACATACAAACATAGAAAGACAGACACTTTATACATACAAACAAACAAGGACAGACACTTAAGACATACAAACCAACAAAGACAAACACTTCAGACATACAAACAGAGAAAGACAGACACTTTAGACATACAAACAAACAAAGACAGACACTTCAGACATATTAACCAACAAAGACAAACACTTCAGACATACAAACAGAGAAAGACAGGCACTTTAGACATACAAATCAACAAAGACTGACACCTCAGACATACAAACCAACAAAGACAAACACTTCAGACATGCAAACATAGAAAGACAGGCACTTTAGCCATACAAACCAACAAAGACAGACACCTCAGACATACAAACCAACAAAGACAAACACTTCAGACATACAAACAGAGAAAGACAGACACTTTAGACATACAAACCAACAAAGACAGACACTTCAGACATACAAACCAACAAAGACAAACACTTCAGACATACAAACAGAGAAAGACGAACACTTTAGACATACAAACCAACAAAGACAGACACTTCAGACATACAAACAAAGAAAGACAGGCACTTTAAATATACAAATCAACAAAGTCAAACACTTCAGACATACAAACAGAGAAAGACAGCCACTTTAGACATACAAACCAACAAAGACAGTCACTTCAGACACACAAACCAACAAAGACAAACACTTCAGACATACAAACAGAGAAAGACAGGCACTTTAGACATACAAACCAACAAAGACAGACACTTAATACATATAAACCACAAAGACAAACACTTCAGACATACAAACAGAGAAAGACAGGTACTTTAGACATACAAACCAACAAAGACAGACACTTCAGACATACAAACCAACAAAGACAAACACTTCAGACATACAAACAGAGAAAGACAGGCACTTTAGACATACAAACCAACAAAGACAAATACTTCAGACATACAAATAGAGGAACACAAGCACTTTAGACATACAAACCAAAAAAGACAGACGCTTCAAACACACACACCAACAAAGATAAACACTTCAGACATACAAACAGAGAAAGACATGCACTTTAGACATACAAACCAACAAAGACAGACACTTAAGACATACAAACCAAAAAAGACAGGCACTTCAGATATACAAACAGAGAAAGACAGACACTTTATACACACAAACCAACATGGACAGACACTTCAGACATACCAACCAACAAAGGCAAACACTTCAGACATACAAACAGAGAAAGACATGCACTTTAGACACACAAACCAACAAAGACAGACAGTTGGATATGAAAACACCCGCCTAGAAACACAAGCGAAAAGAGTGAGAGTCACATACAAACATATAGATTCAAACATACAAACCGAGAAAGACACACACTTCAGAAATACAAACCATCAAAGACAAACACTGGGATTTGCAAACACCAACCCTGACAAACAGACAAATAGAGTGAGAGACACATACAAATACAAAGATTCAGACATACAAACCAAAAAAGACAGGCAGTGGGACAAGCAAACACACACCCAAACACACACAGGCAAAGAGAGTGAGAAACACATACAAATACACAGATTCAAACATACAAACCGAGAAAGACAGGCACTGGTGATAAGCAAACACCTGCCCGCACACACTGGCAAAGAGAGTGAGAAACACATACAAAAACATAGATTCAGACACATAAACCAAGAAAGACATGCACTGGAATGCACATGCAACTGCAAAAAGTTGGGTTAATTTAGGTTAACATAGGCAAATGCAAAAATTTGGGTTAATTTAGGTTAACTTAGAGTGGCACGCCACTCTAAGTATTTGTCTCTCACTCTATTTGTCTGTTTTTCAGGGTTGGTGTTTGCAAGTCTTAGTGTTTGTCTTTGATGGTTTGTATTTCTGAAGTGTATGTCTTTCTCGGTTTGTATGTTTGAATCTATATGTTTGTATGTGACTCTTTATCTTTTTGTTTGTGTTCCTGGGCGGGTGTTTGCATATCCAACTGTCTGTCTTTATAGGTTTGTATGTCTAAGTGCATTTCTTTCTGTTTTTGTATGTCTGAAGTGTTTGTCTTTGTTGGTTTGTATGTCTAAAGTGTCTGTCCTGGTTGGTTTGTATGTCTAAAGTGTCTGTCTTTCTCTGTTTGTATGTCTGAAGTGTTTGTCTTTGTTGGTTTGTATGTTGGAAGTGTTTGTCTTTGTTGGTTTGTATGTCTAAAGTGCATGTCTTTCTTTGTTTGTATGTCTGAAGTATATATCTTTGTTGGTGTGTATGTTTGAAGTGTCTGTCTTTGTTGGTTTGTATGTCTAAAGTGCCTGTCTTTCTCTGTTTGTATTTCTGAAGTGTTTATCTTTGTTGGTTTTTATTTCTGAAGTGTCTGTCTTTGTTGGTTTGTATGTCTAAAGTGCTTGTCTATCTCTGTTTTTATGTCTGAAGTGTTTGTCTTTGTTGGTTTGTATGTCTGAAGTGTCTGTCTTTCTCTGTTTGTATGTCTAAAGTGTTTATCTTTCTCTGTTTCTGTGTCTGAAGTGTTTGTCTTCGTTGGTTTGTATGTCTGAAGTGTCTGTCTTTGTTGGTTTGTATGTCTAAAGTACCTGTCTTTCTCTATTTGTATGTCCGAAGCGTTTGTCTTTGTTGGTTTTTATGTCTGAAGTGTCTATCTTTGTTGGTTTGTATGTCTAAAGTGCCTGTCTTTCTCTGTTTGTATATCTGAAGTGTTTGTCTTTGTTGGTTTGTATGTCTGAACTGACTGTCTTTGTTGGTTTGTATGTCTAAAGTGCCTGTCTTTCTCTGTTTGTATGTCTGAAGTGTTTGTCTTTGTTGGTTTTTATGTATGAATTGTCTGTCTTTGTTGGTTTGTATGTCTAAAGTGCCTGTCTTTCTCTGTTTGTATGTCTGAAGTGTTTGTCTTTGTTGGTTTGTATGTCTGAAGTGTCTGTCTTTGTTGGCTTGTATGTCTAAAGTGGTTGTCTTTCTCTGTTTGTATGTCTGAAGTGTTTGTATGTTTAAAGTGCCTGTCTTTCTCTGTTTGTATGTCTGAAGTGCTTGTCTTTGTTGTTTGTATGTCTGAAGTGACTGTCTTTGTTGGTTTGTATGTCTAAAGTGCCTGTCTTTCTCTGTTTGTATGTCTGAAGTGTTTGTCTTTGTTGGTTTGTATGTCTGAAGTGTCTGTCTTTGATGGTTTGTATGTCTAAAGTGCTTGTCTTTCTATGTTTGCATGTCTGAAGTGTTTGTCTTTGTTGGTTTTTATGTCTGAAGTGTCTGTCTTTGTTGGTTTGTATGTCTAAAGTGCCTGTCTTTCTCTGTTTGTATGTCTGAAGTGTTTGTCTGTGTTTGTTTGTATGTCTGAATTGTCTGTCTTTGTTGGTTTGTACGTCTAAAGTGTCTGTCTTTCTCTGTTTGTATATCTGAAGTGTTTGTCTTTGTTGGTTTGTATGTCTGATGTGTCTGTCTTTGTTGGTTTGTATTTATAAAGTGCCTGACTTTGTTGGTTTGTAGGTCTGAAATGTTTTTCTTTGTTGGTTTGTATGTCTGAAGTGTCTGTCTTTGCTGGTTTGTATGTATAAAGTGTGTGTCTTTCTCTGTTTGTATGTCTAAAGTGTCTGTCTTTCTCTGTTTGTATGTCTGAAGTGTTTGTCTTTGTTGGTTTGTATGTCTGAAGTGTCTGTCTTTGTTGGTTTGTATGTCTAAAAGTGCTTGTCTTTCTCTGTTTGTATGTCTAAAGCATTTGTCTTTCTCTGTTTGTATGTCTGTAGTGTTTGTTTTTGTTGGTTTGTATGTCTAAAGCGCCTGTCTTTCTCTGTTTGTATGTCTGAAGTGTCTGTCTTTGTTGGTTTGTATGTCTGAAGTGTTTGTCTTTGTTGGCTTGTATGTCTGAAGTGTCAGTTTTTGTTGGTTTCTATGTTTAAAGTGCTTGTCTTTCTCTGTTTGTATGTCTGAAGGCTCTGTCTTTGTTTGTTTGTATGTCTGAAGTGTCTGTCTTTGTTGGTTTGTATGTCTAAAGTGCATGTCTTTCTCTGTTTGTATGTCTTTAGTGTTTATCTTTGCTGGTGTGAATGTTTGAAGTGTCTGTCTTTGTTGGTTTGTATGTCTGAAGTGTTTGTCTTTGTTGGTTTTTATGTCTGAAGTGTCTGTCTTCGTTGGTTTGTATGTCTAAAGTGCTTGTATTTGTTTGTTTGTATGTCTGAAGTGTCTCTCTTTCTCTGTTTGTATGTCTAAAGTGTTTGTCTTTCTCTGTTTGTATGTCTGAAGTTTTTGTCTTTGGTGGTTTGTATGTCTGAAGTGTCTGTCTTTGATGGTTTGTATGTCTGAAGTGTCTGTCTTTCTCTGTTTGTTTGTCTGAAGTATTTGTCTTTGTTGGTTTGTATGTCTAAAGCGCCTGTCTTTCTCTGTTTGTATGTCTGAAGTGTCTGTCTTTGTTGGTTTGTATGTTTGAAGTGTCTGTCATTGTTGGTTTGTATGTCCATGGTGCCTGTTTTCTCTGTTTGTATGTCTAAAGTGTTTGTCCTTGTTGGTTTGTATGTCTTAAGTACCTGTCTTTCTCTGTTTGTATGTCTGAAGTGTTTGTCTTTGTTGGTTTGTATGTCTGAAGTGTCTCTCTTTCTCTGTTTGTATGTCTAAAGTGTTTGTCTTTCTCTGTTTGTATGTCTGAAGTTTTTGTCTTTGGTGGTTTGTATGTCTGAAGTGTCTGTCTTTGATGGTTTGTATGTCTGAAGTGTCTGTCTTTCTCTGTTTGTATGTCTGAAGTATTTGTCTTTGTTGGTTTGTATGTCTAAAGTGCCTGTCTTTCTCTGTTTGTATGTCTGAAGTGTCTGTCTTTGTTGGTTTGTATGTTTGAAGTGTCTGTCATTGTTGGTTTGTATGTCCATGGTGCCTGTTTTCTCTGTTTGTATGTCTGAAGTGTTTGTCCTTGTTGGTTTGTATGTCTTAAGTACCTGTCTTTCTCTGTTTGTATGTCTGAAGAGTTTGTCTTTGTTGGTTTGTATGTCTAAAGTGCCTGGCTTTCTCTGTTTGTGTGTGGGTGAAAAGGATTGGTACTTCAACTTGTAAATTGGTTTAGGAGGGACATTAAGAAAAGAACTTGTTCTGAAATAATATAATAATGCCTTTTGAAAAGTATTGCTTGGTGTTGGGGTATGCAAAAAGCCGTAAGGTAAAGTTGTGTGTGAATGGATGAGTACTTCAACTTGTAAAATGGGTTTAGGAGGGATATTTCGTAATGAACTTGTTTTGAAAAGATATAATAAAGCCTTTGAAAAGTATTGCTTGGTATTGGGGTGTTCAGAAAGCTGTAAAGTAAAGTTGCGGGTGAAAAGGATGAGTACTTCAACTTGTAAAATGGATTGAACAGGGATATTAAGAAAGGAACTTGTTCTGAAAAGATATAATAAAGCCTTTTGAAATGTGGGGGCCCTTCTGTGTCTCAAGTGCACAAAAAAAGCATTAAAAAATGGGGAGGGGGCTTGGGGGCCAGGGGGCCTTTGGGGGCCCAGGGGGCCCTTGGGGGCCCGGGGCTCTTTGGGCCCGGGGGGCCTTTGGGAGCCCTTGGGGCCTTTGGGAGCCCCAGGGGTCTTTTTGGGCCCGGTGGGCCTTTGGGGCCCGGAGGGCCCTTTGGGGTTGGGGTAGGTAGCCCTTTGGGGTTGGGTAGGGGACCTCGCAACACTGCTCAAATGGAACTTGTGTATTATGACGACCACGGAGTTTCACCCCAATCATCTTCTAAAAAGTGTCAAACAATTTCACCCAAATCATCTTCTAAAATGTCTCAATCTGTTTCGACCAAATAATCCCCTAAAAGTAATTTCTGCGTGTTCCTTTGTTTTAGCATCCCTGCGCTGTCACATTTGAAATTCCCATGAAAAAGTTCCCGTGTTAATCTCTTCATCTCATAGGTGTTCTTGGTTACACTATTAAGGTTTCGGTAGAATATTAATTTATCGCTAAGTCTAATGATCAGTGAAGCCATATTTAAAAATAGAATATTAATTTATCTCTGTCGCTAAAGACCTGATATCTCTCAGACCTAAAGGTCAAAGAAGCCATATTGTTTCTTAATTACCCTTCGTTGGTCAATAATTCCCCGCCGATTATGCAAGTCAGTTTCTCAGAAATCAAGTTTCCCTAGGTGTAATTGACCCGTTAGTGGATCAATACACTTAGATGGATTCTATGACCATATATGGAGTCCCTACTGTGCCTTCTTACTCATCCCTACTTACAGGTGCGCAGATACAGGTCTCTAGGGTTCAACAGACCCCACCCTGCAGTTTGTGTAACTTTTTTGTGGCTTAGCAGTGGAATCAACTTTATTTTTTGCGAGCTTTCTAGAGAACAATTACTTTCATTTCTACTTATTTAAACGTTCTTTATTTGAAAGTAAAAGATATAGTTTTTTACTGGACCCTTTTTAGTTTATTTGTTTGGGTAATTCCAAGTTTCTTTGGTTTTCAGAGCTGGAAAGATCATTTAACAACTAGAATCTGGTCTCCAATGAAACAACTGACAAACTGCAGCAATGCCACGAACAAGCCGAAGACTTCTTACAGAGGAGGCACGAGAGCCTGTAATCTTGTTATACACTTTTCAGGTCTCAAAAGACATGCGAGGGAACAAATACCCCTGAAAAGGCAATGCCAAGACTGACGAGTACCGCCTGCATTACAACTTCAGCCTTGAAGATAAGCAAACGTACTTGAAGCCAGTTGATGGAATAGAGACGTGAGCCTTTTTAGACCTTCTATATCTCTGTAAAGTATTCAAGTCGGGCAGTGCGAAGTTCGCTTTGTGAAGCCCTTTCAATTTCAAGTCGAATGAACCCCTTTCGAACTTTCTGCGACAACTGCTTCTATATGAAGTCCCTGGTCTAAAAAAAAACAAAAAAAAACAAATAAATAATATATTGTGCCCAAATCGCTCTAGACTTAGGCAACGTTATTGCACTGCCTATGAAAAAGGGCACTATAGCTTCTAATTTCCAATCAAATGTCCCATCCGAAGTTTATATGACCACCTATTCCATAAAAGTCTTATATGTCCCCAGAGCATAACTTAGAGCCTTTGCCCCAGGGATCTGGTGGGCTATGTCAACCCTAGAGGCATTGTTATATGTCCTTTGGGTTATTTTGAACAAGATGGCTATGTCACAATTTTGCTAAGATGCGTTTCTGGTTTCTGGGGGGGAGGCCAAACACCCTCCAACACTTTTGACTCTTAAAAGGGAACTAAAACTTCCAATTTCCAGTTAAAAGAGCTTCTTTTAAATTTTATTCTACCACCTTTCCAAAAAAAAACTGATATGCCCCCAGGGCATAATCTACAACCCTTGCTCCCCATGTTCTGAGGGATTGTTTCAATCTTAAAGGTCTTGTTATATGTCCTTGAGACTATTTTGAATAAAATAGATGTCGCAAAATTTTTAGCAGATGTATTTTGGGAAAAAAGGACGTGAGGGTGGGGGCTAGTTGCCCTCAAATCACTTTGATTCTTAGAAAATCCACCAGTCCTTCTGATTACGGATCCAATGAGCCCCTTCCGATGTTTATGCTACCACTCTTTCTATAAAAACCTTATATGCCCCACAGCCTTTGCCCTGAGGACTGTGATGGGGTTGTCATCCTCAAAACATAGCTACTGAAAATTTCAACTATGTTGAACGAAAATATCATTTCAAAATTTTGATTAAATGATCTGCTTGGAGGGGGGGGGGTAGCTGCTTTCCGATCACTTTTGTATTCTAAAAAGGGCACTAAAAATTTTGATTTCCAATTGAACGAGCCCCTTCCAAAGTTTATGCGACCACCATTTCTATAAAACCTTATATCCCCCGGGGCATAAACTACAACCCTTACCCTGGTGGCTATAGGGGGTTAGCATCCTCAACGACATAATTTCCTGACCTATCTTTTTTTCAACTACGTAGAACAAAATAACTATCTCAAAATTTGATTGAGTGCGTTTGGGAAATGATTGGGAAAGGGGGCTGGTTGCCCTCCAATCACTTTCGACTATTAAAAAGGGCACTAAAACTTCTGATTACCGATCCAACTAGCCCCCTCCGAAGTTTATACGACCACCCTTTTTATAAAAACCTTTATGCCCCCAGGGCATAAACTACAATCCTTGCCCTGAAGACTGTGGGGGGTTGTCATCCTCAAAGACATACTTTTCGGGTCTTTTAACTACGTGCAACAGAATAGCTATTTCAGTATTTTGATTGGATGTGTTCAGGGAAATGATCGGCGTGGGGGGGACTGGATGCCCTCCAATCACTTTCGAGTATTAAAAGGGGTACTAGTTCTTTCAATTCCCAATCGAATGAGTTCTTTTTGAGGTTTTAGCGACAACGCCTTCTGTACGGATGTGCACTGGTTTAAAACCAAAAAAAAAATAAAAAAAAATAGAAAAACATAAATAATACATTGTGCCCACATCGATCTTTAATTAGGCTGTGCTATTACGCTGCCTATGATGGTGTTTGTTATCAGTTACCTATTGCGATTTTTATATTCTTGTGGAATTTTCAGCCGTCAAGCAGTGTTTTTTAGATGTAAAACTCAAAGTAGTCAAACCTGAAGCAGTTGTAAGTTTTACTGAAATTCTATCTAGCATATTTATTTTTGGACAAATTATCCTCTATCTTTTCTATATGTCTTTTTCTCTTTTCCTCAATTAGTCTCAATTTCAGCAACATTTTACCCAGTATATTTTTTTTTTTTTGGATAAATGACCCTCCTTTTTTTCTTGTCGGACTTGTGGTAATCTATTAACGGCTTTAAAGGATCTTTGGTGATTTTTTACCGCCTACCTTTGATTGAAGGGGTCCTAGGCTTTGAAAAACTAGGCTGAAAAGGAAGTTTTTTGTATGAACCAGGCACGTAAATGTGTAAGTAGGGTTTTCAAAACCAGCCCTCTGAAAACTCAAAATTTAAAGGATATTCTAATAAGCTCCAAGATTTTTCATACAATTCATCTACATTTTGTTTTTTAATTCGGGCTCCCTGATGGTTAGGAGTTTTCTCTATGAAAATAAATATTGTAAACAGGTTTATCGGAAAGGAGTTATTTTAAACCCTCCCAAAAACTAAATTTTAGTTGTTCTTTTATTCCTATAATAACTTAACAACGTCTTGATTGATAGTCAATTTAAAGCATGATTCTTTCCTTGATTGACATCCGTTAGCATTAACCGATTGGATCCATCTTAGGCACTCCTTGATTTACATAATGAGGAAACCCTTTAATTTATCTAATCAGAATTCACGAGGAAAGGATAGAGAAGTCAAAGTATTGCCTTGTCACAAAGACAGCTCAAGAGAATTTAAAAAGCTCATTGAAGTACTCTCTGAAACTCTTACGGCTCCTTCTTTCAATTCGGAAACCGGATTTACTTCATTTGTTGTTTCTTTAATTTTTAACGTTTCATGCCTTTAAGAATGTGTTAAATGTTTTTCAAGTTTTAAAACAGAGAATTAAGAGTGTGTCTTGTATTAGTGCGCTACCATCAGTGACCTCTTTTTATGTTCTTCATTGTCAGAGAAATCACGACCTGAAATGCAACCCCTAAGGAATCAAAAGTTATTTAAGAAAGCTTAGCCACTTATCATATCAAAAAATAAAACTATTGACAAGCAAAAATATTTATTTCACGCCAAATAAATAAGCTCTTATCAAAATTAAAGGATTTTCATTTCTTCGTCAATAGAAGAAGTTAAGAATAGCCCATTATGAAATCTCCAATATAAACTTATCTAAGATGGTCTTATAAGTTCCGGGTCTCTCTTTCTTGGGGGGAAGAAAGAGGTAAGGTGATCTTTAGACTCTACTGTCACTAATGTTTGTGTGATCATAGCTTAGTCTTAACGGCGAGGGGTTGCCCTCTATCCCGGACCAGGTGGATATCTTAGGACACCACTTGTCAAGCCACGATCGGTATATTTTCACCCTTTTGCGTTACATTTTGCACCACACTTGGCAGTGCTGTACCAGACCCCTTACCTAACATTTCAGGCTAAATTCCTCTAGCATCATTAGTGTGACTAATACACTCTAGTCATTTCTATGTACTTGTTGAAGCACAAGAGGGCTCTTTTTTTTGGGGGGGGGGGCTCTAATTTTCATTTTTCTGAAGATAAGGCTAACATGGCCTATTCTAAATATTTTGAGCTTAATTGACAGATCTTCATGTATTCGGACAAAGTTTTTCAGAACATCACTTAATTCTATAAAACTCCCTATTTGGCTGAATGTAGGAAATTCTATTAAATCAGAAATGAGTACTGATGGGCCTTATGCCCAAATCATTGATAGTATTTAGTTTTATCTTTGTTTTATCTTGTCCGGTCTCGTGTAGCTGCGAGCTGGGAAGACAGGAAATTCCGGCAAACTCACTATACGATGTTCAGTTTATACATAACATAGTATTTCCATCTTAATATAGCAAGTATTTCAAAGTATCAGAGCTCTATTGATTTATTTGAGTCCTTTTGGACATAGCATATTTTGATTTTCGATCTAGTAAGTGCATAAATAAATCGAAAGGTATGGTTTCAGTTACGGCTCCATAATTGGACCGCTCCACAGGGGCGTACCTCCAGCATTTTTATTGGGGAGGGCAACGGGTCTCCATCCAGAGAGTCAAGAGGCATATGCTGCATAATAATTTTTTCTCCGAATTATTGGGGAAGAAACTGCCCCCTTGCCCCCCCCCCCCCCAAAAAAAAAACAACTGCCGCTCCATAAAGTGAGCTGGCTCCATACAGTTTTCAATATTGGAAGCACAGATCTCCTAGACCTGCTTCACAGATTTGGAGAGAACGCCCTACTTTTTTGTTGATACACATCGGAAACCGAAGGTCATCAAACAGTTCCTTTTTATAATGTGTAAATATTTCGTTTTAACAAAGTTAAAAAAGCGGCATGGGTAAAAAAAACATAACTTTTAGCCAAAACTTAAAAAAACGAAAAAACATGTATACATGTATATATATATATATATATATATATATATATATATATATATATATATATATATATATATATATATATATATATATATATATATATATATATATATATATATATTATATATATATATATATATATATATATATATATATATATATATATATATATACTACTACTACTACTACAACAACTCATCGCAGCACCAAGCCGCCTGAGGCCAACACAGCTACGCACGCTCCTCCTCCACCCCAATCTATTCAAAGCCTCCCTTTTACACCCGCCCACGAAGTTCCCATTTCCTTTAAATCTTTCTTTATGACGTCCTCCCACCCCAGACGGGGACGACCTGCTTTCCGTTTAGCCCTAGATGGTTGGCCGAAAAGAACAATCTTTGGCAATCTGTCATCCTTCATCCGCACAACATGCCCTAACCACCTCAACCTTTCTTTCATTATAGACCTAGAAAGCGGTATTGAACCACATTTTCGTATAGCCTATTGTTTGAAATACGGTCAGTCAGCCGGGTACCCAGAACAATCCTTAAGCAATTTCTCTGGAAAACATCTAGCAAATCTTCATCCGCTTTTCGAAGCGTCCATGCTTCAGAGCCATATTTGACCACTGTCATCACTGTAGCTTCTAAGATTCTAATCTTGGTTTGCAGACTTATCTTCCTATTCTTCCAGACTTTTTTTAACTGTGAAAAAAACACCCTGAGCCTTGGCTATTCTATTTTTAACATCTTCACTGCTCCCACCATCTTTACTAATAATACTACCAAGGTAAGTGAAGCTGCCCACCTGATCAATATTTTCATTACCCAACGTCACCTTTTCATCTTCACTTATTCCTAGCCTTAGTGACTTAGTCTTCCTAACATTAATTTTCAAACCAATACTAGCACCCTGAACTCGCAAAACCTCTAAAACTTCATTCATTTTGCTCACACTTTCATCTAGGATGCTTAAATCATCAGCATAATCCAAGTCTAGGAGACTTTTCCTCCCATTTGATTCCGTGGTCTCCCATTGCCTTTCCTGTGCTCCTTAAAACAAAGTCCATCAAAATAATCCATATAAAGGGGGATAGAACACAACCCTGCTTAACTCCTGATTTAATACAAAACCAGCTGCTAACCTCATTTCCTACTTTAACCGCAGCAGTGTTATTCTCGTACATAGCACTAATTACTTTAATGTATTTGTCTGGTATACCATACAAGGATAAAACCTTTACTAAAGCTCCTCTATCAACAGAATCGAACGCTTGCTCATAATCTATAAAACTGAGGACCAAAGGTGTTTGAAAACTTAGGCACTTCTCAATTATTAACCTAAGAGTGAAAATTTGGTCAACACATCCTCTACCTTTTCTAAAACCGCACTGCTCTTCTCTTAAAACTTTGTCTACAGCATCTCTCAGTCTAAAAAGTATCATATTACTAAGCAATTTGCTACCTACAGAGACCAGACTAATGCCTCGATAATTACCACACTCACTTTTATCACCTTTCTTATAAAGTGGCTTAATTAAGGTTTTCCTAAAATCGTTAGGTACTTCCCCTTTTTCAAAAATCATATTCATAATCTTCAATAACTTATTTCTAACCTCAGAGCCACCATATTTAAGAAACTCATTTACTACCCTATCAGCACCTGGAGCTTTATTATTCTTTAATCCTTTTAGTACTGTTGCTAATTCCTCCTCACAAAACAAATCTTCCTTCACATCCAAGGTATCACAAACTTTTTCATTTTCCTCTATATTTTTTCCTGCCACTCTATCTTGGTTAAGCAAGTTCTCAAAATGTTCGGCCCATCTCGCTTTAGCTTTTTCCTTATCGCTAATTGCCACCCCATTCCTATCTTTAACTGGGACAAGTCCGGATTGACTACTACCTCTCAATTTGTTAACGTGCCAGTACAATATTTTACTATTATGCCGTCTAGCTGCATCTTCTAAATCCTCGGCAATTTTATCCATGGCCTCCACTTCACACCTCCTTAGTTCATATTTCAATGCTTTCTCCACTTTCCTTACATTTCTTTTGTTTTCATGCGATCTATCACTCAGATAATTCTTGTACAAGTCCTTTCTCCTTTCTATTAAACATAAAGCTTTTTCACTAATATTCTTAGCTGCAGTTCTAGCTTTCTTCCCTAATACACCTTCAGCAACTTCACAAATTATTTTTCTAAAATTATTCCAACCATCTTCCACATTATCAAATTTTAAACTCTCAAGTTTAGTATTCAACTGTTCCTGGAAAGTTTCTCTCAAATTCTCATCCTGGAGTCTACTAACATCATAACTTCCCGGGAGGTAATTACCCTTCCGATATTTCAGCTTTAAATTAACCCTTGACACTACTAGATGGTGATCTTTACTTTTAACATCAATAACAGCACTCCTATATACCCTAGTATCTTGTATTGATCCTGCCAGTCTTCGGTTTACTATAACATAATCAATAAGGTTTGCTGTCTTACCATCACGTGAATACCATGTTAGCTTATGAGCCATTTGATCCTGCCAGTCTTCGGTTTACTATAACATAATCAATAAGGTTTGCTGTCTTACCATCACGTGAATACCATGTTAGCTTATGAGCCATTTTATGACCGAACACCGTATTGGTTATAACTAGATTGTTATACCTACAAAATTGCAAAAGTCTGTATCCATTACTGTTTTCTTTTCCTACACCAAATATACCTAAGCTGGGATACCATCTATCCTTATTTCTACCAACCTGGGCGTTAAAATCTCCCAGTAATAACATCATATTTCTACCTGGGACCTTGTCTATTTGCTCCTGTAACTGTAAGTAAAATTCATCTGAGTCACTAGTATCTCCATCAGTCGGTTCTACAGGGGCGTATACTACTATAACTGATACCCTGAATATATATATATATATATATATATATATATATATATATATATATATATATATATATATATATATATATATATATTTATGCGAAAAGCCTATGGCTTCCTCCTTTATTGAATAAAATAAATAATATATATATATATATATATATATATATATATAATATATATATATATATATATATATATATATATATATATATATATATATATATATATATATATTATATATATATATATATATATATATATATATATATATATATATATATATATATATATATATATATATATATATATATATATATATATATATATATATATATATCAAAAGAAAAGTATTTATTATGATTCTGAATATGTATAACTCATTAAGTTTGAAGTTAAACATCAAAAGTTAAGAGCCTGATAAAATTTGGTCAATTTTTTAAAAAAAGAGGCCAACAGTCTGTATCTAGTCTTCAACCTGTGAAGATCTATCTATTCTTTGAAAAAAAAAAGTTGATCTTAGTTTTGAACCAGTGTTGAAAAAGGATTATATTATTAATTAATTAGACACTGAATCCATTTAGTAGTAACGAAAAAGTGAGAAAACTTTTACGTATTGTAAAATTACTGAAAATAATAATTCAGAGATCGAGGGATTATAACGAAAATCCTAGTTTTGGATTAAATTATATTCTAATTCATATAGCCTACGTATTCAAAGGACTAATTGAATTGAACATACTTAAAGGACCTGTCAAGAATTGTGTAATGAAGATGAGCTGTCCTCAGCCCGCCTCAGCCGTCACTCCAAGGTAAGTTTATGGCTCTGTCTATCTTGCTTTAATAATCATAGCTTTCCAACAGTTAGATTTTGCTCTTGCAAAATTTAAGGGCTTTCCTCTTTGGCCTTTTAGAATTATAATGACTGCTAAAAATTCACGAGGCAAGCACGATTATAATGTATTCTTTTATGAATCTCATGGCAAATTCCTGCTGGTTGATGCTGATTTCCAAGTTTACGATACTACTGTTGACAGCTCATCTACTCCTGGTGTAAAAAAGCTTTTGCCTAACCTGCCACTAATCCTGATATTTTTCGAAGGTTGTGCAAATCCTACCTTGCCCTTAAGGTCAATTTCAAAGACAAATCTAAAGTCTTAGCAACGTCAAGGAGCATTAGCCCGATTCACCAACAGCTTGTTACGACTCAAGCAGATATGGAGAAAACAAAAACGACCTGATGGACAGCATTCTTTACATTCCTATTATTTTCATATGATCTATAACTCAAATATTTCTTATACGAGCACCTCCTCTTCTCTACTAAAAAAGTGTTTTCACTCTTATTCCTAGCTGTGTTTCCAACTTTTCCCCCCAAGACACCAACTGCTACTTTACAAACTAATTTCCTAAAATCATTCTGTTCATCTTCTAAACTGTCCAGTTTTAGACTCTTTATTTAATATTTAACCCCGCAAAGTTTCTCTCAGGTTCTCATCTTTGAGTCTACCAATATTCGTAACAGTAACGTCATAGATTCCGGAAGGTAGTTATCCTTCCTAAATTTCAGCTTTAGATTGACTCTAGACCAGTGTGTTTCAAGTTGGGAGGCAAGATCCAATCCTAGACCAGAGGATTCATCTAAGTCAGTACTATCTCCATCACCCGGTTCTATGGGACCAAATGCTACCATGACCGACATATTTAACTTTTTAGTTGTGAAATGACCTACTAACATTCTATTATTATTTATGCCTTCCCTGCCTAAACAAAACTTAGCAGCTTTTTATTCGTCATAAGCCCTACTTCCTGCCTGTGCACTTCATCCTTCCAATCTGAGAAAATAAATTCCATGTCACTTA
Source organism: Artemia sinica (assembly GCA_027921565.1). Taxonomy (NCBI): domain Eukaryota; kingdom Metazoa; phylum Arthropoda; class Branchiopoda; order Anostraca; family Artemiidae; genus Artemia; species Artemia sinica. The sequence goes on along the minus strand of CM051262.1, from coordinate 40,167,556 downwards.
ATTTCATGTTTCCTATCTCTGGAATATTAGTTTCTGAAACTCCTAACATAGTACAGGCAATCTAAGGTTTGACCTCAAACAAATTGCAACAGTTTTGATTTTGTTACCATTCGAACTGGAAAAAAATTGCCTACAACATATAAGAAATGGGCCAAAATCGTACGAGATTTTGGCCTCCTCAACGCCTTGCTCTTTACGCTAAAGTTTGACTCTTTCTCACAACTTTATTTTTTAAAACAATAAAAAACTTTAGCGTAAAGAGCGAGGCGTTGAGGAGGGAACAGCCCCTTTCATATACGGAATAATTTCTGTTCGTTTTAAGTTTTAATGTCGCTCCTTACTTTCAGTTAAAAAAACTTGTTTTTTTTAGTTAATCAGGATAAAGGACAGGGCTTTGAAACCCAATCCAATCTTGTACTTGAAGGTAGGTTCGGAAACAGTGAAATTTTGCTGCTGCTGAAGTAGGAGGTAGATCTTGGGGATGAACGAAAGTTGTAGACGTTGCTACTTTTTACTGGAAGATTCGGTGTCGTTAACTGTCGAGATTGTCAGTAGATTTTGCACCGTACAATAAAGAAAGTGCTTTAATTTCTTCTTTTGAAGCATCAACTCGAGAAAACGTTGAAGCATTTCACCTAGGCTGTTCGCTGTCTCTCAGTCGTTTAAGCCCAATCCCTTTGCCAAGTCCCTTTAGACGAAAAGTTGTGTCGCAACCAAGAATTGCGTGAACAAAAGGAAACAGTTTTCAGATTTTAGTCCCAATCTTCTTTACAATGGCTTTGATATCCCAAGTAGCCTCTGAAGTGGTTGGCTTAGGCTCACTGTTCAGGTAGACCTTGTGGTGCTCAGGAATAAAATGATAAAGTTACAACACCAACAAGTTGGTATCGTTACCGATAACTACAGTGTCCCAAGTCTTCAGATACCCAGCCGCTGTGAGCACAATAAGCAATTCAGCATCGGCTTTAGCTTGGATGGTTCGCAGACCTTTGCCTCGTAAAAAATCAGGAAGTACATTGACGAAAAAGGCTTTATTCTTTTTGCACGAAAGAAATTCTCTTTTTTGGTGGTCACTCTCATTTCTGGTCTAAACAGTAGATTACTTCCCGTCCAGTGACACAGTTTCGCTTAAGATATGTCATATCTTTTGTCGAAGCAGCGATGTCGTAGCCACCAAAGACAATAATTGCGTCTAAATGTTTGGCCGAAACGTAGTTCCAGTATCGCTCTAAGATATGTGAATATGTTTCTTTCTTCACCCAGGGAATTCCGTGAGGCAAAACACCCCCGTCTAACACGTAGGTTTAAGTCAGACTAATATTTTCCCCAATGGTATCAATATCTGAAAGTCGCCTGATAGCTTTTGCTAGCTCTGGTTTATTTGGCTTTCGAAACGTGCCAGAATCATCAAAAAGCTACGCAGGATAGGAGCAAAGTTCATATTCAGATGAAGAGCAATGAAAGGAAATGGGGGGTTTCTCCTCCATTTTTTGCTTCACCGTACTAAAGGCTGCCTGGTGCTTCCATTTTTCATAAATGCTTCTTCAGAGATTTCCCTACCATTCTGTCAAGAAGCTTCTTCCCGACTTCAACTGGATTGTCGGCGTTCAAGTTTTCTGAAGCAGTCACGCCAGTAGCAAGGCTTTGAAGCGATAGTGGATCGCCCATAGAGGAGACGACTGCTTGACAAAATCAATAACTATTTGTGTGTCTTTGCAGTCCCTCTGCTCCCTTGATGTACCAGATTCTTTGTGTTGGTTGCTTGTGTGATACGAAATTTGCGTCAGTTCTTGCATCAGAAGTTTAGCGTGAGCGCAAGCTGGACGTCCCATTACCTTATGAAGTCTCTGTACTTCCGCCATTCCTATATCTCTAGTCAATCCAGATGCCGTTTTCAATCTTCTGATCAGCTCTTGTTCTATGACCAAATCTGTAGATAAATTGGCCCAAAAGCTTTCAAATCTTCTCACAACGTGCAAGCCTTTTTCGAAAGACTGGATAAGTGTTAAGCCTGTATGTTCAAGCCTGTTAATCTGCTGCAGATACAGCCTCGCTACCTTCGTGCAGTTGTTGTGACCAGCAACTGCGAGGTAAGGGAGTATGTCGGAAACTGTCTGCAAATGAAGTTTCCATTGACCTGTACGTTCAACTCTGAGGAAATTTCGAAAAATGGCAACCATGTCCATTTACAGCATCCGCAGTTTTCCTGTTCGATTCTCGCGACTTCGCTCTGATTTAAGAGCCAACAGAGAAGCTTTGACTTTCATGAGACTTGAAGACTGGGAGGTATGTTCAAGAGAAGCTCGTCTATAGATTTCAGCTTGTCAAAACCTACCTTGGATTTTAAATGTAACTAAAAAGCTAACTAGAAGCCATAATTCATCAGTAAGCGTACTGCTTAGGCGTTTTTTCAAACTCGAAAGTCAGCAAAACGGGTCAGCCTGTTCTTGCTCATCACCGCATCTATTGAATAATTTCTCACCAAGAGTGTTGAAGAAAACTGCACATGCCGAAGAGTTTTAAGATGTGTGTAAAACCATTTATTTTATTCGGTGTGCGTTGGGGGGGGGGGGGAATATACAAAATACTAGGACATGACTTTTTCCTAGCATTTCGGCACAAGAAGTGTAAATTCTCTATTCGTGGATCTGACTTCGTGTAATATCCAATGTACATTAATGCATGTTTTATCTTGCAAGTGTGTGTGTGTCTTTGGGAGGGGGGGGGGGGTCGCAAACGACTCGGAGATGGTCAAGATAAAGACTGAGTCCATAAACATGATCTATGTACCAGATTTTCCTATCATTGGATCTTTAAAAGTGTAAGTTAATTTTTTTTTAAAGTCGTTATTTTAGAAGAAAAGACTAAAAAATGTCAATTTCGCTTCGACCGGTCTTGGTCGATTTCTATATCTTGTAGATAATCTTTTCTGGTTCGAGTGACACCAAAATCAAAACTGTGGCAATTTGTTTGAGGTAACCCCTAAAATTAATTTAGATTGACTGTACTAACAAGTCGAGTTCAAAATGTCGGAATTCATCTATCGGAATATAAATGCGATAGTTGTTTTCAACGTTGGAAAGTTCCAAGTTGCAACTTTCATATTATTTGAATCATTGAAATCATATGAGAATAAAATAGTCCGTTTAACTTACGATAGGGATTTTCTTTTTATGTAGTCTGAAATACAATTGTCAGACCATTCATAAAAAAAAGCTCGCTCTGTTCCAGAGTTCCAATCTGGGCATGCTCCCCCAACCTTCTCCCATCACGTGAATTGGAAGTTCTCATGATTCGAGCACACATCGTCAATGCATTCAAGTCAGTCGGCACTGCAAAAATATAATCTTTTCTGCACATTAGTTGTTTTGACCACAGATTTATTAAATAAATATGTATGTATTTTATTCAGTGTAATCTGTAAGATGTTTTGTTTCAAGAAATCACGGTGATTGAATCATTACTATTTTTTTTTTTTAGCCTATTTCGGCCCGCTATACGTAATAATTTTTGTTTACCGTTCCAATTCGAACAAAGAGCTGCCTACTTACCTTTAAATTAAAAAGTTGACAGTGGAAGGAAGGGATGTTGTTAGGTCTCTAGCACTATTTTGGTCCTCCAATCATACCAGTTAAGAGCCGTTGCATATTTCCAGTTTAGGTAAGATGCTAAAGGAGCTATCTGCATTCTTTTTTGCTAACGCCACCATCACCTGCCTCTTTAACAAATAGTTGTCTTTGATTTGTTTTAGCTGTTTCTTTCAGTAAGTTATCCATTCACAGCTACTACATTACACATCTCTGGGAATATGGATAAAACAGAGTTGGTCGAAATATCAATTATGCTTTTCTAGAGGTATTAGATCACTGTTTCGTCAATGGAGATAGATTAAATAAAAATGTTATTTTCAGCTTTATGCATGAATGGTCTGACAATTGTATTTCAGACTACAGAAAAAGAAAATCTCAATCGAAAGTTAAACGGACTATTTTATTCTAGTTCCCACACCAGAAGCCAATGACAAAAGCCAGTAAACAAAAGCCTAACCGTTACATCACAGGAAAGTTTAAAAGTCTTTGAAAGACGATATAAGGCACACGACACGCGTCTTAAGCGTCTATATAAGAAAGGGGCGTCAGTTTAAAGGGACGCCCATTATGACGCTGCCATCACCTGCCTCTTTAATAAACAGTCGTCTTTGATTTAAAATTAGGGATGGAATAAAAGTGCTTGGGCTTAAAGGGCGACGGTTGACTTGGGGAGGAAACATCTGGAGTCGATTTAAAGGGAAGGGTCTATGTTCTACCAGAAAGCACGAGTTCTCACAGAAATCATGCGGAACCATTACTATTTAATAGCAAAGGCTATACTTTAATTTACTTTGCAGTATTGTAATTTGAAATATCCAGCTTGTAAGTGTAGGAGCACGCGGATTTTACAGCTTATGCTCTACTTTTTTGGGTACTATCCCATTATCCCGGCCTCTCGGGTTAATCACTATAGACTAGGCAATGATAAAACCCGTTTTTGACATCTTAACTGTTATAGAGCAGGCAATGATAGCAAGATTTCATTAAGTATACGATATTAAACTGTGTTTTTGGGGGGTTTAGGGGGGGGAAGGTACCTAGGTTAGGATAGATTGCGTATTCAATATATGCAATTCTTTACCCTCCACCCCCTCCTAATGTGCAAATATATAGCCCAAATTTATTTCTAAACTATCATATATTCATCCTATTTTATTTTATTTCATTAGCATTAACCAAACTTGACTTCTTAGAGAGGCCCGGATAATGGGATAGTACCCTTTTTTGTTGTTGTATAGTAAACTTAAGGGTTATTCGGTACTGGTGCATTATGCGGACACCACTATATACTGCATGTGAAATGTCAAACGGAAAATGCTCCAGTCACCCGACAAAACCCGTCAAACGAGCTATTTGCAAGAGGCCGCTATAGATAAATGATTGCAAAGCCGTTCTCAACGAGTTACAATATTTAAACGATTGTTTTCTGGGGGATAGGGGGGGGAGGTACCTAGGTTAGGTTAGGTTACGTATTTAATATATTCTATGCTTTACCCTTCACCCCCCCCCTAATGTGTAAATATATAGTCCAAATTTGTTTCTAAACTGTTATATATTCGTCCTATTTTTTTATATTTTTTTTAGTATTAACAAAACTTGACTTCTTCGTGGTGTCCGCATAATGCACCAGACCGGTTATTCCTATGATTTTATCATATTGAAACTTAACTGTAAGAAAAAAAAAATACTGGAAATGTAGAAACTACAAAGTATACTTTTATTTCAATGTTTTAAAAAAATTATTAACACGCAGAATAATAGTAATAAAAAAAAACATTGTTCTGTCTCTACAGTCTAAAAAGTTCATCCCTTTGGCGTAATTTCTAATTAAAGAAGCCTTATTATTTTTTTTTATTCACACTGCAATTTATTTATTATAGTACTTTAATTAAGACCCTAAAACGCGGTGATGAAACCTAGGTTTAACTTTGGGCTGCATTAGACTTAGTGGGTGAGGTTATTATAAACCAACAATAAAATTGTGTGAGCATACGTTTACCAGTTAAATTGTATCCAAATCCCAAATTGAAATGGTCATACATTCTATTTTAAATAAGAGGATGTAAATCCCCTGTAAAATATCCGTCATCTCAGGTCAAAAGCAGGTCCAATGGAACGGAATATACTTAATCGTTCCAAGAGGCATACAAGTAAATAATTCTTTTATTTATAGCAAACTAACGGGTTAAGATATCATGCTAAATCTAATACTAAATCATGATCTAAAACTATTATCAGATTAATTTGTGTGATCATTTGTTCCAAATTAAAGAATTTCTTTTTGAATCAAACAGTTCGTGGTAACAAAATGTAAATAAGGAACAACCTGTTCTAAAAGGCACCGAACCCTAAAAACAGGAATTGTAATAAATATATATACATCAAAAGAACTGACTTTTTTTTAATTTAAAAAGCTTTTTCCACAAAATAAGTTTTTCAAAGAAAATTAAAGAGGTCTATTGAAGCAAAAATGAGCAGAAGTAAAGTCAATAGTCTTCCAAGAGTAAAACTACCACAATCATCATCAATAAGTAAATAAACCCAAAACGAACAGAAATTACAAGAAATAATCTAGTCAAACTCAAAACGAGCAAAAATTAACATTAGTAGGGCTGACAACCCTCAACCCTTCTCATGGCCATAAGATAATTTGCACTTTAATCAAATCAAAACACATTTTAAACGTTTTGCTTTAATACAGAATATATATCGGTATATCTATATTGAACTGACAATCCACGGTTTTTTTTTATTTTTAGTACTTTTAAAAAAGCTTCTTATTGTTCCAAATAAACGAAGATTGTGTTTCAGGAGTCGTTCTCAAAGAATTAGGACAAAATTCAAACTTTAGCGTAAAGGGTGAGGTGTTGAGGAGGGGCAATCCCCCTCACATACATCATAATTTTTGTTTTTTTAAGTTTTAATAGTGTTGTTTACTTTCACTTGAAAAAACTTGTTTTTTAAAATTTAATTTCTGATTGTCTTTTAAATAATACCAAGAAATCCGGCTCCACCTCCATGGAGAAATCCCTCCTCCCCACGGATATATCTTCTAGACAACTCAATCATGGTAAAAATTTATCAAGGACAATTACCCTTAACGTGTAAAATTGAGTCGGCAAAGAGAAAGCAAGACATAAGAAGAATTTCGTGTAGAAATTCTGGCAAATTCCTGCAATGTAAAATTTCCCCCGAAAAATTCACCGCTGAAAAATTTCCTCCCAATGGAAACTTCTCCCCGTGGAAAATATCTCCAGCATAAAATTTGTCCCCATCCACCTGAAAAATGTATGCATACTTCCCAATAACAGATAACATACGTAAATAATGTAAAAAAATTTTAAATTAAAGACCTTTCCCATGGGCTTTGGGGGTCCTTTTATTTCCGAAGACATAGTTATTCGGCGTTTCAACTATGCTGAGCAAAATGACTTTCTCAAAATTTTGATCGGACGATTTTGAGAAAAAAGGGGCGTTGGAGGGGGCCTACTTGCCCTCCAATCTGAAAAAAAGGTGCTAAAAATTGGAATTCCTATTCGAATCAGTCCTCTCCCGATATTTTAGGACCAATGGATCGATATAATAAATTCTGGAAAAAAGCGCATCCGTGATCTTTCTTCTGGCAAAAAATTCAAAATTCCGCATTATTGTAGATAGGAGCTTGAAACCTCTATAGTAGCGTTCTTTGATGCACTGAATCTGACGGTGTGATATTCTTTAATGTTCCATGACTTTTAGGGAATATTTTTTCGAAAATCAGGCAGATTTTCTCAGGCTCGTAGCGTTTGGTAGGTATAACTAAACTCAATGAAACTTATCTATTTGCAAGCACCATAATAAGCTGATTTTTTTATATATTAAGTAAAAAAAACAAGTCATTTCATCTGAAAGTAAGGGGCAAATTTAAAACTTAAGACGAACAGAAATTGTCACGTATATGAAGGGGGATTACTCCTCCAGAACACCTCACTCTTTACGCTAAAGTTTTTTAAGTACTTAAGAAAAACAATGCCGGGATATCTGGCTAGTGTAAACAATGAGCAAATTTTGTAACTTAAAGACCTTTCCCCAGGGACTGTGGGGGGGGGGGGGGGTGGGGGGTCATGACATCTCCAAAAGCAAAGTAACTCGGCCTTTTAACTATGCTGAACAAAATGGCTATCTCAAAATTTTGATCAGACGATTTTGAAAAAAAGGGGCGTGGGAGGGGGCCTGGTTGCCCTCCAATTTTTTTGTCACTTGAAAAGGGCGCTAGAGCTTTTAATTTCCGTTTGAATGAGCCCTCTCACGATATTCTTGGACCACTGGGTCGATACGATCGTCCCTGGAAAAAATAATAATAATAATAAACATAAAAAAAGTAAACACGCATCCGTGATCTTTCTTCTGGTAAGAAATACAAAATCCCACATTTTTCAGAGAGGCGCTTAAAAGGTTTACAGTAGGGTGCTCTGATACGCTGAATCTGATGATGGTAAAAAAAAGGTAAAGGATGCGGCACTAGACCCTTAAGGTCCAAACCGGCGGTGCTGATCTCCGTTTCGTGGCCCTTCAGCCAGGAAGTGCAATGGGGGGCTGGGGGCCAGCCAACCTATACTTTCGCAAGTATATCTGATGATGGGACTTTCATTAAAATTTTATGACTTTTAGGGGGTGTTTCTCCCCTTTTTTCAGAAATCAGGCAAATTTTCTCGTAACCTTTGGTAGGTAAGACTAAACTTAATGAAACTTATATATTTGAAATCAGCATAAAACTCCGATTATTTGACGTATCTATTGGAATCAAAATTCCGTTTTTTAGAGTTTCGATTACTATTGAGCCGGGTCGCTCCTTACTTACAGTTCGTTACCACTTTCTGTTTGATCTATCCAATGAGGCTCCTCCACAGTTTTCGGTCACCCGTTCTTTAAAACCGTGTATTACCCTGGGAATATCTTACAACACTTGTCCTGAGGGCTTAGGCGGTTTCTCATCCTCAATGACATAATTACTGGACCTTTCAACTACACAGAACAAAATAATTATTTCAAGATTTTGATCGGATAGGTTTGGAAAAATTATGGGCGGGCAGGTAGGGGGGGGGATGGCGTCCCTCCAATCACTTTCAAAAATTAAAACAGGCACTAGAACTCTCAATTTTCAATCGAATGAACCCCTTTTGAAGTTTCTATGACAACTCCTTTTCTGCGAAGTACCTGGTCTAAAAAGAAATAAAAAATAAGTCAATAAGTAATACATTCTGACCATATCGCTCTTTATTTAGGCAGCGCTATTGCACCACCTATGATTACACAAGACAAATCAAAGCAGCTAATGCAGAGGGTACTGAAAAAATATCTGAAGTGATGACATTCCAAAAGGAAAACAAAAAATATTTCGTTAGAAGACCAGCGATAGCGATAATCATGACAAGTCAGAAATGACCCATTTGACCAAGTCCAATGAAAAAATCAACCGAAAAGATTAAAAAAAAAATTGAGAATCTACTGGGTTTTTGGAAAATTTCAGTATGATCATAGTACATTTGACTTCAATAAAACTGGTTTTGCATACACTGTTCAGAGGCTCATTTGACCAAGTCCAATAAAACAATCAATCGAAAAGGTTAAAAAGAAATTTGGAGAATCTACTGGGTTTTTGGAAAGTTTTAGTATAATCATAGTAAAGTTGACTTCAACAAATCTTATTTTGTATGCACTGTTCAGTCGCCCATTTGACCAAGTCCAATGAAACAATCAACCGAAAACATTGAAAAGAAATTCGGAGAATCTACTGGGTTTTTGGAAAATAGTAGTATGATCCTAGTAAAGTTGAATTAAATAAATCTGACTTTACATACACTGTTCAGGGGCCCGTTTGACAAATTCCAATGAAACAATCAACCGAAAAGACTATATAAGAATTTCGAGAATCTACTGGGTTCTTAAAAAAATTTTAGTATGATTACAGTCAAGTTGACTTCAAAAAGTCTGATTTTACAAAAAGAGTTTACAATAGGATTCTTAGGAACATGCCCGAAGCACGTCAGTCTATCCAGTTGGTTGGAAACAGGTATAACGGTCTTAGTGAAGATAGAATCAGTGATGGCTACTCGTTCAACCTCAAAGAAGCATTTGGTTGTCGAGAAAGAAGAGAAAATCCCAGAGGAAATATTTCCAGCCCGTTCACTTCCTCAAGCAATGTTGCAATACTCTGGGACGGGATTCTCAGTAGTCACTCAGCCAAAGGTTCTTTTCGAGGTCTGGGAGTACAAAATTTCGACCTGTCTGATGGTTCATCTTGCTGGAGGTTTCGAGAGTCTACATAGACCTGTTACCGTTTCACCCCATGGAATCTCTGTTGATGACGATCTCTCGTCTTGCGCTGAGCAAGCAGACACTCGGGTGTTATGCTACACACCAGTTGCCGCAAGACGAAAGAGCACACTTGTGATAATACAAGCCAACGATACTGATATCGTCTGACTAGCTGCATACTATTTCCAGTATCTTGCTAGTTTCGGCCTCAAGCGGCTCTGGCTTAAGTTTCCGTCCTACTGCATACCTATTCATACGGCAGCACATAAACTAGGAGTAAAATTTTGCAACGCCTTGCCGCTTGTCCACAGCTTGAGTGGATGTGGCACAACAAGCTTTCTGCATGGAACTAGAAAGGTCCGCTTTTTTCGAGCTGCGAAGTCTTTGGGAACTTTGTTGGTGTCATTAGGTTATGACGTTCGAGCCCTTGTAGAAAGGCCATCATCTGTGCAAAGTGATGGTTTAGTCAACGTCTGTAAGCAGCTTGTGGTTAAAGCGTATGGCAGAAGTGCGACTAACTTCAATAGTCTGAATGACCTTAGAATACATTGGTACCCAAGATTAGAGGATTTGCAACGTTTACCGCCGATTGATATTTCGTTCCTGCTTCATTTGAACAGGTGCATGTTCCAGTCACTGATTTGGATCCAAAGCCACAAGCCCCGCATTCATTTACCTCAGGCTACCGATTTGGGCTGGAGAATTGAAGATCATGAACTGAAGCCAGAACTAGTTTCTTTGATGCTGCATGGGCTAGCATCGCTTTCTTTTTGAAACTGTGACAAGACGAGGTGTGGCTCGCGCTGCAAATGCTCCAAAATAGGTTTCTGTGACAGCGCATGCAAGTGTTGAGCTGACCCCCTAGAATGCCTTATCTCTGATGTGAATCAGAACGAGTCCGAAGACCAAGGTGAAGAAGAAAAAGAGATTTGAGCCTCTGTTTCATGATCAGTTTTAAATATTTGATTTTTTATTTGTTTTGATATTAAACTGCTTATGCAGTCGTCTAAACCTTACTTTCAGCTGATCATGACAGTTACCATCTACTACTAAGTGGCCGATGACTCGATCCAACCAACTGGATCATTGGCCCCTGCTATGCTGGGAATTAAAGAAAATAGTATCTTAAATCAGCCTTAGTCACCTTTGCACCACACGTTCCCACGGCTTCACCACCTTGAGGCTCGTATATGAGAGTACGTAAGCCAGGTGGTAGCTACTACTACGGTAGTAGTAGTTTTTTTTTTCCTGGTTAAAAATATTAGTTGTATAGAATTTAAATAGATGAGTTGATTCAAAAAAGATCGATCTATCGTTTGGTGAAATAAAAATTATAGGTTGTGTTAAAAATATTTGGAGTAAAACGCCACTATTCAGAAAACTTTCGTTTTTTTTTGGGGGGGGGGATTTTCTTGTCCAAATGCTTATATATTCTTACAGATTCAAGTCTCGACTTTGTTTTTATTAACAAAGTGTAAAGAACATTCTGAAGGTTCGAATTATGTGCAGTTTGATTCGTTTTCATTTTTTTTAATAGCTAAAAAAAAAATACAAAAACTTGGTTATTGTAGGCTAATTTCTGAAAGCTATGACGTTATTTAGAAAAAATAAATATTTGCTCAAGAATTAAGATTTTTTGGAAAAGATGCACATGATTTGACTCGTAATGACGAGCAGAATTCAAATAAAGCATAAAAAAATATACTTATGCAGGGGAAAATTTCAGAAAAACCGAAAAAAACTAAGAAAAAGTATATTAAAAAACCATGTTTTCAAAATTAAATAGGAGTTAACTAAAAAAAATAAAGGTTTTGGGGGAAAATTAAAATACTAGGCGAAAGCACTCGTTCTTAGAATTCAGAATATACCAAGTTTATAAAGTTTTCAGTTTGTTTTACTATGTAAGAAAAGAATCAAGACTTTATAGGCAAAATGACCATGTTCTACACGCGTGCAAACTTGTGCACCCCAATATTAGTTATCAGCGCCTTCGATTACCCTGAAATCCACCCTTAAACCAACTGCGGTGAATGTGAACCACCCCTTGAAAGATAACGATCCCTGGATCACTGACTACAGGGCAAACTCGTGAAAAATTCATCCTGACACCTTACGCCACTAAGAGGCAACGCGAGCAGGATTTCAATTTCAGGACAGGGATAGGGGAAGGAGTTTATGACGGAGTGGACTTATCTCATATATCCCACACCAAAACAACTCCAACATTTTACACTTATCCCAATAATAACTACTCGTATAAATTCACCCGCCCAAAAGGGACTAATTGCCCCATGGACTATTTCCTGTACAAATAAATTCCATTTGAATTTGACTAAACTGAAAACTTAAATTTTCTGTCTACGAAAAACTCTCCCCGAAATTTTCTCTAGCCGCACCCCCTTCACATAAAAGTTTGGCTTTGAGACACTGTTCATAAAACCTTAGTTGCGACCAACCATTTCCAAAAGAAATTACTTATTTTCGTGTCAGATCTAATAGGGTCTACTAACCGGATATATCTATGGTTTAAGGAAGGATTTACCTGTTAAACTTTGACAGCCTTGTAATCTATAAATACCATACAGACTCTAGGAAAGATCTTATCGAAAGGGCATAATTAGAAGGTCTAATTGCACCGGAAGAATCTATTTTGCGGAGAACAAAAGTTTAATAGACTTTTAACTGGACATCCAAAACTTCAAAACAGCTGGACAACCTTTATAAACTTTATATTAAATATCATAACATATATCCCTCACAAATTTTATGTTGCAAAAATGTATGCTCAATAATACAGAAAATTCAGCATTTTGATGAAGTCTAATTGTCTATTTGAATTTCGGTAAAATAAAAGCTGAAAAATAACCAATTTGCATTCAAAGTAAAACCATTGTATATACTGATGCTGATTAAATAGCCATAAATTAAACATGGGTGCTCATAAGGGGGGCAAGGCCAGCGCCAGCCCCCCTGGCTGAATGATGGTGTCATATGTTTGTTTTGATTAATAAGACTTTATCTGCAGAATAAGTTTTCAAAGAAAAGTAAAGAGCTCTATTAAGCCAAAAATGCGCAGAAACAAAGTCAAATAATCTTCCAAGCGTAAAACTACCGCAAATCACTATCAACAGTTAAGTGAAACTCAAAACAAACAGAAAATATAATAAATGACCGAGCCAAACTCAAAACGAGCAAAAATTAACATTACTTGGGCTGACAACCTGCATGCCTTCAAAAGACCAGAATATAACTTAGATATATAACTTATTTCAGTAAAAAAAAGTGAAAATATTTAAAAATTTGGTTTTCAGTAAAGTGCAAATTGTGTTCTGGTCTTGAGAAGGCATGGGGGTTATGAGCCCTACTAATGGTAAGTTTTACTCGGCTATTTATTCTAATTTCTGTTCATTTTGAGTTTCATTTATTTATTGATAGTGATTTGTGGTAGTTTTACGCTTAGATGATTACTTGACGTCATTTCTGCCCATTTTTGGCTTAATCGAGCTCTTTACTTTTCTTTGAAAAACTTGTTTTGTGGAAAAAAATTTCGATTACTTTCTGTTCGTTTTTTATTGACGAAGTCATTTTCACGAATAAAATAATATTTTATATCTTTTTGTTTTTTTTTTCTATAAGAATCCATAGTTTGGCTTGCTATTTGTATGTCGGGAAAAACTTTTTCAACAATTTTTAATCCTGACACAAATAGTATTTTTTAATTTAATTTTATGCCTCCTGAAGTTGACCTGAAAAAATAAAACTTAATATCATTCCCAAAAGATTCTATCTATGCTCTTTGACAACCTAGATACACTTAAAATATATTTATTTGTTTAAAATGTAAGAGCAGAAGTAGTAATAGTAGTCGTCCCAAACGCTTCAACTTAATACCCCAGTCGTTTTCAAAGTAGCATTCAGTTATTCAGTTATATAGCATAATGGGCCAATTGCATAATTGTGGGGAATTGACATGTCCAATATCCCTAAAGACATAGTTGCTGGACTATTCTACTATGCTGAGCAAAATAGTTCTCTCAAAATTTTGACTGGATGTGTTTGGGAAGTAAATCGGCTTAAGGCGGGCTGATTACCGTACAATCTCTTTTTACTCTTAGAAAGGACCCCAGAACTTTTAATTTTGAATCTAAATAACTTCTTTAAATGTTTCAATGATATTTCTAGCTATTATAGAGTTATGCTGTCTATGATATTGCTTATATGACTTTTTGAAAATCTGCATGTATACAGTTTTTTTCGTTTGGTTGGAACACCCCCTAAACACTTCCTAGAAGTTTCACCTTAACACTCAAGTGTCATTAGTTACAGTAACTGTAGTTGCAGTACTAAAAGTATGCATATAGTGCTTTCTGGCTAGTTAAAAATCCCCCACAACTTACTCTTAAAGATCTAACTTAATAATATAAGTTGTTCTTGAGATATTGCTTTGTGACCTTTTTGAAAGTCCACATGCTCATAGTTTGTTTTGATTTAGTTCAACGTCCGCCTAAATGTTTATTATATTTGATTACTGAAGACATTGTTATATTCTCTTTGGACTATTGGCTACAAAATGGCTATCTCACAATTTCATGGAATGCGTTTGGGGAAAAGAGGATATCAGGAAGGGGGGCTATTTTCTCTCAATCACGCTTGACTCTTAAAATGGAACTAGAACTATGCATTTCTAATTTAATGAGCCTTCTCTAAAGTTCGCAAGACCACCTCTTCATAAAAACCTTAAATCCCGCCGGGGTATAACTTAAAACCCTTACCCCCATACTCTGGGGGGCTGTGTCAATCCCACAAGTCATGTTATGAGATCTTTGGAATATTTTATAATAAATGGCTATCTTAAAATTTCTATCGGATGCATTTATTGAAAATATGACGTGGGGGGGGGGTATAGCTGCACTCCGATAAATTCTACTCTTAAAAATGGCTCTTCAACTTCTGATTTCCAATTGAATGAGCCGCCTCCAAAGTATATACGGCACACCGTTTCCATAAAAACCTTAAATACCCTCGGGGCATACCTTACAACCCTTGCCCTAAGGACTGTGAGTAGGGAGTGACGTTTCATTAAGCTTGGCACTATACACGTTTGTTAGGGAGTGCGTAGTCCCTGAGTCCCAAGTTCAAGGTCACGGGGGAAAACCCAGAAATGTTTTTGTCAACAGAGACCTTCGGAAAAACCCTAGCTACATAACATGTTTGTGAACAATTTTGGGAAAACCTAATTAGTTTCTCAACAAGGGAAGACTTTGGGGGAAAAACTAGTTACTTAACTGATTTGTCAACAGGATTTGGGGAAAAACCCCATAGCCTTGGAAAATACTCTATATAAAGGGGGAAAGAGTTAGTTAGTGTCGCAGTTCTGAATTGGATTTTGTTCGATAGTATTATTGTGAATATTATTCTGTTTTCTTTGGAATATTACAAAAATGAGCAATTTCATTGTATTGAACATTAAGAGACAGGAGGAAGAGAATAGTGATGAAGTGAAAATAAGAGCTGCAAATGTTGCAGTGGAAATAGCACCAGGGAGCAGATTAAATTTCGAATGGGATGAGATGTCCAGTAGATATTTAATATCTCTGAGTCGATTCAAATGGATGAACAGTTATGTTTTGCGGCCAAAGTGAATATAATGAATATATCTACCTTACAAGCAGGTTTGAATGGAATTGTTGAGCATATAGAGAAAAATGGACTGAGTCATTTGCTGAAAAAGCCATAATGTTGTGTTATATATTTATATAAATTTGTTGAATAAATATATTGATGATCATTTTCTTATTTTTTGTAGTTAAACATTTTTGAGAGTTGTTTACTCTTTCCAGAAGAGCCAATAGGTGATGAGAGAGTATTTGAAACAGACTATTTTCTTTCTTCAATATTTGTTAGTTAGTATGTATTCAGCAGTGTAAACATCAAGCGTAAAAAAAATGAATGGATTTGAGAAAGAAACAATCATGCAGAACCTTGTCACTTTGGAAAAATGTTTAAATCTAAATGATCAGTTTAAGAAATTGTCGGTGCAGAGGAGAATCTTCACTCAAAAAATGGTTGATGACATCATGAAACCGGACTCTCCAGCCTTGGATTATTGTATGAAGCTTTTACATCGTGGTCCCAATGCATTCACTCAATTTATTGACATACTAATTGAAACAAAACAAAATAGTGTTGTAGATTTGCTTTTGAACATTACTTAGATTTTCCAAAAACAATAGGAACAGTTTGTATTGAAAATCTAAAACCTCACATTCCAATAAAGCGAATAGAACGGGAGATAAATCCCGCTCAAACATGTTTGAAGTGTGACGTCACCTGTTTACTCCTCCTCCTATTCTGTCTTTAGGAAATCTGAAGCCATTACTCGAAGTAAAAGAAAGAAGAACACTCTTTCTAGGAGAGCAGTTAGTTTGTAATCTCCAGTCTGAGTGTCAATAGTGAAGAAAAAAATGTACTACACATGTCCTTTATGTTTATATACATTGTGCAGTTGGTCGTCCTGTGAGAATTGCACTACTGTCAGTGAATATGATGAAAAGTGTAGATAGTGCAATCCATGTAAACTTCACCGAGGATATGCCATTAAAATTAAAAATTGTAATTCATGCCGTGAAGAAATTTACGATTCTCATGTCAGAGGATTCCTATGTTCAAACTGTCACTATGATAAATGTAATCAGTGGGAAAATACCTATCCTGGTATGATTAGAAAAAATTCGAAACGATCATTTAGTCTATTCTTGAGAGACTGGTATCGTCGTGGATTTAAATTATATTGGGAAGAAGAATTTGGACCACGCTTCAGGTGTCAAAATAACAAAAGAGTGTGGTTTCTACGGCATCGTTGTGAAGATACTGGATGTTATGATTATAAACCTACGGATTTTTATTTGGCAGTTACGGAGAGTGATTCTTCATTTGAGAATTCTGTTTGTGACATTGCATCAAATACACAAATTGAAACACGTGAATTTTACAATATAAATGAAAAAAGTATCATTGACTACACAAAGGGATACGATAAGAGTGAAACTACATTGTATTGTAGTAAATGTGATCCTGACTTTTACCTACTTGATCAATACAAAGTGAATGTAAATGATCTACCACCACTAGTTGTCGTTGACAATGATGATCACCTATATGTAGATGATGAAGGAAAAGAAGATATCTAAAGAAAACAAACAAAAACATTTTTGTTATGTATATACATGTTTTATTAATAAATAAATTTACATACATTTTTAAAACACTTTACTCGTAGGGCACTAAAATCAATATTATAAGTTCTGAGATCATATTTTCCACCACAAAGTCGTTCAGACGTGGATTGTCTACGTAAATGTTAAGAAACTGCTTGTGAGTATAGCCACGACATCTGAAAACGAAATATAGTAGCGCATGAAAAACACAGCTTTTAGTCGATAGATCCTGCACTCTCTTCCGGTTTTGAATAAAAGGTTTCCCACTGCTTTCAATATAGGTTTTAATATGGTAACCATATAATGTATATGGGAATCCGAGAGGATCGAAAAATTCAATAGTCTTCGTTGTTTGAAAGATGCACAACCAGTGACCAGTATTTCTTATATTCAATGGACTGTTATTAACAATGATAATGGTATGAGTATCACCTTGAATTTTGTCAAGGAAATCCAAGGGTAGACAATAAGATTTGTTCGGATCCAAGTGAAATACATCAATTATTTGATTCGTGTTCATGGTGCCAAGTCTAGCAGAACACTACCTTCGGGAGTGATCTCCCAATAGGTTTCAAATTCACATAGTGATATTAACGTAATGCTTTCATAAGGCATTGGCAAATCTGCACTCTAAACGTACACTCCGTGTTCTAACAACAGTCAAATCTTGAGTGCCAGACAAGTCTAAAACAATTACACCATGAGTTTTTTAAACATTGAATCAGTTATTCCATTTTCAAGTAGTTGTGAATCGTGATCCAGTGATTGTATTTTCAATTCATAGAGAGTTCTGTAGGATTTGTTATCAAATGATAAATTGTACAGAGGAACTCCATTCACTTTGCACATAAGACTGGACAAACCAAAAAATTTAAATAATGAGGGGATGTGGTCCAGGACCGAACGGTGCTAGCAATCTTCACAAAGGCCAATGCCAGTTTCAAGGGGATTTCCCCACTGATAAATGACGAATCAGTGTAACTACAAGAACCTGTAGCAATGTGACGTTGATTGGTAACTGTACGAGGAACGAGCAGTTTGATGTTGTTACCGTTGGCTCTCAGTTTTTCCACTGCCAATGCAACAGAGCTCATGACCTATTTTCGCACATGAAGTACTGCTGAAGTGAGATTGGCCGTTGCATCAGGTGCTCCAGCAATTGTTTTTCTCAAAATGAAATTACCTGGAGTAAGTTGTAACTTTATGTCAATCTTAACGTTGGGTGGTAACCATTGGGAAATATTAAATATTTCATGATTTAATTTACCAACCAAATGATACTCCTTGGTCACTGCTGTTGTCAGCTCAACATCAGTGTCGACATTTAATCTATATTCATAGCCCATTGCTTGACCTCTCAATTCCTTGTATGATTTTGGTGTCATCAACATAAATTGTATATAGCTCGCATAGTTCGACAAATTATTGCTAGTGCTCACCAATGTTCCATAAATGTACACATTAATTTGTCTGAACAAGTTGTGTAGAATACAGTTTTCATAGGATAGACCATCAACAGCACTAGTAGTTAGATTGTCAGACTTTTTCTTCACCACACACACAGTTGGAACACACACACACAAACACACACACACAAACACATACACAAACACACACACACAAACATACAAATATGTTACCAAATTCCACATTATTGCACAGAAATACCAAAACCATAGGTTAGGTTAGGTTAGCCTATGCACGCGCGCCTACATAGGCTAACCTAACCTAACCTATGGTTTTGGTATTTCTGTGCAATAATGTGGAATTTGGTAACATATTTGTATGTTTGTGTGTGTGTGTTTGTGTGTGTGTGTTCCAACTCTTGCATTTCAAGGAAAGAAATCCAAAATTAACTTTGAAAAACCAAGAGAATGTAACTGTGACAAGGTAGACCATGACAAAACACTACTGAAATATTCCAACTCTTGCACTTCACGAAAGAAATTAAAAATGAACTTTGAAAAATCAAGAGAATGTAACTGTGACAAGGTAAAGCACAACAAAACACTACTGAAATATTCCAACTCTTGCATTTCACGAAAGAAATTCAAAATGAACTTTGAAAAATTAAGAGAATGTAACTGTGACAAGGTAAACGACGACAAAACACTACTGAAATATTCCAACTCTTGCATTTCACGAAAGAAATTCAAAAAGAACTTTGAAAAATTAAGAGAATGTAACTGTGACAAGGTAAACCACGACAAAAAACACTACTTAAATATTCCAACTCTTGCATTTCAACGAAAGAAATCCAAAATGAACTTTGAAAAATCAAGAGAATGTAACTGTGAGAAGGTAAACCACGACAAGACACTACTGAAATATTCCAACTCTTGCATTTCAACGAAAGAAATTCAAAATGAACTTTGAAAAATCAAGAGAATGTAACTGTGACAAGGTAAACGACGACAAAACACTACTGAAATATTCCAACTCTTGCATTTCAACAAAAGAAATCCAAAATGAACTTTGAAAAATAAAGAGAATGTAACTGTGACAAGGTAAACCACGACAAGACACTACTAAAATATTCCAACTCTTGCATTTCAACGAAAGAAATTCAAAATGAACTTTGAAAAATCAAGAGAATGTAACTGTGACAAGGTAAAGCACAACAAAACACTACTCTTTGAAAAATTAAGAGAATGAAACTGTGACAAGGTAAACCACGAGAAGACACTACTGAAATATTCCAACTCTTGCATTTCTACGAAAGAAATTCAAAAAGAACTTTGAAAAATCAAGAGAATGTAACTGTGACAAGGTAAAGCACAACAAAGCACTACTGAAATATTCCAACTGTTGCATTTCAACGAAAGAAATTCAAAATGAACTTTGAAAGATCATGAGAACGTAAATGTAACAAGGTAAACCACGAAAAAACACTATTGAAATATTCCAACTCTTGCATTTCAACGAAAGAAATTAAAAATGAACTTTGAAAAATTAAGAATATGTAACTGTGACAAGTTAAACCACGACAAAACACTGCTATAATATTCCAACTCTTGCATTTTAATGAAAGAAATTCGAAATGAACTTTGAAAAATCAAGAGAATGTAACTGTGACAAGGTAATCCACAACAATAACACTACTTAAATATTCCAACTCATGCATTTCAATGAAAGAAATCCAAAATGAACTTTGAAAAATCAAGAGAATATAACTGTGACAAGGTAAACCATGACAATAACACTACTTAAATATTCCAACTCATGCATTTCAATGAAAGAAATCCAAAATGAACTTTGAAAAATCAAGAGAATGTAACTGTGACAAGGTAAACCACGACAAAACACTACTGAAATATTCCAACTCTTGCATTTCAACGAAAGAAATCCAAAATGAACTTTGAAAAATCAAGAGAATGTAACTGTGACAAGGTAAACCACGACAAAAAACTACTGAAATATTCCAACTCTTGGATTCTACGAAAGAAATTCAAAATCAACTTTGAGAAATCAAGAGAATGTAACTGTGACAAGGTAAACTACGACAAAACACTACTGAAATATTCCAACTCTTGCATTTCATGAAAGTAATTCAAAATGAACTTTGAAAAATCATGAGAATGTAACTGTGACATGGTAAACCACGACAAAACACTACGGAAATATTCCGACTCTTGCATTTCACGGAATAAATTCAAAATGAACTTTGAAAAATCAAGAGAATGTAACTGTGACAAGGTAAAGCACAACAAAACAATACTGAAATACTCCAACTCTTGCATTTCAACGAAAGAAATTCAAAATGAACTTTGAAAAATCAAGAGAATGTAACTGTGACAAGGTAAAGCACGACAAGACACTACTGAAATATTCCAACTCTTACATTTCACGAAAGAAATTCAAAATGAACTTTGAAAAATCAAGAGAATGTAACTGTGACAAGGTAAACTACGACAAAACACTACTGAAATATTCCAACTTTTGCACTTCACGAAAGAAATTCAAAAAGAACTTTGAAAAATCAAGAGAATGTAACTGTGACAAGGTAAACCACGACAAGACACTACTGAAATATTATAACTCTTGCATTTCAATGAAAGAAATTCAAAAAGAACTTTGAAAAAATCAATAGAATGTAACTGTGATAAGGTAAAGCACAACAAAGCACTACTTAAATATTCCAACTCTTGCATTTCACGAAAGAAATCCAAAATGAACTTTGAAAAATCAAGAGAATGTAACTGTGACAAGGTAAACCACGACAAAACACTACTGAAATATTCCAACTCTTGCATTTCAAGAAAGAAATTCAAAATTAACTTCGAAAAAATCAAGAGAATGTAACTGTGACATGGTAAAGCACAACAAAACACTACTGAAATATTCCAACTCTTGCATTTCAACGAAAGAAATTCAAGATGAACTTTGAAAAATCAAGAGAATGTAACTGTGACAAGGTAAACCACGACAAAACACTACTGAAATATTCCAACTCTTGCATTTCAATGAAAGAAATCCAAAATGAACTTTGAAAAATCAAGAGAATGTAACTGTGGCAAGGTAAACCATGACAAAACACTACTGAAATATTCCAACTCTTGGTTTTCATGAAAGAAATCCACAATGAACTTTGAGAAATCAAGAGAATGTAACTGTGACAAGGTAAACCACAACAAAACACTACTGAAATATTCCAACTCTTGCATTTCAACGAAAGAAATTCAAAATGAACTTTGAAAAATCAAGAGAATGTAACTGTGACATGGTAAACCACGACAAAACACTACTGAAATATTCCAACTCTTGCATTTCAAGGAAAGAAATCCACAATGAACTTTGAAAAATCAAGAGAATGTAACTGTGACAAGGTAAACCACGACGAAACACTACTGAAATAGTCCAACTCTTGCATTTCACGAAAGAAATTCAAAATCAACTTTGAAAAATCAATAGAATGTAACTGTGACAAGGTAAAGCACAACAAAACATTACTGAAATATTCCAACTCTTGCATTTCATGAAAGAAATTCAAAATGAACTTTGAAAAATTAAGAGAATGTAACTGTGACATGGTAAACCACGACAAAACACTACTGAAATATTCCAACTCTTGTATTTCACGAAAGAAATTCAAAATGAACTTTGAAAAATCAAGAGAATGTAACTGTGACAAGGAAAAGCACAACAAAACACTACTGAAATATTCCAACTCTTGCATTTCAACGAAAGAAATTCAAAATGAACTTTGAAAAATTAAGAGAATGTAACTGTGACATGGTAAACCACGACCAGACACTACTGAAATATTCCAACTCTTGAATTTCACGAAAGAAATTCAAAATGAACTTTGAAAAATCAAGAGAATGTAACTGTGACAAGGTAAACAACGACAAAACACTACTGAAATATTCCAACTCTTGCATTTCATGAAAGAAATTCAAAATGAACATTGAAAATTCATGAGAATGTAACTATGACAAGGTAAATCATGACATAACACTACTGAAATATTCCAACTCTTGCATTTCATGAAAGAAATTCAAAATGAACTTTGAAAAATCATGAGAATGTAACTGTGACAAGGTAAAGCACAACAAAACACTACTGAAATATTCCAACTCTTGCATTTCACGAAAGAAATTCAAAATGAACTTTGAAAAATCAAGAGAATGTAACTGTGACAAGGTAAAGCACAACAAGACCCTACTGAAATATTCCAACTCTTGCATTTCACGAAAGAAATTCAAAATGAACTTTGAAAAATCAAGAGAATGTAACTGTGACAAGGTAAACCACGACAAAACACTACTGAAATATTCCAACTCTTGCATTTCACGAAAGAAATCCACAATGAACTTTGAAAAATCAAGAGAATGTAACTGTGACAAGGTAATCACGACAAAACACTACTGAAATATTCCAACTCTTGCATTTCAAGAAAGAAATTCAAAATCAACTTTGAAAAATCAAGAGAATGTAACTGTGACAAGGTAAAGCACAACAAAACACTACTGAAATATTCCAACTCTTGCATTTCATGAAAGAAATTCAAAAATGAACTTTGAAAAATCATGATAATGTAACTGTGACATGGTAAACCACGACAAAACACTACTGAAATATTCCAACTCTGGCATTTCACGAAAGAAATTCAAAATGAACTTTGAAAAATTAAGAGAATGTAACTGTGACAAGGTAAACCATGACAAAACACTACTGAAATAATCCAACTCTTGCATTTCAATTAAAGAAATTCAAAATGTAATTTGAAAAATTAAGAGAATGTAAAAATCCAAAATGAACTTTGAAAAAAAAAATTGGTCAATACAAACATTATTTTTCTAATAGTAAAAGTCGCAACACACATATCTATATCATTCCCATTTTGAAGTTGGAAAATATTAAATTTAAATTTCTTATGTTTTAAGTGTGTTTTATGACATTCTAAGAGATGTAAAAAAAAAGTTAAAAAAAGTTAAAAAAAAGTTCAAAAAAAAATTGGTCTCTACAAACATTATTTTTCTAATAGTAAAAGTTGCGACACACATATCTATATCATTCCCATTTTGAAGTTGGAAAATATTGAATATGAATTTTTTGTGTTTTAAGTGTTTCATGACATTCTAAGAGATGTAAAAAAAAATGTTAGGGGGGGGGGGGGGGGGGGAATTGGAGGGAGGGGGTTAGAGGGAGGGGGTGGAGGGAGGGGGGTGGACGATTGTGGCACTTTGGGCCGGTGGGGAACGATTGTGGGGAACTTTGGACCGGAATAAAAAATAGGTATGATCTACCTCATGTGCTAAGCTCGCAATCCATTGTAATGTAGTGTTTACATACTTTTTTTCATGTTTTGATATTGCTCTTTACCGACCTCTGGAGATCCAGATTCAAAAAATATTTAACTATCAGTTAACTATAATGGGATCTGTATAAATTTTTTTAGAATTAATTTCTTTACCCGCTAAGAATATTAAAGAATAACTTACTTCTTGTGTGTAGCTTTTGTCAATATTCCTTTTGTTTGAACGCATCATTATATCTCAAATGTCAATGTTGAACTGAGGAAATAACTGATTGTCAGAGTTTTTATATCCGTATTCAAGATTAAACATAAATCAACCACACCTAGCAATTAAAGGTAGCGGAAAGTACTCCCATATAGCTATAACAGTTTCAACAAGACAGTCCCACCATATAGCTACAATGCTTACAAGCAGAGTGTCTCCCGCCAATACAAGCAGACAGTGTAATGACCGATTCAACTACCATGAAAAATTCGTGCTGATCTATGTTCAAAGTGCGCGATATTTTCATGGTATGGTGATTCCGGTCATCACACTGTCTGCTTGTATTGGCGGGAGACACTCTGCTTGTATATATTATAGCTATATGGGGAGACACTCTGCTTGTAGATATTGTAGCTATAAGGGGAGACACTTTGCTTGTAAATATTATATCAATACTACTAGCATTCTCTTTGCTAGCAGATGAGACTGCTGATATTAGTGGGAAAGAGCAGATGTCAATAGGGGTACGTTACATAAAAACGGATTGAAACGTTGGATGGGTGATCAAAGAAGAATTTATGGGGTTTGGAAAACTTGAAAATTAGATGCAGGAAGTATTGCTGATGCAATTTTGCATTTCACAGACAAGATAGGACTAGACATGACAAAGCTAATTTGTTTAGGATTTGATGGATGTTCAACGATGGCCAGGAAAGATACTTGAGTTCAACGAAGAATCCGGGAAAAATATCCAAAATCTGTGTATTTACTGTGCCTCTCATAGATTAAATTTAGTTGTCAATGACCTCAATATTGTACCAGAAATTAGAAACAAAATAGGCACAATAAAAAAAGTGATCCGATTCTTCAGGGAGAGCACTCTTAGAAGGAAAAAGATCCCAAAAATTCCTATTCTGTGTGAAACAAGGTGGTCTGAGAAGTACAGATGCATACGCAACTTTTCAAACAATTTTATTGCCATCAAGGAAGCTTTGAGTCAACTTTCCACTGACAATGAGGCGAACCAAGAAACGCGTTCACAAGCTTTTCAGTTGGATATTGCAACATCATCAGTAGTTTTTATCGTATGTCTAAAAATCATTTCCAGATACTCTTCATACCTTGACCCAGTTGTAAACAAAATGCTGTCCGTCGATTTTGACCTACATGCTGTGCACATGCACGTAAAAGAGAAATTGTTACGGGTTTTTCAAAAGCACAGAGTAGAAGCAGTCACGGAATTTGAAGGAATTTTCACGGAATTACAAGAAACCTGTGATTTACTGGAAATTGAAATCAAAACATCTAGGACAACCGCAAGACAAACTCATCGCTCAAACATTTCTATGACTAATCCAATAGATTACTATAGGTTAGCTGTTTTTATTCCTTATTTGGACTCGTTAATCACTTGAATCGAGATGCAATGACCACAACAAAACTCCGTCCGAAGGAATTCTTATTCATCCCAAAATTTAAAAAAAAAACACGGAGAAGGATACATTTGTTAATGCAATGAAAGATCTATCTAAGTTCTATGAAAATGAAAATTTAGAAGTGGAAGCAAGAACGTGGTACGATGTTTGGAAAAACAAAGACTGTGGTGAGGAAGTAAAGCTCATAGATCTCTTCTCTGAAACTACATATTTCCCTTCAATTATGAGAGCCCTTGTTAACTATCTAACCATCCCACCAACAACATGTACTGTGGAGAGATCCTTTAGCACCCTGAGGCGAATTAAAACATGGCTGAGGAGCACTATGAGCGAGGAACGCCTATCAAGTTTGAGTTTATTAAGCATTCACAGGTGTAGAGTACAAGAGCTTAATTTGGAAGAGCTGGCTATAGACAAATTTTCCAAACAGAAGCGAAATCTATAATTTGCTTTTTCTGAAAAGTTATAATTTTGTGATTTAAAGATCCTATGTAAGTTTCTTTTCATGAGTTAATTCAATTTTTTGAGATTTGGATAAATCAAAATCTTAAATCCGTTTTTTATTTTTTGAATTTTTAATGATTAAAAATTTTTGATTATTTTCTGAACCCCAGTTTCACTCATTTCACTTTCATGTGGTTCATTTAATTTCACTCTTGTGGTTCACAACAGAGGATTTCGCTAAGAGGGCAACCGTGATCTTTAGCAGAACCCACCAATGTTGACAAAATTTTCTGCCACCATTATGTTTTTTTGTCTGTTTTTGTTGGTTTTGAAAGCAAGGCCAATATCAAAATTACATTTTACATTTTAAAAGGGAAAATCATGTGTTTGTACAATAAGGTGCCATCGAATGAAATTGGAAGAATATACGGATATTCAAAGATATAACGTATTTTTCAATATTTTGCCCCCCCCCTAAAATTCAGCCTATGGGCGCCCATGACCCAAGGGGAAGGTTACTTACACCATCTCTAAAAATATAAACCTTGTCAGAAATGGTACTCATGGCAATCTTTTAAACATTTACAGTAAAATTTTTATATTTTAATGAGCGAATTGCCAACAGTTTTACTCGTGGAATTGCATTTTCAACAATACAATTCCTATAAATGTCCATGTCAAATTCTTTTCCACATAGTGCGTGGGCACTCCCTGGCAATGTTTTTTGATTTCCTTGGTGTGTGTCAGTATAAAGTACACCTTCGGAATTACAAACATACCCGAGAAATCATGTCACTTCCTGTTTCTGATTTTAAAAATAAAAGTTGGTTTGGAGCTTGACGTTTGACTAGTCCCGGATAGACTTCCCCATCCCAGTTTGTATAGTCCATCCGAGAACTGATAATTTCACCGTTAACCAAATCGTCAAGTAGGTTTTCTGTTTTGACTTTTATCAATAGAGAATCTGTATCCCCTTAGCAGACCTCTACTTGTTCCTTCCCCGGCCATTGTACCCCAACCACATTGTAGTAGAATTCTAACATGATCTTTTTTGAAATTTCAAAGATGGCACTGCCTGCTGCAATATTTTTATTCAATACTATGTTTCTTTTTTTTCTATTCAATAGTAGCGTGTCCGGAGCAATGATTGTAAAGGAAGTGTAATTAGGATCGGCAATAATTCGAACACATTGCTCGGGATCGGCTACAACGTCACAACGACTCCTATTGAGAACATTTTCGCACATTTTACCAAAGGCCAAATTTAAAATGAGTTTATAGATTTCTTTTTCAACCTTTGTTTTCGATTCAGAACGTTTCTTGACAAAAGTGTCAACAAACGTTTTCAAATAAGGTTTTTGACTGAATTGGAGGGCTCTATGGATCCTTGTGACTTTGAAACTATTGTTGCACATCCATTTCAATGCCACTTGGTGTACTACAATATTTTTTTTCGGCAAGAGATCGGCAATAAATTTTTGTTTTGAAGGTGACCAATGCATTCTCTCCTCCTCCACCAAAGATCTATTGCAAGGACTCAAACAGTCCCTAGACACAGGTCTATTAATGTATGGAAAAACAAAATCTTTTACCGTATCATGAAGCTCAACTGGTATCTCCCCATCAATTTCAAAAAACCATCCCACCAGCCCATTCTCCTCAACACTGGCAATGTTGGTAAAATTGGAGGCAAAAGGGTCATTGAGCCACTTATAGTCACCGCAAGGTAGAGCATAATGAGACATAGCCGAGAGGTATAGGGAATTCATATCAAGGAAAACTGCATCCGAAATTTCCCCCGTCTTCTCTCTAGTTGGATCAGTTCCCATGATACGATTCCCATGAAAAACTTAACCACCCCTCATTTATCTCTAGATAAACAAGTGTTGATCAATGTCGGTGATGAGTCCAATTTTTTCCCGACCAATTTTTAGGAAGAGGTCCATTACCATATATGGACTGGAAAAATAATACCCTAGATCAAGATTAAATTCCTTGTAAATTTGGTCCGTATTTTTACGTACAATATCCAACAGAGTGAGCACATCACTTGACAAATACAATTTGCAGTTGCCAAATCCATTTTTACACCCTCCCTCTGCCCACACCTTTTTGGCAAAGTTGTATTCATCAGGGGTGCACCTACGATCGTGCAGACTGTCGTAAAACGATTCAATTGAGGGAATTTTCTCCTTGGCAAATCTCGACATGGAGTTAAAATGATCATAAGCGTAAACTCCTTTGACTGTTAGCAAATCATATAAAGCATTTGGTAATTTCTGTTTGAGAAGGGGTAAAGCGTTGCAACCGTCATCGTTTTTCTGTACTTGAATCAATTCGCTCAAAGATTTTGGAAAAAAGCTGAAGGAATCTAAAAAGCGAATTTTATTCGTGTACTCAGCACCGACTTCAACATATTTCCACATAAATTCCGAAACAAGCAATTTTTCCGATGATTTAGGTATGATTTTGTAGGAAAAGCTGTCTTCCACCCATGCATCATCTATAATTACATTTCTTTGAAGTTGTGCCATTGTTGGTAGCACAAACTTCAGATCATAGTTGGAATTGTGTATAAAAACCGGAAGAAAGAGTTGTTGTTTAATTTTTAAATTACTATTATTATGAGCCCATTCCCGAAAGTTACTTTTCCTTGTGGAATTAGCATCAATAAGATGAATATGATCTCGCACTTTATCGTTCTCGGCAAGAACACCACTACAAACCCAACAAATTGATCCTAATTCTAGAGCACATTCTTCTTCATCTGATAGTGACATGGGATAGTTGGTAAGACGCAATCTTGATATAGACTTATTCGCTGTTTTTATTAGTGCAACAACTACTTTTTCCATGTTACCCTCCTCTCTCATAGTCTCAAAAAACTCTACCAGTTTCATTTTGTTGTCGGGGTCTCGCTGAGCATGTCCATAGGAAACGACTACAAGTTTAAGTTCTTTGACTATATTTGGGTTTGATGAGTCAGATGCATCCAGCAGTCTCGCTTCACAATCAAAAGCCACATAATCACTCTGTAACAGGGAATTTTGAAAGTTTTTAAATTGTAAAATGGCTTTGTCTCCTGCCGGCATTTCTATCCTTTGATTACCGTGAATTTTGCAATATTTCATATGATCATTGAATGCTCTCTCAGTTCGAAATGGAGAAAGACACATGGGACAGTAATGACGTTCCTCTTTCTGAACACCCTGAGATAACAATTTACTAATTGCAGTAATGGGGAAAAATGACCATATGAATTTATATCTTTGGCAGGCTCATATATGATCCAAACCAAATTTTTTATATTATCTACTGCCGGTGTCCTGACTGAATAGGAAACTCCTTCTTTTTATTTGGTTTCTTCCCCTCATCCACAAATTCTGTATCATATTGAAGAACCACAAACTCCCAACCCAAGATTTACATTTTCTTTTTCAAACATAGTTATTTCTTTTAAGGACACCGGATACTTGCCCTCCAGACAATCAAAATTTACTTTTGGGAAATTTTTCCACCATTTCGCGCAAATTCGTCCAGTTTTTTCATGCTAGCCTCCGCTACAAGAGGTCTATGAGCAGCAGCTAAAAACGCATATTTAAAACATTTTAAACTTGCGTCAAAAATTTAAACCTTGAACTCCCCCTGTAGCTGACAAATCTGGATGACATTTTATTCATTGGTGTCCACCCGCCCCTATTAAAGTAAATTGTTTTTTCAATTTACTGAGTTTCAGATCCAGATGCTCTATGAATAAAATAGTGGACTAACTACCCTTCTGATTAAATGTATCCAAAGTGGATATTAATTTATTGACCCAATTGAATAAATTATCTTCAAAATTATTTAAGCCAGGGTAAAATGTCTGATTCCCGGTTGAAAAATAAAAATGAAAAATATCACCTGACTTTCCTTTTTGTAAACATACTTTTTGACTAATTGAAGCTTTAATACCATCTCTTCCGCCCCAGTTTTGGATCTGACTCTCAATAAGTGCTCGAATTTTGTCGATGTATGTATGGAGAGTTTCAACAGGGTCGATTAAAATGATACCTCCGTCAGTTAAGCTCTCCTCGGGGGATTAAAACTACCCTGTGTGTTTCAGTGTGACCTAGAGCAGATTCTAACAGATTAAATTCACGTAATACACTTTCTGGGGGCGTGACAATGTTTTCAAACCCTGCACCATTTTGCACAGGGATCATATCACTAATAGCATTAATATTGCCCCTAGAAACATCACTTTCAACAATTTCCACAAGCTTGTTAAGCTCTTCCATAGTAAACTGAAAATCAGGGGGAATATTTTGCGACATACCTTCACTAATATCATCTTCTGATAGTTGGTCCTGCGAAATAGGATATTTCTCTTGAATCCTTTCTAATTTTGAAGGTAGTCCATTTTATCACATTCCCCTAAAACTAAAAGAAATGAATTTAGTTGTTTTCCCCTTTGACTGGATGTCTTTTCAAATACACACATATACACACACCCACACACACTATACAACTGTAATAGAGAGAGAGAGGATAAAATTATTTCTTTCTCTGAATCGATTTCGTTTTTTTTACATGGATGATGGAGGGGGGGGAGTGTTGGGCGTATCATACACACACACACACAAACACATTCCCCTTTTTTAGATACAATGTGTACTAATCCTGTTTAAGCAACAAAGTATAATAAGAGGCTTGTGTTGAAACATACACATTAAAGAGAGAGAGAGAGGATAAATTAAATTTTTCTTACGTTTTTGATAGAAGAGCTGATCATAGCTTGTGGAGAGTCCACGCTCGTTGTCAGAGTTCTTGTGTCATCCGAGAACTAGGGATGGTCTCTACTACATTCAAAAGTGTATTCATTAGCGTACAATCAAATGACCGGGAGACTGACTTTCATCTTTATCTTCCACTGAATGTATTTCATGTGACATATATTTCCTAGGACTAGGGATGGTCTCAATCAGGCTCAATATACTGTCCATAGCTGAACGATCGACATGTCCTTGCGACTGATTCTCTATAGTCCAAATTTCTTTTATCAGACATAATTTATTCACTTAACTACTCTGCACCAGTCAAGTATTGTTAAACTAATGATAATATTACTATTGATTTCTCACCTTATATTTACATTTCAGAAGGTCATGGGTTTCCCCCATAGTCCCGGCTTTATATCAAGAAAAAATTAACCAATCACAATACCTATTACTCAATAGAGCTTTTCCCAAAAAACCTTGCAAAACCGAAAAATCAGTTAAGTAACTAGGTTTCCCCCCCAGAGTCTTCCCTAGATGAGAAACTAATTAGGTTTTCCCAAAATTGTTCACAAACATGTTATGAGACTAGGGTTTTTCACAAGGTCTCTGTTGACAAAAACATTTCTGGTTTTTCCCCTGTGACCTTGAACTTGGGACTCAGGGACTACGTACTCCCTATCGAAGGCGAATAGAGTCATGCTTAATGGAAGGGCACTCCCTACTAGTGTGAGGGGATTCTCATTCTCAAAGACATAATTTCTGGACTTTTAAACTACGCCAAACAAAATAACTATCTCGAAATTTTGACTGGAAGTGTTTGGGGAAATGATGGGCTATGGGGGGGGCAATGGTTGCCCTCCGATCAATTGTGACTATTAAAGAGGGCACTGGCCCTTTCAATTTATAACCAACTGAGCCCTTTCCGGAGTTTCTACAACAACAAAGGCCATTTTTAAATTTCTATCAGATACATTTCGCGAAAATACAACGTGTGTGTGTTTGGGGGGGGGGGATTTGCCTTCTGATCACTTTGACTCTTAAAGGCCAGTAGAACTTCTATACCAATGAAATGAGCCTCCTCTGAGGTTTATACGACCACACTTTCTATAAAAAAAACCTTATATCCCCCCAGGGCATAACTTACAACCCTTTCTCTGAGGGTTGTGGGGGGGGAGAGGGGTTATCAATCTCAAAGTCATAATTTCCAGACCATTTAACAACGCTTAACAAAATGGCTAACTCAAAATTTTGATTGGGTGTGTTTGGGGAAGAGATTGACGGGGGGAGGGGGAGCTCGTTGCCCTCCATGAGTTCTTTTTGAAGTTCCTATGACATTTCTTTCTATAAGGAGTGCACTGGTCTAAAAAAAACATTATAGTGTGCCCACATTGTTCTTTACTTACACTGCCCGCATTGCTCTTTATGATATTTTGGCTTGAGAATTCAATTATACAGCACTGGAAGTGCCGATTACACCAGGTACGCCCACCCTAAAATTCAGCCTATGGACGCCCATTAAATTAAATGAACATACATATTACACTGACTCGCAAAAAAATTATGTATTCGGTAATTCCTTTACTACATCTAATCCCATAAAGGAAATTCGAAAAACTTCACGCAAAAACCTATGGGAAAAAAATCAACCCTGGGAAAAAAACAAAAAAAGAAAAAAACAAATTTATTTATCCGTTATTGTTTATTTGTTTTTTTCCTTTTTTGTTTTTTTCCCAGAGGTGATCGTATCGACCAAGTGGTCCTAGAATATTGTGGGAGGACTCATTGGAACGGAAATTAAAAGTTCTAGTGCCCTTTTTAAGTGACAAAAAATGGAGGGCAACTAGGCCCCCTCCCACGCTCTTTTTTTCCCAAAGTCACCTGATCAAAATTTTGAGATAGCCATTTTGTTCAGCATGGTTGAAAATATAATAAGTATGTCCTTTAGGATGACTTAATCCCCCGAAGTCCCCGGGGGGAGGGCTGAAAGTTATGAACTTTACCTAATGTTAACATGTAGTATTGTTTATTAGGAAGTATACAGACGTTTTCAAAGGTGATTTTTTCTGGTAGTAGGGGGATGGTTCGGTCGGGGTTTATTTGGGAAGATCTTTCCATGAAGGAAGTTTTCATGGGGGAAGGGACATTGCTATGAAGGGGGTGCCGGATTTCCCAGCATTTTTTAAAAAAGATCAGAAATTAAATATAAAAAAAACAAGTTTTCCAACTGAAAATACGGAGTAACATCAAAACTTAAAACGAACGGAAAATATTACGTGTATGATTGGGTTCACCCTCTAGTCAATACCTCGCTCTTTAAGCCAAAGATTTTTTAGTACTTTCATAAGAGCTATTTATTCTAAATAACGGCCTTTGTGATTAAGGGGTCATTTTTAAAGAATTGGAACGAAATTCGAACTTTAGCTTAAAGAGCGAGGTATTGACTAGGGGGTGAGCCCCATAATATAGATATTAAAAATATACGAATATAGAAGATCGTTACGTAAGTTAATTCGTAAGTTACGTATATTTATTACTAATAAAAACGTTGGTAAATAAAATTAAACAAGTTTCGAGAAAGCCATTTAACCAAATAAAAG
Source organism: Artemia sinica (assembly GCA_027921565.1). Taxonomy (NCBI): domain Eukaryota; kingdom Metazoa; phylum Arthropoda; class Branchiopoda; order Anostraca; family Artemiidae; genus Artemia; species Artemia sinica. The sequence continues at coordinate 40,134,250 of CM051262.1, read as the reverse complement.
TAAAATTAATATACAAATTTTGTTTTAATGATTCATGTACGGTGAACCAAAATCAAAACCTGCATTAATTCAAAAAAGTTCAAAAATTAAATAAAAAAAAAGTTTTTTTAACAGAAAGTAAGGAACGACGTTAAAACTTAAAACGAACAGAAATTATTCCGTATATGAAAGGGGCTGACCTTTCCTCAACGCCTCGCTCTTTATGCTGAAGTTTCTTATTGTTTAAGAAAATAGAGTTGCGAGAAAGTCAAACTTTAGCGTAAAGAGTGAGGCGTTGAGGAGGGGACAGCCCCTTTCATATACGGAATAATTTCTGTTCGTTTTAAGTTTTAACGTCGTTCCTTACTTTCTGTTAAGAAAACTTGTTTTTTTATTTAATAAATTACAAGAGTGAACAAACAGACTGGATATTGTTTAATTTTTTTTTTCCTTTTTGCTATTTAAGCATTTTGTAGCTGTATTCGTGAAATAAGCTATGGGCTGTATTTTGTAGGCTGGATAGTGAAATGGTCTGCACGGGTTTGTCATGGTTGCAGCGGTGGCTGCAACCTAATAAAGAGCGAACAACAGCCCATGGTTGCCAAAAGTTAAAAAACGCGTTTAGAAAAAAAACTGCCTAGTGAAGAAAAATTGCCATCTGACACTGATTCAAAAAAGATTACTATTATTTCTGTTTGTATTAAAAATAAAAATTTATTACGAAAAGGAATTTATGGTAATTTTGAAAAAAAGCCTGAAACCCTCAAATTGGGGTCAGATCAAAATGAAAAGTGTGCTATTGGAATCAGCATAATCGAAAACCTTATACGGGGAAGTTACAGGGAAATTCCCCTACCCTGAACAACAAGGAATATCACCTTTTTGCATGGGTGGCACTGATCTGTCTCCCGTTTTTTCCCTTTTTTTTCTCCAGGGCTAGCGGTTTACCAGAAAATCATGGAGAAATGTTTAATGGCTCATTTAAAAGCTATTTTGTATATATACGTGCTTTTTATAAATTCAATCATCTGCAAGTGCCATATGGCACTAAAAATGACCCTTTTGTGCCATTTTTCAAGCGGTGGGGCTAGCGAGCTGCAAGAATATCTTAGACAGATGTTTAATAGCTCACATAAAAGCTATTTCTCATATCTATGTTTTCTTTATAAACTCCACCACCTGCAAGTGCCAAATGACAATATTGATGGCATGTCTCAAGTGGAAAAGCTAGGGCCTAGTGGGCTGCCAGAACTTCTTAGAGAGATGTTTAATGACTGATTTGAAAGCTATTACTAATATCTACGTGCTTTTAATCAGTTTTGCCACCCGTAAGTGCCAAATAGTACTGAAAACGGCGCTTTTGGCGCCATGTCTTAAGTGGAAAAGCTTTGGCTGGTGGACTGCCAGTTCTTTTTAGAGTGACGTTTAATGGCTCATTTGAAAGGTATTGCTCATACCCACATGATGTTTATCAATTCTACCATCCGTAAGTGTGATAAAGCACTAAAAACAATACTTTTGATCTCACTTCTTAGTAGCGATGACCCTAGTACTCCTAGATGCACTGCGTGCTGCCATCTACAATTGAGTCTAACTCTGACCCCACACCATATATGGGCATAGACTCCCTAGGGGAAATGGATTTCCGAGAAATTGATTGCGTAACCTAACCTCATGAGTTCCTGACCCCACACCATATATGGGCATAGACTCCCTAGGGGAAATGGATTTCCGAGAAATTGATTGCGTAATCGGTGGGGAGAATGTTTTGATCCAGGAATGTGAAACAGGAAGTACATGCCTCCTTCTAAGCCAATCAGGAGGCTGGAAATATTAGCGGGAGAGGATTTCCGAGAATATAAGGAAAGGATTTTTGCTATAGTTTTTATTAGTCTGTGAATTGAATTCAAAGGAGTGAGAACAGTTTGACTTTACTCATTTGGATATATTTGTGCTGATGATGAGTGGAATGTTTACCCTATTAGAAGTTGATAGTGGAGTTGATGGCAATAATACAAGAGCACCAAACATTGCGGTGGAAATCACGAGAGGGTCACGACTTTGTCTGGAATGGGATGAAGTGTGTGCAAGATATGTGATATCCTTGAGCAAATTTAAAATGGAGGATCAATTATGTTTCGCTAAAAAAGTTGATATAGCACATGTGAATAGACTTCAATGTGCTTTAAGTGCATTAGTGAAACATATCAAAGACAATAAACAGTATCCCTAATTGTACATGCTTAGTATTATTGTTGTGATTATCCAATAAAATTGTTTCGAAAACGAAAAAATTCCCTTTCTTTTTGTTGTTAGAATGTTAGACTAACGATTCATGGTCAGTCTAGAGTCAGCAGTCAGAGTGATAGGATTGAAAAATGAATAAATTTGAGAAAGAGAGAATTAGATCGAATCTGGTGTTTATGGAAAAACATTTGATTTTGGATGATAATTTTCTTGAGTTATCTCTTCAACGCAGGATATTCTCTCGGGGAACACTTGACATTATAATGAAAACTGATTCTCCCCCATTGGACTATTGTATGAAGCTTTGTCGATGTGACTCAAATGCTTATACTCAATTTATTGATATATTAATTGGAACAAAGCCGAATAATATCGTGGATACACTTTTGAAAACATTGCCAATAGATTCAATGTAGATGGCTGCCCCCACCATTCGAAAGAGGTGACGTCACAGAGTTACTCTTCTCCCATTCCTCCACCCTGAATTTATCCGTCAGCAGGGACGATCAGTTTCGTTTTAGCTGTGAGAGAGAGTTGATATCGGAGACCAAAAAAAAATGTCCTATACATGTCCACTATGCATGTACACTCTTGGCAGTTGGACTCAATGTGAGAATTGTACAATTATTGATGACTATAGTGAAAATTGTAAATTATGTAATCCTTGTAAATTACATAGAGGCTATGCAGTACAAATTAAAGGATGTAGTTCGTGTCTTGAAGAGATTTGTGACTCTCACCCTAGAGGACAACTGTGCTCCAATTGTCACTATGAGAAATGTGATCAGTGAGAGAATACTTACCCCGCTATGATTGGAAAGAATCCCAAACGTGATTTTAGTTTATTTATACGAGATTGGTATCGTCGTGGATTTAAATTATTCTGGGAGGAAGAATCTGGTCTACGATTCAACTGTTGGGGTAACAAGACAATTTGGTTTCTACGTCATCGTTGTGACGACACTACCTATTATGACTATAAAGCAAGTGATTTTTATTTGGCAGTTACCGAATGTGATTCACCATTTGAACACACTGTATGTGATATTGCTTCAAATAGACAGATTGAAACTCGTGAATTTCATAATACGAATGCAAATAGTATCATTGACTATACAAAGAGATATGACAAGAGTGAAGTTACATTGTATTGTAGAAAATGTGACCCTGACTTTGCAGCCAATCAAGATCAATATACAGTGAATCCAAATGATTTACCGGCATTAGTGGTTCACGACAGTTGCCTATACACCGAAGAAGAAGAAATCTAAAGTGAAGATTTAAAGACATTGTTGTATATATACGCATTTGATTAATAAACAAATTCACAAACATTTTTTTAAGCACTTTACTGTTAGGCCACTGAAATTTATACTGTACAGGTCTGAGAGGATATTTTCCACTAGAAAGTCGTTCAGACGTGGATTGTCACCATAAATGTGGAGAAACTGCTTGTAAGTATAGCCAAGACATCGGAACACAAAATATAGTAGTGCATGAAAGCCACAGCTTTTAGTCGTCAGATCCTGCATTCTCTTCCGATTTTGAATAATAGTTTTCCCACTGCTCTCAATATAGTTGCTGATGTGGGGTGTGTAGAATGTATAGGGTAGACCAAGAGGATCAAAAAATTCAGTCGTCTTCATTGTTTGAAAGATGCATAGCCAATGACCCGTCAGCACAGTCGACGGACTGCTATTAACAATAATTAAGGTATTGTTCGCACTTTGAATTTTTCCAAGAAAGTCCGAGGGCAGACAGTAGGATTTGTAATGGGACATGTAGGGATCCATATTAAATACATTGATTATTTGACTGGTGTTCATGGTGCCAAGTCTAGTAGAACACTGCCTTCGGGAGTGATTTCCCAATAGGTTTCATATTGATTTAGTGAGATTAGTGTAATACTCTTAGCCAATGGGTCGGCAAATGTACACTCTAAACGCACACTCCCCGTGCATACTATACTCATATCCTGCGTACCATACAAATCCAATACAATGATACCATGTCTTTTAGCAAACATTTCTTCGGTTATACCATTTTCAAATAGTTGTCAATCATGATCTAGGGTTTGCATGGTCAACTCATACAATGTTCTATAGGATTTATCAAAAGATAGATTGTACAGTGGGATGCCGTTTACTTTGCACACAAGATATGAAAGTCCAAACATTTCGAATTTATGTGGGCATCCAGTCCACGATCCTATTGCACTAGTGCTTTCTATAAAGGCCAAAGCGAGTTTTGACGGAATTTCGCCATTGATAAAGGATGAGTCGATGAAGGTGCGTGACCCCATGGTAATATGACGTTGATTGGTGATTGTATGAGGAACAAGTAGTTTAATATTATTTCCACTGGCTCTCAGTTTTTCCACTGCCAAAGCAACAGAACTCAAGACTTGTTGTTTGCGTACATGAAGTATTGCCGAGGTGAGGGAGAGAGTCACATCAGGATTGGCAACAAGTTCTTTTCTCAATATGAAATTGGATGGTGCAAGCGTCAGTTTTATATCCACTTTAACATTGGGTGGTAGCCATTGGGATATATTAAATATTTCATGATATATTTTTCAAACTAAATGTAATTCGCTAGTTGTAGCATTTTTAAGTGCATCTGTACTATCAGTATTAGTAATATATTCATGTCCAATGGAGGTGCCTCTCAATTCCTTGTATGACTTGGGTGTCATCAACATGAATTGCATATAGCTTGTATAATTTGAGAGATTGTTGCTTGTGCTCACCAGCGTGCCATTGATGTAGACACTGATTTGACGAAATAAATTATGTAATATACAATTTTCATAGGATATTCCATCGGCCCGAACTGGCAATGTATTATCGGATTTCCGGACTTTCATTTGTAAATCTATAAATTTCGAAGACATGTCCATAAAGTAGTCTTCATTGGAATAAATTTGAAACTGGATATTATCAGAGAGGGGTTGTTGTGGATAAAATTGTTTATAGTATCCATGCTGGACACTCACATCAACATTTTCTGCATTGAATAGATTCAATGATGAGGTGATTGAAGGTTGGGAATCCTTATGCGGTAGGTAGGACATCTTAGGAAAAGAAATCTAGTTTCGATCTATCAATTCTCTTCCTGGGGCTTCTTCTTCTGTTTACAGTATGTGTCGGCTTTTTCCCTCTTTTCTTTGACAGGGGTGATGTCTTTCGTTTCTGACCTGAGTAGAGACTGATGAGTGATGCATTGTTTCTTGACCTTTTTAAACCTTTTCCATTTTGTTTTAATCTCTCGGCAAGGGTTTGCGCATTAGACCTGAGAATTTCCGAAGCACTTTTTTTTAAATCCTTGCCAGAACCCCAATCGTATAGTGTAGAGGATGCAAAATCTGTCGCAGCCGGTACAATATATTTTCTAGCCGGAGGTAGTGCAGAGCAAAACAGCTTAGCAAACCAACTGCCAATACCGTAGCCGGACATTGACGAGCGACCTTTGTAATAGTCCATTCCATTGCCCTGTTGTCTTGGGCCAAGAGTATTAACATAGCAGTCAATATCAGGACAAATGAATAGCACTTTTCTATTAGACATCTTGTTGTTGAACGATGGGTCAAAAACGGCATGTCATCACAGCCAAACCTTTTGAAATTGCTATGGGATCACCTAATTCAGTTTGTAGTGTTAACTGACAGATATTCAATTAGAAAGTGTTTACGGGAATATACTGAAGATGCTTTATATTGTAGTGGTGAATATGTTCTTGATTGGTTTTTCGTTCAAGAACTCGTAGAAGGGGAACATTGGTATTCCCAACCCGAGATGTTTCCACAAATGAAGCGTAGAGAAATATACACGTGTCCGTGGAGAAGGCAGGCGGGTAGTCAGCAAAAATGAAATTAGTGTTTCCGGCACTTTTACCATTGATTATATTGAGCTTAAAGCTAAGAACATCCTTTAGATTATCATTGAGAATAACCTTTTCATCGGCAATAGGTGAACTAATATAGATCTTTCCCTCCTCCTTTGAATAGTTGAAATGAAAAGCTCCTTTTTTACGAGCGGAAATTCTTTTATTAATAGAACGACATAAACCATTCATACAGGTGAGTTCCCCGTAGGGTAATTCAATATATGGATAATTCATCCAATTGATTTTTTTTAATTTGTTCTTGATTACCTGAGGGTGGTGGTGGCCAGTCATAGGGTCTAATTTTTATATCTTATTTACGATCTTTTCTCAGGATGTCATAGGTATTTTTGAGAATACAGTCGACAAGAGCCACTTCATACGCGCCCTCGAATTTGATAGCGGGAGAGAGTTTCGTCCAAAAATCACTTGTTCTATTCAGGTCGTTGTAGAGAGGATCAGAAACATTGGACATGAAAGTCACATAGAAATCATTGGGCATTGTTAATGTCTTCAGCAGTGACCCAAGAATCAAAATCAGAGTTGTATCCTAGCCAGCGAACAAGCAACTGTCTCTTGCCCCTACGAGTACGACTCTTTAATATCTTTTCAATTTGATAAATTTCACTAGTGTTTCTAACTTTTTGCAGTTCATAGTCATAAAAACCGCCGAGAATTTCATCATCTTTGGTGTCTCGCAGTCGATATGTCGTGGGTTCAGTGTCCAGGATTTTGGACACTTTAAAAAGTTCGGTGCTCCATAAATAATTCCCCTTTTAAAAAATATTGGTGGTTCTGTTAGTTCGAACAGCATCACCAACATTGAAGTTCTTCTTCTTCTTCACATTTTTTTTCTTTTTCACCATTGGAATATTGCTTTAGAAAAGCATCAAATGTATTTTCACTGCAGGGAACTTCCCGAGGGCTTGAGTTGGACAGAGATCGATGAGGTCGATGGTTGTATATCCGCATGATTTTATCTAAATCATGAATAAAAGCAGGTGTATTTTTCAGTGTACAATATCTTGAAATTAATAGACGAATCGTTCTAATCAATCGTTCAGCCAATGCAGCCTTTATGGGCTGTGACTATGATAAAGTGTTGTATTATATTTCAATAGAACCTTTTGCACATGAGGATTAACAAATTCACTACCACGATCCGATTGAATTTTTCTATAGCAATCCTGTTCAAGAATACTTTCAATGGCCTGAGCAACTTCAACACCTCTCTTTGACCGTAATGGAATGGCATAGGCATAGCGAATAAAGACAATGATTGCCACCAGAATATATTTGTAGGGTGCATTGTGACGCCGTTGAATCGCATCTAAAGTTAAAAGATCCGTTTGCATTATATGCAGAGGGAAAAAGGCTTTAGTTTGTCGATATTGTTTGCCACGAAGCCTGCGATTCCGATGCAGTGTGTAGCTCGGTTCATTCTGTAGATACTCTTTTGCTTTTTTTAATGTGCTGCCAGAGGCAACTTTAGAAAGTGTTTTGGGGGAACTTAAACTTCCCGCTTCACCAATATTTTCATAGAGATGTTTCACAACTTCAACCATTTTAAACGCAAACACGTAGTGTAATGGCCACTCCCCTTTTGCACACTGGAGGGTGAATCAATTCGTCTTCGCTTTCACTAGAAGCCACAGGTGTTATAGAATCATTGCTGCTGCTGCTGCTGCTAGTATTTTCAAATATCGAATCTTCTTCCTTTTTAAATGGTGTTGGTGCTGGTGTTGTTGGAGGACTATATTCTCTTAGTTTCTTTAGAATTTGCTTATTGCCAATAAGACTTTTTGGAAAGTTTGATGCATTCAGAAAGGTGTATAGATTATTGTCAAATGATAAAAGTCCTTTACAATTCGTCACCATATCACAAATTAAATCAAGTAGATTATAACTTTTTCCCTGAATTATAATTCGTTTCCCTGTGCTATCGACTTGAACTTGATGTTAAGCAGTTTCCAACACCAATCACCATCAGTTTCGAACATGAGATATGATAATACTCTTTTACTCTGTTCTCGATAGGTCACTGGCAATAGGTTTCCAATTGTTGACACTATAGAATTCAATTCCTTCTCCTTTGATTGCACTGCTGCAGAATCTTGAGGAGATGTTTCCTGTTTGGAGGGATCTGTGACGGTGACAGTAGCGGATCTCTCACGATAAGGTCTATGTTTGTCCACACGTCGCAATGCATCTTGAAGTAAAAGCAGTTTTTTGTCATCAGCAATATTCTCATCATTAATGAATTTGCTTAGATTGTCTTCAAAATGTTCGACGGGCGAGAGGACAAGTTCGAAGGGTGTCAATTTATAGGGTTTAGCCATTCTCTAGAGAAAACTGTTTACAAGTCCTGCAATTATTGGCAGTAAAAGTGTAAAAAAGCTACCGCCCGCTTGAAGGAGACGTTTTCTTTTAAAAATGTGTCCCTTGTTTTTGTAAGCCAAGGCGCGTACAGTGGA
>CM051262.1:39925668-40120668 GCA_027921565.1 Artemia sinica | reverse complement strand
TGAAGGTGTTAGAAGCGAGGCATTGCAACCCTAACCCCCCCCCCCCCACATAAACACTAACTACTCAAAATGGAAGACAATTTTCCATATTAAAATATTTATCATAAGCAACAGCTACCCCCCTAGCAATTCATGAGATTTACTGTAGAAAGATACGCCGCTAAATTGAGTGAAAAAAATCGTCTTTTTTGTATAATCATTTGCATGATTAATCACACAATAGACGCGAGGTGTCTACATTATTGACTGGCACAGGATGCTCGTTTGGCGGGGATGCAATAATTACGGTTTTAACATGTTTACGGAAGTGATAAAAGTCAGGTTCACGGCTTAGCATCATATGGTGATTAATGCCTAAGAGTTGACGGAAAATGCCTGTCACTTTTGCTAGGATACAGAAAGCATGAATTTATCTAATTTTGAATTTATCAATTTAGCATGAATCTATTAAAGTCATAAACAGAGGAGGGGGCGGGGTAGGTTTACGTGGTAAAAAGAACATATTTTAAGCTTTCTAGCGAGTATAAACAATATATAGTGGAGTTTGTATTGTGTGGGGGGGTATACCCTGAATATACTGGAGGGTGACTAAGGAAAATAATTTTATTTGAAAATAAAGAATGAAAATGTACTAAACAGATCTCACATTGTAAATCGCTGTAGCCAAGGCTTCTAGCTCATCAATAATATTCGATGTTTTGTCCATTGTCTCCTGGAACTTTCTGATAATTTAATCACAACGCATGTCCGTTATATGCGAAATCTCAAGGGCGAATTGTGATGTAATAGGAAACCATATGTAAGCAACTCTCTGATTGGCTTAGAATAAAATGTAACCGACTCTCTGATTGGCTTAGAAGGATGCATGTACTTCCTGTTTCCCATTCCTGGATCAAAACATTCTTCCCACCGATTATGTAAATCAAGTTCTCGGAAATTCTCTTCCCCTAGATCAATACATTTCACACTGATTATGTAAATCGCCCCTCGTGTCATTACACTTGGCCAAACAACAACAACAACAAATCAATCGACCTTGACATCATCCATTAGAAATTAATCAACCATCAAAATACATCAAAGTGGGAAAAATCCTGTTTTTTAATTCTCTGTGACAAAAACCATAAAAACATGCATAAATTATATAGGCCCGGGAGATTATGTAATCAATTTCTTGGAAATCCACTTCCTCTTCGATTACGCAATCAATTTCTCGGAAATCCATTTCCCCTAGGGAGTCTATGCCCATATATTGTGTGGGGTCAAAGTTAGACGCAATTTTAGATGGCAGCACGCAGTGTATCTAGGAGTACTAGGGTCATCCCTACTCTTCTTAAGTAGAAAAGCTTGGAAGTATAAAACGAAATCATCATTGTAATAATTATGGTCCAAAACCCGTAACTGGAGGTTTGCAATAGCACCTCTCGTGTGTTCCTCCTCCAAGCCCCCTCAACAAGCTACGCCTAAGCTACACCCACTAATATATCAAATCACACTATTAGAGGCGTGGCTCTGTTGGTAAATCGTTCTACTTCGAAATATAATGTCTTGAGTTCGATTCCTGCTTAGGTGTCTTGTTTTCAATTATGGTTTACGCCATTCTATAAGATCATTTTCAGATAATTTCACTGTTTTTGTAAATGCGATGCACTCATTTTTTAAAGAATGTCCCAGGAAGGTATTTGGTCAAGCATTTTGATTCAAAAGGGAACAGAGGTCATCCAGTTCATGGTTTGCAATGACATTCTGAGTAGATCTCTAAATCCATACCCCAACGAATGGCGTACTTTTGTCAAAATCCTGTGGAATTTTTCCGAATCAAGTGAAAATGATAGAGAAAACTGAATAACTAGCCGTATAGTAATAAAAAAGGTAAAAATGTACTAAAGAAAAATGATCTGTTTCAGTTGAGGCTTGAATTGCGCAGGCTTATCTTAGTTTTGACAACATTTTTGGAGAAACTGAATTTCAGCTGGGAGGGGGGGGGGGGGGGAACTGGGGTCTGGAGAATTGAAACTGGGGTTTGCAATTATGGTTTCCGCCATTCTATAAGATCATTTTCAGATAATTTCACTGTTTTTGTAAATGCGGTGCACTCATCTTTTAAAGAATGTCTCAGGAAGGTATTTGGTCAAGCATTTTCATTTAAAAGGGAACAGAGGTCATCCAGTTCATGGTTTGCAATGCCATTCTGAGTAGATCTCTAAATCCATACCCCAACGAATGGCGTACTTTTATCAAAATCCTGAGGAATGTTTCTGAATCAAGTGAAAATAACAGGGGAAACTGAATAACTAGCCGTATAGAATAAAAATGGTGAAAATGTACTAAAGAAAAATGACCTGGTTCAGTTTAGGCTTGAATTGGGCAGGCTTATCTTAGTTTTGACAACATTTTTGGAGAAACTGAATTTCAGCTGGGAGGGGGGCAAACTGGGGTCTGGAGAAAATCTGGTATCCGGGAGGGGAAGTTGCCCGCTCTGCCCCATAGCAAATTACGCCACTGACCCCCACCCCCTTGCCACTAAGTGGTTGGGGAAGTGTAGGCATGTGGTTCTGAAACCACTGAAAGTTCTATATTAAAAGAAAGATTACTTATTGTTATACTTACTTACTCAAATTATATAATTGACAATTCCACCGTAATATTCTCTCGATACATGAGATTGTGCATCCCAAGAGGAAGAAGACAAATGAAAACAGTTCTGTAGGAGAATTCAGGTAATTCTTCCCAAAATCTTTGAAATGAAAACAAACTTAGTTTGTAATACCATTTATCGTACCTACACAAGAAATGATTTTTTTTTGAAACTTCCATTCATTTCTGAATAATGAGTAGCTTTTTATTTAGGGACAGGTCAAATAAATCCCTAAGCCTAAAGGCACATTTTTGTTGAGCTAGCAAAATTTTCCGCAAGCATGTTGATATACAAACCTGTCCGTTCAGTTAACCTTTTGTGTCGAAGCTACTCGCCTGGAGCTACTTTATTAAGTGTGACTAAATTTAATTTTTAAAACAAAGAACTAAAGATCTATTTCTTCTTTTTTAAGTTTCTTTTACAAAAAGAAACGACACCATGTTTTGACTTTTTTTTCCCACTCTAAATTTATTTTCATGGTTGCAGCGGTAGCTGCAACCTAGTAAAGTGCCAACCACTGCCCATAGTAACCAAAAGTTAAAAAACGCGGTTAGAAAAAAACTACCTAGTGAAAAAAATTGCCATCTGACACTGATTCACAAATGGTAACTATTATTTCGGTTCGTCTTAAAAGTAAAAGTCTATTGCAAAAAGAAATTTATAGTGATTTAAAAAAAGCCTAAGACCCCTTAATGGCGTCAGATCAAAATGAAAATTGTATCATTGGAATCAGCATGGTCGAAAACCTTCAATAGGAAAATTAAAGTCCACCTCCTTGAACAACAAGGAAAATCACTTTTTTGCATCTGTAGCACTGATCTGTCTCCCTGTTTTTTCTTTTTTTCTACCAGGGCTAGGGGGCGACCGAAACATCATAGAGAGATGTATAGTAGCTCATTCAAACGGAAATTAAACTTGCTAGTGCCCTTTTTAAGTGAACAAAAAGATTAGAGGGCAAATAGCCCCCTCTCCACGTGCCCTCTCCCCCCAAAGTCATCCAATCAAAATTTTGAGATAACCCTTTTGTTCAACATAGTTCAAAGGTCCATTATCTGTGGTTTTTGTGATGATATGACCCTCCATAGTCCCTGGGGATAGGACTCTACGCTATATCGGTATCGGAAGTATCGATATCACGCGTATAGGTATGGCCGTATTATTATTAGGCGTATTGGTATTGGCTAGATATCGGGATCGGGCATATCAGTACCGGGTGTTTTCCAATATTTCGAACGTTTTCTGCGGTTTCCCAGTATTTGAAAACAAATATGTCCAAGACCCCATAAGAAATGGCACTAGATAAAATTAAAAGTGCACCATTGGAGGTAGCATGGTTAGAAACCACGATATAAGAGGATCTAGGGGAGGGAGGATCCAAGAGAGACCCACCCCCAAAATTTTTTTGGAGCCCTCAATTCATTTTTTTTTTAATAAACTTGTCAATTTTTTCAATTTTGGTTCGTCTTAGAAGTAAAACTTTATTGCTAAAAGGAATTCATGAAATTGGGGTCTGGGAGGGGCAGTTGCCCCTCTGGCCCATAGTAAATTACCCCCTGGGCCTAACCTCTTGACACTTAGTGGTTGGAGAAGTGCAAGCATGTGGTTCTGGAACCACTCAAAGTTGTATATTAAAAGAAGGATTACTTTTTGTTATACTTACTTATTCAAATTATTTACTTGACAATTCAACCGTAATATTCTCACCATACGTAAGATTGTGCATCCAAATAGGAAGAAAGACAAATGAAAACAGTTCTTTGGGAGAATTCAGGTAATTCTTCCCAAAATTTTTGAAATGAAAACAAGCTTAGTTTATAATAATATTTATTGTAACTACACAAGAAATGGTCCTTTGTTGAAATTTCTATTCATTTCTGAGTAAATAGTGACTTTTATATTTAGGGACAGGTTAAATAAATCCCTAAGCCTAAAGGCACATTTCTGTTGAGCTAGCAAAATTTTCCGCAGGTATGTCAATATACAAACCTGTCCGCTCAGGAAACCTTAAGCGTGACTAATTTTTCTTTTTTTTTAAACATGGAATTAAATATCTTTTCTTCTACTCTATTTTTTTTTACAAACAGAAACGAAACTATGTTTGTTTTTTTTTTTACTCTATTTTTTTTTTGGTTCAATTCTGGTACGGCTTCTTAATTCAGCTCCTTAATAAGGGTTAAGGTGTATTATCTCCCCTAGATTGGAGATGATTAGAAATTATATAAAAAATAATTTTTCAACTGAAACTAAGGACCAACATTAAAACTTAAAAAGAACAGAAATTCTTCCTTATAAATAAAAAAAATTCATAGCACTGTTGTTTCTAAATTAAATTTTAATCAAAAACGAGCATATATTAATTTTAAAAAATAAAGTTTTTCTGAGGGAAGTAATGAGCGAAGTTGAAACTTAAAACGAACAAAAATAATTACTTCACAGCCTATCTAACATATATCAATAAAACTAATGCAAATAAATCAGCTGGTAATATTTCCCTATGTTTGTAGGATTACAGAAAACTAGGACTTTACTGACAACACAAAAACCAAGTATAAAAACAAGATTACTGATTTGGGGTCAAAAGTAAATACGTATCCTCACAACAACAAACTGATTTATAACACTTTCCATAGTCCTACAAGAGCTGTGATATCAGTAACTTCCAATATAGGCTACAATTAAAAATATTTTAAAATATGAAATTATCTTATATGAAAATAATAAGTTTAAAGTCATTTCACAGCATATAAAATAATGGATTGATTTTTCAGGTAACATCTTGGTCTCACCTGGTATTACTCGAAATGAAAAACATAGTAACTGTAATATGAACTCTGAATATCTAGTTATTCCTCTCTATAAAACGGAGAATTTTAGTTGTGATACAAATTCTAAAGCGAGTCTGTAAAGCTTAGTTCTGACCACAGTTTATATAATTATCCAGTATGATCATTCCCTGTCTCACCCATTATAAAAACCCGGACCGGGGTGCGAGTGCTCCAGAGAACGTAGAAACATAGGCGGCATCAGATCTTTTCACGGGTAGACAAGTCAGACGCGAAACAATCGGAAACAAGTGGAAACCCGCTATTACGAATAATGCACTTTGTAACCATTTCTCATTGATAGACGCAAACACACTGATCCATAACTGCACGAAGAAGTGGGAGGAGCTTTTTGTTCGCACCGAGAACGAAGACCTGAAATGATCTGCGATAAGCTTACTTGATAATTATATAAACTGTGGTTCTGACAGAGCGCGAACAAAATTCGCTCTGCGATATTTCGCATCGCGCCGCTTTGCGGAATTCGCCATATAGTTCTCACAGTCCGCGAATTTCGTTACTATTGAGAAAATGCAGTTCAAAAGTAAAAGAAAAAAGAGACTCATCAGTGCTGCAGCAGCTTGCTTGCTCGCCCAGTCAGTTTGAACTTGAGAAAAAAGCCAAAAAAAGTGTGGGTGAGGCCTATTTACAGAATTTCTGGAGCGAATGACGTTAGCGATGCGAATTTTTTCAACTTGAGCTTGAAGCGCTGCGAAGCGAAGATTTCGATGAACGAAGCATATTTTTTTCGCAGGGCGACGCGAAATTCTCTAGGCGATACGAAATTCACGCTCTGTCAGAACTAAGCTTAACTCGCTTAATACTAATAAGAATCCTTTACTTCAAGCTTGTCAACAAAACAATCATGAAATAACCTTTTCGGATCCAAAACAACAGTCAATCATTGAACTGAGCTCATTGTGCAGAAGTGATGCCAAATTAAGCGAAAAGAATAAATAAAGCAACACTCGAAAAATGCTTTACTTTTATACTGTTAAACGCGTCCTTAAAAAAATTACTTTTACCGCACCAGAACTCCTATATTGTTTTGTGTTTTCAGTAAGCGCTAGTTTTCTATAATCTTACAAACATAGGGGAATATCACCAGTTGATTTTATTTGCATTAGTTTTATTGATATATGTTAGATAGGCTGTGAAGTTATAATTTTTGTTCGTTGTAAGTTTTAACTTCGCTCTTTACTTCCCTCGAAAAAAATTTGTTTTTTTTTAAATTAATTCACAGAATAAAATCATTCATACTGATACTGCCTTAATACTTTACTGATAATTTGATTGGAACAAAGACATGAAAATATTCAACAAGGAGAGAGTAACAAACTTATATACTATGGTTGAAAAACAAAGCAAAAGAAGCTAAATTACGGGGTGGGCCAAACATTGGGATTAGTTGCTAACGCACACTTGGTGTCTTGCAGGAAAAACTTTCTTTAGAAGGAGAATGGGTAGAAACCCACAACATGGCAAAGATTTTTAATAGTAAATGGGCACTGGGAAAAAGTTGTCAAAAGCATTTAGTACTTGATTTTGAGTTACTTACTTTAGATCCAGGTCAGATCCAGTTAGCTGTTTCGGAGCATCTTTTCTTCTTAAAATTAATTTTTAAAATGTTTTCTACAAAATAATTTTTTCAAAAAAAGTAAAGAGCTCCTCTAAGCCAAAAATGAGCAGAAATAAAGTCAAACAATCTTCCAATCGTAAAACTACCGCAAATCATCATTAAAAATAAATGAAACTCGAAAGGCTGTGAAGTTATAATTTTTGTTCGTTGTAAGTTTTAACTTCGCTCTTTACTTCCCTCGAAAAAAATTTGTTTTTTTTTAAATTAATTCACAGAATAAAATCATTCATACTGATACTGCCTTAATACTTTACTGATAATTTGATTGGAACAAAGACATGAAAATATTCAACAAGGAGAGAGTAACAAACTTATATACTATGGTTGAAAAACAAAGCAAAAGAAGCTAAATTACGGGGTGGGCCAAACATTGGGATTAGTTGCTAACGCACACTTGGTGTCTTGCAGGAAAAACTTTCTTTAGAAGGAGAATGGGTAGAAACCCACAACATGGCAAAGATTTTTAATAGTAAATGGGCACTGGGAAAAAGTTGTCAAAAGCATTTAGTACTTGATTTTGAGTTACTTACTTTAGATCCAGGTCAGATCCAGTTAGCTGTTTCGGAGCATCTTTTCTTCTTAAAATTAATTTTTAAAATGTTTTCTACAAAATAATTTTTTCAAAAAAAGTAAAGAGCTCCTCTAAGCCAAAAATGAGCAGAAATAAAGTCAAACAATCTTCCAATCGTAAAACTACCGCAAATCATCATTAAAAATAAATGAAACTCGAAACAAACAGAAACTGCAGTAAGTAACCGAGTCAGATTCAAAACAAGCAAAATTTAACATAAGGCTGACAACCCCCCTTACTTCTCAAGACCTGAACATAATTTGCACTTTACTTAAAAAAATGACGGTATATTGACAGTTTAATATACGTATACTGATATTTATTCCTCAAAGTTTTAATAGATTTTATTTATCAAAGCAAAGAAAGTGGAAACATTTAAAATATATCTTGTTTTCAGTAAAGTGCAAATTTTGCTAATCAACTGTTAATCAACTTTCAATTTTGTCGTGGTCTTTCAAGTTCTGAGCCATGTTACAGGATCCCAAGCGAGACATACAAAATAATCTTAAACCTTCTGCCATCAAAGAAGGCACGGTTCACGCAACCTTTAAAGTAAAGTTCATGATTTGTGCCATAGCTCAAAATTTCAGGTCGCATTACCGAGAGGAAAAAACACAAGGGAAGCATGTTAATAAATTGAGAGGGAGTAGTCAATCCGGACTTGTCTCAGTTAAAGATAGGAAGGAGGCCACAATTAGTGACAAGGAAAGAGTTAATGAGAGATGGGGAGAACATTTTGAGAATTTGCTAAACCGAGATAGAATTGCAGGAAAGTATATCGAGTAAAATGAAAAAGTTTGTGATATCTTGGATGTGGAGCAAGATTTGTTTTGTGAGGAAGAATTAGCGACTGTGCTAAAAGGATTAAAAATAATAAGGCTCCAGGTGCTGATAGTGTGGTAAATGAGTTATTTAAATATGGTGGCTCTGAGGTTAGAATTAAGTTACTAAAGATTATGAATATGATTTTTGAAGAAGAGGAAGTACCTAACAAATTTAGGAGAACCTTAATTAAGCCACTTTATATGAAAGGTGACAAGAGTGAGTGTGGTAATTATCGAAGCATTAGTCTGGTCTCTGTAGGTAGCAAATTACTTACTAATATGATACTGTTTAGACTGAGAAATGCTGTAGACAAAGTTTTAAAAGAAGAACAGTGCGGTTTTAGAAAAGGTAGAGGATGTGTTGACCGAATTTTCACTCTTAGGTTAATAATTGAGAAGTGCCTGAGTTGTCAAACACCTTTGGTCCTCAGTTTTATAGATTATGAGCAAGCGTTCGATTCTGTTGATAGAGAGCTTTAGCAAAGGTTGTATACTAGACAAATACTATGTACGAGAATAACACTGCTGCGGTTAATGTAGGAAATGAGGTTAGCAGCTGGTTTTGTATTAAATCAGGAGGTGAGCAGGGTTGTGTTCTATCCCTCTTTATATGGATTATTTTGATAGACTTTGTCTTAAGGAGCCCACGGAAGGCAATGGGAGACGACGGAATCAAATGGGGAGGAAAAAGTCTCCTGGACTTAGATTATGCTGATGATTTAAGCATCCTAGATGAAAGTGTGAGCAAAATGAATGAACTTTTAGAGAATTTGTGAGTTCAGGGTGCTAGAATAAATCTGAAAATTAATGTTAAGAAGACTAAGTCACTAAAGCTAGGAATAAGTGAAGATGAAAAGGTGACGTTGGGCAGCAAAAAGATTGATCAGCTGGACAGCTTCACTTACCCTGGTAGTATTATTACTAAAGACGGTGGGAGTAGTGAAGATGTAAGAAGTAGAATAGCCACGACTCAGAGTGCTTTTCACAGTTAAAAAATGTTTGTAAGAATAGGAAGATTAGTCTGCAAACCAAGATTAGAATATTAGAAGCACAGTTTATAGACAGTAAGCTTATCGCAGATAATTTCTGGTCTTCGGTCTCGGTGCGAACAAAAAGCTCCTCCCACTTGTTTCTGCCTTAGCGGATTAGTTTGTTATCGTCAATCACTGAGAAATGGTTACCAAGTGCATTATTCGTAATAGCGGGTTTCCACTTGTTTCGTGTCCAAGAGAAATCTGACTTGTCTACCCGCGAAAAGATCTGATAACGCCTATGTTTCTATCTGCAAAAACGTTCTCCGGAGCACTCGCACCCCTGTCCGGGTTTTTATAATGGGAGAGATAGAGAATGATCATACTGCTAATTCTATAAACTGTGATTAGAAGCTACAGTGATGACAGTGGTCAAATATGGCTCTGAAGCATGGGCGCTCCGAAAAGCGGATGAAGATTTGCTAGATGATTGATGCTTTCCAGAGAAATTGCTTACGGATTGTTCTGGGTACCCGGCTGACTGACCGTATTTCAAACAGTAGGCTGTACGAAAAACGTGGTTCAGTGCCGCTTTCTAGGGCTATATTGAAAGAAAGGTTGAGGTGGCTAGGGAACGTTGTGCGGATGATGGATGACAGATTGCCGAAGATTGTCCTTTTCGGCCAACCGTCTAGGGCCAAACGGAAAGCTGGTCGTCGTCGTCTGCGATGGGAGGACGTCATAAAGAAAGATATAAAGGAAATGGGAACTTCTTGGGAGGGTATAAAAAGGGAGGCTTTGAGTAGATTGGGATGGAGAAGGAGCGTGCGTAGCTGTGTTGGCCTCAGGCGGCTTGGTGCTGCGGTGAGTTGTTAGTAGTAGTAGTAGTAGCAGTAGTTGAGTTGAATGGGAGTTGAGTTGCATGAAGGTTTAGTTGCACGAGAATTCAGTCAAATGAGGGTCGAGTTGCACGAGGGCTCAGTAGCACGGAGTTTGGTTAAACATGGGTTCAATTGCAGGGGTGCTGGGTTGCATGGGTGGTAAGTTGAATGGGGTTGAGTTGAAGGGGGTTCGATTGCACGAGTGTTCAATTGTACAAGGGATGAATTGTACAGAATTGAGTTGCACGAGGGTCACTTGAACGGGGGTTCAGTTGCAACAGAACCACTTTTCAGACCCCAATGATGCTGTTGACGACACCTTGCACGTCCTCTAAATAATGGATTAAATCGTAAATTAATTGATTTGTTGGAAGAAATGTTGCGAAGCCAGAACAATTATGAGAAAAGTTATATACGGGTGTGAGAAGTGAAGAATGATTATTTGGATTAAGCATGTGATGTGAGGGCTTCGAGGTAATATTTTGCTCTTGTTTCAAAAAATCATTTTTGCATAACATAAAAAATTACATTTGTATGCTTAACGGTACACATGGTGGAGAGGAGTGGGTCTTCATGAGTGCCACTAAGAAATTGACAAAGAGAGGTGGGGGTTGAGTATTACCAGGAGCATTCTCTTATTTAAATGCATATTTGAATAATTATCATTTTACTAATTAGGTACATGTTTTATGTCTTCGTCTTTCCAAAGGTCCCCATGCTGTTGTCTCTGGTCGGCATTCACATATAAAAATTAATAAAGAACGCAAGCTGAAAACCGTTGAAACAATGACCTTACTTTATATTTTTGATATGTTAGCCCCCCTCCCTTTTCTCTACCTCCTGATAAATGTTTGGAGGGGTACAAATGTTTGGAGGGGTACACTTTTTCAGTGATGATAATCAATTTGGAAGCATTATCAAACGAATAATAAACTTGAATTGAAAAAAGGGGGGTTTGAAGGAAATATCTTCCTTAATTTTAAATGGCTTTGGATCAATTTGGATTAAACAGTTTGTTGTAACAAATCGTGAGTGAAGAGCAACAGTTGTCAATAAGAACCAAAACTATAAAAACGAAGCTAGATTAGAATATTAACCAAAATTGAATATATAAATAATCCTAGTACTAAATACGTAAGACGTTTTAATTTTTGCAAATCAGAAGCTAAAAGCACATGAATATATTCATAATTTTATAAATAGAAATTAAACTCTCCCAGAAAGAGGAGGGGCCTCGATGGAAACTATGCAAAAAAATTGGCAATGAAAAACAATATGATATTCAAAATTTTGTAAATAGAAAGTTGGAACTTTTCAAGGCAATTCTTCATCAAGATCGCTTGCCCTTTCAGAAGGGTTTTGCCCTATTTAAAAAATTAAGCAAATTTTCTTAAGCTCGTAGCTCTTGATGTGTGGCTTTAAAAATATTTGATATACTTGTTTGATCCTTGAATAATAAATTTGAAATCACCATGAAAAGCCGATTCTTTTGATGTGTGCAGTGTTTTCAATGCTCCTTAGTTTTGGCACTTTTGGCCCAAGTCGCTCCTTGCTTACAGTTCGTTACCACCAACTGTTTGATTAAGGTAAATTTTCAAGACGTCTATTTAAACTTTGCTATTACTGCTCGTTTAATTGCACAAAGCAAGGGCTATAAATAAATGGTGGCTTATGACTAGGAAATGTTTCCTTATTCCGACATGTATACGGTCAAATTACCTACCTACGAACAGAGAAAGGAACTTGAGGAATATACATGTATACTTAGTGTATTGCCTAATTGGTGCGACTTCAGAAAAGCAAAGTTCGAAAGTTGTTATGGCCACTTGCTTTTCCTTTGATTGCCGAGTGAGGTCGAATGGACCAAGCGGGCCTAAATAGGTAATTTGGGAGCAGTACAAACTTTTTGAATATTAAACAAGGAACAGTTCAGAAGCAAATATGGGGCTGATGAGAGACTTCTACTTGAATTATGGAAATTTAGCAATTTACAGGACTGTTTCGATGCTGTTCAGAGGAAAAAGACTTAATTGTGTGCTACATTTAAGTAAGCAATAAAAATAACGTTTAAAACCTGATGCAGTTTTTGCAGCTATGTGACTTTGCAACCAAATAAAGCTTAAATAAAAGTGTTCTCAAATAAAATTAAATAGCTAAATTAGAACTTAAAACTAACATAAATATTCTACACATGATGATTGCACCTACCTAACTCCAACCCCAAACCAACCACTTTTTGGTAAAGTTTGACTTTTTTGTCCCAAATGTAGGAATTCTCGAACATATAGTAAATGGAATGGAATAGAAAGGCTCAAGAATGAAAAAGCTCATTGATATACTTTTACTTCAAACAAAAAAATGCTCAGTTCCACTGTGTTGACAGGCTAATAGTAAATAAAATGCAATTACCTTTTCACTTCATTTCTAGTGCTCTGAAATTTTTTCACTAAAAAAATACTATATACCTTAGCGCAAAAAAGTTTTTCAGAGTTTAAGGTGTAAAAATAAGTTTAAAAGTGAATTTTAAGAAGACTATGCACTAAGACAAAGAATAAATTTGGGTGAGGATGTGACGTTACGTAACGAGAGTAAAAAGTGTTAAATAAAAGCGTTGGAAAAATGAATGCACTACGAAGGTTTAATAGTAAATAAAATGTAATTACCTTTTCACTACATTTCTAGCGCTCTGAAATTTTTTCACTTAAAAATACTAAACCATATACTAAACGATAATTGGACCCTCATGAACCTGAAGCCTGTACAACTGAACCCAATTAACTGAGCCATCGTGGATCTGACCCCAAGTACAACTGAACGTCCGTTTAACCGAACCCCCATGTAGCTCCATCCCTTTGCAACTCAACCCTCGTGTAAATGAACCCTCGTACAACTGATCCCCCTCACAACTAAACCCTCGTTCAACTAAACCCTGGGCAACTGAACCCCTTACGACCGAACCCTCGGGCAACTAAGGCCATGTTTAACTGAACCTTTGTGCAACTGAACCGGCGTTTAATTGAGCCCTTATGTAACTGAACTCCCGTGCAACTCAATCCTATTCAACTGGCAATTGTACCCCGGTGCAACTAAATCATCGTTTAACTGTCCGATAAATCTAAGAAAAAACGAAGAAAAAGATAGATCTACCGTAAAATTTTATAACACCATAGAATAGGCCGTGTTGGACATTTTGACCT
Source organism: Artemia sinica (assembly GCA_027921565.1). NCBI lineage: Eukaryota > Metazoa > Arthropoda > Branchiopoda > Anostraca > Artemiidae > Artemia > Artemia sinica. The sequence continues at coordinate 40,107,125 of CM051262.1, read as the reverse complement.
AAAAAAAACAATATTTAACCATAATTTTGTAACAATACGGTTACCATAAAATCAAAATTTTTGGGTAAAATATACATTTGTTAATAAACACAGTTCTCTTTAATATTTTGGAGGTATCTAGAGATTCAATTTTTTTCAATTTCTTCCATGGGTGCTAAAGAGAAACATTATTTTCAAAAGAAAAACCCGTTTAGTACTTGTTATCTTTCATGTAAATAATTCAAAATCGTCAAAATTATGAATTTTGGTAAACCCAAGCACGGAGAGTAGCCAAGCCAGGCAATTTATATGATTCGTTATGTCTAAAACATAAAAAACCTACGAGATTTTTTATCAGAATTTGTAACACTGGTCGTCACTTGCTGATTGATCTTATGGGGAATGACCAAACAAAAACTGCGTAACTTTAAAAGTCAAACTAAAAGAGCTTAGGGAACCAGGTATGAAATCCAAGTTTTCACATGCCCCTTGGCAAATCCTTACCTGAGCACTAACTGAAAAGCTCATAGTTTGCGCTAAAAACGTAGAAACAGAACACACTTTCTCGGGCCATTATTTGGCGATAGTCCTATTTCTGAAAGTTCCTTTGAATTTGAAAAAGTTCTGGGACTACTCAAATGGATAATATAAGTTAGAAACAGCGAACAAAGCAAGAAGCAGATTTGGTGCTTCTAAATAGTGCTATTTCAAACGTATACTTTGGGTTGAGTTGAGTCAAATGGGGCTTGATTTAAATAGGGTTGAGCTACATAAGCATTGAGTCAAACGATGATTGTTTTTAACAGATGTTCAGTCAAACGAGGGTCCAGTTAAATGGTATTGATTTGCACTAGGGTTGAGTTGCACGGAGGTCGAGTTTAACTGGTATTCAATCGCAAGAAGGTTCATTTGCAACATGGTTCATATAACTGAGGGGGAGTTGCACAAGGGTTGAGTTGCACGGGGTTTTAGTTGCACGAGGGTTTATTTAAAAGGGTTTGATCTGCTTCAGGTCCAGTTGAACGAGGGTTCAGTTAAATAGGGTTCAGTTGCACAAGTGTTCAGCTACACGAGGGTTCAGTTGCACGGGAGTTGAGTTATATGGGGGTTCAGTTAAACAGAGGTTCATTTGGGCTTGGGGTCAGATGAAATTAAGCTTTTATGTTACACTTAAAATGGCTCTTCTCTAAAAGTGGAACTGTCCCCTCCCTACCTGATTGAACGCATAGTAGGGACTTAGTCAAAAATATCCCTGAGATTGAGTAGAAAATACTGAGTTATTTTTCCTAATAGCTCATGTACACCTATACATCACCCTACATAAATCTGTGAAGAGTTAAAGGATTTATATAGCTTATATTGTATTTTATACATTGACAATCTCTTTTATACTATTGTATGTATCTTTGGGAAGATTAAAATAAACAGTATATTTTAAACTAAGTGTACGGAGCTATATAAGTAGTATCCCCATTATTACTTTGACAATAGCCGTCCCCGGATTTCCATAGTAGCCCTCTGACGTCACGACAGCCCTGGCAAGATTCTCACAACATGCCCGACAAGATTCCCGGTGTTCAAATTTTGTTTCAGTATTGGCAAGATTCCGAGCAGAGCCCTAACCATTTTCCCATAGAATTCAAGTGCATCCCTAGGAAATTAACAAAGGATTCCAAACGCAAGCCCTGTGACATCACGACAGCCCTGGTCAGATTCCCACCCTGGCAATATTCCTGGAATTCCAGGTGTTTCTCTATTTTTTTATATTAGTAACCGGAGTGTGGTTGGTATAACACACAAGTAGCCATAATTGAGAATTCTAAGTGAAGCTCCTAGTCCCTCGCACCTGTGCAAAGTGGTCCCGGTGTCTACCGCTCGGCTGGCAAGATTCCCGAAATATGTCTCTGTTTCCAGGTGCTCTATTAAAGAGAACATAGATGGCAAGATTCCCACGACACACCCCTCTGGACTCCAATGACGTCACACGACTTATCCCGTTTTAAACGGCCAAGTGTAATATGGATAACAACATTTTATGTAAGCTTGCGACAGGTCCCGTGGGGAATCCCCGCTTGTAACTTAACGACAGCACACACCTTGCGCAATGACGCTTCATACATCTTTTGTAACGACGGTGCACATCTTACGTAATAACAGCGCACACATCCTTTTCACATATACTTTTTTGGGATTCTCTTTTTCGCCGAAACCTTCAAAGTGTTTTTTCTTTCTTTTAACTCAATGGTGGTGCACATTTTATGTAATGTCAGCATACGTTACGTAAAGACGGTGAACATGTTCCATAATGGCAGTGAAACCATCACTGTCACATAACACTTCTTTTACATTTATTTTTGCCGAAACGTACAATGTGTTTTTTTTCTTTGACCTCCCTAGGACTCAGAAGGTCAATTTCCTTGCATTGGAACAACGCTCCAAGTAACAGACTAAACTGCTATTTCAAAAATTTTGTATCGAGAACTACATTTTAAAAAAAAATCTATTGCGCGACTCATGAGATTTCCCATTTTTCGCACACGCTAGAACAGCGTGTTTAATGTAAAAATTTGGCACGCACTTGGAGAATCTGTATCTCCAGAGACAATTGCTCTCACGGTATTTTTAGTAATAAGGGGGAAATTCATGCTTAAATTATGTAAACACCTTGGTCGTGCTAAAAAATAATTCTAAAGGATTAAGCTTATTGTAAATAACAGTTTTATTGTTTCAAAGGAATTTACAACAATGTTAAAACAAAGAAAAAGTTGAAACTAAATATATTAAAACTTAATTAAACACTGGTTTTACTTGAACAACGGAACTCGACATTTCATTGCTAGAGTGTGATACTCTAAGTAGTTGATTCCAAAATGCCAAACTAATACTGTTCTGTGCTAAAAGAAGAGAAAAAATTATATTTCGATTCCAATTATTCCCAAAGAATAGAAATAGTTCCATTTCCATTCTAAATTTCTCAATAAAGAGAAAGTAGTCTCACTTCGCTTCTTAATTTTCGGTAGAAGACAGAAAAAGTTATATTTCGATTTTAATTTTTTTCCAAAGAAAAGAGAAAGTTTTTCTTTAATTCTGAGTTTTCTCAAAGAAGTAAAAAAAATTTGAAGTTCTCTTCTGAATTTTTCCATTGAAGAGAAAAATGTTAATGTTCAATTGATAATATTTCCAAACAAGAGAAATAGTTTCATTTCAATTAACAGTTTCCTAAACGAAGAGAAAAAAAAGTTCAATTTCTCTTCTGAATTTTCTCATTGAAGAAAATGAAGTCTCACTTCTGAATTTTTGGTAGAAGATAGAAAAGGCTATGCGTCGGTTCTGATTTTTTTTTTCAAAGAAGACAGAAAGTTCCACATTATTTCTGAGTTTTCTCAAAGAAGCGAGGAAAAGCTCAAGTTCTCTTCTGAATTTCCATTTAAGAGAAAAATGTTAATGTTAAATTGTGAATTCTTTCCAATGAAGAGAAACATTTTAAACATCAACTCCAAATTTTCGGTAGAAGGTGGAAAATGTTAAACTTCAGTTCTGAATTTTCCAAATAAGAGAGAAAGTTCCACTTTAGTTCCGAAATATCTCAACGAAGAGAAAAAAGTTCAAGATCTCTTCGAAATTTTCTCAAGGAAGAGAAAAAGTCCCATTTCGTTTCCCAATTTTTCCAGAGAATAGAAATAGTTCCAGTTCAAATCTGAAGTTTCTCAAAGAAGAAAAAGAAGTCTCACTTCACTTCTGAATTTTCTCAGGGAAGAGAAAGAAGTCTCACTTGACTTCTGAATTATGGGTAGAAGATGGGAAATGTTATACTTCGATTCTGAGTTTTTTCCAAAGAGATAAAGTTCCACTTAAGTTCCGAATTTTCTCAAAGAAGAGAAAAAGTTCAAGTTCTCTTCTGACTTTTCACATGGTATAGAAATATTAAACTTCAATTTTGAGTCTCTTCCAAAGAAGAGAAAAATGTTAAACTTTAATTCTGAATTTTCCCAGTGACGAGAAAGAAGTCTCACTTCACTTCCGAATTTTCGGTTGAAGATGGAAAAAGTTATGCTTTAATTCCGGATTTTTCTGAAGAACAAAAAAAGTTACAATATCAATTACAGCTCATCAAAAAAGCTTAATGTTGAGGTTTCACGCGCCTATCAATAAGAAATGTAGAATTTGTTACTTTTTCGATGAAAATATGAAAATAATGGAAAATTCAATGTGGTAAGACTGGTGAATATGTGGTAGTAGTCAAACAACTTCACAATTACGTGAAGAGTCAGGAGGGGAATCTTAGAAAATCTTGGTAATTCACTGTATCAGTGAAAAATCCTCGACAATTTTGCCTGTAATCTAAGTTGTTTATTTTATTGAAGCAAATTTGAATTTTGAAAAAGGCGAAAATACTCGCAAAGGATATAACGGGTCTTGATAAAAGTTACACCATCAAATACACTACATCAAAGAACCTTAACATCGAGGTTTCACGCGCCTATCCAGAAGAAATGTAGAGTTTGTTGCCAGAATAGTAATAATTGTGCACAGTACCGGGAATCGTTGGAAAATAATAGCAAATGAAAATGTATCCATTGAGGGTGTTCAAGCGTAAGAAGACGCTAAAAATGTTGATGATGTAATGTCAAAGGGTGCTACTCAGCATTAATTCTGAGTTCATTCTGAATTTTCTAAAAGAAGAAAAAATAAGTCCCACTTCACTTTTGAATTTTCTCAGTGAAGAGAAAGAGGTCTCACTTCACTTCTGAATTTTAAGTAGAAGATGGAAAACTTATACTTCGATTCTGAATTTTTCACGAAGAGAAAAAGTTCCACTTCTGTTCTGATCAATTCTCAAAGAAGTAAAAAATCAAGTTCTGTTCTGGATTTTTTCCGAAGCATTGGAAAAGTTACAGCATCAGTTACAGCACCTCAAAGAACCTTAGTTTTGAGGTTTCATGTGCCTATCCATAAGAAATCTAGAATTTGTTGCTTTTTCGATAAAAATATTTAAATAATGGAGTATTCGATGTGGTAAGATTCGTGAATGTGTGCTAGTAGTCAAACAACTTCGCAATTTCGTACAGAGTCAGGGGGAATCTTAGAAAACCTTCGTTATTCACTGTATCAGTGAAAATTCCTCGACAATTTTTCCTGTAATCTAATTTTTGTATTCTATTGAAACAAATTTGATTTTTGAAAAGGCGGAAACCCTTACAAAGGATATAACGGGTCCCAAAAATAGTTACAGCATAAAATATTATACATCAAAAGAACCTTAATGTTGAGGTTTCACGCGCCTATCTACAAGAAATGTAAAATTTGTTGTTTTTTTCGATAAAAATATTCAAAAAACGGAAAATTCATTGTGGTAAGATTAGTGAATGGATGCTAGTAGTCAAACAACTTCACAATTTTGTGAAGAGTCAGAGGGGAAAATCTTAGAAAATCCTGATTATTCACTGTATCAGTGAAAAATCCTCGACAATTTTTCCTGTAATCTAAGTTTTGTATTCTATTGAAGCAAATCTTAAAAGGGGGAAAGAATCGCAAAGGACGTAATGGGCCTTGATAAAAGTTACACCATCAAATACAGCACACCGAAGAACCTTAGTGTTGAAGCTTCACGCGTCTATCCACAAGAAATGTAGAATTTTTTACTTTTTCAATGAAAATATGTAAAAATGGAATAATAATAATAATAATAATAATAATTTTATTATAAGCCAAAAAACAGGCCATACAGAACAGTATTCTTAATCACACTCCACAAGAAAAATAACATAAATATCAAGTTTCACTCATTGTGTCAACGCTTCATTTACAAATTTACATAACTGCCAGATTGACCTTTTTACAGTCGTTTTCAGGATCCCCGGGAACTCCAAGTTACCACCCTCAAAATACTTTTCCCTTAATAGAGAAAGTTGCTGGCACTCGGTGAGAATATGGGCGACATCCTCAATACCCAGGTTACATCTGGGGCAAGAGTAATCCGCATTTGCAATAATGCAACGGTGGTGTGAATTGACATGGTGTATAACGTAGGGTTGGCTTGTGAAAACTTGAATCATTGGGTTGAAGTTTAATTTTTAACAAGAAATGACTGAAAAATGTCTTGGGGGTGTTGATGTGATGTCAGAGGGTGCCACAGAGCAGTAATAGTATGGTATTGTGGCATGAATTACTTAAAGTATCACACTCTAGCAATGAAATTCCAAGGTTGCGCTCTTCAAGTAAAAACAGGGTTTAATTTAGATTCACACACTTTTTTCCGTTGGAAAAGGTTGAGAATGTCCTAGGGGGGAATGAGAGGTGGTGCCATGTGGATGACGGAGGGGAAGTGTGTAATGCTACGGTGGTGTGGAGTATGTTGGTTATATACTTTGTGAGTTTTCCAACTTTTCCAAAAGCCAATTTCCTTCAATAGAATAAAAAACCTAGATTACAAGCAAAATTGTCGAGGATTTTTTACTAATACAGTGAATATCCAAGATTTTCAAAGATTAGTAACCCTGTTTCTTCACGAAATTGGGAACTTGTTTGACTAATAGCGCACATTCACCAATCTTACCATATTGGATTTTCCATTGTGCGATAAATGGGAAATCTTAGGTGTCGCGCAATAGGCTATTTTTAAAATTTAGTTCTCAATATAGAATTTTTGAAATAGCAGTTTAGTCCTGTTGTATGGAGCGTTGTTCCAGTGAAAAGAAATTGACCTATCAAATCCTAGTGAGGTCGAAGAAAAAATAACACTTTGTACGTTTCGGCGAAAAATAAAATGTAAACGAAGTGTTATGTGACAGTGACGGTTGCGCTGCCATTACGCAACATGTGTGCCGTCATTGCGCAACGTGTGCTGGCACTACATAAAGTGTCTGCCGCCATTAAATTAGAAGAAAAAAATCCCAAAAAAGTACTACGTGACAGTGATGTGTGCGCTGTCATTACGTAAGATGTGCGCAATCTGTACATAAGGTATGTGAACCGTCATTGCGCAAGGTGTGTGCTGTCGTTAAGTTACAAGCGGGGATTCCCCACGGGACCTTTCGGAATATTATTTACGTTAAATTGCGTCATCCATATTATACCTGATCGTTTAAAATAGAGTAAGTCGTGTGACGTCATTGGAGTTCAGAAGGGTGTGTCGTGGGAACCTCATCATCTGTGTCCCCTTTAATAGAGCACCTGGAAACAGGATCATATTACGGGAATCTTTCCAGCCGAGTGGTAGAAACCAGAACCACATTGCACAGGTACGAGGGACTAGGATTTCCACTTGGAATTCCTAATTATTGCTACTTGTGTATCATACCAACCACACTCCGGTTGCTCATATAAAAAAAATAGAGAAACACCTGGAATTCTCGGAATCTTGACAGGGCTGTCGTGATATCACAGGGCATGTGTTTGAAATCCTATGTTAATTTCCTAGGGATATGCTTGAATTCTATGAGAAAAGAGATAGGGCTGCGCTCAGAATCTTGCCAGTACTGAAACAAATTAGGAACATCGGGAATCTTGCCAGGGCATGTTGTCAGAATCTTGCCAGGGCTGTCATGACATCAGAGGGATGTTTTGGAAATCCGGGGAGGGCTGTTGTCAAAGAAATCATGGGGATGTTACTTACATTAAAACTTACAACAAACAAGGTTCCATTGTAACTGAACTACCGTGTAATTGAACCCCAAGCAACTGAAACACCGTACAACTAAACCAGCATACAACTGAACCACCGTGCAATTGAACCACCGTGCAACCGAACCCCCGTACAACTGAACCCCGTGCAGCTGAACCCTCCTGCTACTGAACCCTCATGTAACTGAACCCCCTTTAACTGAACCCTCGTGCAACTCAACCCCTGTGCAACTCAACCCCATTAAACTAAACCCTTGTGTAACTGAACCCCCGTGCAAGTGAACCACCTTGCAACCGAACAACCGTGCAACTAATAATACCTTCCTCGCGGATATTATGGTTTTCAAAATTTAAAAATCTTCTTTGAGTTGTGTTGTTTTATAGTTTAATTGAAAAGTTCTAAGGGAAATGGAAAAGAGGAATTTATGTGTAAATCTTGCCTCCCCCCCCCTCCGTGCAAATACTTTCTTCTCATGAAAGATCCTCCAGAAAACCACCACACAAAAAATTTCCGTATGTTTCCCAATGACAAATACTATCTGTAAGCAAAGGACAAATAAAAAAACTTAAAAAGGAACTGAAACTTCTGCAATGGGGTTGACTGATTGTTTTTTAGCAATAAAGAGAGGGAGATACCTCAAAGGGTGCATTTTAATGCCAAAACATCTCAGCTCTCATTGAGCCTTCAAATAAATACAGAATTAGCTCTAAGGGAGAGACGACAGGTGGATGGAGGTATAAATTGTTTGATAATCCCCAGGCATTTCTAGTCTTTTTATAAGTCGAAAGTGATTAGAAACTAACCAACCGCAAGAAGTTTTTTTGGGGGGAGGGGGGGGGAGATTTTCCACGGGTAGGTATTTTCTGGGAGGGGGTATATTCCGGGAGGGGTATTTTCCGCGGGATATTTTCTTTAAGGAATGTTTTTTGCGGGGGGGGGGGGGGGGGTCAACGGTGACTCTAACTGTCTACATACTGTAATTTTTTTACTACTTTGCTTATTTTGTTGTTTTCATTTTGTGATATTTTCTAAGCTCGTAGATGTGTATCGTTTGGTTTAAAAAAGGTTAATTACCTGCTTCGGTAGAGCCGACACAAAAGCTACTTTTACTTTGTGCCTGGGAACTTTTGGTTTGATTTTTTTTTTTTATTTTTTTTTTTTTCTAACGTAGATGAATCAGGCCTTTCCTGAACGATGAGTAATAAAAATCTGTGCTGAAAATATCGGAACTTTGAGAAATAAAATCACTTTTTGTTGTGCTTTCTTTAAATTAATTAAAAAGATTCTTTCGAAAAACAATTTTTCAAATAAAAATGAAGAGCCATATTAAACCAAAGACTAGCATAAATAAATTCCTATAATAATTCAGACCCAAAATGATAAGAAATTACAGTACTGTTTCGCTTAATGGTACACAACGGCTATAGACAGTCGAATGAATGCCATGAGGAAGACCCGTAAGCAGGTAACTTTTATCTAAATTAATTTAAAAAAAAAATCGAAAAAAAAAAATTTTCAAAGAAAAGTGAAGTGAATTCAAACTTAAAAAGACCAGAAATTACTATTAAAGAATAAACGAAACCCAAAACGAACAGAAATTAAATAAACAATTATGGGAAAAACATATAACAAGTAATAATATAAATAAATAAATAGATCTTTAAGCAAGTAATGCTTAGATTGAATATGAAAATCAAGCTTAAAACGAAAAACAAAATATTTTCCTATTGAAGTATAAATGAAACTTAAAACGAATAGAAATTAAATAAACAATCAATGCAAACAAAAATACAATAGATATTAATGTAAATTAATAAATAAATCTTAAAACGAGTGAAACTTATATTGAATATGCAAATCAAGCTTAAAACAAACAAAAATCCCTGCAAACAAGAGTTTAGGTATCACCTCCTTCTCTCGCTGTAAAAGTCTAAAACCTACTGCGTCATTGGCGCTTTACTGAAAACCAATTTTATGACCAATATTTTCTTTTGTACTTAATATTTAAAATAAACATTAAAATTATAGTAACATTTTGAAATGATGAGCTTTCAGCCATTAATATCATTATACATCAAATATTCAGTTTAATTTATTAGCTCTTTTTAAAGTTGTTCAAGATGAATATAGTTCCACTGCAAACGAGTGTTTGGATACTGCCTCCTTCCTTAAATTTAAATAAAAGCCAAAAAACTACTGCACCATTGGCGCTTAACTGAAAACGAATTACATTACAAATATTTTCTTTTCCAGTTCTTACAGCATTGACAGTAAAACTAAATTACAGAGAAATAAATTCTTGAGTGATGGATCTTTCAACAATTAATATCATTATGCATCAAATATTCAATTTGATGTTGTTTATACTTTCCAAGACTGTTCAAGACGCATATAGTTTTCAGTAAAGCACCAATGACGCAGAAGGTTTTAGGCTTTTACAGTGAGATAAAGAGGCCATATTCAAACTCTTGTTTGTAGGGATTTCTGCTCGTTTTAAGCTTGATTTGTATATTCAATTTAAGTTTCACTCGTTTTAAGATTTATTTATTAATTTACATTAATATCTATTGTATGTTTGTTTGCATTGATTGTTTATTTAACTTCTGTTCGTTTTAAGTTTCATTTATACTTCAATACGATTTTTTTTTTTTTCGTTTTAAGCTTGATTTTCATATTCAATCTAACCATTACTCGCTTTAAGATTTATTTATTCATTTATATTACTACTTGTTGTATGTTTTTGCTATGATTGTTTATTTAATTTCTGTTAGCTTTGGGTTTCATTTATTCTTTAATAGTAATTTCTGGTCATTTTGAGTTTGGATTTTCAAAGGTATTTGTATCTGTTGAGCTTAAGTTTAAAATGGCCTTCACTTTTCTTTGAAAAACTTATTTGTCGGAAAGTTTGTTTTTAATTAATTTTTGTTCGTTTTTTATTGCAAAAGTTTCAAGTTTTTAAAAATTCCTTGTTTCAAAATCAAACTTAAAAAATAATCAACTATTCATCGAAGTATCAACACTGGTATCAAAGTAACAATATCAAAATTAAAAAATGGGTCTGTGTCAACCTCGGAGTTTTATTATCTGATGTTTGAACTATTTTTAACAAAATGGCTATCTCAAAATTTTTATCGGATGGGTTTAGGAAAAAGGGCGTGGGGGGGGGGGGGGGAATAATTAACCTTCGGTCTCCTTTGACTCTTTAAAAAAGAACTAGAACTTTCTATTTTCAATCAAATGAGCCCTCTCTGAAGTTTATAAGAGTATCCCTTCTATAAGAACCATACATATCCCCAGAGTATAACTTACAACTCCTGTCCCTGGGCCCTTGGGAGTTATTTGGACCCCGGAGTTTTAATATCTGATGGTTGAACTATTTTTAACAAAGCGGTCACCTCAAATTTTTATCGGATGGGTTTATTCATCCGATAAACCCAATGGCGTCCAGGGCCTGAGGTGGTAGTTGCCCTCCGATCTTTTTTACTCTGAGAAAATGAACTAAAACTTTTAATTTCCTTTCAAATGAACCCTCTATGAAGTTTATACGAGAATCCCTTCCATAAGAACCACATACAGCCCTAGGAAATAGCTTACTATGCCTGCCCCCGGGCCCTGGGGGGATGTGTTGACACCGGAGTTTTTTTTTATCTGACCTTTGAACTATTTTGTAAAAAACGACTCTCTCAAAGTTCTTATCGGATGGGGTTGAGGAAAATAGGGCGTAGAGAGGGGGCTAGTTACCCTCCGATCTCTTTTGAATCTTAAAAAGTGAACGAGAACTTTTAATTTCCAATCATATGAGTCCTCTCCGAAGTTTATACGAGCATACATTCCATAAGAACCATATATGCCCCTAGAGCAATACTTACAACGCCTGCCCTGGGCCCTGGGAGGGTTGTGTTGACACAGGAGTTTTTGTTATATGATCTTTGAACTATTTTTAACAAAATAGCTACCTCAAATTTTTATCTGATGTATTTGACGAAAAAGGGCTTGGGGGGCCAGTATCCCTCTGATTACATTTAACTCTTAAAAAGGGCACTAGAACTCTCGATTTCCAATCGAATGAGCCTCCTTTGAAGTATATACGACGACCCCTTCTATATGAAGTGCCTCTGGGAAAATAATAAATGGAGTGTGGGGGAAGGCTAACTGCCCTCCAATCACTTTTGAATCTTAAAAAGTGAATTACAACTTTCAATTTCTAATTAAATGAGCCCTCTATGAAGTTTATACGAGTATCCCTTCCATAACAACCATATTTGCCCCCAGGGCATAACTTACAACGCCTACCCCCGGGCCCTGGGGGCTGTATCGACACCGGAGTTTATTTTTATCTGAACTTTGAACTATTTTTAACAAAATGTCTATCTCAAAATTTCTATCTGATGCATTTAGGGCGTGGAGGAGGGGGAGCTAGGTGCTCTCCGATCTCTTTTGAATCTTAAAAAGGGAACAAGAGCTTTCAATTTCCAATCAAATGGGCCCTCTCCGAAGTTTATGCGAGCATCCCTTCCATAATAACCATATATGCCCCCAGGGCATAACTTACAGCGCCTACCCCCCGGCCCTGGGGGATGTGTCGACAGCGGAGTTTTTTTTAATTTGAACTTTGATCTATTTTTAACAAAATGTCTATCTCAAAATTTCTATCTGATGCATTTAGGGCTTAGAGGAGGGGCGGGGGCTAGGTGCCCTCCGATCTCTTTTGACTCTTAAAAAGTGAACAACAACTTTCAATTTCCAATCAAATGAGCCCTCTCCGAAGTTTATACGAGCATCCCTTTCATAAGAACTATATATGCCCCTAGAGCATTACTCATAACGCCTGCCACCAGGCCCTGGGGGGTTGCGTCGACACAGGAATTTTTCTTATCTGACCTTTGAACTATTTTTAATGAAATGGCTAGTATAAAAATTTTATCTGAAGGGCTTGGGGAAAAACGGTGTGAGGGGGAGGGGGCTAGTTGCCCTCGGATATCTTTTGACTCTTAAAAATTGAACTAGAACTTTCAACTTCCAATCAGATGAGCCCTCTCTGAAGTTTATACGAGCATCCCTGTCATAAGAACCATATACGCCCCCAGGACAACACTTACAACACCTATCCCCCGGCCCTGGGGGGAGTTTTTGTCATCTAATTTTGAACAATTTCCAAAAAACTGGCTATCTCGAAATTTGCAGCGGATGGGTTTGGGAAAAAGGGCGTGGGGGGCTAGTTGCCCTTAGCTCTCTTGACTCTTCAAAAGTGAAGTGGAACTTTCGATTTCCAATCAAATGAGCCCTCTTTGAAGTTTATACGAGCATCCCTTCCATAGCAGTCATGTATTCCCCAAGGGCATAACTTACAATGCCTACCCCCTGGCCCTGGGGGGCTGTGTCGACACCGGAATTTTTGATATCTGAACTTTGAACTATTTTTAACAAAATGTGTATCTCAAAATTTTCATCTGATATATTTAGGGCGTGGAGGGGCGGGGGTTAGTTGCTCTTCGATCTCTTTTGAATCTTAAAAATGAACGAGAACTTTCAATTCCCATTCAAATGAACCCTCTCCGAAGTTTATACAAGCATCCCTTTTGACTATTAAAAAGTGAGCTCGAACTTTCAATCCAATCAAATGAGCCCTCTCTGAAGTTTATACGCCCAGGGGCATATATGGTTCTTCCCTTTCATAACAACCATATATGCCCCTGGGCATAACTTACAACGGCTGCTCCCGGGCCCTGGGGGTTGTGATTACACCTAAGTTTTTGTCATCTGCCTTTTGAGCAATTTTTAACTTAATGGCTATCTCAAAATTTTTATTGGATTTATTTGGGGGAAAAGGGGCTTGGGGGGAGGGGCTAGTTGCCCCCCCCTCCTGATTGGTACGTCTGATTTCTTGGTTTAAATCACAGTTTATAGAATTAGCAGTATGATCATTCTCTATCTCTCCCATTATAAAAACCCGGACAGGGGTGCGAGTGCTCCGGAGAACGTTTTTGCAGATAGAAACATAGGCGTTATCAGATCTTTTCGCGGGTAGACAAGTCATATTTCTCTTGGACACGAAACAAGTGGAAACCCGCTGTTACGAATAATGCACTTGGTAACCATTTCTCAGTGATTGACGATAACAGACTAATCCGCTAAGGCAGAAACAAGTGGGAGGAGCTTTTTGTTCGCACCGAGACCGAAGACCAGAAATTATCTGCGATAACCTTACTGTCTATAAACTGTGGTTTAAATTCAGGAATATTATATGGTGCTTGCCAAATATTATTTGTTCCCTGCGTTCTTAAATTCCTGTCACCTCTGGTTTCTTGTATTGTGTGCTAGCCCTTCCTTTTGTTTTCTATGCCAACAATCTGCTGCAGAGTGATTCAATTTGCCGCAGTAATAGTAACGGAATCTTTTCCTATATTGTCCGGCAGTTTCCTGTCCCCTACGGGGTCTAATACTATTTCTATAAATCCTCTACCTCTCATAGTTTATTCTACTACTATTTGTATGAGATGGTGGTGAGTGAACTTTTTAAGAGCATAAACACGTAATTTTTGCCTCAGGAGTGGTTGTATCGTTCTTAGTATCTATGAATGTCAATTTAAACAAGGAAGTATAGCTATGTATAAAACACCAAGCGTAATGAATCTATTTAGAAAAGGCCGCTTTTGGCAGTTCCGTAACACCTAGAGGACAAAAAGATTTTATGAGCATCCCTTCAATAAGAACCATATTTTCCCCCAGGGCATAACTTACAACGCCTGCTCTCGGGCTCTGAGGGCTTTTTCTTCCCCGGAGTCTTCGTTATATGGTCTTTGAGCTATTTAAAAAAAAAAAATGGCTATCTCAAAGTTCTTATCGGAAGCTGGAACCCACGCAAGAAGTGAAGTTTGATTAATGCTAATGAAATAAAACAAAATAGGATGAAAAGATAATAGTTTAGAAACAAATTTCGGCTATATATTTGCACATTAGGGGTGGAAGGGGGGGTAAAGCATAGCATATATTAATTACGCAACCTAACCTAGGTACCTTTTTCCCCCTAAACCCCAAAAAACAAAAGTTTAAATTTTGTAAACGCAGTGACAAACCACGGTCTGCAAACCAATTCTCTATTGAAAGTAACCCGTTTGACAGCACCTTCCCTATATAATGTATTACGGTAATTACTTGGCTAAAAAAAAAAAAAAAAAAAAAAAAAAAAAAAAAAAAAAAAAAAAAAAAAAAAAAAAAAAAAAAAAACTGTCTTCCTACTTTAGTAACTGAAATAAATGATCACTTGAACAAGGTCAAAACCCTACTCATCCATCCAGTTCCCCAGGACAAAACATTATATCCAATCCGACAATCCGAAAATCAAGTCCAAAATATAGCAAAATCCGCATTAATAAGTATACTTCAATGTTCCGAAACCAAGCTATAGCACCTTAAATCTACAAAAACATTATATTCCTAAGGTGATCACCACATATCAGGGCTCATCAGATGAAAACTCATTGCCTAAATGGGTTTCGGCGCTTAAATTTCATTACCCAGGCAATACGAGCGCGCCATGCCATACTCTGGCATACCCCTATGTAGTGACACCTATGGAATAAACATAAACAAAATTCAAAATATCTAAAAAAAAAAATATAACATTTTTGTTCAATTAAAGCATCCTCTAAACGTTCCTTAAAAGTTTCAGTTTAATACTCTTAGTGTTATTAGTTACAGTAATCGTAGTAGTAATATTAGTAGCATGTGCAAGGAGCCTTCTGGCTAGTTCAAGTTCCCCCACCCACAACATATCCTGAAAGGTCTAACTTGTTAATGGAAGCTGTTCTTGAGGTATTGCTGTGTAACCCTTTTGAGAATGTGCATAATCATAGTCAATTTGATTCAGCTCAATATCCGCCGAAATATTCCTTGACAGCTTTACCTTAATACCCTTAGCTTGTGTATTAGCAGTAGTAGAATTAGTAGCAGTATTCACATAGCACCTTTTATTTTCTTTAACGCACCAAACCGTCCCTAGGATATTCCTGATGCACCCTTTGGCAACCTGTATACAGATAGCGTGATGTGATTCAGTTCACCTTCCACCCTCAATATTCCCTGAAAATTCCACCTTCACAACGTTCATTACCGTTAGGTACAGCTGTAATGGTAGTCCCAGTAATAGTATTAGTAGTAGTATTAATAGTAATAGCACTAGTGCTAGTAGCAGCAGTAGTATTAACATATTGCCTTTTGGTCAGCTGAAGATTCCTCTCATCAAGTTCTAGAAGTTTCAATTTAATACAATGAGCTGTTGCTATCCCATTGCCGATATATTCTTTCGATAACCTATATATTCATGTCGTTGCTTAATTTTCATCTTAATACTTTTAGCTTACATGTGGTTGCAATAGAAGTAGCAGTCGAACTAGTAGTAGTAGTAGATGTTGTAGTAGCAGTAGTAGTAATTGTAATTAAAATAGTACTAGCATTAGCAGTAGCGTGCACAGGGCGGGATTTAAAGCTTTGACGCTTAAGAACCAAGCGTTCTTGCCGCTCCGTTTTCGCAAGATTTTTGGGGTTATTCCCAAAAATTCGGGACTCATGGAAGCAAGTAACAGAACACAACTGATGAGCGAAAAGAGATGAAAGAGAGGGGTAATACCGAACTCTCAGCTACCATTCTTGGGAGACATCTGACAGTTTATAAGTAACCATGGAATTCCTGTTTTGTTTTAAAGTCACTTTTCTGTGAATAGGCAGCGTTGCAGCAGAGTGCACCTGGTGAAGATAAATCACATCAGTCCAGTTTTTGTTAGGAAAAAATTACAGAGTGATTATTTATTGCTCCCCCTGGCATTATAATAATAATAATAATTTATTTGTGCCCACTCATACAAAAAAAGGAAAGCGGAGTAAGGAAAAGGAGAAAAGAAAAACAAAAACACTTCAACACCAAAGAATAAACTCAAACAACAACTTCTTCATTCGCATTCGTAGGTAAGGTGCAGGGGCAGAAATTCGCACAAAGTTTCCATTGCCCTTTTTTCGGCGTTTCTTTCGGAGGATGGCATAATGTCAGTCGGGTCAACCATATTTTGGGAACGCAGGATGCAGGAACGCAGGATCTTTCACGGAGCGGATATCTAAGTAAAAACTTCAGATACTTGCAATAGATTGACCGGAGTTTTAGTCTATCAGTTTGGGTGAACCAATCCCACAATGGCGATACATAGAGCGGGTAAGTGAGAGCAACTACTGCATAAAGCTCTGCAAGAATCTTCCTGTTCAGGCTAAACTTCAAAGAGACAAGTTTGCCGTAACTTGATCGAATACTTTTGGATATTTTATCTATTATCAATAAACGTAAACTTCTTATATCTTGACTGTACGTTATTCCCAGATACTTCATAGAGTTTCCCGGAAAAACTTTCGTTCGTCCCACCTTTACATATGTATTTTCACTGCATAGTTGCTTTCTTGCCGAAGAAGTAAAATCCAGAAACTCAGTCTTAAGTGCGCTAACTCGTAAACCAGTACTTTCATATCCAGTAATCAGGCGGTCAATATTCTCTTGCAGAGAAACAAGATTGCAACTTAGCATTAGCAGGTCATCCGCGAACGAAAGCAGGCTAAGGTCGCAGAGATTGATAATAAACCCTCCGGCAATTTTTTTTGTTATTCCAGATGTCAGGGTGTTAAACAGGATAGGGCTTAAAACAGATCCTTGTCGAAGACCTCGGAAGAGTCTGATCGGTCTACTCAGAAGACCCCCGGCCAGTTTAACTTTCACAAAAACTCCTCGAATACCAATACGACAGAAGTGCTACAACATGTGCACTAACCCCACATTCAAGTAACTTTAGAAGTACCTGGGACTGCACAACCGAGTCAAAGGCAGCCGAAATATCTACACTGCACATGAGGAGGGAAGACCCCAGTCTATGGGCTTTATCGATAGCTTTCTTTAATAATCTATGCACAAACGCGCAGCTCAGACTTTGGCGGAACCTGAACTTTCGGTAATCTAGTCTACACTAGAGGTTTACAGGTTTGTTTTTTTTTTTTCCCTTTTTGGGGATATTTGACAGTACTCCGGCGCAAAATGAATTGGGGACCATCCCAGTATCGACACACATCTGGAGCAGGCGAGAGACGTGTTCAAACAATAGGTCTGTACCGTGCCGTAGGTTATCCGGACATATCCCGTCAAGACCAGGTGCTTTTCCGCGTTTTAACTTACTCACTATTTTCACTACAGCCGATTTCGATATGACAAAGTTATTTCGCACTTTTAATAGGGTTTTGAGTTTTTCATCTAAACATTTGTCACAATCCTGCTCCAGGCTGGGGTCTTTGGAACCGAACACTGCAGAGTAATGCTTCACCCATTCATCCTCCGGAATATCAGAGGAGCACGTTTTAGCACTAGTTTGAGATCTTTTGAAGAGCTTCCACATTACATTCGGATCTTTTGCCGCCTGTTCAGAAACTTTATCAGCTTCTTCACTTTTTAATTTTTCAGTTAGATTAAGATAATTCTTCTTCGTGCTCCGAAACAACTGGAATATCAGCCCTGATCGGGACTTGTCGGACTCATTCCAAATTTTGTACCACAATTTTGCTCGTTTTTTCGCTTGTTTTTACCAACGGACACTTGTTTCTGAGAACCAGGACGGACCTTCCGGCTAGGGAAGGCTAACTTTTCCGCGGTATTCAGGGCGTGGTAAATTTCCTCACCGTAGAAGTTTAATGCAACCGGGTCTCGTACACCATGCAGTAACAGCTGATACGGTGCTTTAATTTTACTCAAGATTGTGTCAGGTGTATTGATAAAGCACGATGTCTATCTTTTTCCACCCAGCTTTTGTAAAGTGTGTATTAGCTGCTCTGGTGGCGGCCGACTGAAATGGGATACAGAAGAATAGACCCAAATGATCACTGCAGGTATGGTCGAAATCAACACCGACCCTTTCCATTAGTGGGAAGTTTGTTACCACGTGGTCAATGTTACTCGTAGATCCACTATTGTGTATATAGGTAAACTGCTGATCTTTGTCACAAACAGATACCCCGTATGATAATGCTGCTAGAAGAATGTCTGATAGTTTACCAGGTACAGATGGGTCGCACTGGAAATCTCCACAGATTAGAAAACGTCTGTTACCGATTCCGCACAGGAGTCTGCTTAAACGACTACACGCTTTGGCATAGTGTTTCTCAGAACGATCGTTATTCAGGTTTGTTGGAAGATATACATTGATGAGGAAAAGGTTAGCCCCTAGGGGACCTAGTGGTAAATCCAGGCCTGAGCGTGCCCATGTTTTCTTTTGGTGAATTGACTTTCCCTTTAAGCACTCTCTGAAAGTTCCAACTTAATACACAAATCCGTTTTTGAGATACGCCATTTTGAAAATCTGCATGCACATAGTGTCTTTTGATTTAGTTCAAGTTCCACCTCAAATACCCCATTCCGTCAAATTTTCAACTTGATATGCGTATCCTTAATAGAGCTAGTTTAATAGTAGCAGAGGTCGTAGTAGCAGCAGTAATAATAATGTTGAATTAGTAGTAGTAGCAACAGTAGTAGCAGCAGTATTAATAGCAGTAGTAGCAGATAGATGCCCCAGAAGTTTCATTTTGATACGCTTAGCTGTTCCAAAAAAAAATACTGATAAACCTGCATCAGCAATCTGTATGTTATTGCAAGTTACCAATTGTTAACAATTTAAGGTTTTTATAGAAGGAATGGTCGTAAAAACTTTGAAGGAGGCTAATTCGATTGGAAATTGAAAGTTCAAGTTAAATTTTGAAGAATCAAAGGTAATCAGAGGACAATCACCCTTTTCCTCTTAAACGACACCCCCCCCCCCAAATACATTCGATTAAAATAAAAATAAACATTTTCTCAAGGACATTTGATCAAAATTCGTTATCTATATTCACAAAGAACAAATATTTTCAACACATGTTTATTACTTAACGTCCAAAAGGTCTGATTCAACTGAAAACAGAGTAATAAATCAGCATTAATGGTTTGTGACATCGGATCTTATTTTTCTTTTGCAAAAATAAAACTAAGCTTTTTCGTGAATAGTTTTGACAGGCGTTTATATCATGAATTTAAGAAACAAACAATTTCAACAAGGTTGAACATGTAAAAATTCTAACTTGTGTTTTACCCAATGACATTGCCTAATATTTTTAGAGAACTAAAATCCGAGTTCAGTGGTTCAGTTGCACGATGGTTCAGTTACACGAGGGTTCAGTTGCACGATGATTCAGTTACACGGTGGTTCAGTTGCACGGTGGTTCAGTTGCACGGTGGTTAAGTTTTACGGTGGTTCAGTTGCACAGGGTTTCAATTACACGGGGGTTTAGTTACATGGGGGTTTAGTTACATGGGGGTTCTGTTAAACGAGGTTGAGTTGCACGGGGGTTTAAATAAACGGGGTTCAGTTGCCCGGTGGTTCAGTTACACGAGGGTTCAGTTGCACAGGGGTTCGGTTATAACGGGGGTTCAGTTGCAAAGTTGTTCAGTTATACGGTGGTTCAGTTACAGGGGTTCAGTTGCTTGGGGTTCAGTTACACGGTCGTTCAGTTACATGCACACCAACAAACAGAAATTATTCCCGCTTCATCATACCTTGCTCATTACGCTGAAGTTCTATAGTGCTTTCAAAAACCTTCCTATTCTAACTAAACGACATTTGTGTTCCAATAGTTGCTGTTAAAAAATTGGGGAAAAAGTCATACAATAGCGCAATGAGCGAGGGTTGAGGAAGGGGCAGTCCCCCTCACACACGCGCAAATTTCTGTTCGTTTTAAGTTTTAGTGTTGCCCCTTACTTTAAGTTGAAAAACTTCATTTTATTTAATTTGTAACCGTTTTATAAATCATGCCAGGAAATCTCCCTCTCCCGTGTCAAATTTTTCCTGGAAAATATCACTCGAAATTTTTTCCCCTAGAAATTCTCCCCGTAGAAGAGCCATCCAAAATAAAATTTCACCCCCAAAAAATTGCGGATATTTCCTAATACCAAATACAATATATAGGCTAAACAATGGACAAATTCCGTAACTTACAACCCTCTCCCTAAAAGCTATGGGGGATATTATTACCCCCAGAGGTATAGTTATTAGACCTTTCAATTATTTCAAATGAAATAGCTATCTCAAAATTGTGATCAAGGGAGGAACGAGGGAGGGGTGGCTATTTGCCTTACAGTCCCTTTCCTCATTTAAAAAGGGCAGAAGAACTTTTGATTTCCGTTCAAATGAGCTTTCCCAATTTTCTATGACCATTGGCTCGACGCGATCATCCATAGGAAAAAAAAAAAAATAAATAAACACGTATCCACGGTCTTTCTTCTGGACAAAAAAAAAAAAAAATACAAATTCCATGTTTTTGTAGATAAGAGCTTGAAACCTCTTCAACAGGATTTTCTGATATACTGAATCTGTTGGTGTGAATTTCATTTAGATCACCTGAAATTTTGGGGGTGTTTCTCCTCTTTTTTTGAAAATCAGGAAAATTTTGGCGGGTTCATATATTTTGATTGGTAACATTAAACTTAATGAAATTTTTATATTTGGATTCAGGATAAAAGTGAAAACTTTTGATCTATCAATTGATATAAAATTTCATTTTTTAGTGTTTCGGTTAATATTCACCCGACTTGCTTTCATTACCATGAAATACTCGAAATGCAATGGCGCGCATTATTATAGCCTATGAAGCTGGGAAGTTGAATAGATAGCTCTCCTAAAATATGATCGATTAGATATCTCGGGCTTTTCACTAAATAGAATTTCGTCCGTATTTGGGCCAAAATTGATAATTCGTGCCTCGAAAAGTCAGAAAATGCCTCTTTGACATGAAGAAATGTCTATTTCTGCCCAATGAGATAACTAAAACTTTCAGTTTCCATTTGAATGAGCCATCTGATATTTTATGACCACTCTCTCAATATTACGCACTCCACGATTCAGCACGATCTTCGAGAAAAATACACACATATACTCTTGACTTCGGGTTGATAGGAAATTTCGCATATTTGTTCATAGAAGCTTAGGAACTCTAAACTCTAACGTATGGTCATTACAGGGGGGGGGGGAGAGAATACAAACAAACAAAAGAAATAGACAAAACAAACCTCTGTCACCATGCTTTTCGTAAAATGACTGAATTCTGTAGTTTCGCAAAGAGGAGATCCCTTTTAAGTTTCAATAGAGCTCTTTAATTTTTGCAAGTAATGTTCTGCATCTTTTCATTGATTCATTATATAAGATTGTCACTCATACTCATTTAACTCTCCGAAATCTATCTAAAAGTCATTCATTGATTGTTTTTAAAGGACTTGCATTATCACCGTCATTATGATTAACAAATTCATCTTATTTTAAAATTCAATAATTCCTGTTTAACACTCTTAGAAAAAAAATCTTTTCAATGTTAAGAACTAACCTTCACATCCTTCGACTTTGTCAACACAATTCTTCCACTTCAATAAGTACCTTCTTCTGTATTCTATATGGAACACCTACGGAAAATCTAGCTCAAAGAATCAAGCAAAATTCTATTAATACCATTAGCTACACTTTCTCTCCAGCAGCTACCACTTAAGTTCGCCATATGCAACAAAGAATGCAGTCTAGGAGGTGAAAGGCTTCGAAAGAAAAGCCAAATTTAGATCTGAGTAAGCCTCTACAGGAGAAGTCAAACTATTCAGAGTAATGAACGGCAAGAAAGGAGTGACTCTTCTCAATACCAAACAAAACTTTAAAAAAGAATATGAATTCAAACTTAACTTAAAACGACAGTTAATTCTGAAAGTAATTTTTTTTTAAAGGTTACAGTTATTAGTTAAAACTTATTGGCATAATAAATTGGTGTGTTGCTGAAACTTGCTGAAGACTATATGATTAAATTTTTGAGAGCTCTTGAGTGGTGAGTGTCAAGTTCCTTTCTGCAGATAAAATAAATTCCATATTTTTCTGGAGATTCTTACGGATATGCATCTTTTTTTTTCTTGTTTTTTTTCTTTTTTTTTACCAGGGGCCATTATGTTGAGCCCGTAGTCAGATATAACAGGAAATGTTTGGTATGATTAAAGCAGTGAGAAGAAAAGTTCCCTTTAGTGTAAAGGGGGGAGGGATTGATCTTATGGTAGCCCACCTTATGTAGGCTACAACTTAGTTTCGCGTTGTTTTAGCTTTGGTTTTTTCTTAGTCCCATTTGATCTAATTTTAAGTTAATTTTCGTTCTTTTTTTAACATTTAATTAGGGTAAACTGAATACTGGGGGCTCCTACCCCCATCAAACCTTGCTTCTTACACTAAAATAGAAATTATGCGCAACAATTCTTAGTGAATATGGACAACATATTTTCATTTCACAATCGAATATAAATTTCCAAATATGAAATACAAAAACTTGTTTCGTTCCACTTTTTCGCAATACTTTGATAATTATGAATTGATGTTTACCATTAAAATGCCATTCCCAAAAAAAAAAGAATGAGGATTTACCAGCCCCCCGGTTCCCAAATTGTACATTAAATCGGAACTCATTTGCCCAAAAAAGGGAAATCAAGATCGTTTATATCCAGAGTCATTTTTTATGAAGAGGGAAATTAATAATTGAAAGAGGGAGGGGATTTCATACTTTTTAATGTACTTGATTATTTTTTAACTAAAAATGGTAGAGTTTATACTTTTTTATAAAACAGATAGGTTTGTTTATGAAAGTAAAGAGAGGCTCATGGAGAGTCGGACAATTTCTGTATTGAAATGCCCTCTTATAGGTATATGCCCCCCGCCCAAACAATAACCATCCCTGCTTAAAATAGCTCATGCGCAATTATATATAAATAAACACGATTTCATATAAAATCAAGTGAATTAACCTAGATAAACCAGCATCTAATTTAAATGTCCATGTTAGTCATTTTCCTTGTGCGGACTGCTTGACTTTACAGGAATGACTACGCCACCTTGCAGGCAGCATTACTTCCTCTGCAACTAGGAAGTTCAACATATAGGTGTTTTGGTATTTTTAAAGCGATTGAAAATCTCAGAAATTTCAATCAATTGCAGTCAAGTCCTCTTTGGAGCAAAATTGCAGTTTGTACCACAAAATGGTAGAAAACCCCACTTTCCTGAGGCCAATCTCTGGGTCACTTGAAATGGACATTAAAATTTTAATTTCCATTCGAGTGAGTTCTCTCTCAATCTTTTAGGACTCTTGGTTTGATGTGACCATCCCTGGAAAAAACAAAAAATAAATAAATAAAAACTAAACCCGCATCCGTATTCTTTCTTCTTGAAAAAAATGCGAAGGTTCTAGACTTTTGTAAAAGTAAGTAATTTTTTGAGTAAGTGAAGCGTGACAGTAGGTGGTGGGCGTTTGAACGCTTAAGATGTCCCTTTTAGGGTTAAGAAAGCAGTATGTTTGCTGTTTTCATAAACTTCAATGAAAAAATTGTTAATATGTTTTATAGTTCCATATGCATTGACAAATATCGTTTCTTATCATATACAGTTAAATTTAAAATAACTAGATTTTTAAATCTCACAGCAGATTGAATATTTCCCTCACTTTACTATGTGTAATATTTTTCTTTTTCAAACTTGAATATTCCTCCGCGTTGTTTGAAAATTAGGTTTAGTAAATTCTAAGTTTCATAGAACACGAACTTAGAGTTTTGAGCCTCTATAATTGGAAGTATTTACTTTAGTACAGAAGCCTAAGGCATCAGTTTGCAAATCTCATGAAGTTCAGTTACCAGAATCCCAACTCCTAAGAAATTTCTATCCAGCCTTTTCCCTGAGGCCGAGCAATTTTCAAGCGGTGAATTAACTCAACTTGAGAAAGGGAACAGAAATACAAGTACAAGGATTATATCAACCACCTTAACTATTCAATGCTTAAAAGGTTGTTCTCGCTCCCCAGAGAAAAATATCTTTGGTTTCTGATGATACGTTGTTCAAATCATGATAAAGGTGCATTCTATAAGGTTAGCTAAAAAGAAAACAAAACGTGTCTTATTTCTTATACACAGCAGTATATAAAAAATAAGACGCGTAATACTTTCATCAATACTGGTAAAGAGTAAACAAAAAAAAGAAAAAGAAAGTAGATAAAATATTATGTTCAGATAAAGTGAAAGAAGCGTAAGAAGTGAAAATGAAATCAAAGCCTGGCTTTGTAATTCCTTACGACTATAAGCAACATAATAATGATGGTGAATAAGAAACTAAAGTAATGACAAATAAAAAATTGTGTAACTTATTCATATTTCCGATTCAAATTTTAACCGAAAACACTGGCGATATCCACTTGGAAGTGTTGTTTTCGCTATCATTGTTCTAGATTCAAATTCAAACAGTTAGTAGAAGAAGATTGTTAATTGTGGTTGATTAGCTATTCGTTTTGGACAGAAATAAATGCCGTCATGCCCTGCGTAAAGTTTATTACGCGGGACGCAAGGGGCTACACAAACTAAGAATAATTATAGCAAATACACTATGAACGAATGACTTTCACAAAAATAAGATTTAGGATCAAAAGTAAAAATTAAAAACAAAATTTGAAACCAATAGAAATGGTTGTGTTTGCGGGGGCTAAAAACTACCCGACTCCCAGCTCGTTACGATAACCTCACAATACAAAAATATGCCAAAAGAATATAAACACTTCCGCATAAATGGGACTTGTCCGTAAAAAAAAATCCGACGGCTCACGCTTTATAGACCTTATAGTTTCTGAGATGAATGTGCCAGCGAGTGCCTTCACGATCTCTTAAGTCAGGATAATATACAAATACCCTCCTCATAGTGTTAAGTTGATAGCGTATCTAATAATTTATGCTCGATTAAAGTTTGGCTGTGTTAAGCCCAAAATTATTGTTTTATAAGACAAAATGGTAGCAGTTAGAACTTGAACTTGAAGTGCACTAGAACTTTACCTTTCCCTACCCGACAGTTTAAGACTGCTGGGTCAGTCCCTTTTTTAAACTATGCACACTTTTTGTCCATACCTCTAATTGACCAGTCGATTTTTTTTTCCGTTTCAGGCTGAGTGGTCGTTTATTTGACAGTTCTGTTTTTTCCTCTTGTGTTATGTTACTGCTGCTAGCTTTCGTATCCTTTTGTAATTTCACTGGGATATCAGTGTGAAGCGTAGCTTCATCTTGGCAAGATTCAGATTTGAAGATAAAGCGGGAGCGCAAACCAACAATGTACTCTCTGTCGAACATCAAGTTTGAAATAAGATTGAATTCTTGACACCTACAATAAAAAAACCAATCATCGGTACAAGCTCCTGTAAATTAGAAGTGCCCAAGCATTCTACAGCTGATAATCATCCCAACCAAGTAAGCTATGGGAAAAATTTGTGTAAACATTTGCATTCAACGGAAAACACGTTTTACGAATGATTATGATTTAGAATCATCGTTTCTCTCAACAAGCACCTATCATTCCCCTATTTCTGTTGTTATCGGAGTCTCTTCCTCCTACGATACATTATCCTGTCCTGCGGTAAATTTCCGTACCCGTATTTGAGTGGTACCTAGCTATTTTGTTCACCCACTTTTATACTAAGGGCGAGGAAAATCTCCCTGAAAAAATCAAGGAAACCCCCCCCCCTCTTCCGCTGCTGGTTGATTTCCAATTACTTTCGACTTATAAAAAAAAAGACAAGAACTTTCAATTTCTGATCAAATGAGCGTCCTCCAAAGTTTCTACGACCTTAAGGCGAAGGTGGGGATGATGAAGGGGCAGTCCCCTTCCTATAAGGAAGAAATTCTGCTCATTTCGAGGTTTGATATTACTCTTTACTTTCATAATAACAGCGTAGACGGAGATATCCCCAGAAATCAACAGGGACTAAATATCAGTTTTTTCATTTTTGATGTGAAAGTTTTTTTGAGGGGGGGGGGAAACTCTTCCCCCCTCCAAAAAAAATCCCCAAACAAAAGTCCTGAATACGGCTGAAGGGAACATACATCAACTCTGCCCCCACCCTTTCCTTGTCTCGTTCTTAGAACTAATTCTGTATTTATCTGAAGGCTCAATGAGAGTTCGGATCTTTTGGCATCAGAATGCATCCTTTAAGGCATCTCCCTCTATCCCTAACTAACAAAACTATTTTTAAGGTCTATACAAATTTCACCATCTTAGGTAAATTCTCTGCTGTCTTACAATTCCAAGCATTTGCATATAAGGGCTTTAAGTCACTACAGTGGAGTTTTCTGATTGTTTTATAGCTAGCGAGGGAGGGAAATCTCTCGAAGGGTGAATTTTAAAACCAAAACATCCTCAGCTCTCATTGAGCCTTCAGATAAACACAGAATTTGTTCTAGGGGAGAGACGTGGGGATGGTCGAGGTAGAAATGGATATATAGTTCCCAGGGCCATATCCAGGACTTTTTTGGGGGTTAGTTTTTATGGGGGGTACAAAAAACCCTCAAATTTATTATATTAATATTTAATCCCTCTTGATTTATGGTCTATTCTATTATTATTAAAATAAAGAGTAACATTAAACCCCAAAATGAGCAAAATTTATTCTGTATATGAAGGGGGCTACCCCTTCCTCATCCCCACCTCTATCTCATGGTCGCAGAAACTTCGGAGGTTGTTCATTCGATCAGAAAGTGAGAGTTCTTAACCTTTTTTTACATGTCAAAAGGGATTGAAGACAATCATAGCTGTTCCTTTTAATTCTATATAGTTTATTTATTTTTATGGAAATAATAAGTAAAATTCCATGAACACATCAAAGATCATATAAAAAAAAAACTACAAATAAAGTCTAATATTTGTCAAATATTTGCCCTGCAAAATCAATTGAGTTAAAAATCCTTATATTCACATGAACTTCACTCTGTTTTAAGGTCATACAATATCATCTCCCCCTACTTTCGATAAATAAAAGATTTATTTAACTTCGATTTAATACACTCTCAAGCTTGTTTTGACTAGGGACCTAATGAAAAAGCGAAATAGTTGTAAGTTCCAGGGCTATTCCTACGTAGTATTATTTGTGTGTCTTTTAAATTCCGACAAAAAAGATATTTTTTGTTTTAATTTTCCCGTCTCTGTTCATTTTTAACTATGTTTGTTGAAAAGGCTATCATTTGAATGAAATTAAAAGGAGAGAAATCTGTCAGAAAAAATGGTATACGAATTATCGGTGGTTCCTTCCTAGCACTCCTTGTCACTTTGATCTAAAAAAGTTCACTAGAATATCGGTCAAAATGTACCTATAAACCTACTTTACGAATCTTCGACCAGTCATTCAGTATTTCTTATCAACTCTAAAAAAAAAAAAAAAAAAAAAAAAAAAAAAAAAAAAAAAAAAAAAAAAAAAAAAAAAAAAGCCATGCATTAGAACATATGTGGCAAAACTACGTGACGGAAATTGTAAGCAAAGATGTTCATAAGATTTTATTTGTACTTATAAGCAAGAACGCATCCAGTATTTCTCTTTCGAACAAATAAACTTTCAAATGGGGATAAATCCATTTATTTAGACAGTGAAAAAACAGGTGCAAAAGTCCAGATATTTCGGTCACATATACAGCGACCGTCTTCAGTAGAAATACTACTTTTTTAGTATTTCTACTGAAGACGGTCGCTGTATATGTAAAAAATAACTACAGCCCATAAATTGTTATTAAGTACTTCATTTGCCCGTACGATAGTGGGCCCATCCCTGGATCTGAGTGACTAAGTAGAAGGTCATAGGTCAAAGTCCATTTTTGTAAGATTTACGCTACAAAATAGAATGAATTATAGTTATATGCCTAGAAATTGCACTATTTGCTAGGGGGCTACAATCACCTGCCTTTCTCCTTGCACCAAAGAATGTGTATCTTCTAAACATTTCTAAACATTTTTTCTACTAGGGACAAAGTGTGATAAAAATTGAAGGGTCATAAGTCACATGCTTTTTCATAAGGCAAATTCAGTGTGTTTAAATTTGAAAGTCTCTAGGTGAATATAATTAAAAAAAAGAAAACCATTAAATAAACTTAAACACAAAATGTGTATTTGCCTTCTCCTCTGTTGCCCGTATTGCTTTGTTTATCAGTCTAAATCTATTTAATTCATCCGAACAACTTCCTAAGAGAAGTATGAGAATTCGGATCTAAGCCCCTAAAAGCACACAAACCTATAGTAAGTCTAAGGTCTTTGAAAGGTTCATACTACAAAATTAATCAGGTGGTACTTACATTAACAGGTATTTGTATCTGCTGAGGTTAAGTTTAAAATGGTCTTTACTTTTCTTTGAAAAACTTAATTTTTGGAAAGTTTTTAAAAATTAATTTTTGCTCGTTTTTTATTGAAAAAAGTGTAAGTTTTTAAAAATTCCTTATTTCAGAATCCAACTTTAAAAAAAAAATCATATGTTCACCAAAGTTTCAAAACTTATATCAAAGTAACAATATCAAAAGGAAAAAATGGGTTTCTGTCAACCTCGGAGTTTTTATTATCTGATGTTTGAACTATTTTTAACAATATACTTATTTCAAATTTTTTATCGGATGAGCTAGGGGAAAAAGGGCGTCGAGGGAAGCTAATTGCCCTTCGGTCTCTTTTGACTCTTTAAAAGTGAACTAGAACTTTCTATTTTAATCAAATGAGCCCTCTCTGAAGCTTATACGAGCATCCCTTCTATAAGAACCATATATATCCCCAGAGTATAACTTACAACGCCTGTCCCTGGGCCCTGGGGGGTTGTGTTGACCCCGGATATTTAATATCTGATGTCTGAACTATTTTTTAACATAATGGTCACCTCAAATTTTTATCGATTGGGTTTATCCATCCCATAAACCCAAAGGCATGAAGGGCAGAAGAGGCTAGTTGCCCTCCGATCTTTTTTTACTCTGAGAAAATGGGCCAAAACTTTTAATTTCCATTCAAATGAGCCCTCTCTGAAGTTTATACGAGCATCCCTTCCATGAGAGCCATATATGCCCCCAGGGCATAACTTTTAACGCCTGCCTCCAGGCCCTGGACGGTTGTGTCAACACCGGAGTTTTTTTTTATCTGACCATTGAACTATTTTTAACAAAATAGTTATCTCAAAATTTTTATCGGATGCATTTGGGGGAAATGGGCGCGGGGCAGATAGTTGCCCTCTGATCTCTTTTGACTCTTAAAAACTGAACTAAAACTTTCAGTTTCCAATCAAATGATCTCTCTCTCTGAAGTTTATACGAGTATCCCTTCCATAACAGCTGTATATGCCCTAAACCAATTATAACGAAATTGCTACCTCAAATTTTGTATTAGATGTATTTGGGGAAAAAGGGCTTGGGGGGGGGGGGGGTAGTTACTCTCCGATCACTTTTTACTCTTAAAAAGGGCACTATAAATCTCGATTTCAAGTCGAATGAGCCCCCTTTGAACTTTATACGACGACCCCTTCTGTATGAAGGGCCTTTGGGGAAAAAAAAATTGAGTGTGGGGGAGGCTATATGCCCTCCGATCACTTTTGACTCTTAAAAGGAATTACAACTTTCAATTTCCAATCAAATGAGCCCTCTATGAAGTTTATACGAGCTTCCTTTCTATAACAACCATATAAGCCCCAGGGCATAACTTACAACGTCTACCCTCGGGCCCTGAGGGACTGTGTCGACACCTGAATTTTTGTTATTTGACATCTGAACAATTTTTATTTTAATTGCTATCTCAAAATTTTTATCGGATGCAATTGGGAAAATAGGGGACTGGGGGGGGGGGACTAGTTGCCCTCCAATTTCTTTTGACTCTCAAAAACTGAACTAAAACTTTCAATTTCCAATCAAATGAGCTCTCTCTGAAGGTTTTACGAGCATCCCTTCAATAAGAACCATATATTCCCCCAGGGCATAACTTATAACCCCTGCCTTCGGACCCTGGGGGCTGTGTCGACCCGGGAGTTTTCGTTATATGGTCTTTGAACTTTTTTTAAAAAAATGGCTATCTCAAAGTTCTTATCGGATGGGTTTGAGGAAAAAAGGGCGTGGGGGTGCTAGGTGCCCTCCAATCTCTTCTGACTCTTAAAAAGTGAACTTGAACTTTTAATTTCCAATCAAATGAGCCCTCTTTGAAGTTTATACGAGCATCCCTTCCATGAGAACCATATATGCCCCCAGGGCATAATATAAGATTAAAAAAAAAAATCAGAGGCAACGCTAAAGCGTTGCCTATAGTTAAGGTCATACGGCTCCAATGTTTTATTATTTATTTATTTATTATTATTTTTTCCCCGAGGCACTTCATTTGGAAGGGGTCGTCGTAAAAACTTCAAAAGGGGCTCATTCGATTGGAAATCGAGAGTTCTAGCCCTTTTTAAGGGTCAAAAGTGATTAGAAGGCAACGAACACCCCTTCCGCGACCACCATTTCCCCAAACACATCCAATCAAAATTTTGAGATAGCCAATTTGTTCTTACGTAGTTGATTTTCAAACAGAAATTATGTTTTTGAAGAGGACACTCTCCCACAGCCCTCAGGGCAGGGGGTTGTAAGTTATGCCCTCAGGGCATATAAGATTTTATACAAAACTTCGTCGTAGAAACTTCAAAAAGGGCTCATTCGAATGGAAATTCAAAGGGCTAGTGCCCTTTTTAATAGTCGAAAGGGATTGGAGGGCAACTAACCCCCTCTCACACCCACCTTTTCCCAAAATACATCCAATAAAAACTTTGAGATAGCCATTTTGTTCAACGTGGTTAAAAATTCTGGAAATTAGGTCTTTTAGTATGAAAACACCCACAGAGCCCTCAGGGCAAGGATTGTAAGTTATGCTCTGGGGGCATATAAGGTTTTTCTAGAAAGCGTTGTCGTAGAAACTTCAGAAAGGGCTTATTGCATTGGAAATTTAAATGGCTAGTGCCCTTTTTAATAGTCGAAAGTGATTGGAAGGCAACTAACACCCCTTCCACGCCAACCATTTCCCCAAGCTTATCCAATCAAAATTTTGAGATTGGCATTTTGTTCAATGTAGTTGAAAATTCTGGAAATTTTATCTTTGAGCTTGACGCTCCCCCCAAGGTCTTCAGGGCAAGGGTTATAAGTTATGCCCTGGGGGCATAAGTAGAGTAGTACCTACCATTTCTATGGAACTATGTTCCTTCCTGTGCTATTTGGGGGGATTACGTTCCATGGCACCTTTCCAGAGCATGTACTTATGGATTTGCTTGCCTTGTGTTCCTTGGCGTCTTTCCAGAGCATGTACTTATGGATTTGGGTGGATTATGTTCCTTCCTATACTATTCTAAGGGTTTATGTTCCTTCCCATGCTATTCTATAACGCTATGTTCCTTCTTATGCTATTCTAAGGGTTTATGTTCCCTCCCATGCTATTCTATAGCGCTATGTTCCTTCCAATGTTATTCTATGGGACCTCTACACGTGATTAAAAACAAGTTTTGAAACTACATGCTATTCGCTTACCTTTCCTTGGTACCTTTCCAAACGAGCAGGGATTCCCCACCGGTTCCTAAACATTGCAAAAAAGCGACAATGTTCCTTGGTACCTTTCCAAGCAAAGTGATTAAACACGTTTTTAAACTAGATGCTATTTGCATGCCAAAAAATTGGATACTACAATCAGAATTGTTTGATTGACAGTTGCAAAAAGGGATAAGGGATTCGCGAATTGGACTGTACGAACGTTATTAATTGAATAATAGATAAAAACAAAGCTAGATAACATTTGCGAATTGAACTCTATGAACGATATTAATTAATGTCTGAATAATAGGAGCGTGAATGATTTTAATTAGTGATTGAATGTTATGAAGGTGGAGAAAAAAAGGGATAAGGAATTCGCGAATTGGACTATACGAACGATATTAAATGAATAACAGGGAAAAAACAGAGCTAGATAGTATTTGCAAATTTGCAATTTGTTATAAATTTGGGACAACATAAATCTATGAAAATGGTTAATGATGATAGAATGACATTGTGAGTTGAACTAGCTTTACTTCTTCGATGTTTTCCGTATAATACACAAGTCGTGTTTGAACAGTGTTGTCAGTTTAAAATAGAGTCTAACGAGGGCTTGTTAACTCATGCAATTTGTTATAAATTTGGGACAACATAAATCTATGAAAATGGTTAATGATGATAGAATGACATTGTGAGTTGACCTAGCTCTACCTCTCCGATGTGTTCTGTATAATACAAAAGTGGTGTTTGAACAATGTTGTCAGTTTAAAATAGGGTCCAACGTTATAGTATACTAAAAAGTTGATATTAAGAAAAATATAGATGGCAGAAAAAGAATTTTAATAATGAAATTCAGAACAAACCTTAGAAATCCTTGCAAATCAAGTAGTACGGTGTATGTGAGTACGAACCATCAAGAATCATAGGCACCAATGACCCTAACCAGAAGAGACATCAACCCCCCAAAGGTCCCCTATACCCAAACCCGAAGGGCGCCCCCTCCCCTCCAACTTTGTGGCCACCTCCCCCCATTTTTTTTATTTTTTTTGGCAATTGACATTTTTTTATGATAACAAGTATCATTCATTACGATTGTAGCTTTCAAATGTGAAACTTAAGTCCATTTTTGGATTGAAAAATAAACTGTTTCTGTAAAATCTGAGTTAATAAGGGTTTTTGACCGTAAACTCTAGTTTTTTGTAAGAAAATTATGGAAAATACAATTCTCTGGTTCAAATGTGAAACTTAAGTCCATTTATGGATCGAAAAATAAAACAATTTCCTTAAAATCTGAGCTAATTAGGGTTTTTGACCGTAAACTATAGTTTTTTTGTCAGAAAATTATGGAAAATACAATTCTCTGGTTCAAATGTGAAACTTGAGTCCATTTTTGGATCGAAAAAATGAACTATTTCTGTAAAATCTGAGCTAATAAGGGTTTTTGACCGTAAACTCTAGTTTTTTGTAAGAAAATTATGGAAAATACAATTCTCTGGTTCAAATGTGAAACTTAAGTCCATTTATGGATCGAAAAATAAAACAATTTCCGTAAAATCTGAGCTAATTAGGGTTTTTGACGGTAAACTATAGTTTTTTTGTCAGAAAATTATGGAAAATACAATTCTCTGGTTCAAATGTGAAACTTGAGTCCATTTTTGGATCGAAAAAATGAACTATTTCTGTAAAATCTGAGCTAATAAGGGTTTTTGACCGTAAACTCTAGTTTTTTGCAAGAAAATTATGGAAAATACAATTCTCTGGTTCAAATGTGAAACTTAAGTCCTTTTTTGGATCGAAAAATAAAACTATTTCCGTAAAATCTGAGCTAATAAGGGTTTTTGAATGTAAACTCTAGTTTTTTGTAAGAAAATTATGGAAAATACAATTCTTTGGCTCAAATTTGAAACTTAAGTCCAATAATGGATCAAAAAATAAAACTATTTCCGTAAAATCTGAGCTAATTAGGGGTTTTGACCGTAAACTATAGTTTTTTTTGTAAGAAAACTATGGAAAATACAATTTTCTGGTTCAAATGTGAAACTTAAGTCCATTTTTGGATCGAAAAAATAAACTATTTCTGTAAAATCTGAGTTAATAAGGGTTTTTGACTGTAAACTCTAGTTTTTTGTAAGAAAATTATGGAAAATACAATTCGTTGGCTCATAGGTGAAACTTAAATCCATCGAATAAAATTGATAAAATATAAGTGTCAGAGGGAATAAATTTTTTTTATCAACATCCTTTGTCAGATACATCAAATAAAATTGACAAAATCTAAATTTCAGAATGAATAAATTCATTATCAGCATCCTTTGTCGGATATGTTGGATATAATTGACAAAATCTAAGTATCAGAGTGACTAAATTCTATATCAACATCCATTGTCGGATATGTCGGATAAAATTGTCGAAATCTAAGTATAAGAGTGAATAATTTTTATATCAACATCCTTTGCCAGATACATCGAATAAAATTAATAAATTATAAGTGTCAGAGTGAATAAATTTTTTTATCAACATCCTTTGTCAGATACATCAAATAAAATTGACAAAATCTAAATTTCAGAATGAATAAATTCATTATCAACATCCTTTGCCGGATATGTCGGATAAAATTGACAAAATCTAAGTATCAGAGTGACTAAATTCTATATCAACATCCTTTTCTCGGATACATAGGATAAAATTGACAGAATCTAAGCGTCAGTGTGAATAAATTTTTTTATCAACATCCTTTGTCAGATACATCAAATAAAATTGACAAAATCTAAATTTCAGTATGAATAAATTCATTATCAACATCCTTTGTCAGATACATCAAATAAAATTGACAAAATCTAAATTTCAGAATGATTAAATTCATTATCAACATCCTTTGCCGGATATGTCGGATAAAATTGACAAAATCTAAGTATCAGAGTGACTAAATTCTATATCAACATCCTTTTCTCGGATACATAGGATAAAATTGACAGAATCTAAGCGTCAGTGTGAATAAATTTTTTTATCAACATCTTTTGTCAGATACATCAAATAAAATTGACAAAATCTAAATTTCAGAATGAATAAATTCATTATCAACATCCTTTGTCAGATACATCAAATAAAATTGACAAAATCTAAATTTCAGAATGAATAAATTCATTATCAACATCCTTTGTCGGATATGTCGGATAAAATTGACAAAATATAAGTGACAGAGTGATTAAATTTTTTTTTATCAACATCCTTTTGTCAGATACATCAAATAATATTGACGAAATCTAAATTTCAGAATGAAGAAATACTTTAACAACATCCTTTATCGGATATGTCAGATAAAATTGACAAAATCTAAGTATCAGAGTGACTAAATTCTATATCAACATCCTTTTCTCGGGTACATAGGATAAAATTGACAAATTCTAAGTGTTAGAGTGAATAAATTTTTTTTTATCAACATCCATAGGCAGATACATCGGATAAAATTGACAAAATCTAAATTTCAGAATGAATAAATTCATTATCAACATCCTTTGTCGGATATTTCGGATAAAATTGACAAAATATAAGTATCAGAGTGAATAATTTTGTTTTAACAACATCCTTTGCCAGATACATCGAATAAAATTGACAGAATCTAAGTGTCAGAGGGAATATTTTTTTTTTATCCACATCCTTTGTCAGATACATCGAATAGAAATTGACAAAATCTAAATATCAGAATGAATAAATGCTTTAACAACATCCTTTATCGGATTTGTCGGATAAAATTGACAAAATCTAACTGTCAGAGTGATTAAATTCTACATCAACATCCTTTTCTCAGATACATAGATTAAAAATTGACAAGATCTAAGTGTTAGAGTGAATATTTTTTTTATCAACATCCTTTGCCAGTTACATCGGATAAAATTGACAAAATCCAAGTGTCATAGTGAATAAATTCATTATCAACATCCTTTGTCAGATATGTAGAATAAATTGATAAAATCTAAGTATCAGAGTGATTAAATTCCATATCAATATCTCGGATACATGGGACAAAATTGACAAAATCTAAGTATCACAGTGAATAAATGCTTTATCAACATCCTTCAACTGCATTATCAACGTCATTTGTCGGCTATATCGGATAAAATTGACAAGAAAGACATGGAGTGTACACCGCGACGGCGCATACATAGTGAGAGAGACATGCAAAGTCGACATAGCTTTATTTCGTTTTTTATGGTTAATTTAGACGAGGTTACGCGCGCGTCAATTTTATCAGATATAGCCGACAAATGATGTCGATAATGCAGTTAAAGGATGTTGATAAAGCATTTATTCACTCTGATACTTAGATTTTGTCAATTTTATCCCATGTATCCGAGATGTATCCGAGTCAATTTTATTTGATGTATCTGACAAAGGATGTTGATAACGAATTTATTCACTCTGAGACTTAACGAAAAATGGATTTAAGTTTCACCTATGAGCCAATGAATTGTATTTTCCATAATTTTCTTACAATAAACTAGAGTTTACAGTCAAAAACCCTTATTAACTAGGATTTTACGGAAATAGTTTTATTTTTCGATCCAAAAAAGGACTTAAGTTTCACATTTGAACCAGAGAATTGTATTTTCCATAATTTTCTTACAAAAAACTAGAGCTTACGGTCAAAAACCCTTATTAACTCAGATTTTACAGAAACAGTTTATTTTTTCGATCCAAAAATGGACTCAAGTTTCACATTTGAACCAGAGAATTGTATTTTCCATAACTTTCTTGCAAAAAACTAGAGTTTACGGTCAAAAACCCTTATTAGCTCAGATTTTACGGAAATAGTTTTATTTTTCGATCCATAAATGGACTTAAGTTTCACATTTGAACCAGAGAATTGTATTTTCCATAATTTTCTTACAAAAAACTAGAGCTTACGGTCAAAAACCCTTATTAGCTCAGATTTTACGGAAATAGTTTTATTTTTCGATCCAAAAACGGACTTAGTTTTTTGTCAATTGCCAAAAAAAATGTCAATTGCCAAAAAAAAATCAAATAAAAATAAAAAAAATGGGGGGAGGGGGCCAAAAAGTTGGAGGGGAGGGGGTGCCCTTCGGGTTTGGGGATAGGGGACCTTTGGGGGGTTGATGTCTCTTCTGGTTAGGGTCATTGGTGCTTATGATCCTTGATGGTTCGTGCTCACATACACCATACTACTTGATTTGCAAGGATTTCTAAGGTTTGTTCTGAATTTCATTATTAAAATTCTTTTCCTGCCATCTACATCTCTCTTACTGTCAACTTTTTAGCATACTATAACGTTGGACCCTATTTTAAACTGACAACACTGTTCAAACACCACTTGTGTATTATACAGAACACATCGGAGAGGTATAGCTAGGTCAACTCGCAATGTCATTC
Source organism: Artemia sinica (assembly GCA_027921565.1). Classification (NCBI taxonomy): domain Eukaryota; kingdom Metazoa; phylum Arthropoda; class Branchiopoda; order Anostraca; family Artemiidae; genus Artemia; species Artemia sinica. The sequence continues at coordinate 40,069,713 of CM051262.1, read as the reverse complement.
TATCATCATTAATAGTTGGAAATCAACTAACAGCCCTTCTACGCCCACCATTTCCCCAAACACATCCAATCAAATTTTGATATTGCCATTTTGTTCGACGTAGTTGAAAGTTCTGGAAATTATATTTTTGAGCATGACACTCCCCCCAAGGTCTTGAGGGCAAGGGTTATAAGTTATGCCATGGGGGCATATATGGTTATTATGGAAGGAATGCTCGTATAAACTTCATAGACGGCTCATTTAATTTGAAATTGAAAGTTCTAGTTCACTTTTTAAGTGTCAAAAGATATTGGAGCGGTAGCCAGCCCCCTCCCCCAACGCCCTTTTTTCCCAAATGCATCCGATAAAAATTTTGAGATAGCTATTTTGTTAAAAGTAGTTCAAAGATCATATAACAGAAACTCCGGTGTCGACATAACCCCCCAGTGCACGAGGGCAGGCGTTGTAAGTTATGCCTTGGGGGCATATATGGTTCTTATGGAAGGAATGCTCGTATAAACTTCATAGAGGGCTCATTTAATTTGAAATTGAAAGTTCTAGTTCATTTTTTAAGAGTCAAAAGAGATTGGAGGACACCTAACCCTTCCCCCCACGCCCTTTTTCTCAAACCCATCTATCAAGAACTTAGAGATAGCAATTTTTTTTAAATAGTCCAAAGACCGTATAACGAAAACTCCGGGGTCGACACAGTCCCCCAGGGTCCGAAGACAGGCGTTGTAAGTCATGCCCTAGGGGAGTATATGGTTCTTATGGAAGAGATGCTCGTAAGAATTTCAGAGAGGGCTAATTTTATTGGAAATTGAAAGTTCTAGTTCAGTTTTTGAGAGTCAAAAGAGATTGGAGGGCAACTAGCCTTCCCCCACGCCCATTTTTTCCCGAATGCATCCGATAAAAATTTTGAGATAGCCATTAAGTTAAAAATTGTTCAAAGGTCAGATAACAAATTTCAGGTGTCGAAACCCACCCCAGGGCCCGGGGGCAGGCGTTGTAAGTTATGCCCTGGGGCATATATGGTTCTTATGAAAGGTATACTCGTATAAACTTCAGAGAGGGCTCCTTTGATTGGAAATCTAAGTTCGAGTTCACTTTTAAATAGTCAAAAGAGATCCGAAGGCAATTAGCCCCTTCCCCCCACCTACGCCTTCTTTTTCCAAACCCATCTGATGAAAATTTTGAGATAGACGTTTTGTAAAAAAAAAATAGTTCAAAGGTCAGATAAGAAAAACTAAAAACTCCGGTGTCAATACAACCCCCAGGACCCGGGAGAAGGCGTTTAAGTTATGCCCTAAGGGCATGGTTCTTATGAAAGGGATGCTCGTATAAGCTTCATACTCATTTGATTGGAAATTGAAAGTTCTAGTTCACTTTTTACGAGTCAAGAGATTTAAGGGCAACGAGCCTCCCCCCCCCCATGCCCTGTTTCCCCAAACTCATCTGCTACAAATGTCGAGATAGCCAGTTTTTTTTAAAAATTGTTCAAAAATTAGATAACAAAACTCTGGTGTCAACATAACCCCCAGGGCCCAGAGGTTAGGCGTTGTAAGTGTTGTCCTGGGGCGTGCAGGGTTCTTATGAAAGGGATACTCGTATAAACTTTAGAGAGGGCTCATTTGATTGGAAATTGAAAGTTCTAGTTCACTTTTTAAGAGTCAAAAGATATCCGAGGGCAACTATCCCCGCCCCCCTCCAACAAACCCTTTTTCCCCAAGCCTATCCGATAAAATTTTTAAATAGCCATTTCATATTCAAAGGTCAGACAAGAAAAACTCCTGTGTCGACGCAACCACCCCCCTCCCCCCCCCGTGGCCCGGAGGCAGGCGTTGTAAGTAATGCTCTGGGGGCATGTATCGTTTTTATGGAAGGATGCTTGTACAAACCTCGGAGAGGGTTCATTTGATTTTAGATTGAAAGTTCTTGTTCACTTTTTAAGAGTCAAAAGAGATTGGAGGGCAGTAGGTTTTGGACTTTTACAGTGAGAGAAGGAGGCGATACCCAAACTGTTGTTTGTAGTGATTTTTGTTCTTTTCAAGCTTGATTTGCATATTCAATTTAAGTTTCACTCGTTTTAAGATTTATTTATTCATTTTCATTAATATCTATTGTATGTTTGTTTGCACTGGTTATTTATTTAATTTCTGTTCGTTTTAAATTTCATTTATGCTTCAATAGCAAAATATTTTTTTTCGTTTGAAGCTTGATTTTCATATTCAATTTAAGCATTACTCGGTTTAAGATCTATTCATTCATTACTTGTTGTATGTTTTTTCCTATGATTGTTCATTTAATTTCCGTTCGTTTTGGGTTTCATTTATTCTTTAATAGTAATTTCTGGTCGTTTTCAGTTGGAATTTTAACAGGTGTTTTTATCTGCTGAGCTTAAGTTTAAAATGGCCTATACTTTACTTTTCTTTGAAAAACTTATTTATCGGAAAGATTTTTTAATTAATAAATAAAAAAAAACATTGGAGCCGTATGGCCTTTACTATAGGCAGCACTATAGCGTTGCTTTTGATAAAATAATCTTCCAACTATTAGCTTTTTTTATCATTCATTAATAGAATCATATCTAAGGTATTGTCCTTTCATATACTTGAAGACATTCCCTATTTATTTTAAACCTCCCCAGACAATACATAATAAAGCTATAAGAATGCTTACTACTTTCCTCCGTCACCCTACGACTTCAAAGTCGTTCAGAAACATAAACTCTATTCTTATTTCTTAACATATTAAGCCTTAGTCTACTTCAAGATTTGCAGCTATCACTTCGGTATTATGATATTCATTCTTCGATGAATTATTTTTATGACTTACATATCCTTCCCCCCCTCCCCCTTGCTAGCCCAGCTTCTACTTTGGCTTGTTTTGGAATATATAGACCTCAATGAATTGCGAAAGAGCTAGATTTTCAATGAGATTGCAATTTCCGTTTACACCAAATAGGCTTAAATAAAATAATAAATCTAGAAATCTAAATAGCCGATCTCATTTAAAGAAAAAGGCAACAGAATATATTGTTTAACCCTTGATGAGAGGTAATTCTTATTCTTTTTTTTTGGGGGGGGGGTATAATATTGTGAGTTTGCCACATCGGGGTAGCCTCATTTATCCTCTGCTCCTAAGTTTGATCAGAGGATATAATCCTGATCTGTTTTTTTTCTTGTTTGTTTCTTAAGGTGGATTATAAAATTTATTTTAATGATAGGTAGCCTTCGATTAGACCTCAGCTCTCTTTGTGTGTGTGTGTGTTTTGTCTAGTTTCTCATGTTGGTCTGTTTATTTTGTGTGTTTTTCTAGTTTCTTATGTTTGTCTATTTTCTTTGCTAAACAAAAATCTTGAATCAAGACATCTGTAAGATAACCGCATACTACAATTTAAAAATCTAAAAAATCAGATAATCTTTAATGAGGCGCAAAATATTTCTGCAGCATCTATTTTTTCTATTGAGAATTTTTTCTGAAAATCATCCGCTGGTGGATAAGAATATAAATATTAGCCACTAAAGAGTATTATTGGACAATGATCGAATACTCGCATGACGCTCACAATTGAATGATAAAACTTTAAAGCATAAATATATACTTAAGTAGCACATAAAGACATAATCGAATAAAATAAGAAGTGCACCAATATGCATAACGTATATAGGAGGGGGATCGCAACTTCTTTTCAATCAAATTTTTAAACATTCACCTAATGACAAAATAAACGAATTTAAAATTCAAAGAGAGAGCACATTATTGACCCTTGTGCACACTGTTCTAAATCTATGTAATTGTCTGTTAAAATGTCTTTCACTCTCAAACTATGTTTAGTCTTAGTTTCCATTAGTTTCCAAGTGTACCACCATTCAATAATACGTAATCCGAAATTTAAAAACGCAATATACGGTAATCCATGTCAAACTAAAAAATACATGGATTTTGTATCTCCTGAGGTCAGGACGACAAGTTTTTAACCTCCCCAAGAGTTTTGCCCTTTGAGGCCCAAATCATTGTACCATCTTGAAAGCCATACTTCTATAGCGTAACCCATACATTTTACATATTTTTGTTAATATATGTTTGGTTTAACATATTTTGGTTCAACCAAACATACTTTGGTTTGAACTTAATTTGTGAGCCGTTAAAGGTAACCAATAATATTTTTCAAGCGTGAAGGAAATTAAACTGCGACCCATGTTAAAATCTTTTATTTTTTCTATTTTAGGATAATATTGTAAAAAGTGAACATAGAGTTTGACGCAAGATTGATCAAGTCTGGGTTAATCAGGTTGGATTTTTGCCATCTAGATTATTCTTATTGTTCCTCAGTCCTTTTATTCACCCAAATTCAGACCCTTTAATTTTTTATTCCTTAAAAGATTAAATTATCTTCAAAGAATGACATTTTAGGATACTAAAAAATCTTCGAACACCTGCAAATGACCAATTGGAGTGTATTCAAGTTTCCTATTGCCAGAACTGCTATGAACAATGCAAAATTCGCCTCCAGTACTATGTGAACTCCCAAGATGGTTGCTTTGTAGGAGATAATTTGAAAGAGTCATCAAAACTTGTCGTAAATTAGGTCACTTAAAATGGACTAGTTCAATGTCAAAAAACAACAACCGCCACTAAACAAAAGATATCACTGTGTCCCAAGGAAAGTTTTACACAATATTCTTATGCTGATGACTCAAAGATCGTTTCAGTCCCAAAATAAACCACAAAATATTTTTAACTCAAGTTTCGCTGTTTCACACTGATATCTAACACCTTGTGAATTGCTTAACTATGATTTATTTTATACTTTCAGGTTTAATTTCAAAAGAAATTTTGTTACATACATAAACAACAGTATTTCTTATTTGCATTTGTAGGCTCAAATGAATTCCTTGGGATTTTTGGCTGTGAAATATTTACTTTAGCGCTACCTATTGCTAAAATTAAATAGAAGCCTACAGAACGTTAAGTTTATTAGATAGTGGTTTTTCAAGGAAAAAAAAAAGAAAAAAGTGGTTGAAAAATAATCTTAGCACAGAGGATCACTTAATAATAACTTGTTTTCCAAAATTCATCATAGGTTGTATCCTCTGATGGACGTAAATAATCTTTCTGCGAATGGGATGGAGATGAAGCAAGATCACACGTTACTTGCGAACCAATGCAAGCAAAATGAGCACTGAAACATTTCGCAATACCTTTATGTCCCTTCAACCAGGGTTGCCAACTTTTAGGTCAAAGAATATGCCCCTTGAGCATCCAAAAATGTGTCCTTTTCAGCCAAATTATGTCCATATTTTGTCTATAATATGTCCATAATATGTCCATCTTGAAATCTCAGAAACTAGTTTTTTTTTTACGACTTGTAAACTTCTTTCAAGGTGGTCAGTTAACATCGAATATAATGAAAACGAAAAAGATTCATTTAGTACATCCATACAAAATGAACTAGTGTGAAAGCACAACAGTCATAAAAACATGTAAACAGCAAAAAAATAATTGTTGGAGCTTAAGGCTCATCTTCCTGCGAGAGTTCCACTTGACAGGTGTGATCGGCATGAGGATCAACATTTTGACTTCTTTTGGTAGCTTTTTGCAAATCAGAGTATTTCTTGCGCATTTCATAAGGTAAAATTAGGAGTCAAGCGACGTTGCGGAGCGCTAGGTAGATGGAGCGCTTTGGGGATGTGACATCCCCAAAAGCATACTTACTGGACCTTTGAACAATGCTGAACAAAATAGATGTCAACAAATTCTGATTGGATGCTGGTTTTCGGAACTGATAGGCGGGGGGGCCTCAAATTACTTTTGACTCTTATAAAGGGCACTGAACTTCAATCAAATGATCCCCATCTGGAGTTTTTACATAAAACTTCAGATGGGGTTCGTTTTTCAGATAAAACTACCCATTCCATAAAACCTTAGATGCCTCTGGGGCATAACTTACAACCCTTGTCCCAGGGCTCTTAGGGATTGTGTAAACGCTGAGGGCATTGTTATATGTTCTTTTGACCATTTTTAACAAAATTACTATCTGAAAATTTCCGTTGGATGCATCTAGGGAAAAGAAGACGCGGGTGGAGGGGGTGGCTCGTTTACCTCTGGCCACTTCTGACTATTAAAAATAGCACTAGAACATCTGATTTTCAATCCAGTGAGTCCCCTCCAAAGTTTATAAAACCAACCCTTCCATAGAAATTGTATACGTTAATAATGTAGAACTAGTATAACTCGTAGCCCTTGCCCTGAAAGCTTTAATTTTGGGGAGGGGGGTCATCCACAAAAACATAATTCCTGGAACTTTTAATATATGCTGAACAAAATGGCAATCTCAAAATTTTGATCGGACATGTTTGGGGAAATGAAGTGCGTGGGAGGGGGCTGTTCGCCTTCCAATCACTCATGATTCTTATTTAAACTTTCAATTTTCAATCGAGCCGCTTTTGAAGTTTCAACGACAACCCTTTCTATACGATGTGCCTTGGCCAGAAGTAAAAAATAAATTGCAACCTTATCGCTCTTTCATTCATTAAATAAAAAACAAGTTTTTTCTACTTGAAGTAAAGAGCAACATAAAAACTTAATACAATCAAAAATTATTCCATATATTAAGGGAGTTGCCCTTATCTAAATTAAATAAAAAAAACAAGTTTTTTAAACTGAAAGTAAGGAACGACATTAAAACTTAAAACGAACAGAAATTATTCCGTATATGAAAGGGGCAGTCCCCTACTCAACGCCTCGCTCTTTACGCTAAAGTTTTTTATTGTTTTAAAAAATGAAGTTGTGAGACAGAGTCAAACTTTAGCGTAAAGAGCGAGGCGTTGAGTAGGGGACACCCCCTTTCATATACGGAATAATTTCTGTTCGTTTTAAGTTTTAATGTCGCTCCTTACTTTCAGTTTTAAAAACTTGTTTTTTTTATTTAATTTCTGATCGTTTTTTAGTTAATGCAGCTTTTATTTTGGCTAACCGTCATTGAATAAGTAAACAAAATTTGCATAAAAATTTTACTTTTCTTTTGCTAAATGGAAGTCTTTACAAATTAACTTACGTAACTAACTTCTATATTCGTATATTTTTCTTCTGGCAAAAAATACAAAGTTGCAGATTTTTGCAGATATGAGCTTGAAACCTATGTAGTAGGGTTTTCTGATACGCTGAATCTGACGGTGTGATTTTCATTAAAATTCTTTCACTTGTAGGGGATGTTTACCCCTCTTTAAAAAATCGGGTAAATTTTCTCAGGTTCGTAGCCTTTGATGAGTAATACTAAACTTAATAAAATTTATATATTTAGAATCAGCATTATAAACGCATTCTTTTAATACATTTATTGACATCAAAATTCTGTTTTTAAAAGTTTCGATTACTATTGAGCCGTACCGCTTGTTTTTTTATTGTTTTTTTATTACGTATATGTTATTACGTATATGAGGGGGTTCACACTTTAGTCAATACGACGCTCTTTACGTTAAAAGTTAAAAAAAAATTGATTCACAAACCCCTGAATCACAAAGGCCGTTTAATTAGAATAGATAGCTCTTTTGAAAGCACTAAAAAAAAACGGTAGCGTAAAGAGCGAGGTATTGACTTGGGGGAGAACCCCCTCACATACGTTATAATTTCTGTTCGTTTTAAGTTCTAATGTTGCTTCTTACTTTCAGTTGAAAAAACTAGTTTTTTTTATTTAATTTCTGATCGTTTTTTAAATAATGCTTGGAAATCCGGCGCCCCCTTCATAGAAATGTCCTTTACCCCAAAGAAACATCCTCCACGGAAAGATTCTCCAGAGTAACCCCCTCCTCTAGCCCCCCCCCCCCTCCAGAAAAAAATCCTTCCTGAAAATGTCTGTATACTTCCCAATAACCAATAAATAATGCTGGCAAGTCCGGCGCCCCCTTCATGGCAATTTCCCTTCCCCCATGAAAACTTCCTTCATGGACAGATCCTCCAACATAACCCCCAACCCACACTTCCCTCCCACTACCAGAAAAAAACCCTCCTGAAAACTTCTGTATACTTCCCAATAACCAATACTATATGTTAACATTGGGTAAAGTTCATAACTTTTAGCCCTCCCCCTGGGGCTTCGGGGGATTAAGTCATCCTAAAAGACATATTTATCATATTTTCAACCATGCTGAACAAAATGGCTATCTCAAAATTTTGATCGGGTGACTTTAGGAAAAAAATAAGCGTGGGAGGGGGCCTAGTTGCCCTCCATTTTTTTTGGTCACTTAAAAAGGGAACTAGAACTTTTAATTTCCGTTCCAATGAGCCCTCCCACGATATTCTAGGACCACTGAGTCGATACGATCACCCCTGGGAAAAAAAAACAAAAAAAAAAAACAAATAAACACGCATCCGTGATCTTTCTTCTGGCAAAAAATGCAAAATTCCACATTTTTGTAGATAGGAGCTTAAAACCTCTACAGTAGGGTTCTCTGATACGCTGAATATGATGGTGTGATTTTCATTAAGGTTCTATAACTCTTTGGGGGTCTTTCTCCCTTTTTTTGAAAATCAGCCAAATTTTCTCAGGCGCGTAACTTTTGATGGGTAGCACTAAACTTGACGAAAGTTATATATTTGAAATCAGCATTGAAAACTGATTGTTTTGATGTATCTATTGGTATCAAAAACCCGTTTTCTAGAGTTTCGGTTACCATTGAGCCGGGTCGCTCCTTACTTACAGTTCGTTACCACGAACTGTTTGATACCCCTTTCTTCACGCCCAAATCTTTTCAAGAGCTATTTAAAAAAAAATTTGATTCAATTACACGGCCCTTGTGTTTCAAGAATCGTTCTTAAAAAAATAGACAAAAGGTCGAACATTAGCGTAGAGAGGGGGGTATTGAGGAGGGAATAGCCCCCGTCATAATAATATGGAATAATTTCTGTATGTTTTAATTTTTAATGTCGCTCCTTACTTTCAGTAAAAAAAACTAGTTTTTGTATTTATTTAGATAATCCTATCGTTTTTCAGATAATCCTAAGAAATTCACCTCCTCTGTGGAAAATTTTCCCACGAAAAATTCCTCTATATAAAGTTCCTTCCATGTAGAATTCTTCCGCCAGGAAATTACTCCCGGACAATTCTATTCCTGCTGCAAATCCTTCCCAGAAAATTTTTTGCTTACGTTTCTGCCTGAAAAATACTCCTTGCCATACTTTTATTTGAAAAAAGACTTGTATTCATTTAGTTTCTGATCCTTTTAAGGTCATTGGGCCCTGTTTGGAAATTACCCCCCCCCTGAAAATTTTATCCCCCAGAAATTTCCCATGGAGAATTTCTTTTGGTGATAATTCCCCCATGGAAATTTCTCCCGTGGAAAATCCCCCCTCCAAAAAAAAAGATCCCAAAAGAATTCCGACTCCGCTGAAAACTTCCCCTCGAGATTTCCCTCAAAGTGTCTCCACATGTACAATGGGATAAACAACGAGAAAAAGACATATAACACACATTCTGTATACAAATTCTGTTAAATTATCCCCATGTAAAATTTCCCCTGTAAAAATTCACCCCCAGAAACTTCCATCCCAATTGGAAATTCTCCCCATAGAAAATCCATCCCCAGAAGATCTCCTTCCTCCCTTGGAAAATGTCGTATAATTCCCTATAACAAATAATATATGTAAACAATGGGCAAATTTCATAACTTACGGCCCTTCCTCTGGTGGCTCTGAGGGGTCATGTCATCTCCAAAGACATATCTATTCATATGCTATCTCAAAATTTTGATCAGACGACTTTCAGGAAAAAAGGGCGTGGGACGGGGGATAGTTGTCCTCCAATTTTTGGTCACTTAAAAAGAACAATAGACCTTTTAATTTTCGTTTGAACGAGCCTTATTGCGAAATTCTAGTACCATTGGTTCGATATGATCACCATTGGAAAAAGCAACAACAACAAACAAACACGAATCCGTGATGCTTCTTCTGGCAAGCACTATAAAATTTTATTTTTATAGATATAGGCTTGGAACCTATACAGTGGGGTTCTGTGATGCGCTGAATCTGATGGCGTGATTCCCATTAAGATTCTTTGACTTTTACGTGGTGTTTTTGGCCTTTTTCAAAAATTTGGCAAATTTTTGTCAGGCCCATTAATGGGTAACAATAAACATTATATATTTGGAATCAGCACAATAAGCTAATCTTTTGGTACATCATTGATTTAAAAATTGATTCCAGATCATCAAGAATCTATTTTTTTTTTTCTTTTGCTAACTTTTCATTTTCAGTTAGTAATACTTCATAAATAGATAGATGTTTTTGCCTGACTGAAGGAAGCCGGAAGCGATTGTTAACGAAAAAGGTGTCTGCTTGCCTATTATCTTGACTGTAGCGTAAAAGCAAGGAGAAATAAAATTGTTTATAGATGAAAGAATAGAAACTTGTAAAGAATTTCAAGAGTATTTGCAGATAGTTGTCTGCGGGAAAGAGCAAGCAACTCCGAAAAATAATAAAGTTTGTAAACTAGAAAAACGTTTGTAAAAAATCAGTAGAAAATAAGTAGTTAAGCAAATTTAGTGCTAGACAAGTAGTTTTAATACTGATTTGGGGGGAAATGACATTTTTTTAAAAAAAAATATGGATCCAGTGGGGAAATATTCTATTTTGTGTCATAAATTTGCAAAATATGTCCCTTTTATGTCCAAATTTTTAAAATATGTCCCTTTTTTGCCCTATTATGTCATTATGTCCCGGCACACAGGAATATGTCCATTGGACATAAAATGTGTCCAGTTGGCAACCCTGCCTTCAACTCAAGACTCAAGACCATTTCAAAATGTCAGTTACACTCCATCTACTCATCCATCTCCGGCAATTCCAGAATGTTATCATCATAAAATACGAATTTTTATCAGTTATTTCTTTAAAAGATACATATTTCTTTCGTGGAATATAAAGTATGTAAAATATTATTGACATCATGAGCTAAAGAAGCTTGAAAGCTGCATTAAATAAAACTGACCTTTTTTCTAAATATTGCAACCCTGTTGACGAGAGTTCAATTACTTCACAATTCATAATCTCATCTTAATACAAAGTCAAAAGATGGCCCCAGCTCCCTGCCCCAAGAAATTAAAACATAATCCCTAATAAAGCGTTGAATCACTCTACTTTCTTTTTCTTATCAGAAGCAATAATAAAGCACAATACAGGAGGGATAATAAGGAGGCCCAAGCTTGAAGTCAACTCAAAGGTAGCTCATTTCTTCTCTCAGCAAGTAATGTTCGAATGTCTCTCACTGTTTTGTTAACACCATGCGATAAATATAACCTTGCAAAGTTCACATTATTATCGGTATCAAATCCCTCCCTGAAATTTGTTTCGCCAAGTGTCTTATTCACCTGAAAAACCTAAAACGTCATTTTGTGACCCCGAAGACGGAATTTTGTAAGTTTTTCGCTGAATTTAACAACTGTGTATTCAAAGTGGACTGAAAGATGGTTCGAAAGAATAATCAGCAACCTTATCAATACTTCCCTCTTTAGATGTGCATTTCAGATTCCAAGTAATAACATTGTTATGACAATGATCACCATTCTTCAGAATCATCACCTTATTTTTAGGTGCAAAATTTTAGCTGAAGCTTCTTTCCGATTTAAAGATTTTTTAAGATTTTAAAATTCAGTTTGAATTTTGAATATCACTTGATCTTGGGATTTCTTAGCAGTCTCTAAGGCCTCAGTTCTGGACGACAGAGTCTTAAAATCAGCACGAATATCCCTCGTTTCATTTCAGAGAGCTTGGATTTCACCCTAAACATCTTTTACAGTTGACAATATGCCAGTCGATAAGAAGATTGTGTATGTATAATTATACCGGTGAATATTCCACTAAATTTCAAAGTGGCTTATGGTAATAGATGCTGACTGACAGAGACCAAGATTAAAATTTGAGTGACAATTTTTTTATTCAGATAAAAAAACTAAGAAACAATAAGAGCCTTTACTTAAACAGTCTAGAAGCAGTCTGCCCCCTCTCTCCCTCCAAAATAAATTACCTTAAGATTTGTTAGGGCTTTTATATACTTTTCTATAATTTGCTAGTTTTTGGTTTTTCAACCCTCCTTCCGAAAATATACTACTTTCTCTGTTCCAAAAATATACATTTTGTCATAATATTTAATTTCTATTTAGGTGTTTCACACTTTTAAAGTTGCTGTAGTACAACAGACTGCTGTAGGACTCTTTTCATGAGACGGAGTATGAAAGTTCCAAAACGATCTGTGGTAACAATGCAGTTGTGTGCAATGTACTTATATAAATGTGCAACGATTAAATCTGTAGAAGTACAGTGTAGCGATCTCCGCTGGCAATACGGGTCCCGGGCTCAATCCCAGCTGCCGCAGGGTTAGGTGACAGGCATGCTACTTGTATTTGTAAAAACAAACCTTGCAACTGTAACATTGACAGTCTTCGAAGTTTCTTTATCAATAGCTTCAGAGGATCCTACACTGCTGTATATTTATACAGCAATTTACTCCAAAACATTCGAAATTTTTGCATTCAAATGGGACATAAATTTCGCTTGGATATCTTTTTTCAGTCACTAGTATAGTGACATCTATATTTCTTAAAAGGTATAGATAGGGATACAAGCAGTATCAAGTTTTGCATTATTCAATCAGATTAAGATTACTCAAAATTACAATTAACTATATTTTTTTCCTCTTTTACTTTTGTTGATAGGTATATTTGTTTCCAAGGAAGATTCCGAAAATAAAGTTCTTTAGCTTTAATCTTGAAACTATTACGATTGCGACTACGATCTCTAAAAGGCGTCTGAAATCAAAAATTTTAAAACAATGCTGGAACATTCCAACTGTTAGCAAAATACAAAAGAAACTGTTTGAAATTGGATTCTTACGGGACCTGGCGAAGAAAAATAAACATGTATTTACTCCAGTCGCTTAAGAAAAAAGAAGCCAAATCACAACTATTAAGGATTGCCGCCCTTAATTTCAAAATAACGGTAATTTGAATTTCCTTTTTAGATAAACATAATAATCGTAATGAGTCATAGCTTTTGTTCAAAAAAAGGGCTTGGTGTTACACATCTGTTGCTGTCGCTTTAACGATGGTTTTTAGAATAATTGATGGTGCTGATTCCAAATATAGGGATACACTGGTCCACGTTCTAGTTGAAAATGTCCAGTATAGCACCCTTTTTTATATGCAAGTAATCTTGAGACAGAGGCAGTTTTAGGGGGGGGGAGGGATCACTTGCCCCGAGAAAAAAGAATTTAGGGGCGCAAATTTTTAATAAATAATCTAGCATTTACAATAATTTTTAAAATTTTTTAAATTTTATTTTATTAAAATAAAGTAGAGGTGCACTTGATAGTAAGTAAAAGCAAGTTGAACCTAATTTTTTTTTTCCCCATACTTTTTCCAGTCTAAATTAAAGAAAAAAAAATTTTAAAATGAAAAATGTTGTTAATAAATTATTTATTTTTTTTAATTTGACCTCTAGATTTTTGGGAGACAAGGGGGGAGGGGGAGGCTAATCAAAATTTTTCCCCAGGCGCAATAGAGGCCAGAACTACTGTTGCCTTTAGATGCGTGTGTCTGTTTTCGTGAGCGAACATTAATTTACACTCTTTTAGATGTTTTTTTTTTTACTATTGTCATTTTCTGAATCTTTATACTTACTCTATCTGTTTATTATGTCAACCAGACATCTATTATCTGTCACTGAGAATATCCACGACTTTAAAATAAAACAAATCGACAGAGAACCTTGACATTTCCCAGAAAAAAACATTTTTCTTGGGAAAGTCCCCAATTAACTTGCAAATTTTATCTCGTCAAGCCAAAGTTCGTTTTTTAATGAATCAGACCATATTTTGTTTCACCCAAAATTTTAATTTGCACCAGACAAAAAAAATAAGCATCGTTGCTTCATAGTTCCCTGAGTGGTTTCTTTTTCTTGTGAACTTCTAAGCTACGTCTTACAGTGAGTGAACAACCAGAAAATCAAATTGATATAGAATAATTTCAATTCTGTTGTATGCATGCAGAAGGTAAGTTTTTTATGTCTGTATATAAAACTTGAATCTGCACTTTTTGCTTTTACAACTGCTGTGGAACTATTTTTGTGTTCTTAAAGTCATTTAGACAAGACACAATAATTTGAAATGCAATTTTACCATACACAAAGCTGACGTAGAATGTTTTAGTGTGTTTTTACTATGTTCGTATAAGCCACACTTTAAACCCACTTCCGACAGAAAAAGAACTTACATTTTTTTTTACTTCAGAACAGAAATTTTCGTAGTTTTTCAATTTTTTTTTTATATAAAAATACAGAAATTTCGAATTATCGCTCGAGGCAACGTAAACAGTGATAATGTCCAGCACGAAACGGCTATCAATCAAAAATTTGGCCAGAGACACAAAAATACAAAGGGTAACTTCTGGCAAAAGTAATATTGTTGCCATGAACGCCTCTTGCGTCATGTACGGCAAATTTAGCCAATGGGTCATTAAACCTCATATTATTCTTTAATCTGTGAAGATGTCTTCGAAAGAGCTGCTAAAACAACTTGATGCTCTAATTTCCTAAACAATTTTTTAACTCAACTGTAGGCTCAACAGCTGCACTTTATTTTCACAATGGCTGATGTTCAACTACAGTTCACATGGCGTTCTTTTCTAGGTTATCTTTGCTGTTCGTGGCATAGCCCTGTGTTTGCACTAGGTTATTTCAAGATCTGTACAGATTCAGCTCGCAGTCACAACTATGTTATTTTTTTTTTCAAAGAATACACAGGGTGAAGAAGAAATAAGATGTTTGATGAGGATCAATCGAGAAACATTCGAGCGAGCTGAACTGAAACGGCGAGACAGGCGGTCTTATAATTTTGCCAAGCCTGTTGTTTCTGCCAGCGATGAAAACTAGATGACACGAAACACGTAGAAAGAATTTAACCAGTAATTTAAGGAGTTTCTTAGAAGTACCAAATCCGCCTTCTGAAGGGCACGTGCCGGTAATAAGTCTTCAGCTTGTGTTTGACGGGTGTCCACTGCGGAAGTTAGATATCCACTACGCTGAGTCAAGACTTAAAGTCACCCAGACAAAATATGTAGGAAAGCAAAAGGAGTCAGTAAGGAGTGTCTTCGGCTACTGTTTCGTATCGATGGTAACAGTAATATTCCTGTTGAAATACCAGCCAAGGATGTGAGGGACCACGACAATTATAAGAAGAAGTTTCTTATCTCTTAAGCTCACAAATGAGTCTGGAAGTCGTAATAACAAGTTTTGCACAAGGGTGTTCAACTTGCAAGAGTAAGAAATTTAAAGGTAAACTTATTGTTATTATTTCAAATAGGAATTAACCTTAGCTCAAAACTTTTCATCCTGAGGGATTGTGATAAATTAATTTTTATTCCTATTTTAGCTTTCCCTTTTCAAAAGGGGTTTTTATGTTTCCAAAGCGAAGTTATTTTGGTTCCTGGTCAACTCACGCTATCCAAACTAGGTAATTCTGTTTCAGACACAATATGTAAGCAAAAGCTGAAAACTCGATAACTTTTAGTTCTGTTTTATCAACCAAGTCTAAATAACCTTTGATAATTTTTCTACATAGCCTTAGATAAGGAATAATATGGAAGAATTTTGCATGCCTAGACCCTATAGTCGAGGCTCTTCTTAATTTAGAAACGAAAGTTGGAAAAGACAATATTTTATTCATTTCGGAAAACAAATATGGTTCATCACATAAATTTTCATTTGCCAATGACAGTATGGCTGTTTTAGCGCTATTTAGTATTTGACGACACTTGGCATTTTTTTCAGCGTAACAGTAAAACCAAATAATTTTATTAGTGTAATTAGTTAAATTAGGGTAGCAATAGGGGTCTGATCTCAGTTCTAGAGAGAAAACCGATTATATAGCTTCAAAACATTCCGCCTGTCACTAAACGCTAGATAGCGTTGTTTTTTTTGCCAATACCAGTGCCAGTTCCCATTTGTATAAGTTAACCAACCATACTCTGTCCCACCTCACAAATTAAGCATATTTCGCAAGTACTACCATACCCACTATGATAAGTTCTATCGTCAACAGTGCCACGGGACCTTGCATAGAGAAGATCCTGAAAAATCAGCGCCTCTTTTTAAAACTAGAATATCAAAAGCTATCCAACAGCTTGTTATTTCAAAGGATCACACGAAAAAAAACCACCCTGATTTATGTTCAGAGTAAAAAAACATTAAATCTGGAAAAACAAGGTAGACTGTACTTGCTCTGATTGGCTAATCTTGACCCATCAGTCTTTTTCCTGTATAGAAGTCTGAAGGATGTTTTGATCGGCTTCTTCGTTTCGATATTGGGAAGGCAAATGAACATGTTCTTGGCATAACACTATTCTGCGCGAAATGAAAGATAATTGGGTTAGGTGTAATAATTTACTAAAAGACGGTAGGCATCATCGCTCGCTAATTGTCCTTGACGATGTCATATCAAAGAGAGACACGACAAGACGCGATAATTTTCGTGAATGATGCAATGGACCACATTAAAATAGAGGAAAAGTCTGACCCCAAAAATGTTTCGAGCTTCATACTGGCCTTGCCAGCATGAAGGCTTTGGCGAATGTATCGTAGGTTAGTGCCCACGAAAAAATGACAATTGGCTATTCATATCTGGAGCAAAACAAGTAAAAATTACTCAAATTTAATTTTGAGGGTGCACCTGTTATTATTATTACAAATAGGGGAGATAATTGTGCTGAAAATTCATTTGAAAAATTGTGAGAAATTATTTTTTTTTTGTTTTAGATCACCTTTTTCAAAACAGGTTCTTAAATTCAAAAACAAAATTATGGTGGGAATTCGCTACACTTCAATACGGCCCTATTGAGCAGGAACAACATGTTCGCAACATCATGGGACCGAAAACGAGCTCGTTACCACAGAAAACTTCAAAAACTAGAAGTTTGGTAGGCATAGTTAAGCCTAGTTTTGAAGCTTAAGAGCAGTCCTGGGTAGTTCGGACGTCCAAAATCCAAACGCTTTCTCTGTAGAAACCTATTTCGTGTTAATTTTATCATTTCATATGATAATCTGTTCTAAGGAAGCCGTTGATAAAACGAGATTAGATACCTAGAAATTTTCTGCAATTTGTCAGCTTTAATTTTCTACTCAATTCGATTCCTCAAAACACCAATAGCTTAAAACTTGCTTGTTGAAGGGAACGCGCTACGATTTTAGACGATTGAGCTACCCTGAGCTGTAATTTCAGGCACCGGATTTGAAGTGTCCAACAAAAATCGTTTTCAGGTTCTCCGTGTTCAACCCAGCATAACTTTAAAGCGTTTTCATCTTACGGGTTCCATGCGTATTGGACACGGGTTCTTCAAAACGGTAATACGCTAGAATAGCATGGTTGAACACAGGTTCTGAGAAGACATTCGCAATGTTGAACACGGCACTCAAAACGATAATCTGCAAAACCTGTGTCAAACTCCGTGTTGGATGCGGGTGGCCTGAAAACAAGGCTCTGAACTAACTTAGGAAAATAAGAGAAAAAGTTTGTCAATTGATCTAGAATTCTTGTTTTGTTTTACATCTCAAGATGATTCATATCATACCTCCTTCTGCCGTCTTAATTTGTTATTTAAGGGCTAGGCACACGTAGCAGATTTCTGGAACCGATTTCAGCAAGGGTGTATTCCACGTCGAGTGATTCTAATTAATGATCCTAAGAGGCGGGGCTTACTAACGTTTTTCGGTGATTAATTATCATTAATTACGATTACGATTAATTACATGCCTAAAGCTCTAAAGCCCTAGTACATTCCTTGTCTAGAACGTAATTAATGATAATTAATCACCGAAAAACGTCACTAAGCCCCGCCTCTTCGCATCATTAATTAGAATCACTCGACGTGGAATACACCCTTGCTGAAATCGGTTCCCGAAATCAGCTACGTGTGCCTAGCCCTTAAATGCGAGGGCGTTGAATGAACGCTAGTAGAATAAAACAAAACGCAACGCCACCTCTGTATTAACAATTTTATTAATCGTTCAATGACTTAGCAAAAAACGGGTTTAATTTGGTTAAACTAAAGATGATGGTGACCTTAATCATCTTTCAACTCAATTTCCTTAACAAAGATCACATTTGGTGGCATGTTCACTCTTGGACATAAACAGGTTAAAAGCATTTTCTGTGAACAATGGATGGTCCGGATTCATCGTATTCCTGTTTGGAAATCCACATCTGTTGGAATGTTGAGAGGGAAGCTAGGATAGATCCACCGATCCATACAGAGTATTTACGCTCAGGTGGGGCAATAATTTTGATCTTCATGGTGGATGGTGCAAGGGCAGTGATTTCCTTCTGCATTCTGTCGGCAATACCAGGGTACATGGTGGTACCACCTGCAAGAAACGGTACGGTAAACTGTGATTAATAACGACATCATGCATTATTCTAATAAAGTAACAGCCTCATTTGAGCTATTTTAGACAGCAAAAGGCAAAAAGCTACACAACTCCAAAAATATCTTTCATGCTTGTTCCCAATCGTGTTCAAAACCATGGTTATATTTAAAAAAGTTTGAACTAAGACGGAAAGTTTTAGTAGTCCTTATAGTCTTAACGCATGGATAATTTCAGCTTGAATTCTATATGCAAAAAAAAAAAAAAATAATACATATTCGCCTCTAAGTACTATTGTTTAAGCCAAAATAGTTAAGTATTCTATACTCTCCTTTCAGTAAATTATTTTTAGGAAGAAAGTCCTTGACAGTTAAGATTCTCTAAGTAATTCAGAAACTTTTCTACTCTGACCACCCAACTACCTTGTTTCCCCTATAAGCACAATATGTAATCAATTTGTAATGACGCACTCCATAGAGCATACAGGGTTTGTCCGGAAAGTAATAGGACTAATTTTCTTTCGCCATGACTGTGCTTCGGACCGTGCACGCTCCAACTCGATTCGGTAGAGGGCTTTACTAGCTAACAAACGAGCTGCTGGTCAGTTATCTCCGAGAAACTGGAGTCAGGACAGGAATTTTTGCGTTACGTGTTTTCTGTGAGTGGTGCAAGTCGAAAATACAGCGTTCGTTAGAGCAGAGGTACGCGACTAAATTATGTGCGAAACTCGGTAAATCTGCGACAGAGACGTTTGATATAATCAAGCAGGATTACCCAGATGTTGCTTTAGCAAGAAGTGGTGTTTCAGTGGCACCAGGTCTTTTTGGAGGGCCAGGAAGAGGTCACCGATGAAGCCCGTGCGGAAAGACCTTCGAATTAGACAAAAACTGCCAATGTGACTTGTGTGCACAAAGTTTTGAGCTCAGACAGTCGACTAAGTATTCGTTTAGTTGTCCAAATGTTTAATTTACCAGAATCTGTCGTTCATGACATTCTGACGGTACATTTGAACATGCGCAAGGTGTGCGCGAAGATGTCCCATAAGTGCTCACTGACGACCAGAAATTGCGGCGAGTGGAAGTGTGCCGAGAAAATTTGAACATGTGTGAAAGTGACCCCAATTTTTACTTAACGTAATCACAGGTGACGAGTGCTGGATCTTTGAGTATGATCCCGAGACAAACAGGCAATCTTCCGAGTGGCACACGTCGGCGTCTCCTGGTCCACAAAAGGCAACTCAAATCCAAAGTGAAAACGATGCTCATTGTCTTTTTTGACATCAAAGGTATCGTCCACCATGAATTTGTTCCTCCTTGACAAACTGTCAACGCCAAGTTTTATGTGGAAGTGCTCAAGAGACTAAAATGAACGGTCGATCGGGTCTTACAAGACATCGCAGCCGACTGGAAGTTGAATCACACAACGCCCCGGCTCACACCGCCTTTCTCGTGAACAGCTACCTGACCAAGGCTGGCATCCCAACGCTTCCGCCCTACAGCCCAGATTTGCCCCCCCCCGGACTTTTTTTTGTGTTTCCTCGCCTGAAAAGGCCGATGAAAGGCAAGTATTTTGAGGCGACAGAGGGGATCCAAGCAGCATGCACCGCGGCTCTCAAGGCTATTCCAAAGAATGCATACCCTGACGCCTTCAATGCTTGGAAATCGTGCTGGCATCGCTGTATTGACGCAGAAGGAGCCTATTTTGAAAGTTTTTAAAGAATTGTAACGATTGGCTCAAAAATTATTTTTTTTTCAAATCGACTCAGTCTTATTACTTTCCGGACAAACCCTGTAATTAGATCCTATTTTAATTATAACAATTAATCAAGACGCTAATTTTTCGAACAATATGGAAATTTGTTGATGATTTAGATCAATGTTAGACAAGTGGATACCTTTCAAAAAATATCAGACGAAGCAATAACCAACGATGCGACAGCCAATCCTTAAAATTCGACATCGACAGTGAATCCTTGAAAATCGCCCTGTTACACCAAAATCACCATTTTAACATTTAGCCTCCTCAAAACTCTCATCTTTCTTTTGACTTGTCTCCGCACTCCCGAGTGTAGGCGTATAATATAATTATTTACGTTTACTGCCACCAAAGATGGGAAATGAGATTATCACGCTAACGGTATTTACGACATGTCAATGCCCACAACCTCTCTTTGAACCACTAAAATTTCAGTGTCATGAATCTACATGTTTGAAAATGTTCCTCTTATACGCCAATACTTGAGTACACCTTCGCTGTTTGGTATTTCGGTATTTCAAAGCAATTGTCAGACAAAGTAGGCAATTCAAGGAAGATCACGAAAAAATTATGTAACGAATTGTACAAAAAATCGTTTTTGCATGTTATTTATTTAAATACTTCGACTGATTCTGACGTAATACAGTTTACTCTTTTAAATTTTATACTGGTTTCGTAGCGGATTAAGCTCTCTCTAAGCTTGTCATTTCTCTTTCTAGAATCGAATATTATCTGATTGTAGTGGGACACCACCCACTAGGTCCATAAGTGGGATGGTGTCCTTTGTTCCTGCCTGAAATTCCAAAAACTTCCCTATAATTTACTTTATTTCTAAAACAATTCACATATATTTCCCTCATTTTTTAGTCCCGCTTCTTCTTTTTTTTTTTTGGGGGGGGGGGGGGAGCCGATTACCTCCTAGATTTTAATAAATACATTTTGCCCCCTCCCTACATTTCCGTGAACTGGCATTCTTGACATGTATTCTCACTTCAAATGCAGACATTACTCAGTTCAATGAACACAGGAATGAGTAATATACCTTACTAAGCACGGTGAAAAAATCTCATTATGGTTATTTTTTGTCATCTAAATAACTCCAAGGACCCAGTCGAATCTATTATTCGACACAAAAATCTCACTTAACAGTGACGTGAAGTTACGAACAAGACAATAGCTACGGCAAATGACTTCGTTCACAATTCTCTCAAAACTTCTCATATCTCTTTCTAGAAACGAATAGTATCTGATTAGACACCAACAGCTAGGTACATATGCTGGATGGGGGTCCTTTGTTCCTGCCTGAAATTTTGAAAATTTTCCTTTAATTTACTTTATTTCTGAAATAATTGACATATATTTGCTTCTTTTTTTAGTCCTGCTTCTTCTTATTTATTTTTTTGGGGGAGGGGGGGGGGGAGGAGGAGACGACTACCTCTTAGATTTTAAAAAATACATTTTGCCCCTCCCCCTAATTTTTCGTGAACTGGCACTCCTGATGTGTATTCTCACCTTGAATGCAGACATCATTCAGTTCAATGAACGCGGGAATGAGTAATGACGAAGCGTGGGAAAAAATCTCGCTATGGCTTATTTTTGTCATCTGAATAACTCCAGGGACCTAGTCGAATCTATTTTTCGACATCCAAATCGCACTTAACAGTGAAGTGAAGTTACAAACAAGACAATAGCTACGCCAAATGACTTCATTCGAAATGAACATTGTTGGCTCATTTAAAGAAGCTCAGGGTTATTGATGTTTAAGATTCGAAGAAGGTGCCTCTTATCATACCTGATAATTTTTTTCTTTTTAGACCAGAACTTCACAACAAATAATATTAATGATAATAGAATTCTGAAACGCACTCTCATCATGGCGACGTAGGCGTAACATAAAAACAATCCAATACACATGGTAAAAAGGAGTGTTTCAACCACAATATAAATTCGAAATGAACTGAGTTGCATTACGGGTAAATCTGCTTTATAGCCTCAGCAACTGGGAGGCTAAAAAAACAGCTTCTCGCTCGGCATAATTTTGGCCCTGTTGTTTAGCACAACAGAACGACAGAGATCGATACTGTGCTTTGGCAATAATCGTTTTCTTGCTTAAAAGGACACTAGAACTTAACTTATATTCAAATGAACCGTATGAAGGCATTCTATCGCCACATGTTCGACAAGATACAAAATTTTGTACTTTTGCACATAGGCTCTTGAAAAGCTTGCATCAACGTTCTCAGACCACACTAAATTTGTTGGTGCAATGCTCATCATTGTGTTCTTTTTTAGGAGCCACTTTACCTTTATTTCTTGGAAAAAAATCTAATTGTATTGCATTACGTCGATAATTATTTCTTATGCAACGAAAGTCTTGACAAACTAACAACTTATGATCAGAGGCGTCGCGTATGGGGGGAGGGGGCCTTCGAATATTCTCAATCATTCGGTAAAAAAAAACAGTCATTAAAATCGCGGCAAATAAACAGGGCTGCCACAAAGTCCCTAAAGTCCCTGAAATCAAGTGAAGGTCCCTATTGGTCCCTTAATTTGATAAAGGTCCCTAAAGTCCCTTTTCTTGTTTTGGTTTAAAGCTACGTGTCCTGAAGGCTACCCATACTTGTGAGTATTTGGTATTCAGTATTTTTTTTTCGATTGAGATTCTTGGAACCTGTTTTGGCTTGTCTTAGAAAGACAAAACTTGTTGTTACATAGGCTACAGCGTTACTGTCTGGACAGAGCAGACAGACTAGTCACGAAAAAGAGTGACCCTCTTTGCCTCTGGAGTCAAAAGACTAGGAGGCGGCAAGGTTTTGTTGTTAATTACTTAGAAAACTATTTTATGGGTGTCACTTTGTTGCACACAGAAAAAAATATATATATATAACCAGGTTTCTTGCGCGATTTTGAGCTTACATACATTTCTTGAACTATTAAGACTACCTCCTAGCGCCCTTTTTTATTTGAATAAATTTCTGGTAATAGCCTATATGTTTTTCTACTAACTTCTTTTTTTAAAGTTTAGGGTTTGAAGCTTCATTTTGAATAAATATGGGAAAGAGCAAAATCTGTGAGACTTGGTTGGAAGAGAAAGATGCGACAGGACACCGAATGAAGGAGTGGTAAAGAGCCGTTGCGGGAGATCTGTTCTCTTTCTATTATTCTATCTGCAATACATCGCTTATCTGTTATACGGGCTCCTACCCTTTAATGCACGCTAGAAATGCGGAACATACGAAGAATGTTACCATAAAGCTAACGCCGAATCAGCTTCATCTCTCGGCAGCATCTTCCATGGAGAGAGGCGAACCGGCAAAACAGCCCATGCACCTAGGTGTTTACGTAGCGAGGGATGAAACAACAGTTGCAGAAATTACATGGGCTCTGAAGATGATTGAGTCTGACTATTCTGGGAAATCCGCAAACGGAATAGCAGATGTATATGGAAAAATTTTCCGAGATACAGTGGTCAAAAACTTTTCCTTCGGGTGAACTAAGTTCGCTTATTTTTTAACCGAACCTCTTAGACCCTATTTCCGGAAGATGACCCTTGATGAAGTCGGCAGAGAGCAGTTGTTGAAAGCGTTAACTTTTCTGCATCCCGATGAAGTTTCAAGTCAGTTTTGAACAACGTGCTCCAGGGAGGAAAATATCTAAACTTGTCTGAAGTCATAAAAAATGCTTTGACCATTTCACAGGGGTCTGCCAGCATTGAGCGGGGTTTCTCCCTTTCCGGGCGAGTACTCAGCGAAGAAAGAGCTTCAATGAATGAGCGAACTTTGAATACAAAACGGTTTATGACAGATAGGTGGGGCAGATTTGGAGGACATGCGCAACATGTTGCTGTCACTGAAGACTTGACAAAAACTGGTCAAATCCGCTAGAAAGATTTGTACCTACAGCAGGAAAAGGCCTTAAAAAAAAAGCTGAGAAAGAGCGGAAGGATTTGGAGGCAAGAGAGAGCAGCAGCTCGCTAAAACCTCTTTGAAAAGACAGACAATAGAGACTGTTTGGTTCCAAGGAGCAGGACGCAGACGAGCTACTGAAGGAAGCTCATAGCCGGCTCGAAAATGCCATTGAAAAGAAGGACATGGTCAAGATACAGCTAGCACAGGCTACGATAGATGGGACTTAAAGAACCAGCAGCAGTTAGTGTCATAGAAGTTATTGATCACATCTCTGTTCCAGTAGAAGGCAGTGCAAAAAATGGTGGTTGGACATGATGATTCTCGTGTGGTCGGTTTCTTAATTATCACTTGGCCTCTGATCATGGAGAGATGTCTATAAATGATCATTCCCGTTTTTTTTTTCTTAGTCAAGTGTCATTTGCTGTTGTCACTGCCTTTTCTCTCAGAAGCTTTCTGAAAACTGAGTTTTGGGCTTCATTTTGCTCTCAGGATGTTCCCTTTTTCGGCTAAAAAGAGGTCCCTAAGTCCCTATTTTTCACCATCTGAACCTGTGGCAACCCTGAATAAAGAACATGTAAAATAATGACATTACACGCACCGAAATCTCGATCTCGGTCGGTAAACGCTGCGATTTTACCGACTAGAAGTGGAACAAGGAGACGAGTTCCCAGCCATGTATTACAACAGGTCACGTGGTTAGGGAAATATGAGCTGTGGGTGATAAAGAAAGTAACGCCAACCCAAAAGACCTACGTGTCTGTCAGTTTCAAACTCGCAAATTACATCAGTTGGATGATTGATCTCAAGTGCAAAAGAACAGAGTTTAAAACGAATCAAATAAAAAGGAAGTGCTTGGGATACATGAATATATAGGTCGGAGAATTTGACAGCGTTGTGGACCAACTTTGACGCCAGTGTTGAAGTTCTGGAAGACGTAATAAAGCAGAACTAGGACAAGATAACGAAAGAGAAAGCCAAAGTTCTCTACTGCCAAATTACCTGCTTGGATTTTATTCTGATGCTTATGTTCATACGCCAAGTCTTGTTCAATCCGAAGGTTCTTGCAGCAAAGCTTCAGGCTGAACAGTTTGATTTGGTGACCGCAAACACATAAATCAGGGCGACACGCGACCTCTTAGATGCTCTCCTCCGGAACCCGGATCGGATAGAGGCCAATTGAGACATCAAAAGCAGCAACGACAGAAGTTGGCTCAACAGCCAAAGACGAGTTCCAACTTAAACACCGTCCTAGACATCAGCCTGCTCTTTATTCAGAGGCAATTTCTAATTTTGAAGCCAACCTGCTGGATGACTGGAAATCGTTCTATACTAAGGAACTCGGAGGGGTTTTCAGAGCCCTAGTGAACGACTAGAACGATGCAATCCACGATAACTCCTCTTTTCTGGAGCCAGAGTACCGAATTCTTTTTGGCCAGGACTAAGGTCTTAATCCATAGTCATTTATCACACCATCTTCGAGGCCGTATTCCGCGAAATTAATACTGTCAAATTGATATTTTCGACTCTTTGGTCAATTTACCAGTGAATTGCAACAGCACCACAAACTGCGGACACGATGGAAAGAGGTCTCAGCAAACTGAAACTGGTCATGACACGTGTTCTGTTCGTACAACGATGGAAGATTACCGTTTGGATCACCTCGTCATGATATGCTGCGAGACTGACATTACAGACGAGCTGAAAATCGACGAATTACTGAAAGTCTGGCTGTCAGCCAAACCAAGACGTTTGACTTTTAAACCTAAGTTTTGCAGGTGCATTTTCTTCATGCTGTGTTCTGTCTGTACATACATCATATTATCGCTTTTCTCCACATATATTACATTCTCCACAACGTCACGTATATCGTAGTTTCAATTGTTAATTTAAGAAATCGTTCTTACGTTTGTCTTCATGACACATATTCGCTTGATATCTAAATAATAATAACAACGATAAATCAAAACAATTATATCAGAGAAAAACTAACCAGACAAAACGGTGTTTGCGTAAAGGTCCTTTCGGATGTCAACATCGCACTTCATAATACTATTGTAGGTAGTTTCATGAATGCCGCAAGATTCCATACCGAGGAAGGATGGCTGGAATAAGGCTTCTGGGCATCTGAATCTCTCATTACCAATAGTGATAACCTAAAAATAGTAGGACGTGTAATTAATTGAAGAAACATTTCTTATTTTATGTTAGGTAGGATTTACGGCTTTTTAGACTGACTACTTGACATATATGTGCAATTGCAAATGATATTCTAAAACAACTTGCTTGTATCTGAGGAACTGGGCATGAAACATGGACTTAATTCATTACTTGAAGTTAAACTATATAGGTTGCAAGGGAAGTAGTCAACCCTCTTCTTTGAAGAAGGAGAGTTAACAGCGAGGAATGAATTTATTGACATTATATACCATTTCCAAAAAGTTAATAATGCAACCTGAAAAGCCAATTTTCAGGAAGTATACGCGTAGGTGAGAAAAATATTAAAGAAAAAACATTTTTTTCTGAAAAATTAAGAACTCGATTAATACTTGAAAATGTGTAGAATAATACCTACCAAGTGTAAAACCTTGAATTTATAATGCTCCATTTTTTAATAAAAGGTAGTAATTGTAGCACATTCTACACACTTTAATCTAAAGCATTCATCCTTAAAGGTAATTCAAGTTTAGAACTAAATTCTGTTCATTATTTAATTGAAGAATATGACTTCCCAAAGGCCAATATCAGATATCTGTTACAGAAGACTTATTTAATTACTTTAACGCGTACCTCGTATCGAAATAAGGTGTATAATGCTTGACCCGTTAAGCTCTGTTGCTGACAATGATAATTAATTTTTATATTTTACATGAATAAAAAAGAAAGTTATTATCATTTGCCAAAAGGAGTGAGCTGGAGGGATGCAGTTTAAGCCCACTCTCCTGTGCATTTGTTTCTTTTGCAAATGTGTGAGTATCGGTTCTGTTAGAATATTTTATTAAGGAGAGTCAAATTGAATTAATGTTTAGTTTGTTAAAATTAATAAGAATGAGTTCAGATTTTTTTTCATGACATATACTTATGAGCACAGTGGCGGTTAAACAAAGAGTAGAAATTACACCATAAAAGGAGAAAATTACGAGATAAACAAATAAAAGAAGAAAATTATCAGATAAACAAAACAAAAAGATAAAACAAAGCAAAAGAAATACAACAAATAATACACAAATAAATACTGACACACTAGGAGTTTTTACTCATACGCTTTCCCTCATTACGCCTAGAAATCATGGATCAAACTTCGAAATTGGAAAAAAAAATCGATAGTAAATAGTGTATTTGTAATTTCATCGTTTCTACTAAAACCAGATTTGTTTTTAGCAAGTCTGCCTTCCTAATAGTAAAACTTGCATGTAAAGAATAATATAATTCAAATGTATAAAATCAACCTTAATATACTTAAACTGGAATTACACACAAGTTTAGTTGAATTTTGCTGAAAATCTTAGATACATCTCATCAATTTCGACAGAAATGATCTATTTCTTCCGTATCTATTCACCCGATGAATAGATCAGTATGATTCTAGCTCCTGTACAGTGAAGACCAGTATATAAAATAGATAGCTATCCTAATCGAAAAACATTTGAGCGAATTAAAGGATTAAAATTGCGCAATTACTGGATACCTTAACTGTCATCTGAGAAATTTATTAAACAGAATTTTTCTTTCAACAACACGTTTTTTGGATTTTTCGGGGGGTAGTCAATCACCCCCCTTGCGAGTAAGTCTCGTTTAATGATGTTAAAAAAAAATTGAGTTCGGGCATATCGCCAAATTATATAATGAATATTCCAGTATCCCAAGCAGAGTTCGACCAAGCTAATGAGCTCCAAGACAAAAAATTAGACCGACTACTTAGAAAGCAGGGTGATTTAGTAACTGCAGTTAACAATTTGTCTTCTGAAATACAGGAGTTAAAGAATGAGGCTTTAGAAAGAGATAGAAAAATAGCCGAATTAGAAAGGTCACTTGAAGAGCAAAAGCAGAAGAACTCGTTGCTCGAGCGTCAAATGCTACTAATTGGAGTGAAAGAAAGAAGTTCGAACTTGATCATACACGGCTTACCGACGGATATTAATCCGAATCAATCCCTTGAAGCTCACGTGAAAGATCTACTTAAGAATACTTTAAAAATTGCGTCATCTGTGTCAATTAACAAATGTTACCGCTTAGGAGGAAAAACTGTCAATATAACGAATAGACGCCGTAATCAAAGTCAGTCACGTAAACCGGCAGTTAATCCAGTGCTAATTAGGCTCAGGAATGAAGCTGAAGCTTATCTAGTTATGCAAAACGTATCCAAGCTTAAGGGCTCTGGAATAAAAATTTGCATGGACCTTCCTCCAGCACTTAACGCTTTACGCACAGGATTACTCACTAAAGCAAAAGAGATGAAGGAGTCTGGAATGATTATTGCTTCTCGGGTTAAAAATAAAGCAACCCATGTATGGCTTGAGATAAAAAAAAATGGTTCGGTGGTATGGGAGAGCTGATCAATAACTGAATAGGATAGTAGTAATCTGAGTTTATATTTTTAAGATTTTGTAGAGTAGTTTGTTGATTTTGTGTTTAGTGCTCTGGTTGTTAAGTTAGTCGATAATTTATGATTGTTTGAGGATTATGATTATCTTATTTTCGGAGGCCCGTTCGCAAAAGTATCATAATGAGTATTATGTGATTTTTTCTTACTTTGTTTTTTTTTGTTATCAAAACTGTTATATTTAATTTCCTTACTTTGTGCCACACTATTCCTGATTTTTCTTATATAAGGTTTTCATGTTATAAAGTTCTAGTTTTTTGTTTATGTTTGTCTCTTTCAGATGAAGTTCTGGTTACAATTGTGTCTCCTTTAACTCTCCGTATGGTTGGTAAGTCACTTTTTGTCAATAAGTATACCCAGCATCGAGATAATGGATGATAGACTTCGTAATTTCAAGGAGCTCCCCCTAAATTTAGGTAAAATATTTGAGAATTTATGCAAAGATGACGATGTTTTTGATATGATGGTTCATTCTATCCCAAAAAATAAATATCTACTCCCCACCCAAGTTTTAAATAAAGGCGCTAATTTTAGAATGGCATTTTTGAACTGTCGCGGGTTACTAAATATTTTTGATCGAATATCCCTGTTTATTTCTCATCATAATATAGATGTCTTCGCCTCTTGTGAAACATCTTTAAATGATTCGACAAAGATATTTAATAATAAACAGGATTATACTTTTTTTCTCATAAGAATCGGATTAATAAAAAACAGGGAGGGGTAGGTTTATTCATTAAATCAATAATTCAGTCAGATCTGGTGAGTGAATTTGATCACCTATATCTTCAAATGGCGTTTGAATCTTTGGCAGTCAAATTAGATGTAAATGGTATGAAAATTTTGTGTTGTGTTTTTTACCGGCCTCCAAGTTCTCCTGCTTGAAAATTCATGGAACTTCTTGATGTTTTTGTGCTTATTGCTTCGAAAAAGTATCCAAAAATAGTTATCATGGATGACTTTATATTGATTTATATAATTCTTATAATTCAAGTGGTAATTTCCACGGAATCTCTTCTGACGGGGCTGCCTTGTTATCAGTTTGCCTGTCCGGTGGTCTCTTACCAGCTTATGGAGTCCGAACATGAATAACGAAAGATTCTACTTCCCTTATTGATAATTTGTTTACGAATCTGGAACTAAAGTCTAGTGATGTGGTTATTGAAGACTTTTCAGGCCATTTGATGCTTGTGACTGACCTTCACTTGATTACAGAGTTTAATAGGCCTACTAAAAGAAAAATGAGAATGACTAACAGAAACTCCTTAAGTAAACTTAAAGTATTGCTTTCTTCAAGTGATTTTTCTTCTTGTTTAGAGTCTTCGGACCCTGATTTTGCTGCTGATTTTTTTTGTGAATCAGTTTAAACGTTGTTTCAATAATGCTTTCCCTCTCCGCCAAATATCAAGAAGAAATAGTATAAAGCCGATTAAGCCTTGGATATCTCCTGGATTGCTGGTATCAATAAAAAAAAAGAATCTGTTATATAAGGCATACTTAATGCATCCATCTGAAGTTACATTAACTGAATTTCGCAGATACAAAAATTTTAAGGTCAGCAAAAAGTCATTACTTCGCCGAAGCATTTGTTGAAGCAGAAGGGTTCCCCAAAAAGACATGGAAAATAATTAATAAGTGCTTAGGAAAGCATAAGACCCATGATCTTCCTCATGAACTAATAGCTGAAGATGGAACTACACTTGCTACAGGGAAAGTAGAAGTTGTCAATGCATTAAATATATACTTTGGAAAAATTGGCGATGAAACCGCGTCAACTGCTGGAAACAACCTGGCCCGTCATCTGGATAATGAAACTGTAGGACTTCCAATCATATCTACCCCGTCTCACAATTGCTCCATTTTTCTTACTCCTGTAACCCCAGATGAACTTTTACTTGCAACAAACCTTATAAAGAATAGAACTTCGGAAGGGATTGATGGGTCATCTACTAATCTGATTAAGTGCATAGCACCAAATATTGTAATCCCGCTTTCCCATGTGTTCAACCTCTATTTTAAAACCTGAAGATTTCCTTCTTGTTTCAAGTCTGCAAGAATTATCTCTTTGTATAAAGGAGGAGACCCGAAGAAACCAACAAACTATCGGCCGATTTCAATCCTGTCTACATTTGGGAAGTTGCTCGAAAAGTGGCTATATAACCGTATAGTCAGCTTTTTAATGAAATCTAAATTTTTTAGTCCGATGCAATTTGGGTTCCGGAAGTCTCACTCTACTGAGCATGCTATTATTGCAATGACTCAGTTTGTTCATGACGCCCTCGACAAAGGTGATATTCCTGCTACAATTTTTATTGACATTAAAAAGGCATTTGATACGATTTCCCATAAAATAATTCATACTAAACTTCATAACTGCGGCATAAGAGGCCCAGTTAATGACTTAGTAATGTCATACCTAAAAAACCGATATCAGTATGTAGACGGAGGCGATACTTCTTCCTCATCAGTATCTCAATCTCAGTCAGTTGGAGTCCCACAAGGCTCTATTTTGGGTCCACTCCTATTTCTTATCTATATTGATGATATCAGCCTTAACACATTATTCGCCGATGACACGGAATGCAATGTCAGCAGCCCCAACTCTAGATCTTTGAAGCTTAGGTTGGAATCAGCAATGAAGAGGCTTATCTTATGGTTTTCGAGAAATAAATGACTATTAGTTGTACTAAGACAAAATTCATCATCTTCTCTCGTACTGGGAAAACAGCACCGGAAATTATGATGATTAATATCCAAGGCCTACCCATTGAAATTGAAAGAGTTGATGATATTAAATATCTCGGGATAGTACTGGATTCAAGTTTATCATTTAAAAGCCATGCAATTTATCTTCGAATGAAACTGGCAAGAAATATTGGAATGATGAATCATCTGAAATTTGTTCTGCCGTTTTTTGCCCTGAAATCTCGATCATTCTCTAGTGCATTCACATATAAATTACTGGCCTATTATTTTTTTGAATACTTTTAAAACTCATATTCTTCTTCTTCAAAGGCAACAAAATAAAGCTCTGCGTCTATTGAAAAATTGCCTGCCTAGCCCGTTTTCTTACCCTGGTAAATCGTCAACAAAAAGTATGTATCAAATTTTAAATATCCTAAATATCCTTCCACTGGATCTTTTCCCTTCTTTTCATTCTGTTCTTTATATGATTAAACACGTTCAAGGTCTTTTGCCTGAGTATTTTTAATTGCATAATAATTTTTTTCAGGATTATAATCAGGTTTTGCATGCATATTGGACCCGTGGCAGTTCTGTAGTCCGTCAGGCTTTAATAAAATCTGGAAGGTCCCGTTTTTCACCAAGGCATAGTATTATATATAATTGGAATAAATTTCATAGTTTTGTAGATTTGAATAAATCGTTGGTTAATAATAAAATTAGATTAATGAATCGCTTAAACAGTAATTATTAATTTGATTTATTTTCTGGGGTGGATGCTCCTCATGTCACTTTATTTATTTGGTTATTTTGATTTATTCGGATTTTGTTTGTTGTTACCATACGGAGAGTTGAAGAGCAATCTTTTTATTCCAGTATCCGGAGATAGTAATATTTATTTATTGTTGAGTGTATATAAACCCACAGACAAGTTATTCTCACTGTGGGTCATTAATTTGATAGTTTTGTCAGAACATTTTTTATTGATTAATAAAGAACTTGAAGGAACAAGTCTAACGACAATATTAGTTCTGATTTTACTTTTTTGTGTGTGTGTTACAAGTAGGGTACAAAAAATACATACATGAGAAGGTCAGTGGGCAATCTCCTCTCCCAAGACAAAATACCTCAATGTGTCAAAGCTGCTTAAAGATAGGTTTCACATTTTTGTCCCCAAGCAAAAAAATCTTAGCTTTTAGCCTGCCTATACAAACATTCTTGGCTCTCACCCTCTTCAAACTACAAAAAAAATGTAATATTATCTGAGGGGAAAAACTAATGGACTGCAAAATCCCAAGGCATCTCAGCGAAATATGTCAAAAGAATCAAAACGATAAAGACCAGTCAAAAGAACAGGCCAAAATACTGACATAAGCAATTAGCCTGCTTATTTAGTAGCATGATAGATTTTTAAGATACTTACCTGACCGTCAGGGAGCTCATAGCTCTTTTCAAGAGACGTTGAGCTGGCAGCAGTTGCCATCTCCTGCTCAAAGTCCAAAGCAACATAGCAGAGTTTTTCTTTGATATCACGAACAATTTCTCTTTCAGCAGTCGTGGTAAAGGAATACCCTCGCTCGGTTAGGATTTTCATCAAATAATCGGTTAAATCTCGACCAGCAAGATCCAATCTCAAAATTGCATGTGGAAGGGCATAACCTATAATGATTAAGGCTATTATTATAAAGTAAAGAAAGACAGTAGAGGTGTAAGGTGACCGTTTGAAAACACAGGACTGGTTTTACTTTTCAAAGCCTCTAGCTATTAATGTCGTCCGAAAAGAAGACATCTAGAAGAAACCAAATTAATGACAAAAAGATTAATTGGAGACCCATAATATTACTTCTATTTCCCATTTGATAGTGAATCAATCCATTTGGCACTCACCTTATTTGCTGGAGGGTAATGGGAATAACTCCGTTGTTGCCTTTATAAAAGATATAGCTTAGTCACAAAGCACTGTGCCTTGTAGATAAACGGTGGATAGAAAGTCTAAATAGACTACTCCCCCCCCCAAAAAAAAAAAATCATTGCTATTGACTTCTCCCCAAACGATGGTGCCGCGGGTGACATTTCCATGTATACCCAACATAAGTACAGACATTCTACAAATTTAGACGTGGCCGTACATTCCGATTCAGATAGTTTTCGTCTTACATACATTAAACAGCATAACTTAAAACTAGTTTTAACTTCATACGCCCACCTAAATTTAAAAACAGCTCCAAATTTGGACATCTTTATTCCAAGCCAAATTAGGAAAGGCAGCGACTGGCAAGAAAGTTTTGACCATTTATACTTCTGCTCACAGAAGTCTGAATTACCAAATTTAGCAATCAACAAACACTACACAAAAAATAGCTCTATTAGAATAAATTGTGTTACGTCAACAAAATGGCGCCTGGTCCGGCAAGAATTTAGACAAGAAAAAGACCATTTATGAGGACAGGGCTAATGCATAGCAATCCAAAGCAGAGCCAATAGACATAAAAAAAACCTAGACACATAAAAAAAAACACCCATAGATGCAATGTGATGCCAAGTATGGATTTAGATTGATAAAGTTGTAAATAAAATCCCGAAGACCGTATAAAATATTAACAACACTATATAAAGAAAATATACAAAGAAAAGCGAAGGTCAAACAGCAATGCAGAAATTAGCTGACTAGCTAATCCTTATCAAGTTCTTTTAAACTGAAACCACCATAATTGCCAATAGAGAAACTAACTGTATTGGGTTGCGTAATTTTCATTAGTCTATTCCCCCCCCCCTCGTCCTTGTTGCAAAACAAACAAGGAGAATTTTAAGAGTGATATCTATATTTTCTGATTTAGTTTTAGTCTTTAAATTTGTTACGAAGTAGTACACTTTTCGAATCACAAGAAGAGTAAATAGGAACAGTAAAAATGCAAAGTGAACCAGAAATATTGAAGCAAATAGGTTAGCAAAAGGGAAAATATATAAAAAAAAGAAGAGAAGTATCAAGGGGAACTGATCAGAAACACACAATATTCGGCAAGCCGAGTAAACTGTCTGATACATTTTAAACAAGAATGTAGCCTACATCGTTAAAGTCTGGTTATTTTTTCAATAATTATAGCCGATTGCAACAGAAGACCACCCCTTTAAAGTTGTTTGAGACCCTCTACCTAAAGACACCATCCTGTCGAAATTCATAAAAATTTCACTGTTAGTATACTATGGTCTATTCCCAGTCTTTAACTTCGTTAATTCCAAGGAAAAAACTTAAAGAGCGTAAGAATTTACAAAGAAAAGATTATTTATATTATTTTTGTTTCACCTTCGTAGATGGGTACGGTATGTGAGACACCATCGCCAGAGTCAAGAACGATACCAGTGGTTCTGCCAGATGCATAGAGGGAAAGCACGGCTTGGATGGCAACATACATGGCAGGGGTGTTGAATGTTTCGAACATGATCTGTAATAGAAATGACTTATATACACTTGGACGGGATTATTTAAAAAAAGGCAATCATGAAAATCTCAAGTTCTGTGGAATTTACAATTTGTAGTAACACCGCAACGCCATGCTTCGAAATCGAGACATCTTTCGAATGACGATCCTGCCTCCTTGTTTCTGTTCAAAATCAATTCTAACTATGTTCCTCTACTGAGACATTTAAATTTGCACCAAGTTCATCTGAGGTCAATGCGAACTAGCTCATGGTAGCTGTCTATTATTCAGAACACACTCAAGAAATTAGCTTTGCTTGATCTCAGCAACCGGTTTTTCTCTCGCATCCGATTATAATTAGCTTCTTCTTTCGCGAAATAAACTACGATACAGGTATATTTTAATTAAATTTTTAATATATAGAGGTGGTTAGGTATTTAATATAATGCGTTTTGGGCAACCTGCTTTCCATAATTCTATGTTGTAGTTTCCATTATTTTGTTAATAAATTATTGTATTTTCATCATATTTTGGTATATTTCATTAGAATAACCTAGCTTCACTTCTTGGGTGGGTTCTGAATAATGGACTGTATCTAGTTCATTTCGGAGGGAGGTCTGGGAGTCTTGAGAAAACAGAAATAGCTGGCAAGCAATAGGAACTTTGAGAACGTTGCACATATCTTGGATTTTCCAGGTGAGTGTGCACCCAAGGACCCCCAACATAAGTGCGAAAGTCATCAAATTGTGGCGAAACATAAATTAGTTAAAAATTTCATAACGTAAAATTTTTAATGCAAAAAAATAGGAAACAGACTAAAAAGAGAACAAAATTTTCTCAATCAAAAACAGCAATTTGGAATGGGATAGGGAAAGCTAGAAAGAGAAATTATTTTAGAGATTTTAATTTTTTTTAAAGTATTGCAGATAGAATAATTCACGTAGCTCGAAATAAAACTTTTATTTTAAGTAATGAAAATTGAAAATCTGAAAATCTTTTGAAAGTAATCTGAAATCGACTTCTGATATGAGACTTATTGGCACACTTAGGAGAATTCGATTAAGAGGATCTTCGTATACATATTTCAGTACTTAAATGAAATTAAATCCATTTAAGGGGCCTTCGATATTTCATTAGCCGAGGACCCCCACAAAACCTTCGCCCTTACAAGCATATAGGGTTGAATTTCGCTTCTCATTAAACATTAATAAACGACAACCAACATTTTTTGTACTGAGTTCCACTTTCCATAGCCTATATGCAATATATGAGAGACTGACTGATACATCACGCTTCTACATAAAATGTTGCTTATTCTAAGAAATTAACTTCCATTGCTTACAGTTTTAAAATACCCAAAATTTGAAGTTGGTGAGAAAGATAATTAATTCATGGTCTATTTACAAACGGAGTCAGTGAACGAGCACTGAGATGGTTATAACAGATGATAGGAATTTTCAAAGCCTCAAAGGCAAACTTATTAACATTTCACGTAGCAAGAGTCCAGAATTTTAATAATCTCACGGACAAGCTATCATTCTCAACTTTATACTGAGTAAACAACTAAAATGAGATCACCCATTTAACGACAAAATACAAAAAAAAGATTCAGCGGCGTGTGAGATTCTTTTACTTTTAGACTTGAGTAGTAACTCCCGGAAAATCATGACTTAAGAGTAAAATCAAAAAAATAACTGATTCTATTTATGTCCAACAAAGTTTTAAAATCTTGCGCTGAAAATATACTAGCAATTTCCTCCGACAATGCATCATTGGAAAAACGCCTTATTGACCCTATCCAGAGTGCGATGTCAAATTTAGGTCAATTTCAATTATCGCTTTTGTCTCGCAAATTATCACTTGTTATACCGCTTTTACAATATTAATTTTCATTACCGGATAAAACTTTTACGCATAAGACTTAAAAAAGCGACCTTTCTTCACCGAAGAAATGAATTTTCTTAACAATGAAAATTGTTTCTTATATAATACAATTATTGATGATTGCGATGGAACAAAAACACTTATTTTGAACCGATCCGCAGTGGCAAAGTAGTTTATAACTAACTAATCACCAGGCCATTTCGCTTAATTAAACTAGTTCTTAAGGGCCTAATTTTCTGCAACTCCTTGGGCCAATGGTTGCAGAAAATTTTATTAAGACAACAGAAGCGCGCATGTAATCAGTAGACAAAATAAGCCTTTTACTTAAAAGCAAAATAAAAAAAAGAAACAATAAATCAGTCAAATATTAAAAAAGGGACATTTACCTGAGTCATTTTTTCTCTGTTGGCTTTTGGGTTAAGAGGAGCTTCTGTGAGTAAAACTGGATGCTCTTCTGGGGCAACGCGAAGTTCATTGTAGAAGGTATGATGCCAGATCTTCTCCATATCATCCCAGTTGGTGACGATACCGTGTTCAATGGGGTATTTTAGGGTGAGGATACCTCTCTTAGATTGTGCTTCATCTCCGACATAACTGTCTTTCTGACCCATGCCCACCATGACACCCTAAGAAAAACCACGATCCTTACAAATGAAATAAATAGTATACACCATTTTTCATATGGGGGAGGGGGTCAGTGTGAAAAATAATAGCTTATTCTCTTTAACCGCAAGATCTTACCAACAAAATGTACAAGAAACGAAAAATTATATATTCCCTGACAGAAGCAAAAACGGACACTTGTACAGTAGCTCAGACGATGACACACAGTGCCACTTTTCAGATGCGTGTATCAGGTTTTCAAGCAAGAACAAACCCATGGAGACTTTTGGGGCTCGTCCCCACTGAAATACCCATATATTCACTATTTTTCCTGTGATTAGCATTTTGAGCTTTTCACAAACTTGAAACCCCCTCACTCTCACAAAGAATTCCCGTGCGCAAGATTGTTTGTCAGCCACCTTATGTGATTAAAAAGGAGAAAAATGTAATACCAACTAAAATCAAAAATATTTCAATAAACGGATATGCTGTTGAAATTAAATAAGCAAATTGTTTTGCTTCAAAAAACTTCTTTGATGTTTAACTGGCCATTATCCCATTTTAAGTTGAGCACACTCAGCCCTAAATATTTTACGAAGTTTTGTGGACTGGCAAGCATAAAGGGTTAGGACTGAAGTGTCCAACTCCTCGCGCCATTTAAATTTGTCCGTTAAAACACCAGTTGGTAAATGGCCTGAAGCTCTATTTAGGTATGTGGGTTTTTAAAGTAGCATAAGGTTCCAACTTCCAGTGAAACCAAGTGCTTGATTTTTAAAGGAATCGGAAATCGATGAGTTTATGATTATGCTCCAAAATAAGGGAAAAAGAGACCGTATGAATCATCACTAGACTTTTCCTATAAGTAAAATTCACTTTCACTCGCATAGTAACAGACGGATGACAGCATTTTGTTTGTACTTTGTTGAATAACAATTACTTAAAACAATTTAACAGTTCCCTGATTAAACTGGAATTTAAAGAAAAGCCTCTGTTATACTTGATGGAAAAGAATTTACACACAGATTTATATGAAAAAAATAAAGGTACTTTATTAGTAGCCGGACAACACGCGAGAAATGAAGTTTGGTTAATGCTAATGAAATAAAACGAAGTATGATAAAAATATAAGTTTAGAAACAAGTTTGGGCTATATATTTACACATAAGGGGGATGGGTGTAAAGCATAGCATATATTTAATACGTACCCTAATCTAACCTAGGAACCTTTTTTTGCCCATTTAACCCCAAAAAACTAAAGTTTAAATCTTTGTCACAGAGTGAGCAATAACTCACTATGCAGCGGAAACCTGTTTTTCGATGGCATCTTTGACATTCTAAATGCGGTTCTTCTCGCCTGTTGCCCGGCTACTAATGAAGTACCAAAATAAATCCCGAAAGTAGGCCTAGCTGATTAGTAAATGACAAAGCTGTTTTAGTTAAATTAAACTTAAATTTAAAAGAGTGAATAGTATCAATTTCAAGACAAAATATAATTAATTTCAAAAGAGTGTGTGCTCTTTAATTAGCTATAGCTTAATTCGTTGGCTTTTTCCACCTCCTTCGTTCGGGACCCTCAGCCAAAAACGAAAACTTTTTTCTGTCAAATAATTTTAGCGAATACCTGCCTAAATCACGCACCAATAGTGATAAAATTATAGCTGTTTATTTTGAAAGATGATAGGAATTATCATCATATAAATCGTGCCAACAAGCTGAAAGTGTCAGCTCCCATCTTATAACGATTTCGGTAGCTTTTTTTAGTAGGAATTGTACATAACAAGGTAAACTTAAATGTAAAGGCAGGGAGATTTAGGGTGGTAGTAATCCCCCTTCGTATTCAAGATAATCCTAAATAGGAATATAAAACCGTACATTCATTCAATAGGAAAACAATTTTTCTCAAGTAAAAGTAGATTGGTGTTTAAAACTTAAAACTTACAGAAAACATAAACTAAGACTGTTAATTACCCCAAGAGATGCCACCCCCTTAATCCCGTGCTTTTACACTGAGGTTGAATTTTTTTGTAACTGCAACTAGAACGAACCTGTAATACAACAGCTATTTGACTGAAGATTTCTTTATCCTAATATCCTGGGAATAAATGGCTTATTTATACACACTTGCTATAAACAATAAAAGTTTCAGTTCAATTTTTTGAAAGGCAATCAGTAAATAAAACACTTGCAAGCGCCACATTTATTGCACCAAAAAATGCTTAGCTTAGTCCAGTGACAGTTCTGGCTTCTCTTGCGCCAGGGGAAAATATCGATTAACGCCCCAGTAAAATTCTACTTTAGCTACTTTGGTACTGGTGTCTTAATGGGCCTTTACAAGGAAACCAGTCACGAAAAACCCGCCAGACGGGTTAATACAATAGATCGCTATAGAGTAAAGCAATGCAGAGCATGGTTGTCATAGCGTTTACGATATTTAAACTGTTGTTTTGGGGGTTTAGAGGGGGGAAGGTACCTAGGTTAGGTTACGTATTTAATATATGCTATGCTTTACACCCACCCACCCCCTTATGTGCAAATATATAGCCCAAATTTGTTTATAAACTATTATATATTCATCCTATTTTACTTTTTTCATTAGCATTAACCAAACATGACTTTTTAGAAAGGCCCATATAATGCACCAGTACCGCTACTTTTGACTATCTTGGAAAGGGGTTAGGTTGGGAAAATGAAACTTTCAGGGATGGGTCTACAGGATATAATATGTCCAGGGGCGGATCCAGGATTTTTTAAGAGGGGGGGGGGGCAAAATAGGTGGATCCGATAAACTTCCGTTAGGAGCAAGTTTAATTGACGCAATATTGCATTAATTAAGTGAATTACACTACTTTAGATTATGTTAGGGGGCGCACGCCCCCTGGCCCTCCCTGGATCCGCCACTGAGTGTGTCCCGGGAAGGTATTTTGAAGTACCTACCACCACTCCTCCCTCTAGATGGTCCTGAAATTTGCCTACATGACCGGTCTATACCTATTGAAATTTTGACGAAACAACATTTCACCTTAATTTTCAGTTATAAGTTTCTTTTTCTCTGGCTTTAGTTCTGAAAATCCAATTCCTGTTATCTGATTAGAATTTTAAGGCATATCAATGTTTTTTTTTTCAAAATTTAGGAAATTTATTTGTATATCTTTAAAACCTTATAAATTGGGATTGACCATAGTTGTGAAGCTGAAAACAATTTGGGTGTACTTCATTTAAGCAGAAGATCTATTTTCCATGGTTTCACTTTTATAACAGATTTTTAAAGGTCATCAAATGTCAGGACCCTCTAGAGGGAGGAGAGGAGGTAGGTACTTCAAAATACCTCTCCAGGACATACTTTAGCCTGTAGACCCACCTGAAAGTTCCATTTCCCTAACCTAACCCCTTTCAAACATGGTTAAAAGTAGCTAAAGCAGAATTTTACCAACCCCTCACCCCCTGTCTCCCAAAAAATTTTCAGGCCAAATTTAACAAAATTCTCATTTAATAACATTTTCACTAATTAACAAAACTAATTTATTTTCAAAATTGGTAATGAACAATATGACAAAAATTTAATTTTTGGATTCAATTTAATTATATTTTCTGTCAACTGTGCCCTCTACTTTATTTAATAAAAATAAAATTTAAAAAAATACAAAAGGATTAGGCTATAACCGTTAAATTATTTATTTGAAATTTTGCACCCTAACATTTCAGCGCCCGGGGAAAGTACCCCTCTGTGGCCCCTAAAACTGCCTCTGGCCTAGCCTGGTCATATTAGCATGAGAACCAAAGGGTTGCCTTGAGGACGATATCTGTTCACTTGAATTTTATTGAAAAACCTTATTTTTTAAGCTAAAATTACAAAATACTACTGAAAGTAAAATTGCATAAGCATGGAGGCCTCGTGGCTTTTCACTAGGCTAACTCGGAAAATTTTTCAGCTAGTTGAACGAAACTTTCAGGAATGGGTCAATAGCCCAATTAAGAGTCAGGAAAGGTCAGTAGAGATCCCTTGAAAATAGTTTCCCAGACCTTTTGAGTGACTAAAACACAGTAGCCTAATACACAGGAAAGCTTACCTGGTGTCTAGGACGGCCGACAATGGAGGGGAACACGGCACGAGGGGCATCATCTCCTGCAAATCCAGCTTTGCACATGCCAGAGCCATTGTCAACAACCAATGCTGCAACTTCGTCGTCACACATTTTTATTTAAAGTTGGAAATGACTAAAGTAAACCTGAAAAATTTACAGACTTTAAACAAACTAGAGGATGTAGGCTAGGGTATTTCAAAACTTAACATAAACTAGACAGCTGCATTGATTGGATTTAGCTAGCCTAGTTGCCATGGGCAAGGCCGTACCCAGGATTTTTTTTCGGAGTGAGTTTTACTCAGATTTTTCTTTGGGGGGGGGGATTTGCACAAAAAAACTCAAAAAAAATGTATATCCATTTTTTTAAGTTTTTACAAATCAAACAAACTTTTCGGGGGGGGGGGGGTTAACCCTCCCTCCCCTCTGGGTACGGCCTTGGTCATGGGCGTAGCCCCATCATTTTTAATGGGAACTGGCAAGAGGGGTCCATATCCAGATAGTCTAGGCGCATGAACTATACAATAAGTTTTTCTAACATTATTGGGGGGCAGCCCCCACTCCCCTGAAACGACGCCCCTGCTAGTTGCTTCCAGTTTAGCTGCACCCTTTCCCCTAATTCCTGAACAGTGTAGCCCCAGAACACTGGAATAGCCTAAATTAAAAAAAGCTTAGCCCTTTTTTTGTTTTAGGTAAGGCCTATTTTTACACTTAGCCTAGGCCTAGAACTACTTTACATTAGGCCTAACTGTCAGTTCATAATGCCAATTAAAAAGAGATTCAACAAAAGTGACTGTACCAAAGAAACTGTATTGTTAACAAATCTAACAAGAAACTACTGTTACCAAATCTTAGGCTATGATTAAAAAGGAAGTAGATAGGCTATTGTTGATGCTTCAGCGAATTAGCTAAGCCCTAGCTTACAAAAATTTATTATCTCAGCGAAATATAGGCCTATCTACGTTAATGAAATTGAGACAGATCCTCCAAATTTGTACCCTGCTCGTGCTGCATCAATAACAACTTTGAAA
The DNA here is from genome assembly GCA_027921565.1 of Artemia sinica. Classification (NCBI taxonomy): domain Eukaryota; kingdom Metazoa; phylum Arthropoda; class Branchiopoda; order Anostraca; family Artemiidae; genus Artemia; species Artemia sinica. The sequence goes on along the minus strand of CM051262.1, from coordinate 40,027,365 downwards.
CATAAACACTTATTCACGAAACTTCATACACGCTTAAAAAATAAATTAATTTCATATTATTGCTAGTATCCAATACCTTACTACAGAACAGCTAGAAAACGACTAACCAGATTTTAATACTCGTTCCATGTCTTTGATTGCGAAGAGCTCAGCAATACCTTATATGGTCATGTTTTTGGGAGCTGAGTCAGCTGACGCACCATCATTCTGAAATAAAAGGAAGCGAGGAGCTGACAACTTTCTTTAAAGCAACTAGTGGGATAAGAAGTTTGGGTTTGGCTGAGAAACTAGTCCGATAAGAAGTTTGGATTGACGATGACGACATCAGGAAAGCTACAAATGCCTTAATTTAGGCAGACTTGTATACTTTTATAGACTAGTTGATCAATAATAACGCGTTTGCATTTGGGGTTTTATTGTCAAAACGCCAAACGAACCAGCCAATTGAAAACCCTGATTTTCCCGTGCTGTGTTAAAAAAAATACTTTCATTTATTTTTCTTGTTTGATGAACATAGTTTTTTTCGTAAAACCTCGATACAGAAACGCGGCTTAAGAAACTACGAATCTGAAATTTTTTTCCCGTCAGGATTTAATGTGTCTCCAAGAACTCAATAAACAAAATGTTTATGTAGCTTTTAGGCTCCAGAAACACGGGCGCCCATAAGGGGGACAGGAGGGGGTTCCAGACCCCTCCTGGCTGAATGATGCTGCCTTATTTTTTTTATTTTTTTTTTATATTTCTATCATATATCATTAAAATTGCCAATTAGACCAGGTAAGCCCCCTCCCCGTGGAATACAGCCTATGGGCGCTCATGTCCAGAAATGAGCATTATCTAGGGTTTCTACACCTCCTGTATATTCGGCGCTGTTGGTGTAATTCAAGGGCGCCGGCAGAAAGTTTTCCAGGGGGGGGGGGGGGAACACCAAAATATCAGTGGTGGTTGGGTGACGAGGAATATATTTCAGGAATTTTTTTTCGTAGCAATAAGTTTATTTTTAAATACTTTTAGGAAAAAACTCTCAAACTAAAAGAGCAATTAAATTGCATGCAAAATGAAACAAAATACACTAAATTTTAAACGACAAGGATTCCTGGCAAAGGGATCAATTTATTTAACCAATAATATATTTAATATTATTCATTTAATCTTAAAAGAAAATCAATCTCAAACCAAAATTACAGAAAGATTTATTGCTTCCGTAAATTATAAAACATTTAGACGTGTCTTTATGCAATTTCCTATACCTTAGAATAGTTTACAGAAGGAGTAGAGATACTCAAAAATCATTCTGCCTGCATAGATACCACGTTTCAATTTTATAACGGCCATGTAAAATGTACCTCTTTCATAACAGGACGATTCTCCCTCCCTCGAACTTAAATCCCTTTTAGGTTATATTCAGGCATTAAAAAAAGTAGAATAGCGAAAGAAAAACAAATTTAAACTTACTGTCCAGCTGCCAAATTAACCCTCTTTCTTTTTAGTTTCCTATTCAACTAAATACAATGAACAGGTTCAAAAAAATCCGTCAAAAGAGAATCTTATCAAATAGTTTGTGATAAGAAAAAACTGGAAGTAAGAAGTGAATTGGACGAATATTCCGCAAAACTAAAAATGGAATTCTCATGATAATCGCTACATTGACAGCAATTGCTTTTTATGCTGCCTTTAAATACATAAAATTCTTTTAGTTTATTGTTACCCACCCAAAAATTTGAGAAAATTTGCCTGATTTTTGAAAAAAGGGGAAATACCCCCCGAAAGGCAAGCAATCTTATTGGAAATCCTTTTATTAGATACATCATATCAGAGAACCTTACCATAAAGGTTTCAAGCTCTTATTTTCAAAATGTGGAATTTTGCTTTTTTTTTCAGAAGAAACATCGTTGATACAGGTTTATTTGTTTTGTTTTTCACAGGGGTAATTCTATCAGACCGAAGGTCCAAATAATTGGGAGGGAGCTCACACAAACGTGAATTTAAAGCTCTTTCTTAAGTGACCATACAGACTGGGTCAGGGGAAAGTCTTGTTTTCTTGCTATTTTAGGGCACCAAACTACGACTTTACCCCGAAGAGGGCGAATTTGCAATCAATTTAGAATTCTGAGAAGCTAATTGATTTAAAAGTATCAATAACTATATTTTAGGCTTCCCAGTTGCAAATGAAGTAATGCCACACGGTGGCAGTACTGGATTCAACTAAGTAGACTCACTTTATTTGTAATGAAAATAGGCTACGTATGGTGATCTGTAATTGCGTATCAGCTATAATGAGCGAGGGTGAGTCATTGTTTAGGTGGGGGTAGGGTAGCTTCCTAAAAAAGTACATTTTAATGGACAAACTGCTTACTTTTAATGAGGCTTCAGATAAATGTTGAAAGTGGTGGGGAGGGGAGTAGGAATTAATTAAATTGTGTCTCTATTCAGCTAAAACGTTACATTCCCATATATACCAGCACAAAGGTGGAAAATGCAAGGCAGGTTATCATCAGCCCCGCCAGGAAATTTCTTTGGGATGGCAAATACTGCTAGGAACTTAGTTTTCAGCAATCTTAAATGGTGTTATTTTCTTTTTCTATTTATATGGAGCGCTTTAATGTATTCTAACAAATTATTTGAAAAAAACTACGTTTTCTAAAGAGTTAAAGAGGCTGAGTTACAAGGTCGAACCTTAAAACGTACAGGGATTAGGAGGCACAGTTGGGGGGCTGCCGCCCCCCAAACCCCCCGCTTTCGCAGCCTTTAAATAAAAAAAAAAAAATTTTAAACTGAAAGTAAGGAGCAACATTAAATCTTAAAACGAACAGAAATTATTCCGTATATGAAAGAGGCTGTGCCCTCCTCAACGCCTCGCTCTTTACGCTAAAGTTTGACTTTCTCACAACTCTTTTTTTAAACAATAAAAACTTTAGCGTAAAGAGCGAGGCGTTGAGGAGGGCACAGCCTCTTTCATATACGGAATAATTTCTGTTCGTTTTAAGATTTAATGTCGCTCCTTACTTTCAGTTTAAAATTTTTTTTTTTTTATTTAAAGGCTGCGAAAGCGGGGGGTTTGGGGGGCGGCAGCCCCCAACTGTGCCTCCTAAACCCTGTACGTTTTAAGGTTCGACCTTGTAACTCAGCCTCTTTAACTCTTTAGAAAACGTAGTTTTTTTCAAATAATTTCTGCACGTTTTTGTACAGTTTATTACTTATTATTGCTTGACTAACTGTTAGCTGATCGTGTCAGGAGTTGAAGTTGGGGGGCTGCCGCCCCCCAAACCCCCCGCTCTTGAACATTCTTGTGTTAAGGCTTTTAATTCCTGAATACTCAAATCACGTCGTACAGGGTGCCTCCTAATCCCTGTACGTTTTAAGGTTCGAACTTGTGACTCAGCCTCTTTAACAGCCCCCCCAACTGTGCCTCCTAATCCCTGTACGTTTTAAGGGTTGACCTTGTAACTCAGCCTCTTTAACTCTTTAGAAAACGTAGTTTTTTTCAAATAATACACATAAACAGGTTAGACATGCTTTGTTATGAAAATTGACGCGCAGATATTTTCATAACAAAGCATGTCTAACCTGTTTATCTGTATTATTTGAAAAAAACTAAGGTTTTTCGTAAATGTAAATTCGGGGGATAATTTTTTCGGTCTGAAAATATCAAAAGGCCCTAACAGGTCGAATTCTGCTTCGAATGAGTCCTCATTCAACCGGATCCGTTGCCAACTGTGGCCTGTAGGCGTGGCTAAGAAAAAAAAAGAAATGATGAATTTTAAGTGGCTATATTTGGTTTTTTGAAAACAAGGAAGGAGTGATCGGATTGAGCTGAAATTTCGAGGATAAGCTCCCGGGCCCTAGGAAAGCTTAACCTCTAAATTTCAGCCCAAACTGACAACGTTAAAGGGGGGCTGTGGTGGGAGGGTCCAAACTTCCGGCCCAGTTTACCCCATGAAGATAAAGTCGGAGGAGGATGAAATTTTGCAAGTTTCTTAGTTTGAGCTTGGGCTACAAAATGCGATTACCGCCGTCTCTCTGCGATCTCTAGGACCTGAAATCGCTTAACATTGTGGTGGGTCGCCTCTTTATAGAGGCACAAGTGTGCCTCCTTGATGTATGTAATGTATTCATCGATAAGAAATCCTATCGTAGAGGTTGTAATGGCTTCAGTTATGTAGAAGATCAAAGGTCTCACAGAATTTCAATCTATACAAACAATAATACTCCTTTTCATCCAACTGAAATTCTTTAGTAATAACATTAACAAGGACTGTTTACCAGAATTACTATTCATCGCCAATTTTTTCAGTATATTCAAATTTTATCCAAAATTGACATTGCAAATTTAAACGCAGGACGGTACTAATGAACGTACAATTATTGATTTGCACATTTTAAAAGCAATTAACCAGGGATCTAAGGGACCGTTGTCTCAAATTATATCCTGGTTAGGCCTTGGTATGATTTGGAAAACAATTAGAAATTAAATAAAAAAGAGATTTTCAAATGAAAACAAGGAACAAATTTGAAACCTATTTGAACTGATTATTCTTTATATGAAGGGGACTGTCTCCTCCCTAGCTCCTTACTCTTTACTGTGAAGTTCGGGTTTTTCAAATTTTAAAAGAAATTTTGCAATTGGAAGAATAAGATTTTTCAAAGCACTACTAAAATACTTTTGTTTAATGAGCAAGGTGTTGAGAAGGGGGCAGTCCCCCTTATATACAGAGCAATTTATATTTGTTTTAAGTTTTAAACTTGCTCCTTACTTTAGTTGAAAAACCTTTTCTATTTGTTTAACTGAATTTCATGAGACTGTAAAGTTTTATGAATGCAATATTTTTGGTAACACAGAAAAAACGATCAATATTTCAATGATCTCTGTTTGGATTTTGATTGGTAATCAAACAGTTCGTGGTAACGAACTGTAAGTAAGGAGCGACCCGGTCAATAGTGATCTAAACTCTAAAAACAGATTTTTATACCAACAGATATATCAAAAGAATTGGCTTATTATACTGATTCCAAATATATTAGTTCCATTAAGTTTAGTTTTACCCGTCCAAAGCTACGAGCTTGAGAAAATTTGTCTGATTTTCGGAAAAAGGGAGAAAGACCCTCTTGATGTCAAAGAACTTTACTGAAAGTCAACCCATCGGATTCAGCGTATCAAAAAACCCTACTATAAAGGTTCAAGCTCATATCAGCAAAAATGTGGAATTTTGTAATTTTTGCCTGAAGAAAGATCACGGATGCGTGTTTATTTGTTTCTTTTTTTTTGTTTTTTTGTTTTTTTTTCATTGGTGATCGTATCGATCCAGTGGGCGTAAAACGTCGAGAGAGGGCTGATTCTAAAGGAAATGAAAAGTTCTAGTACCCTTTATAAGTCATCAAAAATTTGAGGGCAACTAGGCCCCCTCCCACGCCACTTTTTTCACAAAATCGTCCGATCAAAATTTTGAGATAGCTTTTTTCTTCAGCATAGTTGAAATGCCCAATGACTATGTCTTTAAAGATACAATGACCCCCTACAGCCCCTCAGGAAAGGTTTTTAAGTTATAAAATTTGCCTAATGATTATTTGTTATTGGGAAGTATGCATACATTTTTGAGTGGGGAGGACGAATTTTCTACTGGAAGGATTTTGCACGGGGAGAATTTTCCATGAAGAGGGAAGTTTCCAGCGGGGTGAAATTTTCAGGAAAAATTTTTACACTGCGTGAATTTCCCAGAATTCCTATACGAAATTGATTCATATATCTTGCTTTTTCTTTACCGATTCAATTTTAGTCGTGGAGATGTTAAGGGTAATTGTCCGGGGTAAATTTTCGTCAGGATTGAATTACCCAGAGGATATTTATATGGGATGGGGGATTTTTCGGTGGAGGAGGAGCCAGGTCTCCTGGCGTTATTTAAAAAACAATCAGAAATTAAATAAAAAAAAGTTTTTTCAGTTGAAAGTATAGAGCAACATTAAAACTTAAAACGAACAGAAATTATTACGTATATGAGGGGATTTTCCTCTTCCTCAGCACCTCGCTCTTTACGCAAAAATTTAAATTTTGTCCTAATTCTTTAAAACAACTCTTGAAACACAAGGGTCGTTTGATTAGAACGATAAGTAACTTATTTTAAAGGGCCGAAAAACTGTACCGTGAAGAGCGAGGTCTTGAGGAGGGGGGCAACCCCCCTAATATACGTAATAATTTCTGTTCGTTTTAAGTTTCAATGTTGCTCCTTACCTTCAGTAGAAAAAAGCTGTTTTTTTTACTTAATGAAGCTTAGAGACAAACATTTTTCTAAAGGCAATGGAAAAAATATGTCAACTAAAGTAAAACGTATACAAAAATAAAAGAAATTAATTAATTCCAAAAAATACACAAAAAAATTGCCTACCTACAAAAACTAAGATATAAACTCCCAGCAATCAGTTCTGCTGAGCAATGCCGAAGCGTTGGACGGATATTTTTTAACAATATCGATAGTTTTGAACTTGGTTATCAAACACCAAAATATTTAATGCCTTTGGACTCAATTGTTTATAAAAAGTAACGCATTATCAAATTAGTTTGTTCAAAGTAAAACATTAAACAAAAATTAAGAAAATCAAATAATTTTTTTTTAATTCAATATTTTTAGAATACCAAACACCAATATATTTGAGACCTTTATGCTTCAGAAGTGTACAAAATTAAATCTTTTTCAAAGTGACACCTAGATAAATACAATAACTCCCGGAAAAAAAATGACAATTAAAACACAAAAAACGTATCTACTTAGGGGGGAATGCAAAAATTCCCAGCATTCCATTCAGGGGAAACATTTCTGATTATAGTAAGATAAGATAGGAAGATAAGGTTTATTCTTCATTAGATACACATCCAATATTACATGTTATTATTCCCCCAAAGGCTCATTGACCTGTGCAAAGGGGAAAACATATGAATTGCTTACTCAGAAATGAAAAACAAAAGAAAATTTAAAATGATCACTTACTCACATACGAAGAAGAAGAAAAGAAAATATAGATACAATGAAAACTATAGAAAAAATAGACTAATAAACTAAATTAATTAATTAGATTAAATAGGCTAAAAAAAAATAAATAAAAAAATAAATAAAATAAAAACATAAATAAAAATAACATCTATGAAGCGAAAGAATTTTTAACAATTTTTTTAAACAAACCGAATGAGTGGCGCCCTCGAGTTGATTCAGGCAACTTATTCCAAACAATATGACATGCCATTAGAGGATTAAGATCTGACCTTATGCAAGGAGTAAATGGAACTTGAACATGATTTGTCATATTACGAAGATTATAATTATTTTGATCAGAGGTAAAAGATAGCGGAACGCTTAGGGGCTAGGGGAGGTCACCATGAAGCTGAGTAAAAGTAAAACATGCACATGAAAGAATGTATAGTGACCCAAGATCAAGTAATGGTGTAACTAATGAACGATTAGTTTCCTGTATGAGGTTTCTAGCTTTATTGTAAACCTTAGAAAGTAGTTTTAACAGTGAAGGAAAAGTTGACATCCACACAATTGGACAGTAAGAAACGTAAGATTGGATCAAGCAGTGAAAAAGGATTTTCAAAATCGATCCTGGAAAAGTATGTCTAAGTTTCCTTAAAATACCGCGACTCCTGCATATCTTCATTTTAATAAAATCAATGTGACGTTTAAAAGACAGGTTTTCGTCAACAAGAATGCCCAAAAAACGAACATACCGGTCTTTAGATCTATGAATTATCCCATTAGGCTGGCGAATTTCTGATAACTGGGGATAAACCTGAGAAACACGCGAAAAAAAATCAAAAAACTGGACTTAGAAAAATTTAGAGTAAGATAATTAGCATCAAGCCATAAAATCACCCTCTCAAACAAGTTTTCCAAATTCAATCGAAGCTCGGATTCGCACTTTCCCAAAGTGGCAAGTGTGCTGTCATCAGCAAAACAAACAAGGACATCAGAAGAAGGCGAACTATAGTTGCCACTATGGGCAAGGGAAGGCTTAGGATGACAAAGTCTACAGCAATTATTAAGTTTCTGCTTTTTTACAACATAATAAAGATCATTTACATAAATCAAAAATAGCAGAGGCCCTAAAACTGATCCCTGGGGGACACCAAAATTGACTTGCGAGGGTGACCAGAAAAGTGGATCAACAGAAATTAACCTATCCTTTAAATAAGACTGGAACCAAAAAAATACACTTCCCCTTATGCCAAAATGACACATCTTTGATAGAAGAATTTCATGGGTTAAGGAATCGAAAGCCTTACGAATATGCAGAAATACAGCAGCCGGAATCAATCCCGAATCTAACGCAGAATGAATAAAATTCAAAAGGGTCATACAGGCATGTTCAGTGGAGTGCTTCATTCGGAAATCAAATTGAAAATCATGAAGAAAATTTTTAGATTTTAAGAAAGTAAGGAGACGAGAAAGCATAGCCTTTTCAAATATTTTACTAAATACTGATAAAATTGAAATTGGTCGATAATTTGCCGGATCATTTCTTGGTCCACCTTTATACAAAATAATAATCCGAGCACGCTTGAGAGCATCTGGAAAAACACCACATTCAAATGAAAGATTAACAAGTTCTGTTAGAGGCAAAACTATTGAAGGAAGAATAGATTTAACTACCTTAGTAGGGATAGAATCTGTCCCAGAAGAAGACGAGTTTTTTAAGCCATTAACAATTTTAGTAATTTCACTTACTGTTACTGGCTCTAGAAACATAGACTTAACACAAGATGGCCCGAGGTATGATCTAAAGTCCGGCTTAGGCCGAGACAAAGTAACTGTAGAAGTAATATTCTTACCAATATTAGCGAAGAATGAAGTGAATGCCTCTTGGACATTAAGCTCACCCTCCACAGCTCCATCACCAATGACCAGACTCATAGGTAAAGAGATAGATTGAGAACCGGGTTTAAGTACAGAATTTATTACCTTCCAAGTTTTACGAATATCGTTGCCACAAGCAGCAAAATTATTTAGATAATACAGAGACTTGGCTTTCCTACACAAGGAATTATATATATTCCGGCAGATCTTGAATTGACAAAGACGAATAGCACCTGCTGAAAGTGTAGCACATTTATAAGCTCTCCAGATATTATTCTTCCTCCTCCAGCTTTTGAGAAGTCCGAATGTCATCCATGGGTTTAGAGGAACAATCCTTTTAGACCTATGATTAGAAGATGATACTTTACAAATGCTAAGAATAGCCTCTTTTATGGTTCCATAAAAGGACTCAAATAAACAAGAAAAATCATTATCATTATCAAGCAAGCTCCACGAATTTTCCGCTAATTTGGACCCAAGAAGAGATAACTCTTTCTCACCAAACCTAACAGAATAGGAATCAAACAACTGAGCCCGGTTACTCTTCCCCTGTTTAAAGCTGAATCGAGAATATATTGGAAAATGATCGGAGATATCACTAACTAAAATTGAGTTTTCCTTCAAACTAAGCGTAGAGAAGATATTGCCAATCAAAGAAGCTGTAACATCAGTTACTCGTGTGGGGATGGATGTAGATACGTTTTTTGAGCTCATTGGTACTCTTGCAATGCAAGCAAAAGTGGACGGCATATTTTTGCCGAAATTGCCCCTTATTAAGTTGTTTTCCTTGTGTTTTCTATAATTAAACGAACTTTCTTGCGTACTAGTAGCTGCGCTAATTACTAATAAACAAATACATATTTAGGATTAACATAAAAGCTGATTCTTTAATTGAATGTTATCAATAGTTAGGCTCTTACACTTTCGCTATTGACAGGGATCGTTATTTATTTACCATTCATTACTATGAAGAATTTGATTTTTTTTTTGTTACTCCAACCAAATCATATACAAAAAATGTTTGTGGAAAACTGGAAACGGGTCACTCAGTCACAAATTAGAACTTATATTTTCCTTATCAGGGGTCAAAATCTATTGGCAGGCAGCCAACAATGGGGCAACACACATTTTTTCTATGTTTTTCCCTATTCTGCTCTTTTTCCTTTGATTTCCTTATAATTACTTTATAGTCCCAAATCTCCATGGGGGCATGGCCCCCCCGTCCCCTCTTGCCGGCGCCCATGGTGTAATATAACTCTCAATTCTATACAGGCTTGTCATTATGAATTTCATATCATGTTAAGAAAGTCGTCAAGAAAACTGTGAAGCACAGTTCTCAAATTTTCATGGAGATGGGTATTTGGACGCCTGAAAATGGCTGATTTTCTTCCCTCTCAGATCTATTAAAAAAAAATAAATAAATGAAAAACACGAAACAAAGAAGGATAAAAAAAAACTCGATCTCAGGACACAAAAAAAACGGCCCCCCCCCCAAAGACAAATAGGAATTGGAGTTTTTTCTTTGGTCATCTACAACATTTTTAAAAATGCGGTTTGAGACTTTCATCCGAAAGCTCCTGGTCCGTAATTTACAAAAAATAAGGTAGGAGAAATGACGTTTAAGGGGTGGAAGGGGAGGGGGTTGAAGAGGGGCAGTTGCCCCCTTCCCAATTATTTGGAGAAAAATTAGTAGGATAACACTCTTTTTTATAGTATTTTTATTTTAAAAAAATAAATAAAAAGACAACCCAGAGAGCACTTTTCGGGTGCCACGTGAAAACTTTATGATTGCCTTATTAAGTCAAATTTGTAAAGAGCAATATAATATATAAATTAGTTTATAAAGGAGCCCATAGTTAGCTCTTTATGATGTCCATGTGCCCAGCCCAGCCTTTCCATTCCAAAAATGTCACCCAAATTGTGCTTTTAGTGTACCATGTGGAAGTTTATGACGGCCTAATCAAGTCTAATATATTAAAAAAGATAAGAGATAAGAATTAGCGGTACTTGTATGCTATATCCACTACCACTCAAGAAGTGAAGTTAGGTTAATCCTAACAAAATATACTTAAGTATGACACAAATATAATACTTTAGAATTTGGGCTATATATTTGCACATTAGGGGGGGGGATAAAGTGCAGCAGCTCTGCATGCAAAATGTGTTAGCTACAATTATTGTGCACATTATGAAGTAAGAGTTGTTTTCTGACTTCATACTGTCCAAATACTTTACCCCCACTCCCCCTTCCCCCTAATGTGTAAATATGTAGCCCAAACTATATATTTCCCATCTATACTGTCACTTCTCTGTCTTTTCTCACGCTAAAATGAAAGAAACTAGCGAAAGAAGTCGGTTTACAGTGCGTCAATCCATGAATAGCTTGAGCGGTATTGGGTATATCATACAAGTACCGAATTAGCTTAAATGAGTTCTTAAACAGCTCTCTATAATGTTCCAGTGCCTCAATAGCGACAAAGAAGAATAAGAACAATCACTTCTGCCCATGTAAAAAAGTGATTTTTTTTGTTGTTCAAAGGGGGGAGGGGTTTGTTATTTTCCTGGAAAAGGTTTTAACAATGGCAATTTAAAGGGTGTACTTTTTGATTTGCTAAGACGTCAATTTCAAATCACATGCAACTGAATGACGCAATGCATGGGGCTGTTGGAATAGTGCGTAGTTCAACTGCGAGCTTTAGTCTCCTATGATGGGCGCGGAAGCTGAAGGAAATGGAAAGGGAACATGTACTTTAATATTAACAGTAAAGCTGTAAAAAAACTGAGCTTATTAAACTCACCATTACCCACATGAAATCTTGTTTACAGTACACTACAGTCGTCTGCAGCAACTCATTTCTGAAAGCCTTAGTAAAAGCTGAGTCCACTACTTAATTTATGTTTGTTTGATGCGTGTGCATTGTTTATTTATGTGCTCTGTAATATTTCGGATTTTACCAAGTAACGTCCTTGCTAAATAGTAACTTTTCTTCATTATCAATTGAAGAAAAATGTCTTATTTAAGACTTCGGGAACGAAGGGGCTGTCTTTACTTTTTAACTGCTTAGTAAATCCCCCCCCTCCATCAGGTGGAAGAGCGTATGCACATGTGGTCCCAGGGTCGGGACAGCTGGGCTACTGCATATTCTGTAAATTATTAATTCAGAAGAAGTGCGTCCCTAGGCTCAGCGATGTAAGATGGCAAAACTTTCGGTTCTTTAACCAGTTCCGTAAAAGCCAGTCCAGCTCCCAACTTTGATGTGTTTTATAACATTACTAAAATATAATTTTTACCAATTTTATTTGGTTATAACAGGCTAAAATGGCAGAGCTTCTTACTTTCTTTCTTTGGCTCAGAACCAACTTTAAAAACGCAAGGGAAACTACAACAAGAAGAAGAAGGTATTGAAAAGGGATTTAATTCCCATCTACGTCTTATAGCAACACAATAACTGAAAGTGAAGACAATCTTAACAGTGAAAGCAGCTCAACTTTGACCAAATTAATTAACAAACGTGATCCAATTAATGGTGTAGCCTCAGCTTTGGCTCATATTTGTGATGACCCCTTTCGACAAGAGACTTGATTTTCCCTTAGACAAGCGGGGAAAAATTCGGAACAGAATCATCAGAATTTTCTGACATCTTTTAAACAAATTTAGGCTCGTGTTTTTACAAGTTTTCCTACACCTTTTTCCCCGCAGGTGCTTTCCCGACAGTTTTAGGGGGCGCAAATTTGAAATAAATAATCTAGAATTTATAAATATTTTGTAGTTTTTAAAATTTTATCTTAATTCAAATAAAATACAAGTCGTAGCTGGTAGTAAGGTACTTACTTACTTTAATACTTATGTATTAACACTTTTTACTTACTGTAAGTATAAGTAAATTGAAGAGGCCAGAACCGCTAATGCTCCCCCCTAGAGAACAGCCCATGTCCATTGACTGTCCGAAATGGACCCCCTTTTGCCCCCTTCCCCCCAATAAAATGCTGGAGTTACACTACTGGTAGGAGCATAGGCCACAAACTTCAAGCTTAAAGGGGGTCAAAAACACGCCCAAAACCTTTGGTCTCTTATTGGTTTGGGAATTAAGTATTTGAATCAAGGAGACTTAATGCAAAAAAAAAAAAAGAAAGAAAAAAAAGGTTGAAAACACAAGCGCACTGAAAATGGGATCCTAAAGTTACCCAACTAAATTTCCCTCTGATCGGCTTCAAACTTGGTTGTCCATGGTCCTTGAAGACGTCTAAAACCAATAAAAGAGAAGAAAGACAACTCTGATTTATAGGAACGGGAGGCCCTAAAAAAAAAAAAAATCGGATAGCTTAAGATAAATGACTTTTAATTTCTTTGGCCAGCGGGCCCCAATTACACAAAACAATCGAAACAAAAAGTTAATTCACTCGACAATTGGGCACAAAGGCGGCGAAGAAACCTGTTTTTTGCAATCGGCTTAAAAATTTTAGGGGTCACTGCATGGCCAAAGATTATTTCAGATTTCTTGGGGTTGGGGAAGAATTTGGGAGGGGGGGAGGATAGGTAAAAAAGATTTTTTGTCTCTTACTTACTTAATCCTCATGCCGGGGTGGCGTTGAGAGCGTTGTCAGCCTTCTCCACGTGGGGAAATCTGCAACAAGGGCCTCTGCATCAGACAGCAAAATTCCAGCTTGGTCCAGGAAACTTCCTAGACTATCACTCCACCAGAACTTGGGTCTTCCTCTTGGACGCTTCCAGCCACTACTGGTTGGTTCAAAGTCATAAAGAATCCGAATCGGAGTGTCGGCTGGCAATCGCAAAAGATGTCGAAACCAACGAAGTATTCGCTCGGCAGCCAGGTTTGGCAAAGGTGACTGGGAAGTCATACTCCGTAGGCGGTCTTTGCTGAAAAAGTCTGTCCATCGGATTCCATCAATTGTCCGAAGGCACATAGATTGAAGAGTGTTGAGACGGCGCTGGACAGCTACAGCTGCAGGCAAAGTTTCAGCTGCCTATAGCAGGCCACACTGGCAGCAACTTGACGGTCGATGCAGCCATCCGATGATATAATAGAACCAAGATAAGTGAAGCGGTCGATCGCTTCGATTGGGTTTCCGGTGACCAAGTAATTCTAACTGTCGGCGTCAGACTTTGGCTGCACTACCATGAATTTCGTCTTCTTCCAATTAATAGATAATCCTGTTCTGGCAGCTTCACCCAGAAGTGTGTTTAGAGCCATGAGCAGCTGTGACTTGGAGTTGGTGACTAGTGCTATGTTATCAGGAAAGTCACAGTCAGTGACAAGTTTATGCCCGTACTTGAGTCCAAAGCTCAACTTCCGGGTTGTGCAAGTCATCGCAAGATCAATAATACAATTATATAGCTCAGGAGCAACTCAACAACATTGCCTGACTTCTGTTCTTACTGGAAAGAGTGCTCTACGTCTACCACTCACTTGCACACAGCTCTCAGTCTCTTGATTGATGGCTCTGAATAGGCAGACATATTTTGGCGGGAGGTGAGTATTAGAAAGGAAATTCCACAGAGAATCTCGACAAACCGAGTTGAATGCTGCCTTAAATTCGACATAAGCAATAAAAGGCTGCTGGCGGAACTCGTTCGCCTTTTCGATGATTTGTCTTATGGAGAATATCTGCTCTGTCGTTGATCGGTCGGGCCGAAAACCGACCTGCTCTTCTTTGCGCTTTCATGGGAGATGTGCAAAACCTTACTTCAACAAAACCATAGAAAAGAGCTTACCTAGTACCGAGAGGAGCATTATCCTTCTATAGTTCTTACAGTCCCTCCTGGAACCTTTTCTCTTCCACAGTGGTAGGATCACTCCTGTACGCCAGTCTGTCAAGATGATCTCCGAGTCTCCTATTACATTGAATAGCATTTGGAGCCATAACAGGATAGTGCCGCCACCTCGTTTTAGCAGCTCCGCGGAGATTCCACAGATGGCAGGAGCTTTGCGGTTTTTCAGTTTCTTCACAGCATTGTGAATTTCTCCTACTGAGATACTGAGAATGGCTTAATATCAACATTAACGAAGTTATTATAGATCATAGTTTGGGGGATGGCAGGAGTTGATGCAGATGAAGATAGATGGACGTATTAAGCAGAGATGGAAAGTGTTCATTCCACCTTGAAATGTTAGGCACTATGTCTTCAAGGAGCATCCCGTTCAAATTTAGTACGCTTTCCATTGGTTGAGCACATTGTCCCGAGAGGTCACGTAAGTGTTTGTACACTGCTCCAGCGTCCTTCCTCGTGGCAGATTCGTGTAGTTCATCAGCTTTGGCGTCAGCGAATGACTTGAGATCTCTATATATCAGCTAATTCCTATCACCATTGAGATGTCGATAGGTGTTCATAACCTGTGACAGCCAAAGCTTTTTGACCTTAACATGTGAGCCAAGAGTTGTTAGCTGCGTCGATGGCTCCAATTTTAAACGTGTTTCACGTGGTTTCAATATCCGAAAGCCGGAACAGGCTTTGAAAACGGTTTTTAATCTCAACTGCATACCGTTCTTTGATCACAGGAGTATCAAGACCATGGAGATTAAGCGTTGCAATGCGCTTGTTGAATTTCTGAAATTTCAGCTGAAGTCGAATTTTTACAACGAAGTCGGTGACCAGTATTACGCAGGTCAACACCTCGAAACGAGCGGCAATTAGAAACCAACGACCTCCATCGCCAAGAGGTGATGGTACAATCAATCATTTTCTTTGTGACACCGTCGTTACTATACCAAAATACTGGTGAATTTGAGGTCTTAAGAAAACTGTGTTGAAAAAAACAAGCGAATGGGCACAACAGAGCTGAAGCAGACGATTTCCATCGTCATTAGTTACATCCGGGGTAACCCACCCCATGACATCTTTTCATATGCCTGTGGGATCGCTAACGGTAGCGTTGAAGTCCCCAAGAAAAAGCAATACATCATGGGGAGAGGTAGAAGAAATCAGTTGAGTGAGGTCTGTGTAAGACTGGTCCTCAACATCGTGGTCAGCCTCATTTTTTGGTGCACAGCATACAAGTACAAAGAATCTTCCATGATGGTGTCTCCAACGGGCTGCGAGGAGACGCCCTGATATGGCGTTATGGGATATAAGTGCATTTCTAGCTCTCTTATGAAGAACTAGACCAACACCAGCTCTCCTTTTGTTGCCAGTACCCGACCAAATTAGACTGATATTGTCACTAATGAAATTCTCACCTTTTCCTGGCAAGTGCTTTTCTGTAACGCCAGCAATAGCAACAGAATACTGCTTGAATTCACTAGAGAGAATTAGCTCAGCGCCTGGAATTTTCAGAGTCAGAATATTCCAAGTAGTAATTTTGTTACCACTATTTTCAAGGAGGTTCAATCTTCGAGGGGTTTTACCACCGTCGTCAGGATATCCAGGAACATACTAGGGTTGGCAACGTAAATGGAAAGAAATATCCGGGGCGTGATTGACGCTTTTCATTGCAAGATAGTTTTCCTTGGCGAAGCAATTCCAGGGAACAGGGTGCAAGCAATCCGGACTTGGGACCGGTAACTGTGACCAGATTCTACCCAGCAGGTGGGGTATACAACAAGTTTACAGAGGCCGTTGTCCATGAATATGGATCTTACGCCTTGCCACAGTTACCCTCCTATAGAGGATTGTCCGAAAATGGTGTTCTGCTTCCCCATGCAATTTAACCTATTTATGGAAGAAGGTTTGTAAGTCACGGGACGTGTCCACATGCCGGTAGGCCTAGCTGAGTCTACATTCGAGGGGTCTCCTTCCTCCTCCACCTGTATTTACGACCCCTGGGCGAGGATTGCCCAGTTTTTATTATTGATTCTCAGCTTGGTCCGCACCTGCTGGTGAAGGTACCCAACATATCTGTTGGACATTCCCCTATCTGCCATCTGGGGACGCGCTGAGTGGCCTTTTCATTTTAAAACTCATATCCGTAAGTCCCTCAACAAAGGGGTAACTAGTAGAACAAAATATGTTTGGGACACAGGCCCCTTAAAAATGGGGCAAACTATTGCCCCAATGGGGCAAACTATTGCCTGAATTCAATCAGGATATGCTAAGATTGTTGCCAATAGTGGTAAACATAATAAATTTGCGTTTGCCAAGCTCTGCTCAGCTTTTTGTGACCATTGAATTCTTTTTGCTTCTGGAATTTTCCCCCTTCTTAATAAAAATGAATAAAAAAGAATCGGTATTAGTTATTTAAGATTTTGTAAATATTTGTTGTTTCTCTACCCTTGGACAAAAAACCCGGATTCTTAGTAAAAAATTTATTGTTCCTGATATTACAGTAAAATTGGAAGTACTAAGCAGAAAGCTTCCAGATATCACTCGTTTCCAAATTCTCCGCACCACCGCCTTATCAGGGTTTTTCAATCGTAATTTATTTTTCTGTTCTGTTTTTTTTTTTTTTTTACTCCAAGTTTTTTTTTTATTGTTAAGAGTGGGTAAAAAAATAATGATAATATGCTATAGTTATTTTGACCATTCCGTAATTTTTTTTTATGGCTGTGTTTGCAGTATTATTCATAAATACGATCTATTACCTGTATATTAAATTTCTTCTGTATTTTTCTAATCTTTCGATAATAGTAAAGTTAATTTCGATATATTAAGTAATGGACATTATTCAAAATATTTCAAATATTATTTTCTGTGTTATTAAATGATATTCCTTTATGTCTTAGTCCGTTCAACCGTCGTATCTACCTTTTTTTCGTATATATATATTCATTTTCATGTGTCTTTGTGTCTTGTTTCCTTTATTTACTCTGCTCTTTAAACTTTTTAACTATTTTATTCTTTTGTTTGTTATACCCTACAAGTGTCATCTTTGTATATGATGTGGTTTAAAAATAAAATATTATTATTTTTATTAGTTCGAGGGCTGCCATAATGAATTTACACATAGTGTTTACGTAGACAAAATTATCCGTCAATTGAGTCCATAACTACGACCCTGTGCCCTTCACATAGCCTGCCAGCGCTGGGAAAAAAGAAGGCGAAAAGGATGTTGAAGTAGAGGCCTTTTCTGCCATATACCTCTTCTTGCCTGCCAGTGTCCGGGTAATCTTGATTTGTCTTTATCCAAAATACAATTTTCTTACATTTTTGAGATAGTGAATCATGAATTTTCAGTTAAGGGTTTTAGGCCAGGAACTCTGATTGCGAACTCTTTGCACGCCAATTTTAGGGGGATCAGGTTTCTTTCCGAAGTATTCAAGAATCTATTTTTCTAATTGTAAGCTGTTTATAACTACAACAGCTGGCTATATAAACAAAACCAGTTGAGAATTTTTTCTCACTAGGGAATTTTTTCAGAAAAGTATTTGTTTTGTTTTCGTAACTAAGGGCTTTGGTTCGTTCTTTACAATGTTTCAGGAATAGCTACAATATTAAGCTGGACTTGTTACGTCTTATTGAAATCATAATTATCCAGGGATTTTTTTTACATGTTTTATTTCGTAAGTGGTCCAATTATACTACCTAGGTAATCAATAGTCAGAGAAGAAACATATTTTTGACTCTTGAAAAGGATACTAAAGCTTTCGATATTAAATCGAATGAGCCATTCTATTCCAAGTTATCAAAAGTAAAAAATAGTGGTGCGTGTACCTGAACCACCGTATAACTGAATCCCAAGCAACTGAACCCCTTCAACTGAACCACCGTGTAACTGAACCCCGCGCAACTGAACCATCATATAACTGAACACCTGTGCAACTGAACCCCTATGTAACTGAACCCCCATGCAACTGAACCCCCCATGCAACTGAACCCTAATGTAAAAGAACCCTCGTGCAACTGAAATCCATTTAAATGATCCCCGTGCAACTGAATCCCCATGCAACTCAACACCATTCAACTGAACCTTGCGTAACTGAACCACCATGCAACTGAACCCCCATGGAACTAAAGCGCTGTGCAACTGAACCCCATGCAACTTCACCCCCGTGCAACTGAACCATCATGCAAAGGAATCACCATACTCAGTTTTCAGTATTCTACAGACATGAGGCAATATCATTGGGTAAAGCACAAGTTCGAATCTTGACATGTTCAACCTTGTTGGAATTGTCTTTTTTTTAAAGTCATGATGTGTAAATGCCTGTCAAGATGATTGATAAAAAAAGCTCTGTTTTGTTGTCACAAAACAAAGAAAATTGGACGTCAAAAACCGTTAAGACCAGATTTATTTCTCTTTTTTTTCTAATGTCTGTTATTGGGGGTCCCCTTCGCCCTGTCACTGTCTATGGGTCTAGGTGTTTTTCCACGGGTAGTGGGTTTCCAATCACTTTTGATTTATAAAAAAAAGGATTAGAACTCTCAAATTCTGATCGAAGGAGCATTCGTCGAAGTTTTTACGACCGTGAGGTGGAGGCGGGGATGGGAAAGGGGCAGTCCCCCTGCTATACGGAATTAGTTCTGTTCATTTTGGGGCTTAATGTTACTCTTTACTTTCATTATAATAACGTAGATCAAGATATTCCCAGAAATTAAGAGGAATTAAGCATCAGTTTCACATTTTGATGTTTGTTTAAAGTTTTTTGTCCCCCCCAAAAAAAAACAAACAAAAATTATCCCCCAAACAAAAGCTATGGATACGGCCCTGGGGATTATACATAAATTTCTACCTCCACTGTTTCCTCGTCTCTCCCTTAGAACTAATTTTGTATTTATCTGAAGGTTCAATGAGAGTTGGGATGTTTTGTTATTTAAATGCACCATTTGAGGCAGCTCCCTCCCTCCCTGACTACAAAACAATCATTCACCCCATTGTAGAGGTTTAAAGCCCTTATGTGCAAATGTTTTGAATTGAAAAACAACAGGGAATTTACCTAAGACAGTGAAATTTGCATTGAACTTAAAATATTTTGGCTAGTAGGCGAGGGAGAAAGATGCCTCAAAGGGTGTATTTTTAAACACACCAAAAATGTGAAACTGATATTTAATACCTCTTGATTTCTGGGAATATTTTTGGTCTACACTGTTATTATCACAGTAGACAGAATATACCAGTAAGCTTATCGCAGATCATTTCTGGTCTTCGTGAACAAAAAGCTCCTCCCACTTATTTCTGCCTTAGCTTGTTTAGCCTGTTTCTGCATTAGCTTTATTTCCGTTTGTTTCAATGCACTTTGATGGAAACAGTCGGAAACCAGACTAACCTGTCTAGCATGTCTAACATGTTTATATCTGCCAAAACGTTCTCCGGAGCACTCGCACCCCGGTCCGGGCTTTTATAATGGATGAGATAGAGAATGATCATACTGGATAATATATGAACTGTGGTTATTATGAAAGTAAAGAGTAACGTTAAACCCCAAACTGAGCAGATTTTGTTCTGTATAGGAGAGGGAATATCCCATCCTCACCTCCGCCTCATGGTTGCAGAAACTTCAGAGGATGCTCATCCGATCAGAAATTGAGAGTTCTAGTCCTATTTTATGAGTCAAAAGTGATTGGAAACCATCTAGTCCGGGGGTATTTTCCGAGGGGGTATTTTTTTGGGGGAGGGGGGTATTTTCCGGTGTGTGGTCGGGGTGTAATTGCCTAGGCCCGTAGACAGTGACAGGGTGAAGGAAACCCCCCCTCCATTAACACAAATAAAAAATGATAAACAAATCTAGCTTTAATGGTTTGTGACGTCCAATTTTCTTTGTTTTTGTAACAACAGAATAGAGCTTTTTATGAATCATATTGACAGCAGTGTCGGGCGATATTTTGATTAAACGATACATATCATATATCGATATTTGTACTTTCGATATTCGACATATTGTCTGCGATATTCTTGATAAGTTTTTTGCTTAGATTAACTTTAGGGTGTGGCAAAATTCAATATGGAAATTTGCAATTAAAGAGTATTTTGCACCTTTTTTTTCCAAATTTTGAATAAAATAAAAATACTTCCATTACATGAATGAACATTTCAAAAACCCTGATTTGGAAATACTCGGGCCCAGGATAAAGAAAAATAAGCTATTGGCTATTTTTGGTTATTCCAAACAGCAACACGTCAATAATTTTCCCTTGAGAATTGATTCAGCCTTTAAGTGATTAAATAAACAAAAAACATTTTTTTTCAACTGAAAGCAAGGAGCAACATTAAAACTTAAAAGAACATAAATTTCCCGTATATGGGGAAAACTTCACCTTAGTACCTCACTATTCACTCTAAAGTTTCTTTTTGTATGTCAAAAATCTCCTCATTCTAATTAAACGGCTATTGTGTTTCAAGAGTTGTTTTTAAATAATTGAGATAAAAAGTTAAAATTAGCGGAAAGAGTGAGGCATTGAGGAGGGGGATTCACCCTCATATATAGGATAATTTCTGTTTTAATGCTACTCATAACTTTTAGTTGAAAAATTGTTTTTTTTAAATTTAATTTCTGATCGTCTTTCAAATAACGTCAGAAAATACACCTTTTCTCTCCATGGACAATCTCTCCCAAGAAAATTCCTCCTTGGAAAGTTTCTCCCACATAAGATCCTCCTTCCCCAGCCAATTCTATCCCTGCTAAAAATTCTCCATAAAAAAACTTCTTGCGGACAATTCCACCAGGAAAATTATTTTCAGTCTATTTTCGTTTGAAAAAAAAACAGACTTGTTTTCCTTTTAGTTTCTAATCGTTTTTCAAATCATGCCGAAAATCCTCCCTCCGCAGAAATTTTTCCTGGAAATTCTACCCTCCAAATGTCTCAACGGAAGGTTTCTCCTGCGTCAAGTTCCTCCATGGAGAATCTCCCTTGTGGAAAATCACCCCGCCCCCCCAACATGACAATATCTGCCTGACAACTTTAACTCCTTTGAATTTCGTATAAGAATTCCGGTAGATTGCCCCGAGTATAGTTTTCCTTTGAAAGTTCATCCCTGGAATCTTTCCTCCCCACGGTAAAAATTTTGCGGCTGGGAAATCCCCCCCCCCCGCAGAAAATTTTCCCCACAGAAAAATCACCCTCCCCCAAAAATGTATTTTTAATTCCCAATAATAAAAACTATACTTAAACACAGGACAAATTTCAAAAGTTACAACCCTTTCCCAAGGGATGATTATTTGACCTTTCAACTGTGCTAATCAAAATGGCTATCTTAAATTTTTGATCGGATGACTTTGGGAAAAAGAAGCGTGGGAGGGAGGGGGATCTAGTTGCCTTCTGATCGTTTTGGTCACAAAGTGGGGACCAGTAGAGATGACCTTCTGGATTCTAAGGGAGCTATAGGAAAACATTTCTACGGGTTTATGCTCCTTACCATGCTATTTGCTTGATGCTCTACACCTTTTCAAAGAGAGTGAGTAGCCTCTCGCACCTATTGATCCGACGAGTGATTGCATGATTTGCCTTTACAGACTGGTTTAGACACGCTCTAGGCTCTAGACACGCTCCGCTAATTAGACACGCTTCGCTAATAAGCTCTAGGGTGAAGGTACCTTGCATCGTGTCTAGAATTGATTGGCATATGGTGTTAAATCATTTTGCTTAAAAGCTAACTCTAATTGCAAAAAAGGGTATAGCATTTGGGGATTGGACTGTATAAACGATATTAATTGTTGATTGAATAATAGGGATGTGAATGATCCTAATTAGTGATCGGACCGTATGAAGGTGGTAAAAAAAGGGCTAAACTGATTATCAGTTAAGGTAACCCCGAAGGGCTTGTTAACTCAGGCAGTTTGTTATAAATTT
The DNA here is from genome assembly GCA_027921565.1 of Artemia sinica. NCBI lineage: Eukaryota > Metazoa > Arthropoda > Branchiopoda > Anostraca > Artemiidae > Artemia > Artemia sinica. The sequence continues at coordinate 40,004,841 of CM051262.1, read as the reverse complement.
GGAATAACATCAATCTATGAAAAAGCTTAATGATGATAAAATGGCCCTGTGAGTTGACCTGGCTCTACTTCTTCGATGTGTTCTGTACAAGTGGCGTTTGAACAGTGTTGTCAATTTAAAACACGGTCTAACGTTATAGTATACTAAAAAGCTGATACTAATAGAGATGTATATGTCAAGAAAAGAATTTTAATAATGAAATTCAGAACAACCCTTAGAAATCCTTGCAAAGCAAGTAGTGAGGTGATTATAGGTTTGAAGCATCATGGATCATAAGCACCAATGACCCTAACCACCAAGGACCTCAACCTCCAAAGGTTCCAAACCTCCAACCTCCAAGGGGTCCCTCACTCAAACTTTTTGACCCCCCTTCCCCCCATTTAAATTTTTTTGAATTTTTTTTGAAGTTTTTTTTCTAACTTTTTTTATTGTTTTTTCTAACATGTTATATTTTTTCAACTTTTTTTATATCTCTTAGAAAGACATGTAACATACTTAAAACAAAAAGAATTCATATTTAATATTTTCCAAATTCAAAATGACAATGATATAGAAATGTTAGTTGTGACTTTTACTATTAGAAAAATATTGTTTGTAGTAGCACTTTTTTTATTGGACTAAATTTTTTTTTGGACTTCGAAATTATTCAACTTTTTTTTTACGTATCTTAAAATGACATGAAATATACTTATAGCTATAACATTTGTGCTCTATGCTTGCTCAGAGACACGATGCGGCTTTCCCACTGGTACTTTATGGCGGGATTATCGACACTACCTAGTATATTGCATGAATTAAATCAGTATTTTCTACGCAGTGGAACAATAAACACATAAGTCATATCTTTCAAAAGTGAAGATGGAGCATTTTAAGAAAGTGTGTTCACATGATAGTGTTATTGTAGCATTGAATGCTGACAAGGAGAAGCATTTAAACTATGAAATAAGTACAAGTGGTTGCACTATCGGAAACGTATGCGTGCATTGCCATGACAGCAAGGAATTAAATTTCTTTGAAGTACCGAAAAAATTTATCTCATATTTTGGTGGATATGCGAGATTGAGATCTCCAGATATGATTGCACTAAAGAAAATGCCAACATAAAAATAATGGTTAATGATAGAGGACAACTCCTTGCTACTGTTGCAGGTACCACATTACCTACTGATACATCCTATCGTCAGCTTTCGGGTATTAGCATTCAACGGAAGGTCAAAAGAAGAAAGGCCTACTCTTCTACTAATATCGTAAAACATATCTTGTCTACGTACCGAAACTGTTACCTGTGTAAAAATAATGTTATAATACACAGTGAAATTGCTGGAAAAATAAAAAGGGCATTGGTAGAAAATATCACTATATGTCTATTAAAACATCGGAGATGTAAGAAAAGGAATTTGCATACATCTATTGTCAGACACATGGGATAAAATTCACAAAATCTAGGTATCAGAGTGAATAAATTTTTTCTATCAACATCTTTGTTAGATACATCGGATAAAATTGACTAAATCGAAGTATCAGGTTGAATAAATTCTTTATCAACATCCATTGTTGGATATGTCTTTATGAAAAAATTGTAAGTAAGTAAGTAACAAACTCTTTCTTGAATTCACCTCTTGGATACACAATACGGAAATTTAGAGTTTGTTACCTACTTGCAATTTTTTCATAATTTCTTCAATGAAATATCTGTATTGCGTATCCAAGGGGTGAAATCAATAAAGAGTTTGTTACTTACTTACACATATTTTCATAATTTCTTGGATGAAATTTCCGTATTGGTTATCCAAGAGGGGACTTCAAGAAAGAAATTGTTACTTACTTAGATTTTTTCATAGTTTCTTGAATGAAATTTCTACATCGTGTATCCAAGACGTGAAAACAATAAAAAGTTTGTTACTTACTTAGAATTTTTTCATAATTTCTTGAATGAAACGTGTTTTTTGTTTATCTAGGATGCGAATTCAAGAATGAATTTGCTACTTACTTACAATTTTTTTTCATAATTTCTTAAATGAAATTTCTGCATCGTGTATCCAAGAGGTGACTTCAAGAAAGAGTTTGTTACTTACTTATATTTTTTTTTCATAATTTCCTGAATTAAATTTCTGTATTGTGCATCCACACGGCAAATTCAAGAAAGAGTTTGTTACTTACTTACTTACATTTTTATCATGATTTTTTAAATGAAGTTTCTGCATTGTGTATCCAAGAGGTGACTCCAAGAAAGAGTTTGTTACTTACTTACAACTATTTTCATAATTTCTTCAATGAAATTTCCGTATTGTGTATCCAAGAGGGGACTTCAAGAAAGAGATTGTTACTTACTTAGAATTGTTTCATTATTTCTTGAATGAAATTTCTGTATTGTGCATGCAAGCGGCGAATTCAAGAAAGAGTTCATTACTTACTTAGAATTTTGTCATAATTTCTTGAATGATATGTCTTTTTTGTGTGTCCAAGAGGTGAAATCAATAAAGAGTTTGTAACCATTTCTGAATTTCATTATTAAAATTCTTTTCTTGACATCTACATCTCTGTTAGTATCAGCTTTTTAGTATACTATAACGTTAGACCCTATTTTAAATTGACAACACTGTTCAAACGCCACTTGTGTATTATACAGAATGGCTTGATTCTGTAATGGCTGAATCACTGGGACTTGATTCGGCACCTGCATCTGTTGATACAGATTCCAGTAAGGCCCATTCCATGTCTCTTGCTATATTACTCTCAACCTGGACATGATCTTCAGGGGTAATATACAGTTTCTAGAAAAGCAGATTGAGGTATGTGGCAATCGTGACAAATATGATCTGAGCAAGGCCTATAAGCTTAGAACATATTGTATCTAGCCAAGCCATTTAGAGGTTCTCCGGAACATTTGAGAGTCAACCCTCACTAAACGTAGTTTGAGAACAGGCTATGCCAACTTATGGATACAACTGTACATGCCGTGAATCAGCATATATGAGTTAGTGGATTGAATATTGTTCTTCCTCTCGGCCATTTGCGAAATAATTTTCTAAGTTGGATCTTTTCTGCTGGACGTTCACCGGTAGATAGCAGAAAAAAACGAAATAATATCGTTTTCGATATCGATATTTAGGTTTTCAATATTTTCGATATTCGGTTTTCGATATGGATATTTTTGATATCGATATTTGGTCCAATATGTCGATATCGATATCTAATATCGCTCAAAACTACTTGACATGTATTTATGTGATGACTTTAAAAAACAAACAATTTCAACAAGGTTGAACATGTCAACATTTTAACTTGTGTTTTACCCAATGATATTACCTCATGTTTGAAGAATACTGAAAAACTGAGTACGGTGGTTCAGTTGTACGAGGGTTCAGTTACACGAGGGTTATTTGCAGGGGGGTTTAGTCGCCTGGGGGCTCAATTACAAGGGCGCAGTCTCTTTGGGTTCAGTTACACGGTGGTTCAGTTGCAATGAAAATATATAGAAGACAGATTGTTTTTTTGTTGTTTCTTTTAAGTGCCTCCTAAGCCCAGCTGAAGCATTGTTGATCCTATGAACAAAAAAGACTGGACTGAGCCAAAATTTGGAAACTCGTATCTTCAGCTTATAAAAATCTGTTAAACAGTTTTGCTTATTTGAATCTTGGGTCGATTTTCCTTTTTCTGTTTTAAATTTTATTGGCTTCAATTTGTAGATTCAGTTATGATGTTTGCTTTCTGGCTTTTAGAAAAGTGCTTTATTCAGGCTTTGCGGGAAACAGCAAGGAATAGCGGTGGTTTGATTTAAATGGATTAAGTTTATCGACTTGTGTTTAGCGTGGCTGAATTCTTGCTACGTTGAGCTGGATAGGGTTAAGCTGCATTTGATGATGGTTAAGTTTTCCATAAGAACGCTTTTTTGTTCACTGTTGGCTTAAGTCACGCTTGGTTAAATTATTTTTTTTTCTTTGTGGGGGGGGGGGGTGAGGACACAAAAATCAATTAAATGATCCAACTGCAATTCAAACATGACCTGCTCTCTTAAACTCACAAACATACATTAAAACTATTCCGTTTAAAAAAGACTACGACATTCTAACATTTTGAACATATGGTTTCTTAGAAACTGAATCTAAAAGCATTTTATATAAATTTTTTTAATGTTTACCTTTTAGCCCAAAACAATTCATTAGCAAAAAAAAAGAAAAAATCAAAGTTTTTATACACCAAACAAGGCTCAGTTCAATAAGTTGATTTCAAGAAGGGGTCATTTATTTTTTTCCGAATTCTATCGTGAACATTCTGAACTGTTTCGTGCGCAACAACTTCAGTTTTAAATCTTTGCTTATTTTTTTAAACCAACATTTTCTAAGAAACAAATTTTAGGGTAGTAAAGTGTTGCATGTGGGGCCACAACAAAATTTGGCCACAAATGTGGCAAACAATGATTTACGACAAATTATTGGACAAAAGGTGCAATACCGGCAACTTAGAACAAAAAAGAGTTGAACTTTTTATTTTCTATCAAAGTCTTTTACTCTATTTTCTTATTATGTATTTTCTAGAACTATTGCATTGATTCGTGAAAGACTTTCCAGAGACGTTCAACGGACACCAATAATAATAATTTATTGAGGGCCACTCTTACAACAGAAAAAGAGAATAAATGCTAAAAAACAAAGAAAGAACAACAATAAAAAAAAAAAAACTCTTCTATAGCAAATAAATCAGAATAACATAAATCAACCCTAATGACACAAATAAATCTCAATAAAAATCAACTGTAATAATAAACAATTGCAATATTGAATCAATAGCAAAAAGTATGGCACGTCAACATTGAATCGCCAAGAGAATCTTTGGCACTTTGACGTGCACAAAACTAAATTACCAGGGGTTTCTGGCTTGTGTTACCGAGATGAAAGATTGTCAACTCTCTTATGGAGGCAGTCAAGCAGAGAATTCTCTGATTTAAAATGCTATGTCTTTACTTTTCGTTACTCATTTGCCTAAAGCCAGTGGCAGAATGAAAAATATATATAGCAGATGTGAAAGTAAAAGGTTGTTGGAAAAGGTTTTCTTATGGTGAAGGAAGTGAGTTATTTAATACTGATAGATCGTCGACACAAGACATAAAAAACTGATATCAAAACTATCAATGTTCGGACCGGCCTTCAACTGTTACATGAACGTTTACAATTGCACTACTTAAAATAACTGGGCTGAGGACTGAGCCTTTACGAACACCCTTTCAAAGACAGTTAGGTCACGGTAGCTTAGTTCCATAGCAATCTGTACAAAGCTATGTTCATATCAGTTAAAAAAAAACCCAGCACCACCCTTGGGTCTGCGCCAGACCGCAAGAGAGGCAAAAGAAACTTTGGCTGCAACACAAAATTCAGCACTACAGTGACGTCAACACCATGGCCCGTGAAATCGTTCAAACTATTTATTCGGGACGGATGAGGTATGCACGACTTGTTTTCATACTTCTCCTTATAATATATCTGTAGTTTGACTTCCATGGAAATTCTCCGGTACAATATCGAGGTTTGGACAGATTTGAACGACTGGAGTGACATACACTAAGAGCAACTTGGAGCCGAACTGTAAATATACAGTATGAATCATGTCTGGAATGTCTTATTAGTTTTTAGGCGCTGCACTATGTGAGTGACGGTATAAGAATTGACGTGAACAGGGCACAGGTAATTTTTGTAGGCACAAAAGTGTCTCAATAGCTTGTCTTTCAGCTGTTTTTGGATTTTGAAGTTTCTTAATTCCAAATATAGTCGTGTACTGTGTGCTCCATTCACCTTCATCTATTGGACGATCTGTATTCCTTTCTTTTACAACTCGTTCCTGGAACATTCTGTAGAATTTTTTCATATCTCATGCATGTCACGGGAATACGCTCCAACGGTATTGAACTGTGTCTCCTCAATTAGTCTTCTATACGGAACTTCTTTCTTGTACAACGTTTGTCACATCTTTCAAAAATTCGGTAAAACAGATTTGATCTCTTCTTAGTAGCTCTAACCTGGGTATTGTCCCGTCCCGCTTGGCGAGTTCCTCGGCGCAAGCGAGAAGAGGGATAAAGTATTTCTGTGCATCATTGCATGTGGTAACTTTGATGAAAAGATGTTAACGGCAACAGTATTCATCTCGCTATTAGTGGCTAAATGCTAGAAAGAGACATGCATTTTGCTATGAACTTGTCCATGTAAGTCCTGTAGATAACGAGGTCGGTCTTTTTCCAGCAGTTCACCGTGTAACATCTGTCTTAGGCTATCACATTACTAGTTAGCATAATTACTAGTAGAAAGACTCCTAGATGGTCAGTATAGTTAGGTGCATCTTCCACCTGAACAACTTGATCTAACCAATCAATGTTAGCGAAGAAATAATCAAGATTCGAAGCAAAACAGACACTGTATGGGAAAAGAATTACAGTTTGTCTTTGAGAATTATCTGAAGATCTGAGAAGAGATCATAAAAAGGTTACTTCTGTCAGAGCCACAGTTGAAATCACCTCATAATATTAGTATATCAGTCTGATATTTATGTTGCACTTTTCTAGGCTGAAAACAAGTGTTCTGAAGCTTTTGTGCTGACTTGACAGTACAAAAATTTGTAAACAGACAGTATGTAGCTTAGGGAGGGGCTACTACCAACCCTCACACAAAGGAAACGGTGAAAACACACATTGCTAGGTTCTCTTATGTACTTGTAAAGATATTCCTACTTTAGGTTATTGTGGCCGTAAATATTTCGAAATGAAATAGAGAGGATTCATTATTTATTTTCGCATCGTCAATAAAATATTTACATCCCATATTGAGTGTCGTGTATTTACAACCGCATCTAGCAAACATTACAGTGTTTACTTTGGAAGGATTGCCGTTGGTTGATTCACCATACATGGCACTAAGACGGCATCTTGGTTCGACCAGTGGACAGTTTTTGCCAGGCGTTCTAGATCTTGGCATTTGAAGCACATCCGGAGCAGCTTCACCAATGGCTCAAGTTACACGATAGTGTATCCCCTAAAATTGTCATTTTCTTGGTCTCATCAAACTAATTCGTGGTATTGAAAACGGACTTTACCGCATTGACCTTACCTACCCAAAATATTTCTTCAATGTTAGTTTGGTAGTCTACATATTGTTGTGGAAAAAATACTTGAATATAGATTCCTGTCCACTGCTTTCGTGAGGAAGGTAGGCGAGGCTCAATAGTACCCCACGCCCCCTTATAATCCGTTTTCTCTATCTCTTTGGTTAAAGGTGCTGCTTTTATAAACTTCAACCCAGTGGCGTAGCGTGGGCTTTCGCAGCTTGGGGCATACCGGAAATTTATCACCTCTCTGTTTTTATTGTTAGTTAGGAAAATTAGCAAAAGTAAAAAGTAGCTACTTTATATTTTTTATTAATTAAAAGTGTAATTTTCGCGTTCTTTTCATAGCAACATCTTTTACACTATTTATGAGTATCGGTATCTATGTCATGCTCAACTCACGGAATAGCTAAATCTATTAGACTTAACTTGGGACATAATCGATCGGAGATATTTTTGATTAATTTTAGCTTAGAGAAGCAACTGCGGTTACTGATAGCAGATGTTAAAAAATTGTCAACATTGTGAAAATGTTTTATGTGCCATCTTCAGTCAAACTCTAAACATTTCACCTAGGTAGCATGCTTTCAGATTTTAGCCGTTGTGTCATGTGAGTGACGATATGAGGATTGACGCAAACGGGACACGCGGTAATTTTGTATGAACAAAATCATCTTTAGTATTGGATATTTCCATTTTTTATGGATATCCACAGTTCGTGTTTCTAATCTAGCCATGAAGTAAGCCTTCTATTCACCTTCAGATATTTGACAATTTGTTTTGCTCTCTTTCACAACTATTTCCTTGAATACCTTCCAGGTTTTCTTCGGATCTTGCATATGTCACGGGACTGCATTTTAATGTCAAGGTACCGTACTCTGTGCCTCCTCAATTAGTCTTATATACAACTTCTTAGACACAAGAAAGCAATTAATGTTGCTCTACAACATAACATTTATTGAATGAAGTTTTTGAAAACGTAAATAGCAAGCAAATCTCTTTAGTCATTTGAACAGGTCGATTGAGAAATGGACAATTCTAATATCTATAAATCAAAATTAACTTCAAAACACCAACAATATCAGCAATCTAAAGTAGTATTGAACAAACTTAGACTGATAGACCTTCCCGTGACCAAAAGATCCAGACATATTCTAATAAATATTTTAATACGCAGGGTCCAAAACCCACATATATCTAAAGAAGGCACGGCAGTTTGCTAATTTCATTACCCTTGAAAAGTCAAGAGGTAAAATAGAGGGTAATATTTTACCTCCCTGAATATAAAGAGTTCCGCATGCATTCCTAAAGAATTATATAAATTAAACATATTTCCAGCTCTAACAGATTTATTAATTTAGCTCCAAATACTGGGGCCTCCACAAAAATTTTTCTTGCTGTTCTCCTTGCTTTTAACAACCATGGGTACTTCATAAAAAAAAGAAAAAAAAAGATAAGATAGATTCTTACGACTTTTCATTTTGTGTTCTTTTTTGGGGTCGCGGAGGTATTTTTTCCATCTGTTTTATAGAGTTATGCTTTCCTAGCATAACAGATTGAGCGCATAGTGATCAAAACTGTACTCTCTATAGGTGGGTGAATTACTATGCCATATGCATTATTTTATTGAGTTGGCTGAGGATCGAAATTAGTAAAAAGCATAACCTATGTTTGATTCACATAAATATCTATGTACCGAATTAAGAAGCTGATGCCTCAACTCCAGATCCAAATACGGTTTATCCAAGTGTCAAAAAACCGATTTCGGTTTCACCTTTGCAAAATATTAGCTGTTGTTTTATTGCAACACTACAATACAACCAGCGCATGTAATTGTTCATCCTACTCTGTCATCAAACTTATGTAATCCTGCTCTATTATTCTAAGCTAGACATTTATGTGTTTCGACCGTTTTTTCTCAGTAATTATCAATCATCAGCGTATATCTTCTTGGCTACTTTGACCTGTTTTATATCGTAAACTTCTTCTCAGCAGCTGCCGTTCTCTACATTCTTGTCAATTTCCAAATTTCAAATTAGCGTTACTCCATAGCTCAGCCGAAAGTACCTGACCCGAAAACATGGCCTACATACTACAAGGACGCGGTTCAGGAAGACTATTCGTTTGACTGCTGGTTCAGCGACGAATTATCGAATACAGAGAATGAGACCAGTTTCCCACTGAAAGAACACGATTATGATCTGATAAAACCCGCATCGGAAGAAGAAATCGAAGAATGCATAAGCGTCATGGAAGGTGGATCAGCACCTGGTAGCGATGGAGTCCCAGCAAAGATCTTGAAACAATTCCAACTTTTATTTATGCCCATCTTTTCGGCTATCTTCAACTCAGTTCTGGCCTCCGGAGAATGGCCATCGCCGTGGAAAACATCCTTGATTTTGCCGCTATTCAAAAAGGGAGACCCAGCGGATCACAGTAATTATCGACCGATATCCTTAGTACCTAGTCTTAGCAAAATATTAGAAAGAATACTAGATGCTAGATTAGCTCATTGGTTAGAAAAATATAGGATTTTGAAGGAGGAGCAGGCAGGATTTAGAGATGGATATAATGCTATTGATAGGGTCTTAGTCCTACAGGCGCTTGTAGAGAAATATGCAAAAGGAAGAATAGGTTGTACGTTGCATTTTTAGATCTAGAAAAGGCCTTCGACAGTATTGATAGGATTTTCCTGTGCTTAGAACTGTTAAAGGTAGGCTTACCAAGACTTTTCGTTAGGATACTAGCTGATATGTATAGAAACACATTTGGTATAGTTAAAGTTTTAGGGAAGGGATTATCGTCACCGTTTGAAGTTAGAAAAGGAGTAAAACAGGGTAGTAGTATTTCGCCTAGGTTGTTCACGTTGTATATAAATGATATTGTTGACCATTTTAAAAAGGTATGGGCCCCTACAGTGTCACTAGGGAACCTGACGTTATCTCTTTTGCTTTTTGCTGATGATGCGGTGTTGATAGGCAAGTCACCAGAGGAGCTCCAAAACTTATTGAGTATATTAGAAGAATATTTAGATAGAAAGAAACTAGTGTTGAATATTAAAAAGACTGAGAATGTGGTTTTTAGAGGAATTCGTGTGAATAATGATGATCAAAAAGTAGAATTTTATTATAAAAGTGAAAAAGTAAAAGAGAGCGAAAATTTTAAATATTTGGGAGTGACACTTTCAGCAAAAGGAGGATGGAAAGAGCATGTAAAACAGATGATTAAGAGAGGTAAAGCAGTTTCAGCTGCCATTCTACGTAATTCAAGGCTTTCAAGTATAAAAGATCTAAAAATGCATAAATATGTTTTTAATTCTAAAGTTTTGCCTACTATCCATTACGGAGCTGAACTTTGGGGGCATGACCCGGCACCACAATTGGAATCAATTCAGCTGCAACACTTTAAGAGATTAATTGGTCTTCACGTAACGACCCACAATCAGGCAATAAAAGGTGACCTAGGTATATTTTCGCTGAGAATGAGTAGATTAGAACAGATGATCCGGTACTGGCTAAAGGTTCTAAGTCTGTCAGAAGGTAGGTTAGCAAATGCAGCTTATGTGGAGATGCTACGGTCGAAACGTAAAAGATCGTGGCCGTATCAAATAAAAAATGTTTTAGATGGATTAGGATTATCATATATTTGGAATGAGGGGCTAGGACTCTCAGATCAGGGTGAGTCGTTTTTGGCTATGATTGTAGAAAGAATAAAAGACCAGGAAGTCCAAATGTGGACCCAGACAGTTAAAACATCTGAAACATTGAAGTTTTATTCCCATGTAAAAGCGATATTTGGATTCGAATATTATTTTAAACTAGGTTTACCGGGGGAGACATTGAGGACTTGGTTTCGGATCCGAGCGAATTGCCTGCCACTAAAAAATAGAAAAAGAATATTTGAAAGAAATAGGGTGGCCCCAGATGCAAATACGGATTACTCTTGCCCCAGATGTAACCTAGGTATTGAGGATGTAGCCCATATTCTCACCGAGTGCCAGCAACTTTCTCTATTAAGGGAAAAGTATTTTGAGGGAGGTAACTTGGAGTTCCCGGGGATCCTGAAAACGACTGTAAAAAGGTCAATCAGACAGTTATGTAAATATGTAAATGAAGCGTTGACATCAATGAGTGAAACTTGATATTTATGTTATTTTTCTTGTGGAGTGTGATTAAGAATACTGTTCTGTATGGCCTGTTTTTTGGCTTATAATAAAAATTATTATTATTATTATTATTATTATTATTAAAAATCTATTCTTTGCAGTGGTTAAATAAGCAAACAAGATTTGTTTTTTCAAATGACCAAAAAGGAGAATAATGGCAGTTTATAACGAATAGAAATCATGATGCATATGGGTATGGTTTTGGTGAGCACCTTACACCCAGCACCATCTAACCCCTGCTCTTTACGCGAAAGTTTGGAAGCGTTAAGCCAAAGGCAATTCTTGTTTTACTACCGATCACCCTCAAAACATCTGACTGGAAAATTTTATCATTCAGAGCCAACACGATTGAAAAATCCTTTTCAGGCTCAAAGTAATGCGATCTTAACCACATTGCTCTTATTTGAGAGTTTCCTTTCTTGAAGTACGTGTTGAAAAGTCAAATTTTGGCATGGAAATGGAAGAATTGAAAAGGATGACAGCCCCCTCATGTATAGGATAATTTTTGCTCATTTTAAGTCTTAATACTACTCTTTACTGTAATCTGCAAAAACTTTTTTTGTTTAATTAATAAAAAAAATGTTGAAACAAAAGTCATATTATGCTTCAAACTAAGAAGAACAGAAATTATTATGACAAATAAGTAGCAAACTCCCTCTTTACTGATTCAACTCTGTTTAAGCAACAATAATATTAGTAATTTAGAAATTTGTAGATATTGCTACTAAGTTCTACAGCATATTAAGGACCTTTGGTACGTTTATTTTATACTTTTGAACAATGAAAATGCCTGGAACCAATTTTGTCTGACTTCCCCAGAGATTCAAGAGGTTTTTTTGGTTTCATCTGTTCCTGCCAACTAAATATACAACTTATACTCTTCAAAAATTATTTGCAAAATATGGTTAAGAATGAAGCCATACTTTTTAGTTATAAACAGCAATACTTGGCGTGACAAGTCTGAAAATCTAGTTTTGTTCTACTGTAAAATTATGAGGACAATGAATGCCGTGTTTGTTTTTGGATGCGATGGTACAAACAGAAAATGAAGGAGAATAACATCTGAATGTGTGAGAATAATTGTCTGCTACAAGTTTGAGTGTCAATTTCTTATTATTGTCTTTTAATTATCCTTTTTGAATGAAAAAGATTTATCAAAATTTTCAGAATATTAATCAAAATATTTTGGATTAAGAGTTTTTCGAAAATTAATTAGCCATTGTCAATGGTGGTACTGGGTTTTTCAGTTTAAAAAGAAATTTCTTTATTGAGAACTGTGTTTCCTGTTGGAAAAAGTGAGGAAGACGAAATCTTTTCAACGTGCATCAAATCTGTGCTACTATTGTAATAATACTGCTATTACCCTCTAATCTGTCGAGTTTCGCAGCATTTTGCTGACCTAATCTGTGCAAAAATGAACTGTTTTACTTGGTAAGAAAAAGAACTGACTTGAGTTTGGCGTATTATGGGGCATTCTTTCTGCTGGTTAAAAAAACATTTATAAAAAATACAGTCTAGTGAGAAAAATTACCCTTTCTAGCTAATTAAGGAATGGTAACTACTATTTCGACGAGTCTTAATAGTAAAATGCTATTCTGAGATGAAATTTTTAAGGAATTTGGAAAAGGGCCTGAAAGCTTTTGACATTGGCATCAAGTTGAAACGAAAAGCACACCATTGGAATTGCCAAAAACCATATACAGGAGAATTACAACTCCCACCTTGAACAACAAGGAATATGATTTTTTTTTGCATGGATAGCACTGGTGTGTCCTCTTTTTTTTTGGCTTCTTTTTTTTCTTTACCTCTAACAAGACACTGGAACATTATAGAGATATTTTTAATGGCTTATTTCAAAGGAAACTGCAATATCTAGCGCCTTTTGTGATTAAAAAAAGATAATCTTTTAACATAATTTTAACAGGATCTTTTAACAGGATCTTAACACCCCAAAACTAAGAAATTTAACAGCCCATAGCTCCTGAAAATAGAGTCAGATCAAAACAAGAAGTACAGGATAAGGACTGCCTCTCCGAAACCCCTATATAAAAACTTACCGTGCCTAGGCTTGAATAACAAGAAAAATCTCTTGGCTTGAACAACATGTTGCTTGAGCTACGATATTCTGCATATACCGCATCTTTTTTTGCTTTGCCTCCTCAGATAGCTTGGCACTGGGACGTCGTAGAGAGCTATTTGATGGCTCATTTTGAAGGGAATTGTTACATATTGTGCCTTTTGTAATTATTTTTTTTAAGTATAGTCACTTTTTACGAAAAACTGCATTTATCTATAATTACATAAAGGATCGGTATAGTTTATGATAAATAAGGATTACGTAAGTTTCAACTGATGGGACTGACTTGTTATCAGTTTGCCTGTCCGGTGGTCTCTAAACCAGCTTGTGGAGTCCCAACAAAAATAGCAAAAGATTCTGCTTCCCTTATTGATAATTTGTTTACGAATCTGGAACTAAAGTCTAGTGATGTGATTACTAAAGATTTATCGAACCATTCGATGCTTGTGACTGACTTTCACTTGGTTACAGAGTTTAATAGGCCTACTTAAAGAAAAATAAGAGTGACGAGCAAAAATTCATTAAGTGGACTTAAAGGTATTGCTTTCTTCCAGTGATTTTTATTCTTATTTAGAGTCTTCGGACCCTGATTTTGCTGCTGAAGTTTTTGCGAATCTGTTTAAATGTTGTTTCAATAACGCTTCCCCTCTGCGCCAAATTTCAAGAAGAAATAGTATGCAGCCGATTAAACTTTGGATATATCCTGGATTGCTGGTATCAATAAAAAATAAAAATCTGTTATATAAGGCATACTTAATGCATCCATCTGAACTTAATTTAGCTGAATTTCGCTGATACAAAAATCATTTAACAAAAATTTAAGATCAGCAAAAAGACAATACTTGGCCGAAGCATTTATTGTCACAGAAGGGCCTCCCAAGAAGACATGGGAAATAATTAATAAGTTGTTAGGAAAGCATAGGAACCTTGATATACCTGATGAATTAATAGCTGAAGATGGAGCTAAAATTGCTACAGGGAAAGTGGAAGTCATCAATCCATTAAATGCAAACTTTACAAAACTCGGTGAGGAAACCGCGTCAACGGCTGGAAACGACCAGGCCCGTCATTTGGAAAATGAAACTGGAGAGGACTTTCAATCATATCAAGCCCCGTCTCACCATTGCTCCATTTTTGTTACTCTTTTAACCTCAGATGAACTATTACTTACAACGGAGATTTTAAAGAACGGATCTTCGGAAGGGATTGACGGGTGATCTACTAATCTGATTAAGTGCATAGCACTGAATATTCTAATCCTGCTTTCCAATGTATTCAACCTCTGTGCTAAAATCGGAAGATTCCCTTGTTGTTTCAAGTCTGCAAGAATTATCTCTTTCTATAAAGGAGGAGACCCGAAGAACCCAACAGGAAAACCTCCGGGTGGCAGCGGTAGCTAGCAACCTAGTAAGAGACGATCACGTCCAATGTCAAGAAGTGTAAAAACACATAACTCCTAAAAAAATGAGTCAGATCAAAACAAAAAGTACACCATTAGAATCGCCTTGTCCGAAACCCCTGTATAGGAAACTTTCTGTCCTTTGCCTTGAACAGTATAATAAAGAACTAACTTTTACCTAGACTAACATGCATAGGCAACTTAACTATACTTAATAATTAAGAACAAATTCTAGCCAATAGTAAAATAAATCATCATATTCTTTTTTTAGGCTCAAATTTATGACCTTACAATTATGTAACCTACGTTCAACTGACTGAGCCACAGAGGGTTTTACATTATGAAAGATTATTCATTTTGGAGAATATTGAAAAAGAGTACGCTTCCATGGGTGAGATTTCATAAAATTTTTCACAGTAAATTATAATTACATAAAAGATCGGTATAGTTCATCATAAATGTTTTACATTAAAAGACGATCATTGGAATAACAAACGCTAACATACATTGGACTTAGCTAGCTACTTGAATGTTTTAGGTTCGTTTTATCCGGGTTGCAGCGGTAGCTAGCAACCTAGTAAGAAACGATCACGTCCAATGTCAAGAAGTGTAAAAACACATAACTCCTAAAAAAATGAGTCAGATCAAAACAAAAAGTACACCATTAGAATCGCCTTGTCCCAAACCCCTATATAGGAAACTTTTTGTTTCCTATATATTATAGGAATTTTTTGACTCAGGAAACTGGTATGTAAACATCATACTACGGTCTATTCAATATACCATGTTTGTAGCAATGATATAAAGTTGAGTGAAAAACATAAATTTTTTAAAGCAAATTTCGGACATGTTCCGGCTTAAACTGTAAAATAAATGCTGCCATATGTTTTCAAAAATATAAACTTTGGAAATTAATGCACATCCTCCCAGTCAAAATTAAATGAACTAAACCTATAACTAACGAATACAGAAGTATCTAAGACAAAAAAAAAAGAAAAAAAAGCCAATTTTCAGTGAATCAGAAAAAATATCAATAGGCTAAAACTTCCTGCTAAGAAGTTAAGTTCGTCAAATTGATTGAAATATGAAAATGAAATCCAAAAAATGCCAAAAACCACGTTTTAAGTCTAAACAAAAAACACGTCCAAACCCGTTCGAAAAGAAAACTGAGACAGAGAAATCGTCAAAGAAAAGAATGAGACCAACAGAGAATTGCTCGGAATTATTGAACAAAGAGGAAAGAGGGGCGACAGGACCGGACATGGCGAAGCCACCATCTAGGCTTTAGATCACACTAAAGTCTTTTTCATTTCTGGATACACTATTCCGAAAGCTAAAAAACAAAGGATCTTAACTAGAGTCATGGAAGACGAAGCAAAGAATCCATGTATCAGAAAAAAGACGAAACCCGTCAATCCTAGTAGACATAGAATTAGAAAACGAATGGAAATCAAGCTGGAAGATAAAAACGAAAGAACAGAAACTGAAAATACTGTAGTATGTTCAGAAGGAATTGCTGCTAATGAAGGAAGTGATTTGGAAAAAGTCAAAAGATGCATAAATGAAGAGGATGAATACATAAAAGTAATCCTGAGACCGGAATTTGAGTGGGGACTGAATATGAATGAAAATGAATGTGAATATGAAGAAAATGTTTTTTTTTCGGAAAAAAAGGAAAACCAAACAAACGCAATTGAAAAATAAAAAGGGTAGTAGTGAGTTTGAAAAAGATCTTGAGGTGTTTCTACCCCTCAGTCATATTAGTAGAAATAGAAAGCTGGAAGAAGAAGACTGATGAAGACTGTTGGTAATATTGATTTATGTGAAAAAAATGAAAAGATACTTGAATTTCATGTTAAACTTCTAGGAAATGAAACTCAAGCCAAAGCTGCTCATAAAGTGGAAGTACCGGAGAAATTGGAGGCAATAGTTGTTGGTAGAATTAAAGAAAGGGAAAATGCTGAAGTTGATCAGGTGACTACGGAAGAATCTGATGACCCGACAAAGCCGTCAGTTATAAGATGTATATTACGACATTCAACGTTAATGGAAAAAGCCTACCAGAATCATTAGGTGATTGGCTTGAATGTGACGAGGACCCTCTACATGGGTTGGCCATCGGCCTCCAGGAAATGGATTTGAGCATAAAAGCACATTTAAAAAATCAGGTAAAGAGGAGGAATGGTTAAAAGCTCTTTTAAAACAAATAAATGGAGAAACATACAATTACAAAATTATGAAAAGAATAAGAATGGTCGATATTCTATGGGCTATTTACTGTAGAGACACTCTAGCGCCTCATGAAGTTTCTGTAAAGAAAACAAAACAGGCTTCTGAGGAACTATGGGTGACAAAGGGGGTGTTGGTTTACGCTTTGATCTCCATCCACCTGGCCGCAGATATAAAAAATAAAAAAAATAAATAATTTTTAAAAACTATCAAACAGTTCGTGGTAACGGACTGTAAGTAAGGAGTGACCCGGCTCAATAGTAACCGAAACTCTAAAAAACGGAATTTTGATACCAATAGATACACCAAAAGAATTAGATTTTTATCAACTTCCTTTGTGTGATACACAGATGACATTCACAAAATCTAAGTATCAGAGTGAATAAATTCTTTATCATCATCTTTCGTCAGATATGCTTGATAAAATCGAGAAAATATAATTATCAGAGTGAATAAATTCTTTATCAATGTCTCTTGACAGATACGTTTGATAACACTAGCCAAATCTAAGTATCATAGTCAATAAATTCTTTATGAACTTATTTTGTCGGATATATCAGATAACATTCACAAAATCTAAGTATCAGAGTGAATAAATTCTTTATCAACATCTTTCGTCGGGTAGATTAGATAACATTCACGAAATCTAAGTATCAGAGTGAATAAATTCTTTATCATCGTACTTTGTCAGATATGTCTGATAAAATTGAGAAAATCTAAGCATCAGATTAACTTGGTACTATTAGAAGAAATTTGTTATTGCTAAGAAAAAAAAAACTGTTACTTCTAAGGGAAATTTAAGTGTGTTAAGTATTAGTATTAAGGAATGAGTTGTTACTTCGATGGAGAAAATTGGTTAGTGATAAGGAAAACTTGCTACTTCTGACAGAAAACTTGTTATCATTACGAAAAAATTGTTACTTGTAAGAAAAATAGGGTATCTTTGATAGAAAACTTGTTATCATAACGAAAAAATTGTTATTTGTAAGAAAAATAATGTATCTTTGACAGAAAACTTGTTACTTCTAACAGATAACTTGTTATCTGTTAGAAGAAATTTGTTACTGTTAAGAAAATACCTGTTACTTCTCAGAGTGATTTTAGTGTGTTAAGTAAAAAAAGAAGAAAACAAAATTTGAATAATTTCTAAGTCCAAAAATATTCAGACGAAATAAAAAAAAGTGCTGCTACAAACAATACTTTTCTAACAGTAAAAGTCACGACTAACCTTTCTATATCATTCTCATTTTGAATTTGGAAAATATTAAATGTGAATTTTTTATGTTTTAAGTATGTTTCATGTCATTCTAAAACATGTAAAAAAAAGTTGAATAAAAAAATACCATGTTAAAAAAAGTTAAAAAACTTAAAAAAAGTATAAAAAAATGGGGGGAGGGGGCCAAAAAATTAGAGGGAGGGGGCCCCTTGGAGGTTGGGATAGGGGGACCTTGGAGGTTGATGTTCTTGCTGGTTCGGGTCATTGGTGGTTGCGGTCCTTGATGGTTCAAACCCATAATCATCTCACTAGTTGATTTCTAAGAATTTCTAAGGATTGTTCTGAATTTCATTATTAAAATTCTTTTTTTGGTATCTACATCTTTATTTGTATAAACTTTTCAGTATACTACAATGTTAAAGCATATTTTATGTTGACAACACTGCTCAAACGGTACTTGTGTATTATACAGAACAAACCCAAGAAGTAAAGCTAGGTCAATACATAAGGTCATCTTAGGGCCTATGAATCTATTAGTTTCAACTTTTTAGCATGCCCCAATTCTAAACCTTTTTTTATATTGGCAACACTGCTCAACTGGTATTTGGGTATTATAAGGAGCACAGCCAAGAAGTAAAGCTAAGTAGAGTCCCATGATCACCTTGTCATCGTTAACCATTTCCATAGATTGATGCCAACGATGTTATTCCAAATTTATAATATATTGCCTTGAGCAATGTTGAATGGTTTCGGTAGTCCAAAGAAATTTATCTGTTCGCTGTCATGACAACGCACACATACATTTCCAATAAGATCTCCATTAATGCTTGGTTCATAGTTCAAATATCGATCTTTGTCAGCATTCAACGCAAAGATAATTTTATCATGTGTATAAACTCTCTTTGAATAATTCATTTTCACTTTTTTTTTTCTAAGTATGATGCAGGTGTTGTGTGAAAAATACTAATTTAATACATACATTAAACTAGGTAGTGTCAATAACCTGCCATAGAGTACCACTGGGACAGCCGCATAGTGTCTATGAGCAACCATAAAGTATCATTGATACAGCCGCATAAATAAATATAAATAAATGAATAAAAACATATTTCTATAGGTTTTTACAGATTCAAAATGTTCAAAGTTGTTCATTGATATTCATAATGTATAATAATATATTTTTTGTATTAATATTCTGCATGACATTATTTCATTAAAAATATATTATGCATTACATTGTTATGTGTTCATTATTTTTAGAGTATGCTAGCATATCAAACGTTTAGAATGTCTATTAAAACATCGGAGATTTAAGGAGAGGAATTTGCATACATTATATGTCGTATAGATAGGATAACATGGAGAAAATCTAAGTATCAGAATGAATAAATTCTTTATCAACACCTTTTTTCGGATAGCTCAGGATAAAATTGATACAACCAAAGCATCAGAGCGAATAGATTGTTCATCAACATCCTTTGCCGGATATGTCGGTTAACATTATCAAAACCTAAGTGTCAGAGTGATGAAATTCTATATAAACATCTATTGTCAGATACATGAGATAACATTGACAAAATCTAAATATCAGAGTGAATAAATTTTTTCTATCAACATATTTGTCAGATACATTGGATAAAATTGACTAAATCGAAGTATAAGATAGAATAAGTTCTTTATCAACATCCTTTGTCGGATACGTTGGATAACAATGTCAAAATCTATGTATTGGAGTGAATAAATTCTTTATCAACTTCCTTTTTCTGATACATCAGATAACATTCACGAAATCTAAGTATCAGAGTGAATAAATTCTTTATCATTGTCTTTTGTCAGATATGCTTGATAAAATTGAGAAAATAAAAGTATCAGAGTGAATAAATTCTTTATCAATGTCTTTTGACAGATACGTTTGATAACATTACCCAAATCTAAGTATCATAGTGAACAAATTCTTTATCCACTTATTTGGTCAGACACATCAGATAACATTCACGAATTCTAAGTATCAGATTGAATAAATTCTTTATCAGCTTATTTCGTCGGACACATTAGATAACATTCACGAAATCTAAGTATCCGAGTGAATAAATTCCTTATCATCGTACTTTGTCAGCTATGTCTGATAAAAGTGAGAAAATCTAAGCACCAGAGTGAATAAATGCTTTAGCAATGTCTTTTGACAGATACGTTTGATAACACTGACCAAATTTAAGTATCAGAGTGAACAAATTCTTTATTAACATTCTTTATCGATATCATTTCTCGGATACGTCGGATAACATTGACAAAATCTATATATTAGAATGAATAAATTCTATATCAACATCTTTTGTCGGATACATCAGACAACATTCACGAAATCTAAGTATCAGTGTGAATAAATTCTTTATCATCGTCCTTTGTCAGTTATGCCTGATAAAATTTAAAAATCTAAGTATCAGATTGAATATATTATGTATCAATGTCTTTTGACAGATACTTTAGGTAACACTGATAAAATTTAAGTATCAGAATGAACAAATTCTTTATTAACATTCTTTATCGATATCATTTGTCGGATACGTCGGATAACATTGACAAAATCTATGTATTAGAATGAATAAATTCTTTATAAACATCTTTTGTCGGATAGGTCGGGATAAAAATGATAAAATCTAATTTCAGAGTGAATAGACTCTCTATAAACTTCCTTTGCCGGAAATGTCAGTTAACATTATCAAAACCCAAGTGTCAGAGTGATTAAATTCTGTATCAACATCTATTGTCAGTGACATGGGATAACATTGACAAAATATAAGTATCAGAGTGAATAAATTTTTTCTATCAGCATCTTTGTAGGATAAATCGGATAAAATTGACAAAATCTAAGTATCAGATTAAATAAATTCTTTATCAACCTCTTTTTTCGGATACGTCTGATAACATTGTCAAAATCTAAGTATCGGAGTGAATGAATTCTATATCAAATTCCTTCGTCTGTTACATCAGATAAAAGTCACAAAATCTTTGTATCAGAGTGAATAAATTCTATATGAACATCCTTTGCCGGATATGTAGGTTAACATTATCAAAACCTATGTGTCAGAATGATGAAATTCAGTATCAACATCTATTGTCAGATACATGGGAAAACATTGATAAAATCTAACTATCAGAGTGAATAAATTTCTTCTTTCAACATCTTTGTCAGATACATTGGATAAAATTGAAGAAATCTAAGTATCAGAGTGAATAAATTCCTTATCAATGTCTTTTGACAGATACGTTCGATAACACCGACAAAACTTAAGTATCAAAGTGAACGAACTCTTTATTAACATTATTTATCGATATCATTTATCGGTTATCTCGGATAACATTGACAAAATCTATTTATTAGAATGAATAAATTCTTTATCATCATCCTTTGTCGGATACGTGGAATAAGATCGAGAAATTCTAAGTATCAGAGTGAATAAATTCTTTGTAAATGTCTTTTTACAGATACGTTTGATAACACTGACCAAATCTAAGTATCATAGGGAATAAATTCTTTATCATCTTCTTTTGTCGGATACATCAGATAACATTCACGAAATCTAAGTATCAGAGTGAATAAATTCTTTATCATCGTCCTTTTCAGATATGCCTGATAAAATTGAGAAAATCTAAGTATCAGAATGAATAAATTCTGTATCAATGTCTTGTGACAGATAATTTTGGTAACAGTGATAAATTTTAAGTATCAGAGTGAACAAATTCTTTATTGACATTCTTTATCCATTTCATTTGTCGGATATGTTGCATAACATTGACAAAATCTATGTATAAGATTGAATAAATTCTTTATCAACATCTTTTGTCGAATAGGTCGAGATAAAACTGATAAAATCAAAGTATCAGAGCGAATAGATTCTTTATCAACATCATTTGCCGGAAATGTCAGTTAACATTATCAAAATCTAAGTGTCAGAGGGAACACAATTTAAGTATTAGATTGAATAAATTCTTTATCAACATCCTTTCTCGGATACATTGGATAACATTAACAAAATCTAAGTATCAGAGTTAATAATTCTTATCATTATCTTATTTGTCAAATAAATTTGATAAAATTGATAAAACATAAGCAACAGATTGAATAAATTCTTTATCGATATCTTTTGTTTGATACGTTGGAGAACATAGACAAAATCTAAGAATCAGAGTGTGTCAGAGTGATTAAATTCTTCATCAACATATATTTACTGACATATAGGATAACATTGAGAAAATATAAATATCAGAATGAATAAATGCCTTATCAACATCTTTTGTCAGATATGTCAGATAAAATTTACAAAATCTAAGTATCAGAGCGAATAAAGTCTTTATCATCATCATATGTCGAATACATAGATTATCTGGATAAAATTGACAAAATCTAAGTATCAGATGGAATAAATTCTTTTTCAGCATCGTTTGTCAGATATGTTAGATAACATTGTCAAAATCTAATTATCAGAGTGAATAAATCCATTATCATCATCATTTGTCAGATACGCTTGTTAAAATAGAGAAAATCCAAGTATCAGAGTGAATAAGTTCGTTATCAATGTCTTTTGCAAGATACATTTAATAGTATTGACAAAATTTAAGTATCAGAGTGAATAAATTCTTTATTAACATTTTTTCTCGGATACGTCGGATAACATTGACAAAATCTATGTATTAGAATGAATAAATTCTTTATCAACATCCCTTGTTGGATACATCAGATAAAATTGACAAAATCTAAATATCAGAGTGAAAAAATTCTTTATCAACATCCTATAGTGGATACGTCGGATAACATTATAAAAATGTAAGTACTAGAGTGATTAAATTCTATATCAACATCCTTTTTCGGATACATAGGATAACATTGACAAAATCTAAGTGTCAGAGTGAATAAATTAATTACCAACATCCTTTTCTGAATAAGTCGGATAACATTGCCAAAATCTAAGTATCAGAGAGATTAAATTCTATATCAACATCCTTTTCTCGGATGCGTAGTATAAAATTAACAAAATCTAAGTGTCAGAGTGAATAATTTATTTTTATTAGCATCTTCTGTCAGATATATCGGATAAAATTGACAAAATATAAGTATAAGAATAATAAATTCGTTATCAACGTCTTTATCGGACACATCAGGTAACATCCATAAAATCTAAGCTCTATTAATTTTTACTCTATGCATCGTTGCGTTGAATTTAGGTTAGACTTGTCATAGATGGCAGCACACCCGCTCAGACACACAATCATAGTGAGAGAGACGTGCAAAAAGTTAGGTTAATTTAGGTTCACTTAGAGTGCACCAAAGAATTTATTCCTCTGACACTTAGGTTTTGATAATGTTAACTGACATTTCCGGCAAAAGATTTTGATAAAGAATCTATTCGCTCTGATACTTAGATTTTATCACTTTTATCCCGACCTATCCGACAAAAGATGTTGATAAATAATTTATTCAATCTGATACATAGATTTTGTCAATGTTATTCAACGTATCCGACAAATGATATTAATAAAGAACGTTAATAAATAATTTGTTCACTCTGATACTTAAGTTTTATCAGTGTTACCAAAAGTATCTGTCAAAAGATATTGCTACAGAATTTATTCAATCTGGTACTTAGATTTTCTCAATTTTATCAAGCATATCTGACAAAGGACGATGCTAAGGAATTTATTTACTCTGATACTTAGATTTCGTGAATATTATTTGATTTATCCGACAAACGAAGATGATAAAGAATTTATTCACTATGATGCTTAGATTTGGTCAGTGTTATCAAACGTATCTGTAAAAAGACATTTACAAAGAATTTATTCACTCTGATACTTAGAATTTCTCAATTTTATCCGACGTATCCGACAAAGGATGATGATAAAGAATTTATTAATTCTAATACATAGATTTTGTCAATGTTATCCGAGATATCCGATAAATGACATCTTTAAAGAATGTTAATAAAGAGTTTGTTCACTTTGATACTGAAATTTTGTCAGTGTTA
The DNA here is from genome assembly GCA_027921565.1 of Artemia sinica. NCBI lineage: Eukaryota > Metazoa > Arthropoda > Branchiopoda > Anostraca > Artemiidae > Artemia > Artemia sinica. The sequence goes on along the minus strand of CM051262.1, from coordinate 39,980,643 downwards.
TCAAACGTATCTGTCAAAAGACATTGATAAAGAATTTATTCACCCTGATACTTAGATTTAGTGAATTTTATCCAATGTATCTGACAAAGATATTAATAGAAAAAATTTATTCACTCTGATAGTTAGATTTTATCAATGTTATCCCGTGTATCTGACAATAGATGTTGATACAGAATTTAATCACTCTGACACTTAGGTTTTGATAATGTTAACCTACATATCCGGCAAAGGATTTTGATAAAGAATCTATTCGCTCTGATACTTAGATTTTATCAATTTTATTCTGACCTATCCGACAAAAGATGTGGATAAATAATCTATTCAATCTGATACATAGATTTTGTCAATGTTATTCAACGTATCCGACAAATGATATCAATAAAGAATGTTAATAAATAATTTGTTCACTTTGATACTTAAATTTTATCAGTGTTACCAAAAGTATCTGTCAAAAGACATTGCTATAGAATTTATTCACTCTGATACTTAGATTTTCTCAATTTTATCAGGCATATCTGACAAAGGACGATGCTAAGGAATTTATTTAATCTGATACTTAGATTTCGTGAATATTATTTGATTTATCCGACAAACGAAGATGATAAAGAATTTATTCACTATGATGCTTAGATTTGGTCAGTGTTATCAAACGTATCTGTAAAAGACATTTACAAAGAATTTATTCACTCAGATACTTAGAATTTCTCAATTTTATCCGACGTATCCGACAAAGGATGATGATAAAGAATTTATTCATTCTAATACATAGATTTTGTCAATGTTATCCGAGATATCCGATAAATGATATCGATAAAGAATGTTAATAAAGAGTTTGTTCACTTTGATACTGAAATTTTGTCAGTGTTATCAAACGTATCTGTCAAAAGACATTGATAAAGAATTTATTGACCCTGATACTTAGATTTAGTCAATTTTATCCAATGTATCTGACAAAGATATTGATGCAAAAAATTTATTTACTCTGATAGTTAGATTTTATCAATGTTATCCCATGTATCTGACAATATATATTGATACAGACTTTCATCACTCTGACACTTAGGTTTTGATAATTTTAACCTACATATGCGGCAAAGGATGTTGATAAAGTTCTTCACTCTGATACTTATATTTTGTCAATGTTATCCCATATATCTGACAATAGATGTTGATACAGAATTTAATCACTCTAACACTTAGGTTTTGATAAAGTTAACTGACGTTTCCGGCAAAGGACGTTGATAAAAAGTCTATTCGCTATGATACTTAGGTTTTATCAATTTTATCTCGACCTATCCGACAAAAGATGTTGATAAAGAATTTATTCATTCTAATACATAGATTTTTTCAATGTTATCCGATATATCTGACAAATGATATTGATAAAGAATGTTGATAAAAAATTTGTTCACTCTTTTACTTAAATTTTATCAGTGTTACCAAAAGTATCGGTCAAAAGACATTGATGCAGAATTCATTCACTCTGATACTTAGATTTTCTCAATTTTATCAGGCATATCTGACAAAGGACGATGAAAAAGAATTTATTCACTCTGATACTTAGATTTTGTGAATTTTATCTGATGTATCAGACGAAGGAAGTTGATAAAGAATTTATGCACTCTAATACATAGATTTTGACAATGTTATCAAATGTATCCGACAAAGGATGTTGATAAAGAATTTGTTCAATCTGATACTTAGATTTAGTCAGTTTTATCCGATGTATCTGATAAAGATGTTGGTTGAAAAAATTTATTCACTCTGATACTTAGATTTTGTCAATGTTAAACCATGTGTCTGACAATAGATGTTGATATAGAGTTTCATCACTCTGACACTTAGGTTTTGATAATGTTAACCGACATATGCGGCAAAGAATGTTAATAAAGAATTTATTCGCTCTTATACTTTTATTTTACCAATTTTATCCTGACTTATCCGAAAAAACGTGTTGATAAAGAATTTATTCCTTCTGATACTTAGATTTTCTCCATGTTAACCTATCTATCCGACATATGATGTATGCAAATTTCTTTTCTTATATCTCAGATGTTCTAATAGACATTCTAAATGTTTGATATGCTAGCATACTTTAAAAATAATGAACACAAAACAATGTAATGCATAATATATTTTTAATGAAATAATGTCATGCAGAATATTAATAAAAAAAATATATTATTATACATTATGAATATCAGTGAACATCTTTGGATATTTTGAATCGGTTCCATAAATTACTTCACCATGTTCTCTCTTGATATTGTAGCTATTGTGTTCTCTTAGTTCGTAGTCAGTAGAATTATCATTATTCCATTTTGAGTCATATACAATTTTTACTGGTGTGTCTCTGACAGGTTCAATATGCGTTTCGTCTTTGGTAATTTTTGGTTCATTGACTGTTTGATCAATGATGGTAGTAACGTTTTCTGACACTTCGTTTTTATCGATTCATCTTTATATTCCTTAGCGATATTTTCTACCAATGCCCTTTTTATTTTTCCGGCAATTTCACTTTCTATTACAACATTATTTTTGCACAGCTAAAGCTACGACACGTAGACAAGATATGGTTTATGATATTAGTAGAAGAGTAGGCCTTTCTTTTACCCTTTGCTTTCGCTCGAATGCTAAACCTAAAAGACGACGATAGGATCTATCAATAGGTAGCAGTTTAGCATAACCATTATCAAGAAGATGCCCCTCTTCATCAACTATTGTTTATCTTGGCGTTCTCTTTGAGTGTAATCATCCCTGGAAATTATACTTTATTTGATATCTTTGAGAGAAAACCTTCTACTTCTAACAGAAAAGTTGTTATCATTGAAAAAATTGTCACTTTTAAGAGAAATCTGTTATCTTTGATGGCAAACTTGGTGCTATTAGAAGAAATTTGTTACTGCTAAAAAAAACTGTTACTTCTAAGGGGAATTTAAGTATGTTAAGTAAAAGTTTATTAGTATTAAGGGATAAGTTGTTACTTCGATGGAGAAAATTGGTTAGTGATAAGGAAAACTTGCTACTTCTGACAGAAAACTTTTTATCATAACGAAAAAATTGTTACTTATAAGAAAAATAAGGCATCTTTGACAGAAAACTTGTTATCATAATAAAAAAAATTGTTACTTGTAAGAAAAATAAGGTATCTTTGACAGAAAACTTGTTACTTCTGACAGAAAGCTTGTTATCAGTGACGAAAAATTGTTACTTCTATGAGAAATTTGTTATCTTTGATGGAAAACTTGGTGCTATTAGAAGACATTTTTTACTGTTAAGAAAATACCTGTTACTTCTTAGAGAAATTCGAGTGTGTTAAGTAAAAAAAGAAGGAAAATAAAGTTGAATAATTTTTGTCCAAAATAATTCAGTCCAAATAAAAAAAAGTGCTACTACAAACAATATATTTCTAATAGTAAAAGTCACGACTAACATTTCTATATCATTCTCATTTTGAATTTGGAAAATATTAAATGTGAATTTCTTATGTTTTAAGTATGTTTCAAGTCATTCTAAGAGATGTAAAAAAAGTTGAAAATAATACCATGTTAAAAAAAATAAAACAAATTTCGAACAAAAACTTAAAAAAAGTAAAAAAAAGGGGGAGGGGGCCCAAAACATTGGAGGGAGGGGGCCCATTGGAGGTTGGGATAGGGGACCCTTGGAGGTTGATGTCTTTTCTGGTTCGGGTCATTGGTGGTTGTGGTCCTTGATGGTTCAAACCTATAATCATCTCACTAGTTGATTTCTAAGGATTTCCGAGGATTGTTCTGAATTTCATTATTAAAATTCTTTTCTTGGCATCTACATCTTTATTAGTATCAAATTTTTAGTATGCTACAATGTTAAAGCATATTTTATATTGACAACACTGATCTAATGGTACTTGTGTATTAAGCAGAACACACCCAAGAAGTAAAGCTAGGTCAATGCATATGGTCATCTTGGGGCCTATGACTCTATTAGTTTCAACTTTTTAGCATGCCCCAATGCTGAACCATATTTTATATTGGCGAACCTGCTCAACTGGTATTTGTGCATTATAAAGAACACAGCCGAGAAGTAAAGCTAAGTCAAGTCCCTTGATCACCTTGTCATCGTTAACCATTTCCATAGATTGATGCCAACGATGTTATTCCAAGTTTATAATAAATTTACTAAGAGTTACCACCACCTTCGGGTTTACCTTAACTGGTAAGCAGTTTAACCCGTTTACTACTTTCTTACAATCCAATTAAAATAATCGTTTCCGTAGACTAACACCAATGATGCTATTCCAAATTTATATTAAATTGCGTAAGAGTTAGCACCCCCTTCGGGCTCACCTTAACTTTTAAGCAATTTAACCCTTTTTACCACTTTCATACAATCCAATTAAAATAAATCTCGAGCTCTGTTTCACCCCTATTATTCAATCACCAATTAAAATCATTCAGAGCAGAGTTATGCCAATGGAATACCTTTTTTTTCCAATATGAGTTAGCTTACGCAAATGATATAACTTTCAAGTTGAAACAATTATGACTATAGCATGCCACTCATCGTTCTGTAATTATCCATGATGCATTCTTAACCAATGGAATACCTTTTTCACAAATTGAGTTAGCTTTTACTCAAATGATATAACTTTCAAGTTGAAACAACTATGACTATACAATATCACTCATCGTTCTGTAATTACACATGATGCATTCTTAACCAAACCTGATGAAATGCATGGTGCCTTTAAGCTAAAGGTTATTAATCTCTTTGACAAGTTTTGAATCATTAAAATATTAGACTCGTCTGCATCGCTAGTAGAAACATTATTTTATAGTAAAAAAAACTTTGGCCCAGAAAATGGGTGTTGCCTCAAAAACCTGTCTAGTAAGGCATGTACCGTCTGTAGTACTAGATACCTGCCAGTGGTAAGGAATATTATGCAATCACTTGTAGCGCTAATTGATAAATGTCCGTGGTAAGGCATGTACCGTTGAAACTGCACTGTATATTAAGTACTCTCTGTATTCCTTGTCTATGATTGGTAGAGAAAATGGGTGTTGCCTCAGAAACCTGTCTGGTAAGGCATGTACCGTCTGTAGTACTAGATACCTGCCCATGGTAAGGCTTGTACCGTTGAAACTGCACTGTATATTCATGCCCCAGGCTTGTAGGTTCCGTGGTAATTAATAACACACTACTTACGCATGGAGAAAGGAGGGGGGACGTCACCCACAATATTTGTTGCTACTCGGTAAAAAGAAACAATAAAATGAAAGCGAAAGTTCGTAACAAAAAAGTGACAGCAAAAACAAAAATCTAAAGTTGAAAGCGAAAGTGGTAAAACAAGCGGCTGAAGGATACAAGAAGAAAGTTACTTTCTCCATGCCATCTACTTCACACATTGCATGCATTTGACTCTTTGATTCCTGACCTTGAATATTCTTTTCTTTTACGAGATTTCTAGAAAATAATGCTGGAAAGGTCGATAAGCAAGTCCCGAATTTCAATCTTTTTTAAAGGAAATTTTCAAGCTTGTTCCTTTTTTGGAAATTACATTACAATACGACTGTAAGGTGGGGAAAGAAAGGGAAGAGGTGTAGGGAAAGATTTGTTATTTTTAAATCTAAAAGAAAGGATTCTCATATATAAACTAAATTTGATCATGGTTGCCTCCTTAGGTGCAACCTAGTAAAAGATGAACCACGGCTCTTAGTAACTGAAAATTTAGAACCATATTTTGAAAAAATAACTGTCAAACGAGGTACAATCACCATTCAAGGCCGATTTATTAGAAATGGTAAGTTGGATGACGATTAATCTTAATGGTAAGAGTTTGCTTCGAAAATAAATCAATGAGAATTTTGAAAAATAGACAAAATACTAACAAAAACTGTGTTAGATCAAAATATATTTATACTATTGGAATTTTCATAGCCGTAGTAGCATGATATTTGTAGGCATGAATATATAATGAGTCGGAGGTAATAGGCTTGAGACTGTCTGTGCAGGATTTCGACTCTTGTTGATAGAAGAGCATCGCCAAGTGCTGAAAACAATGTTGTGACCAAGATGGGCCCAGGATTGCACAAAGCCTACATTCATGGAGGTCCGAGGGACTTATTGCTGTCCGGCTCTAAGCCGGCTTAAGCACTTCGGTGTAGACTTGAGAAGATGTGTGATCCCCGTCCATCACTGGTATCCGGGATCATTGCTTTTCCTGAGGTCAAAATAATTTCAATGATTTAAAGAACATGAAAATTTAAACTTGGAATGTCGCGACATTAAAAAATGACTATCGTATCGACATTTGACTGACAAATTCAAACGATTCGAACTGGATTTATTAGGAGTTTCAGAAACTCATATCCCAGGGGTAGGAAGCATGAAATTAGGTGATATAGAATTTGTTTATTCAGGCAGGAAGGATGGGGTACATAGACACGGAGTAGGGCTGATGATGAATAAGGAAGCTGCTAAGTCTTGTTTAGGCTGGGAAGGTGTTAATAATAGAATACTAATTGCTCATTTTATGACTAGAAAGTTCAGGGTATCAGTTATAGTAGTATACGCCCCTGTAGAACCGACTGACGGAGATACTAGTGACTCAGATGAATTTTACTTACAGTTACAGGAGCTAATAGACAAGGTCCCAGGTAGAAATATGATGTTATTACTGGGAGATTTTAACGCCCAGGTTAGTAGAAATAGGGATAGATGGTATCCCAGCCTAGGTAAATTTGGTGTAGGAAAAGAAAACAGTAATGGATACAGACTTTTTCAATTTTGTAGGTATAACAATCTAGTTATAACCAATATGGTGTTTGGTCATAAAATGGCTCATAAGTTAGCATGGTATTCACGTGATGGTAAGACAGCGAACCTTATTGATTATATTATAGTAAACCGAAGACTGGCAGGATCAATACAAGATACTAGGGTATATAGGAGTGCTGTTATTAATGTTAAAAGTAAAGATCACCATGTAGTAGTGTCAAGGGTTAATTTAAAGCGGAAATATCGGCAGGGTAACTACCTTCCGGGAAGTTATGATGTTGGTAGACTCCAGGATCTGAACTTGAGAGAAACTTTCCAGGAACAGTTGAATACTATACTTGAGAGTTTAAAATTTGATAATGTGGAAGATGGTTGGAATAATTTTAGAAAAATAATTTGTGAAGTTGCGGAAGGTGTATTAGGGAAGAAAGCTAGACCTGCAGCTAAGAATATTAGTGAAAAAGCTTTATGTTTAATAGAAAGGAGAAAGGACTTGTACAAGAATTATCTGAGTTATAGATCGTATGAAAACAAAAGAAATGTAAAGAAAGTGGAGAAAGCATTAAAATATGAACTAAGGAGGTGTGAAGTGGAGGCCATGGATAAAATTGCCGAGGATCTGGAAGATGCAGCTAGATGGCAAAATAGTAAAATATTGTACTGGCACGTTAACAAATTGAGAGGGTGTAGTCAATCCGGACTTGTCCCAGCTAAAATAGGAATGGGGTCGCAATTAGCGATAAGGAAAAAACTAAAGAGAGATGGGCCGAACATTTTGAGAACTCGCTTAACCGAGATAGAGTTGCAGGAAAAAATGTAGAGGAAAATGAAAAAGTTTGTGATACCCTGGATGTGAAGGAAGATTTGTTTTGTGAGGAGGAAATAGCAACACTACCAAAATGATTAAAGGATAATAAGGCTCCAGGTGCTGATAGGGTGGTAAATGAGTTTCTTAAATATGGTGGCTCTGAGGTTAGAAATAAGTTATTGAAGATTGTAAATATGGTTCTTGAAAAAGGGGAAGTACCTAACGATTTTAGGAAAACCTTAATTAAGCCACTTTATAAGAAAGGTGATAAAAGTGAGTGTGGTAATTATCGAGGCATTAGTCTGGGCTCTGTAGGTAACAAATTACTTAGTAATATGATACTTTTTAGACTGAGAGATGCCGTAGACAAAGTTTTAAGAGAAGAGCAGCGCGGTTTTAGAAGAGGTAGATGATGTGTCGACCAAATTTTCACTCTTAGGCTAATAATTGAGAAGTGCCTGAGTTTTCAAACACCTTTGGTCCTCAGTTTTATAGATTGTGAGCAAGCGTTCCACTCTGTTGATAGAAGAGCTTTAGTAAAGGTTTTATCCTTGTACGGTATACCAGACAAATACATTAAAGTGATTAGTGCTATGTACGAGAATAACACTGCTGCGGTTAAGGTAGAAAATGAGGTTAGCAGCTGGTTTTGTATTAAATCAGGAGTTAAGCAGGGTTGTGTTCTATCCTTATTTAAATGGATTATTTTGCTGGAGTTTGTTTTAAGGAGCACAGGAAAGGCAATGGGAGACCACGGAATCAAATGGGGAGGAAAAAGTCTCCTGGACTTGGATTATGCTGATGAGTTAAGCATCCTAGATGAAAGTATGAGCAAAATGAATGAAGTTTTAGAAGTCTTGCGAGTTCAGGGTGCTAGAATTGGTTTGAAAATTAATGTTAGGAAGACTAAGTCACTAAGGCTAGGAATAAATGAAGATGAAAAGGTTACGTTGGGTAATGAAAAGATTGATCAGGTGGGCAGCTTCACTTACCTTGGTAGTATTATTAGTAAAGATGGTGGGAGCAGTGAAGATGTTAAAAATGGAATAGCCAAGGCTAAGGGTGTTTTTTCACAGTTAAAAAAAGTCTGGAAGAATAGGAAGATAAATCTGCAAACCAAGATTAGAATATTAGAAGCTACAGTGATGACAGTGGTCAAATATGGCTCTGAAGCATGGACGCTCCGAAAAGCGGATGAAGATTTGCTAGAGGTTTTCCAGAGAAATTGCTTAAGGATTGTTCTGGGTACCCGGCTTACTGATCGTATTTCAAACAATAGGCTATACGAAAAATGTGGTTCAATACCGCTCTCTAGGGATCTAATGAAAGAAATGTTGAGGTGGTTAGGGCACGTTGTGCGGATGAAGGATGACAGATTGCCGAAGATTGTTCTTTTCGGCCAACCATCTAGGGCTAAACGGAAAGCAGGTCGTCCCCGTCTGGGGTGGGAGGACGTCATAAAGAAAGATTTAAAGGAAATGGGAACTTCGTGGGCGGGTGTAAAAAGGGAGGCTTTGAATAGATTGGGATGGAGGAGGAGCGTGCGTAGCTGTGTTGGCCTCAGGTGGCTTGGTGCTGCGTTGAGTTGTTAGTAGTAGTAGTAGTAGTAGAAAACCTTATATAAGAGAATGAATAAAAAAAATAAAAATTTCGGACTAAGTTTTTTTCAAAGGAAAGTAAGAGCCGTACTAAACTTACAACGAGAAAAAATAAAGTACTATTCTAGTTCAAACACAAAATGACATTACTAGGATTACTACTAAAACAGAAATAACTACCAAAGAATAAATGGAATGCAAAAAAGGAAATAAATTAAAATAGTTACATTCAAACATGAAATAACGGATACTGATATAGATGAATAGATAAATCCTAAAGCGAGTAAAATTTAAATTTAATGCTAAACTAAGACCTAAACGAAAAAAAATACTTCAAAAAGCATTTTTGCCAATCCCCTCTCCCTCCCTTTGCCATAAAAGCTCTAAGACCTATTGTGTCATGTGCATTTTGTTGAAAACTGTATGTATTTTAAACAGTTTGCTTTGATTTTTAACAGCTTCGACCAAAAATAAAGATAAATCACTATAATAATCAAGATTGCTTCAAAGAACTTATGAAAATAACTTAAATGTTAAATAAGTAAATGGGGTTCTATACAACTGACAGAATTCTAGCCCCGTCATATTACAACTTCAAGTTTAGACAAATATTGTGTTTTCGACACTTCCCTCTACATTCCCTGAAAGCTTCTTCTTAATACCCTTACCTTTTTTGGATACTAGAGATCGGACATACCCCCCTTTGATAATAAGAAATACTATATGTAAGCAATGGGCAAATTAAATAGCTTACAGCCCTTGCTTCAACTTTTGCGGGGGTTCATCTCAGAAGTAGAGATTCGAAACGAAATGACGTCAGACCTATACTTCTATGAAATTTTAGCCTTAAACCTAATTATTACTATACGAAGTGGCGTAACACCACTTTTCTTGGAATCTTAGCATTAATTTACGCAATAGGCATATGATGAAAATCTAGTTACACAATTTTATTTTTAATATTGCTTCTCTAGAATCAATTGCATAACTGCATTATACATCTGTGAAAATGTTTCAGTTGATTTTTAAGTACTGAAGAATAAGCACTATGGAGAATACTGATAAAATCGTTAACCAATTATATGTTTTAAGTTTATTTTATAAATAATCAAATGAGATATTTCGGTACTGGATGCATTATACCGAGATGTCTTTATAAAGAGTCAAGTTTGGTTAATAAAATAAAGAAGGATGAATAAAAGTTTCAAAACAAATTTGGGGCTATATATATTTGCAAATTGGGAAAAGGGGGGGGGGGTAAAGCATGGCATATATTAAATGTAACCCTTGGTAGTATTTTTTCTTTTATTATATTAATTTATTGGGGCCTATACTAGCCTAGCTAGCAATGAAAATGTTTCTTCATATAAATTTTAAACCTATAAGCTGAGGATGTGTGTGTACATTTGGGGATGGGAGGTAAAGCATAGCATATATTCAATGTAACCCAGATAGCATTTTTGATCATATTAATTTATTGGGGGCCTACACTAACCTAGCTAGCAATGAAACTGTTGTATGATGTAAATTTCAAGCCTATAAGCTGAGGATATGTGTGTTAAAAAGTTTTTTTTTTATCTAATCTTAAGCCTATATGTCGGAACTATGTTACCATGCCTTTTATAACTACATATGCCCTTGTTTTTAGAGTTTATAGCATTTTGAAGGTTATATGATGGAGTCTGTAGCCTAGACTAGCCTATCTAACAATGAAATTTATCCCCCTTAATTCTAGGTAATAGCCTTAATTCTGTTTGTAGAAACATAATTTGTATAATATCTACAAGATTTTAATGCTATATTAATGGCTCTTTTCTATATCATTCTGTTCTAAAGGCTGTTTCTGAGTGAAATTAGTTACATATGCATTATATCTGACACACGAAAGAAGTCTGATACTTAGATACTTAGAAGTCTGATCTAAGTATCAGTGATTAAATTCTTTATCAACATCATTTGTCGGATACATAGGATAACATTGACAAAATATAAGTAACAGAGTGAATAAATCCTTTATCAACATCCTTTGTTTGATTCGTCGGATGACATTATACATGATTTATTACATTAGTGCAGCAGTTGGCTTTCCTTTTCCCCTTTGCTTTCATTTAAATAGTAATACCAGAACGATGGCAATAGGATCTATCAAAGGTAACGTGTTACCAGAACCATTATTAAGAAGATACATACCTTTATCAACTATTATTTTAATGTTGGTATTCTCTTTTAGCACTATCATCTCTGGTGCTCTCACTCTCGCATATCCACCTTGAGCAATGTTGAATAGTTTCGGTAGTCCAAAGAAATTTAGTTGTTCGCTGTAATGACAACGCACACATACATTTCCAATAAGATCTCCATTAATGCTTGTTTCATAGTTCAAATATCGATATTTTTCAGCATTCAACGCAACGATGATTTTATCGTGTGTATACACTTTCTTTGAGTGATTCATTTTCACTGTTTGTTCTAAATATGATGCAGGTGTTGTTTGAAAATTACTGATTTAATACATGCATTAAGCTAGGTAGTGTCGATAACCTGTCATAGAGTACGACTGGGACAGCTGCATAGTGTCTATGAGCAACCATAAAGGATCATTGATGCAGCCGCATAAATAAATATAAATAAATAAATAAAAACCTATTTCTATTTGTGTATAGATCCATTTCTCAGGCTCCATCTTATTATTTGTAGCCTACAAAGGTGTTGATAAATAATTTAATCACTCTGATACTTAGATTTTGTCAATTTTATCCTATGTAACCGACAAAAGATGATGTCAAAGAATTTAATCACTCTGATACATGGATTTTGTTAATGTTATCTGACGTATCCATGAAAAGATGTCGGTAAAAGATTTATTCATTCTAATACTTAGATTTTGATAATGTTATCCGATGTAACCAATAAAAGATGTTGCTAATGAATTTATTCATTGTGATACTTGGATTTTGTCAATTTTATCCGACGTATCTGACAAAGATGTTGATAAATGATTTATTCACTCTGATACTTATATTTTGATAATGTTGTCCGTCGTATTCGACAAAGGATTTTGGTAAAGGATTTATTTACTCTGATACTTAGATTTTGTCAATGTTATCCTATGTATCCGACAAATGATGTTGATAAAAAATTTAATCACTCTGATACTTATATTAGGTCAATGTTATCCTATGCATCCGTCAAAGGATGTTGATAAAGAATTGATTCACCCTGATACTTAGATTTTGTAAATGCTATCCTATGTGTCCGACAAGGGATGTTGATAAAGAATTTATTCACTCTGATACTTAGATTATGTTAATGTTATCCTATGTGGCCATCAAAAGATGTTGATAAGGAATTTAGTCACTCTGATACTTAGATTTCGCCAATTTCTTTTTATACAGCCAATAAAGATGTTTATAAAGAATTTAATCACTCTGATACATGGATTTTGATAATGTTACCTGACGTATCTGAAAAAGATATTGGTAAGGGATTTATTCACTCTGATACTTAGATTTTGATGATGTTATCCGATATATTCAATGAAAGACCTTGCTAATGAATTTATTCTCTCTGATACTTGGATTTTGTCAATTTTATCCGACGTATCTGACAAATGGATGTTGATAGATGATTTATTCTCTCTGACACTTAGATTTTGATAGTGTTATCCGAGGTATCTGACAAAGGATTTTGGTAAGGACTTTATTCACTCTGATACTTATGTTTTGATAATGTTATCCAATATATTTGATAAAGGATGTTGATGATGTATTTATTCACTCTGATACTTAGATTTTGTAGATGTTATCCAACGTATCCAACAAAGGATGTGGATAAAAAATTTAACCACTCTGATACTTAAATTTTGTCAATGTTATTCTATGTAGCCGATAAAGATGTTGATAAAGAATTTAATCACTATGATACATGGATTTTGATAACGTTACCTGACGTACTCGAGAAAAGATGTTGGTAAAGGATTTGTACACTCTGATACTTAGATTTTGATAATGTTATCCGATATATTCAATGAAAGATGTAGCTAATGAATTTATTCACTCTGATATTTAGATTTTGTCAGTGTTATCTATCGTATCCGAGAAAAGATGTTGGTATAGGATTTATTCACTCTGATACTTAGATTTTGATAATGTTATCCGATGTATCCGATAAAATGATTTTGATAACGTATTTACTGCCACTCTGACAAATATGAAATTAGAAGTAAGTTTACAAAAAATTTACGCTTGAACAATTATTCGACTTTATTTTTGCTAATCTTTGATTTAATGTAGGAGCTCTTTAGTTTTAGTTGAAAAATATCCACTGTAGAAAAAAAGTTTCTGCCACTCTAATAAATATAAAATAAGAAGTAAGCTTACCGAAAATTGAGCTTGAACAATTATTCAACTTTATTTCTTCTCATCTTTGATTTAATGTAGCAGTTCTTACTTTTAGTTGAAAAATATCCTTTGCGGAAAAGAAAAAGTTTCTGCCACAAGCGGCTTTAGTTATAACATAAATAAATAAATTAAAATATAAGTAGGAACCTATCATCCAATACGAAACTTACATAATTTATTCATGGTTTGATGTTGTTTGATGGTTATGTGTGTGTTTCATGGTTCTGTTTGCTGATGGTTGGTTTGATATTTTTTTCATGGTTCTGTTCTGTTTGATGGTTATTTGATGTTGTTTGATGGTTATGGGTGTTGTTTCATGGTTCTGTTTGTTGATCAACATGTATGATGTTGTTTGATGGTTATGAGTGTTGGTCAACTTGTCTGATGTTTCTAAGCCCAATGGATACAGACAGAAATGACTGGATTTCAGGGAAACTGATTTGCATAATCGACGGGGAATTCTAATGTAACAGGAGGGGAATTAAAAAACTAAATTGCTTCATTTTCTTTGGTCTGAGAGATAAATATTTTATCTTTCGAAGCCTTAATCGTGTAACTAGGAACACCTTAGATATATTTTCAGAAATTCAAAAGAGATCAAGACAGATTGAATATATTTAACGTGGGAAATGGTTTCCTGTGAATTTTAAATATGACAGCGCAGGGATGCCAAAACAAAAGGAAAAATCTAAAATTACTTTTAGAGGATGATTTGGGCGAAATAAATTAATCGACATTTTAGGGATTTTTTGGGTGAAATAGTTTGAGACATTTTAGAGGATGATTTGGGGTAAAACTCTGTGGTCGTTATAATACACAGTGTTGAACATTGAATTTGAACAGTGTTGTGTGGTCCCTTACCCTAACCCCCGAGGACCCCCCATTTTTTTACACGTTTTTTTTTGCGCGCTTGAGACACAGAAGGACCCCCAAAGGCCCCCCCCCCTAACTTTTTGCCCCCCTCCCATTTTTTTAAAAATTTTTTTGGGCAAATGAGACACAGAAGGGCCCCCCTCCCCCCTAAATTTTTGGGTACCTCCCTCTATTAGTGTTTTGTCGTGGTTTACCGTGTCATTGTTACATTCTCTTAATGTTTCAAAGTCCATTTCGGATTTTTCATTGAAATGTAAGAGTTGGAATATTTCAGTAGTGTTTTGTCGTGGTTTACCATCTCACTCTTACATTCTGAAGATGTTTCAAAGTTCATTTTGGATTTATTCGTTGAAATGTAAGAGTTGGAATATTTTAGTAGTGTTTCGTCGTGGTTTACCTTGTCACTGTTACAATCTGACGATGTTTTAAAGTTCATTTTGGATTTTTATCGTTGAAATGCAAGAGTTGGAATATTTCAGTAGTGTTTTGTCGTGGTTTACCTTGTCACTGATACATTCTCTTAATGTTTCAAAGTTCATTTTTGGATATTTTTTCGTTGCAATGTAAGAGTTGGAATATTTCAGTAGTGTTTTGTCGTGGTTTAACATCTCACTGTTACACTCTCTTGATCTTTTAAAATTCATTTTGTATTTTATTGTTGAAATGCAAGAGTTGGAATATTTCAGTAGTGTTTTGTCGTGGTTTACCTTGTCACTGTTACATTCTCTTGATGTTTCAAAGTTCATTTTGGATGGTTTTCATTGAAATGTAAGAGTTGGAATATTTCAGTAGTGTTTTGTCGTGGTTTACCTTGTCACTGATACATTCTCTTAATGTTTCAAAGTTCATTTTGGATTTTTTCGTTGAAATGTAAGAGTTGGAATATTTCAGTAGTGTTTTGTCGTGGTTTACCTTGTCACTGTTACATTCTGAAGATGTTTCAAAGTTCATCTTGGATTTTTTTTTCATTGAAATGTAAGAGTTGGAATATTTCAGTAGTGTTTTGTCGTGGTTTAACTTGACACTATTACATTCTGAAGATGTTTCAAAGTTCATTTTGGATTTTTTCATCGAAATGATAGAGTTGGAATATTTCAGTTGTGTTTGTCATGGTTTACCTTGTCACTGTTACATTCTAAAGATGTTTCAAATTTCATTTTGGATTTTTTTCGTTGAAATGTAAGGGTTGGAATATTTCAATAGTTTTTTGTCGTAGTTTACCTTGTCACTGGTACATTCTAAAGATGTTTCAAAGTTCATTTTGGATTTTTTTCATTGAAATGTAAGAGTTCGAATATTTCAGAAGCGTTTTGTCGTGGTTTACCTTGTCACTGTTAGATTCTCTTGATGTTTCAAAGTACATTTTGGATTTTTTCGTTGAAATGTAAGAGTTGGAATATTTCAGTAGCGTTTTCTCGTGGTTTACCTTGTCACTGTTACATTCTAAAGATGTTTCAAAGTTCATTTTTGATTTTTTCGTTGAAATGTAAGAGTTGGAATATTTCAGTAGTGTTTTGTGGTGGTTTACCTTGTCACTGTTAGATTCTCTTGATGTTTCAAAGTACATTTTGGATTTTTTCGTTGAAATGTAAGAGTTGGAATATTTCAGTAGCGTTTTCTCGTGGTTTACCTTGTCACTGTTACATTCTAAAGATGTTTCAAAGTTCATTTTGGATTTTTTCGTTGAAATGTAAGAGTTGGAATATTTCAGTAGTGTTTTGTGGTGGTTTACCTTGTCACTGTTAGATTCTCTTGATGTTTTAAAGTTCATTTTGGATTTGTTTTTTTCGTTGAAACATCAACGAAACAAAAATCAAAAATGAACTTTGAAACATCTTCAGAATGTAACAGTAACAAGGTAAACCACTACAAAACCCTACTGAAATTTTTTAACTCTTACATTTCAACAAAAAAAAAAATCCAAAATGAACTTTGAAACATCTTCAGAATGTAACAGTGACAAGGTAAACCACGACAAAACACTACTGAAATATTCCAACTCTTACATTTCAATGAAAAAAAAAATCCAAAATGAACTTTGAAACATCTTCAGAATGTTAAAGTATTCCAACTCTTACATTTCAACGAAAAGAATCCAAAATAAACTTTGAAATATCAAGACAATGTAACAGTGACAAGGTAAACCACGACAAAACACGACTGAAATATTCCAACTTTTACATTTCAACAAAAAAAAAAATCCAAAATGAACTTTGATACATCTTCAGAATGTAACAGTGACAAGGTAAACCACGACAAAACACTACTGAAATATTCCAATTCTAACATTTTAATGAAAAAAATCCAAAATGAACTTTGAAACATCTTCAGAATGTAACAGTGACAAGGTAAACCACGACAGTACATTACTGAAATATTCCAACTCTTACATTTCAACAAAAAAAATCCAAAATGAACTTTGAAACATCTTCAGAATGTAACAGTGACAAGGTAAACCACGACAAAACACTACTGAAATATTCCAATTCTAACATTTTAATGAAAAAAATCTAAAATGAACTTTGAAACATAAAGAGAATGTAACAGTAACAAAGTAAACCACGACAAAATACTACTGAAATATTCCAACTCTTGCATTTCAAAAAAAAAAAATCTAAAATGAACTTTGAAACATCAAGAGAATGTAAGAGTGACAAGGTAAACCACGACAAAACACTACTGAAATATTCCAACTCTTACATTTCAACGAAAAGAATCCAAAATAAACTTTGAAGTATCAAGACAATGTAACAGTGACAAGGTAAACCACGACAAAACACTACTGAAATATTCCAACTCTTACATTTCAACGAAAAGAATCCAAAATGAACTCTGAGAAATTTTCAGAATATAACAGTGACAAGGTAAACCACGACAAAACACAACTGCAATTTTCCAACTCTTACATTTCAACGAAAAAAATCCAAAATGAACTTTGAAACATCAAGAGAATGTAACAGTGACAAGGTAAACCACGACAAAACACTACTGAAATATTTCAACTCTTACATTTCAACGAAAAATCATCCAAAATGAACTTTGAAACATCTTCAGAATGTAACAGTGAAAATGTAAACCACGACGAAACACTACTGAAATTTTCCAACTCTTACATTTCAACAAAAAAAAAATCCAAAATGAACTTTGAAACATCTTCAGAATGTAACAGTAACAAGGTAAACCACGACAAAATACTACTGAAATATTTCAACTCTTACATTTCAACGAAAAAACATCCAAAATGAACTTTGAAACATCTTCAGAATGTTAAAGTATTCCAACTCTTACATTTCAACGAAAATAATCCAAAATAAACTTTGAAATATCAAGACAATGTAACAGTGACAAGGTAAACCACGACAAAACACGACTGAAATATTCCAACTTTTACATTTCAACAAAAAAAAAATCCAAAATGAACTTTGATACATCTTCAGAATGTAACAGTGACAAGGTAAACCACGACAAAACACTACTGAAATATTCCAATTCTAACATTTTAATGAAAAAAATCCAAAATGAACTTTGAAACATCTTCAGAATGTAACAGTGACAAGGTAAACCACGACAGTACATTACTGAAATATTCCAACTCTTACATTTCAAAAAAAAAAAAAAAATTCAAAATGAACTTTGAAACATCTTCAGAATGTAACAGTGACAAGGTAAACCACGAAAAAACACTACTGAAATATTCCAACTCTTACATTTCAGCGATAAAAAAAAATCTAAAATGAGCTTTGAAACATAAAGAGAATGTAACAGTAACAAAGTAAACCACGACAAAATACTACTGAAATATTCCAACTCTTGCATTTCAAAAAAAAAAAAAATCTAAAATGAACTTTGAAACATCAAGAGAATGTAAGAGTGACAAGGTAAACCACGACAAAACACTACTGAAATATTCCAACTCTTACATTTCAACGAAAAGAATCCAAAATAAACTTTGAAGTATCAAGACAATGTAACAGTGACAAGGTAAACCACGACAAAACACTACTGAAATATTCCAACTCTTACATTTCAACGAAAAGAATCCAAAATGAACTCTGAGAAATTTTCAGAATGTAACAGTGACAAGGTAAACCACGACAAAACACAACTGCAATTTTCCAACTCTTACATTTCAACGAAAAAAATCCAAAATGAACTTTGAAACATCTTCAGAATGTAACAGTGACAAGGTAAACCACGACAAAACACTACTGAAATATTTCAACTCTTACATTTCAACGAAAAATCATCCAAAATGAACTTTGAAACATCTTCAGAATGTAACAGTGAAAATGTAAACCACGACGAAACACTACTGAAATTTTCCAACTCTTACATTTCAACAAAAAAAAATCCAAAATGAACTTTGAAACATCTTCAGAATGTAACAGTGACAAGGTAAACCACGACAAAACACTACTGAAATATTTCAACTCTTACATTTCAACGAAAAAACATCCAAAATGAACTTTGAAACATCTTCAGAATGTAACAGTGAAAATGTAAACCACGACGAAATACTACTGAAATTTTCCAACTCTTACATTTTAACGAAGAAAAAATCCAAAATGAACTTTGAAACATCTTCAGAATTTATCAGTGACAAGGTAAACCACGATAAAACATTACTGAAATATTCCAACTCTTACATTTCAACAAAAAAAAAATCCAAAATGAACTTTGAAATATCTTCAAAATGTAACAGTGACAAGGTAAACCATGACAAAAAACTACTGAAATATTCCAACTCTTTCATTTTAACGAAAAAAAAATTGAAAATGAACTTTGAAACATCTTCAGAATGTAACAGTGACAAGTTAAACCACGACAAAACATTACAGAAATATTCCAACTCTTACATTTCAACAAAAAAAAAAAAAAATCAAAATGAACTTTGAAACATCTTCAGAATGCAACTGTGACAAGGTAAACCACGACAAAACACTACTGAAATATTCCAACTCTTACATTTCAACGAAAAAATATCCAAAAATGAACTTTGAAACATCTTCAGAATGTAACAGTGACAATGTAAACCACGGCAAAACACTACTGAAATATTCCAACTTTTACATTTCAACAAAAAAAAAAACAAATAAACTTTGAAACATCTTCAGAATGTAACAGTGACTAGGTAAACCACGACAAAACACTACTGAAATATTCCAACTCTTACATTTCAATGAAAAAAAATCCAAAATGAACTTTGAAACATCTTCAGAATGTAACAAGGACAAGGTAAACCACGACAGTACATTACTGAAATATTCCAACTCTTACATTTCAACAAAAAAAAATTCAAATGAACTTTGAAACATCTTCAGAATGTAACAGTGACAAGGTAAACCACGACAAAACACTACTGAAATATTCCAACTCTTACATTTCAACGATAAAAAAAATCTAAAATGAGCTTTGAAACATAAAGAGAATGTAATAGTAACAATGTAAACCACGACAAAATATTACTGAAATATTCCAACTCTTGCATTTCAACAAAAAAAAAATCTAAAATGAACTTTGAAACATCAAGAGAATGTAACAGTGACAAGGTAAACCACGACAAAACACTACTGAAATATTCCAACTCTTACATTTCAACGAAAAGAATCCAAAATTAACTTTGAAATATCAAGACAATGTAACAGTGACAAGGTAAACCACGACAAAACACTACTGAAATATTCCAACTCTTACCTTTCAACGAAAAGAATCCAAAATGAACTCTGAGAAATCTTCAGAATGTAACAGTGACAAGGTAAACCACGACAAAACACTACTGAAATATTCCAACTCTTACATTTCAACGAAAAAACATCCAAAATGAACTTTGAAACATCTTCAGAATGTAATAGTGACAAGGTAAACCACGACAAAAACTACTGAAATATTTCAACTCTTACATTTCAACGAAAAAACATCCAAAATGAACTTTGAAACATCTTCAGAATGTAACAGTGAAAATGTAAACCACGACGAAACACTACTGAAATTTTCCAACTCTTACATTTCAACAAAAAAAAAAAAATCCAAAATGAACTTTGAAACATCTTCAGAATGTAACAGTGACAAGGTAAACCACGACAAAATACTACTGAAATATTTCAACTCTTACATTTCAACGAAAAAACATCCAAAATGAACTTTGAAACATCTTCAGAATGTAACAGTGACAAGGTAAAACACTACTGAAATATTCCAACTCTTACATTTCAACGAAAAAAAAAGTCTAAAATGAACTTTGAAATATCTTCAGAATGTAACAGTGACAAGATAAACCACGACAAAACACTACTGAAATATTCCAACTCTTACATTTCAACAAAAACAAAAAAAAATCTAAAATGAACTTTGAAACATCAAGGGAATGTGACAGTGACAAGGTAAACCACGACAAAACACTACTGAAATATCCCAACTCTTGCATTTCAAAAAAAAAAAAATCTAAAATGAACTTTGAAACATCTTCAGAATGTAACAGTGACAAGATAAACCACGACAAAACACTACTGAAATATTCCAAATCTCACATTTCAACGAAAAAAAATCCAAAAATGAACTTCGAAACATCAAGTGAATGTAACAGTGAGGAGGTAAACTATGACAAAACACTGCTGAAATATTCCAACTCTTACATTTCAACGATAAAAAAAAAAAATCTAAAATGAGCTTTGAAACATAAAGAGAATGTAACAGTAACAAAGTAAACCACGAAAAAATACTACTGAAATATTCCAACTCTTGCATTTCAAAAAAAAAAAAATCTAAAATGAACTTTGAAACATCAAGAGAATGTAACAGTGACAAGGTAAACCACGACAAAACACTACTGAAATATTCCAACTCTTACATTTCAACGAAAAGAATCCAAAATAAACTTTGAAATATCAAGACAATGTAACAGTGACAAGGTAAACCACGACAAAACACTACTGAAATATTCCAACTCTTACATTTCAACGAAAAGAATCCAAAATGAACTCTGAGAAATCTTCAGAATGTAACAGTGACAAGGTAAACCACGACAAAACACTACTACAATTTTCCAACTCTTACATTTCAACGATAAAAATCCAAAATGAACTTTGAAATATCTTCAGAATGTAACAGTGACAAGGTAAACCACGACAAAACACTACTGAAATTTTCAACTCTTTCATTTTAAAGAAAAAAAAAAATCCAAAATGAACTTTGAAACATCTTCAGAATGTAACAGTGATAAGGGAAACCACGACAAAACATTACAGAAATATTCCAACTCTTACATTTCAACAAAAAAAATCAAAATGAACTTTGAAACATCTTCAGAATGCAACTGTGACAAGGTAAACCACGACAAAACACTACTGAAATATTCCAACTCTTACATTTCAACGAAAAAATATCCAAAAATGAACTTTGAAAATCTTCAGAGTGTAACAGTGACAATGTAAACCACGACAAAACACTACTGAAATATTCCAACTTTTACATTTCAACAAAAAAAAACCAAAATGAACTTTGAAACATCTTCAGAATTGAACAGTGACAAGGTAAACCACGACAAAACACTACTGAAATATTCCAACTCTTACTTTTCAATGAAAAAAAATCTAAAATGAACTTTGAAACATCTTCAGAATGTAACAGTGACAAGGTAAACCATGACAAAACACTACTGAAATATTCCAATTCTAACATTTTAATGAAAAAAATCCAAAATGAATTTTGAAACATCTTCAGAATGTAACAGTAACAAGGTAAACCACGACAGAACATTACTGAAATATTCCAACTCTTACATTTCAACAAAAAAAAAACAAAATGAACTTTGAAACATCTTCAGAATGTAACAGTGACAAGGTAAACCACGACAAAACACTACTGAAATATTCCAACTCTTACATTTCAACGAAAAAAAAATCCAAAATGAAATTTGAAACATCAAGAGAATTTAACAGTGACAAGGTAAACCACGAAAAAAACACTATTGAAATATTCCAACTCTTACATTTCAACGAAAAAAAAAATCCAAAATAAACTTTGAAACATCTTCAGAATGTAACAGTGAAAAGATAAACCACGACAAAACACTACTGAAATATTCCAACTCTTACATTTCAACCTAAAAAAAATATAAAATGACCTTTGAAACATCAAGAGAATGTAACAGTGACAAGGTAAACCACGACAAAACACTACTGAAATATTCCAACTCTAGTGTTTCAACAAAAAAAAAACATCTAAAATGAACTTTGAAACATCAAGAGAAACATCAGTTCAACGAAACAAAAATCAAAAATAAACTTTAAAACATTAAGAGAATGTAACAGTGACAAGGTAAACCACGACAAAACACGACTGAAATATTCCAACTCTTACATTTCAACGAAAGAAATCCAAAACTGAACTTTGAAAAATCAAGAGAATGTAACAGTGACAAGGTAAATCATGACAAAACACTACTGAAATATTCCAACTCTTACATTACATTTTGTTACATTCATACAAGAGAATGTAACAGTGACAAGGTAAACCACGACAAAACACGACTGAAATGTTCCAACTCTTACATTTCAACGAAAGAAATCCAAAACTGAACTTTGAAAAATCAAGAGAATGTAACAGTGACAAGGTAAACCACGACAAAACACGACTGAAATATTCCAACTTTTACATTTCAAAAAAAAAAAATCCAAAATGTACTTTGAAACATAATCAGAATGTAATAGTGACATGGTAAACAACGACAAAACACTAATGAAATATTCCAATTCTAACATTTAATGAAAAAAATCCAAAATGAACTTTGAAACATCTTCAGAATGTAACAGTGACAAGGTAAACCACGACAGTACATTACTGAAATATTCCAACTCTTACATTTCAACAAAAAAAAAAATCCAAAATGAACTTTGAAACATCTTCAGAATGTAACAGTGACAAGGTAAACCACGAAAAAACACTACTGAAATATTCCAACTCTTACATTTCAGCGATAAAAAAAAATCTAAAATGAGCTTTGAAACATAAAGAGAATGTAACAGTAACAAAGTAAACCACGACAAAATACTACTGAAATATTCCAACTCTTGCATTTCAAAAAAAAAAAATCTAAAATGAACTTTGAAACATCAAGAGAATGTAAGAGTGACAAGGTAAACCACGACAAAACACTACTGAAATATTCCAACTCTTACATTTCAACGAAAAGAATCCAAAATAAACTTTGAAGTATCAAGACAATGTAACAGTGACAAGGTAAACCACGACAAAACACTACTGAAATATTCCAACTCTTACATTTCAACGAAAAGAATCCAAAATGAACTCTGAGAAATTTTCAGAATATAACAGTGACAAGGTAAACCACGACAAAACACAACTGCAATTTTCCAACTCTTACATTTCAACGAAAAAAATCCAAAATGAACTTTGAAACATCTTCAGAATGTAACAGTGACAAGGTAAACCACGACAAAACACTACTGAAATATTTCAACTCTTACATTTCAACGAAAAATCATCCAAAATGAACTTTGAAACATCTTCAGAATGTAACAGTGAAAATGTAAACCACGACGAAACACTACTGAAATTTTCCAACTCTTACATTTCAACAAAAAAAAAATCCAAAATGAACTTTGAAACATCTTCAGAATGTAACAGTAACAAGGTAAACCACGACAAAATACTACTGAAATATTTCAACTCTTACATTTCAACGAAAAAACATCCAAAATGAACTTTGAAACATCTTCAGAATGTTAAAGTATTCCAACTCTTACATTTCAACGAAAATAATCCAAAATAAACTTTGAAATATCAAGACAATGTAACAGTGACAAGGTAAACCACGACAAAACACGACTGAAATATTCCAACTTTTACATTTCAACAAAAAAAAATCCAAAATGAACTTTGATACATCTTCAGAATGTAACAGTGACAAGGTAAACCACGACAAAACACTACTGAAATATTCCAATTCTAACATTTTAATGAAAAAAATCCAAAATGAACTTTGAAACATCTTCAGAATGTAACAGTGACAAGGTAAACCACGACAGTACATTACTGAAATATTCCAACTCTTACATTTCAAAAAAAAAAAAAAAATTCAAAATGAACTTTGAAACATCTTCAGAATGTAACAGTGACAAGGTAAACCACGAAAAAACACTACTGAAATATTCCAACTCTTACATTTCAGCGATAAAAAAAAATCTAAAATGAGCTTTGAAACATAAAGAGAATGTAACAGTAACAAAGTAAACCACGACAAAATACTACTGAAATATTCCAACTCTTGCATTTCAAAAAAAAAAAAAAATCTAAAATGAACTTTGAAACATCAAGAGAATGTAAGAGTGACAAGGTAAACCACGACAAAACACTACTGAAATATTCCAACTCTTACATTTCAACGAAAAGAATCCAAAATAAACTTTGAAGTATCAAGACAATGTAACAGTGACAAGGTAAACCACGACAAAACACTACTGAAATATTCCAACTCTTACATTTCAACGAAAAGAATCCAAAATGAACTCTGAGAAATTTTCAGAATGTAACAGTGACAAGGTAAACCACGACAAAACACAACTGCAATTTTCCAACTCTTACATTTCAACGAAAAAAATCCAAAATGAACTTTGAAACATCTTCAGAATGTAACAGTGACAAGGTAAACCACGACAAAACACTACTGAAATATTTCAACTCTTACATTTCAACGAAAAATCATCCAAAATGAACTTTGAAACATCTTCAGAATGTAACAGTGAAAATGTAAACCACGACGAAACACTACTGAAATTTTCCAACTCTTACATTTCAACAAAAAAAAATCCAAAATGAACTTTGAAACATCTTCAGAATGTAACAGTGACAAGGTAAACCACGACAAAACACTACTGAAATATTTCAACTCTTACATTTCAACGAAAAAACATCCAAAATGAACTTTGAAACATCTTCAGAATGTAACAGTGAAAATGTAAACCACGACGAAATACTACTGAAATTTTCCAACTCTTACATTTTAACGAAGAAAAAATCCAAAATGAACTTTGAAACATCTTCAGAATTTATCAGTGACAAGGTAAACCACGATAAAACATTACTGAAATATTCCAACTCTTACATTTCAACAAAAAAAAAATCCAAAATGAACTTTGAAATATCTTCAAAATGTAACAGTGACAAGGTAAACCATGACAAAAAACTACTGAAATATTCCAACTCTTTCATTTTAACGAAAAAAAAATTGAAAATGAACTTTGAAACATCTTCAGAATGTAACAGTGACAAGTTAAACCACGACAAAACATTACAGAAATATTCCAACTCTTACATTTCAACAAAAAAAAAAAAATCAAAATGAACTTTGAAACATCTTCAGAATGCAACTGTGACAAGGTAAACCACGACAAAACACTACTGAAATATTCCAACTCTTACATTTCAACGAAAAAATATCCAAAAATGAACTTTGAAACATCTTCAGAATGTAACAGTGACAATGTAAACCACGGCAAAACACTACTGAAATATTCCAACTTTTACATTTCAACAAAAAAAAAAAACAAATAAACTTTGAAACATCTTCAGAATGTAACAGTGACTAGGTAAACCACGACAAAACACTACTGAAATATTCCAACTCTTACATTTCAATGAAAAAAAATCCAAAATGAACTTTGAAACATCTTCAGAATGTAACAAGGACAAGGTAAACCACGACAGTACATTACTGAAATATTCCAACTCTTACATTTCAACAAAAAAAAATTCAAATGAACTTTGAAACATCTTCAGAATGTAACAGTGACAAGGTAAACCACGACAAAACACTACTGAAATATTCCAACTCTTACATTTCAACGATAAAAAAAAATCTAAAATGAGCTTTGAAACATAAAGAGAATGTAATAGTAACAATGTAAACCACGACAAAATATTACTGAAATATTCCAACTCTTGCATTTCAAAAAAAAAATCTAAAATGAACTTTGAAACATCAAGAGAATGTAACAGTGACAAGGTAAACCACGACAAAACACTACTGAAATATTCCAACTCTTACATTTCAACGAAAAGAATCCAAAATAAACTTTGAAATATCAAGACAATGTAACAGTGACAAGGTAAACCACGACAAAACACTACTGAAATATTCCAACTCTTACCTTTCAACGAAAAGAATCCAAAATGAACTCTGAGAAATCTTCAGAATGTAACAGTGACAAGGTAAACCACGACAAAACACTACTGCAATATTCCAAATCTTACATTTCAACGAAAAAAATCCAAAATGAACTTTGAAACATCTTCAGAATGTAATAGTGACAAGGTAAACCACGACAAAAAACTACTGAAATATTTCAACTCTTACATTTCAACGAAAAAACATCCAAAATGAACTTTGAAACATCTTCAGAATGTAACAGTGAAAATGTAAACCACGACGAAACACTACTGAAATTTTCCAACTCTTACATTTCAACAAAAAAAAAAAATCCAAAATGAACTTTGAAACATCTTCAGAATGTAACAGTGACAAGGTAAACCACGACAAAATACTACTGAAATATTTCAACTCTTACATTTCAACGAAAAAACATCCAAAATGAACTTTGAAACATCTTCAGAATGTAACAGTGACAAGGTAAAACACTACTGAAATATTCCAACTCTTACATTTCAACGAAAAAAAAAAGTCTAAAATGAACTTTGAAATATCTTCAGAATGTAACAGTGACAAGATAAACCACGACAAAACACTACTGAAATATTCCAACTCTTACATTTCAACAAAAACAAAAAAAATCTAAAATGAACTTTGAAACATCAAGGGAATGTGACAGTGACAAGGTAAACCACGACAAAACACTACTGAAATATCCCAACTCTTGCATTTCAAAAAAAAAAAAATCTAAAATGAACTTTGAAACATCTTCAGAATGTAACAGTGACAAGATAAACCACGACAAAACACTACTGAAATATTCCAAATCTCACATTTCAACGAAAAAAAATCCAAAAATGAACTTCGAAACATCAAGTGAATGTAACAGTGAGGAGGTAAACTATGACAAAACACTGCTGAAATATTCCAACTCTTACATTTCAACGATAAAAAAAAAAAATCTAAAATGAGCTTTGAAACATAAAGAGAATGTAACAGTAACAAAGTAAACCACGAAAAAATACTACTGAAATATTCCAACTCTTGCATTTCAAAAAAAACAAAAAAAATCTAAAATGAACTTTGAAACATCAAGAGAATGTAACAGTGACAAGGTAAACCACGACAAAACACTACTGAAATATTCCAACTCTTACATTTCAACGAAAAGAATCCAAAATAAACTTTGAAATATCAAGACAATGTAACAGTGACAAGGTAAACCACGACAAAACACTACTGAAATATTCCAACTCTTACATTTCAACGAAAAGAATCCAAAATGAACTCTGAGAAATCTTCAGAATGTAACAGTGACAAGGTAAACCACGACAAAACACTACTACAATTTTCCAACTCTTACATTTCAACGATAAAAATCCAAAATGAACTTTGAAATATCTTCAGAATGTAACAGTGACAAGGTAAACCACGACAAAACACTACTGAAATTTTCAACTCTTTCATTTTAAAGAAAAAAAAAATCCAAAATGAACTTTGAAACATCTTCAGAATGTAACAGTGACAAGGTAAACCACGACAAAACATTACAGAAATATTCCAACTCTTACATTTCAACAAAAAAAATCAAAATGAACTTTGAAACATCTTCAGAATGCAACTGTGACAAGGTAAACCACGACAAAACACTACTGAAATATTCCAACTCTTACATTTCAACGAAAAAATATCCAAAAATGAACTTTGAAAATCTTCAGAGTGTAACAGTGACAATGTAAACCACGACAAAACACTACTGAAATATTCCAACTTTTACATTTCAACAAAAAAAAACCAAAATGAACTTTGAAACATCTTCAGAATTGAACAGTGACAAGGTAAACCACGACAAAACACTACTGAAATATTCCAACTCTTACTTTTCAATGAAAAAAAATCTAAAATGAACTTTGAAACATCTTCAGAATGTAACAGTGACAAGGTAAACCATGACAAAACACTACTGAAATATTCCAATTCTAACATTTTAATGAAAAAAATCCAAAATGAATTTGAAACATCTTCAGAATGTAACAGTAACAAGGTAAACCACGACAGAACATTACTGAAATATTCCAACTCTTACATTTCAACAAAAAAAAAAAATTCAAAATGAACTTTGAAACATCTTCAGAATGTAACAGTGACAAGGTAAACCACGACAAAACACTACTGAAATATTCCAACTCTTACATTTCAACGAAAAAAAAATCCAAAATGAAATTTGAAACATCAAGAGAATTTAACAGTGACAAGGTAAACCACGAAAAAAAACACTATTGAAATATTCCAACTCTTACATTTCAACGAAAAAAAAAATCCAAAATAAACTTTGAAACATCTTCAGAATGTAACAGTGAAAAGATAAACCACGACAAAACACTACTGAAATATTCCAACTCTTACATTTCAACCTAAAAAAAATATAAAATGACCTTTGAAACATCAAGAGAATGTAACAGTGACAAGGTAAACCACGACAAAACACTACTGAAATATTCCAACTCTAGTGTTTCAACAAAAAAAAAACATCTAAAATGAACTTTGAAACATCAAGAGAAACATCAGTTCAACGAAACAAAAATCAAAAATAAACTTTAAAACATTAAGAGAATGTAACAGTGACAAGGTAAACCACGACAAAACACGACTGAAATATTCCAACTCTTACATTTCAACGAAAGAAATCCAAAACTGAACTTTGAAAAATCAAGAGAATGTAACAGTGACAAGGTAAATCATGACAAAACACTACTGAAATATTCCAACTCTTACATTACATTTTGTTACATTCATACAAGAGAATGTAACAGTGACAAGGTAAACCACGACAAAACACGACTGAAATGTTCCAACTCTTACTTTTCAACGAAAGAAATCCAAAAATGAACTTTGAAAAATCAAGAGAATGTAACAGTGACAAGGTAAATCATGACAAAACACTACTGAAATATTCCAACTCTTACATTTCAACGAAAAAAAAAAAAAAATCTAAAATGAACTTTGAAACATCAAGAGAATGTAACAGTGCCAAGGTAAACCATGACAAAACACTACTGAAATATTCCAATTCTTGCTTTTCAACGAAAAACAAAAATCTAAAATGAAGTTTGAAACATCAAGAGAAACATCAACGAAACAAAAATCAAAAATGAACTTTGAAAAATCAAGAGAATGTGAATGTGAAATTTGGGATACTGAAATATCCCAAATCTTACATTTCAAAAAAAAAAAATCCAAAATGTACTTTGAAACATAATCAGAATGTAATAGTGACATGGTAAACAACGACAAAACACTAATGAAATATTCCAACTCTTACATTTGAACGAAAAAAATCCAAAAATGAACTTTGAAACATCTTCAGAGTGTAACAGTCACAATGTAAACCACGACAAAACACTACTGAAATATTCCAACTTTTACATTTCAATCAAAAAAAATCCAAAATGAACTTTGAAACATCTTCAGAATGTAACAGTGACAGGGTTAAAAATGACTAAACACTACTGAAATATTCCAACTCTTACATTTCAATGAAAAAAAAAAATCTAAAATAAACTTTGAAACATCTTCAGAATGTAACAGTGACAAGGTAAACCACGACAAAATACTACTGAAATATTCCAACTCTTACATTTCAATGAAAAAAAATCCAAAATGAACTTTGAAACATCTTCAGAATGTAACAGTAACAAGGTAAACCACGACAAAATTCTACTGGAATATTCCAACTCTTACATTTCAACGAAAAAACATCCAAAATGAGCTTTGAAATATCTTCAGAATGTAACAGTGACAACGTAAACAACGACGAAACAATACTGAAATTTTCCAACTCTTACATTTTAACGAAAAAAAAAAATCCAAAATGAACTTTGAAACATCTTCAGAATGTAACAGTGACAAGGTAAACCACGACAAAATATTACTGAAATATTCCAATTCTTACATTTCAAAAAAAAAAAAATTTAAAATGAACTTTGAAACATCAAGAGAATGTAACAGTGACAAGGTAAACCACGACAAAACACTAATGATATATTCCAACTCTTACATTTCAACGAAAAAAAAAAAATCCAAAATGAACTTTGAAACATCTTCAGAATGTAACAGTGACAAGGTAAACCACGACAAAACACTACTGAAATATTCCAACTCTTGTATTTCTATGAAAAAAAAATCCAAAATGAACTTTGAAACATCTTCAGAATGTAACAGTGACAAGGTAAACCACGACAAAATTCTACTGGAATACTCCAACTCTTACATTTCAACGAAAAAACATCCAAAATGAGCTTTGAAACATCTTCAGAATGTAACAGTGACAATGTAAACCACGAGGAAACACTACTAAAATTTTCCAACTCTTACATTTGAACGAAAAAAAAAAATCCAAAATGAACTTTGAAACATCAAGAGAATGTAACAGTGACAAGGTAAACCACGACAAAACACTACTGAAATGTTCCAACTCTTACATTTCAACGAAAAAAAAAATAAATCAAAAATGAAATTTGAAACATCAAGAGAATGTAACAGTGACAAGGTAAACACGACAAAACACTACTGAAATATTAGAACTCTTACATTTCAACGAAAAAAAAAATCCAAAATGAACTTTGAATCATCTTCAGAATGTAACAGTGACAAGGTGAACCACGACAAACCACTACTGAAATTTTCCAACTCTTACATTTCAACGAAAAAAATCCAAAATGTACTTTGAATCATATTCAGAATGTAATAGTGACAAGGCAAACAACGACAAAACACTACTGAAATATTCCAACTCTTATATTTGAACGAAAAAAATCCAAAATGAACTTTGAAACATCTTCAGAATGTAACAGTGATAAGGTAAACCACGACAAAACACTACTGAAATATTCCAACTCTTATATTTCAACAAAAATGAACTTTGAAGTATCTTCAGAATGTAACAGTGACAAGGTAAACCACGAAAAAACACTACTGAAATATTCCAACTCTCATATTTCAACGAAAAAAATAAAATGAACTTTTAAGTATCTTCAGAATGTAACAGTGACAACGTAAACCACGACAAAATTCTACTGGAATATTCCAACTCTTACATTTCAACGAAAAAACATTCAAAATGAGCTTTGAAATATCTTCAGAATGTAACAGTGACAACGTAAACAACGACGAAACACTACTGAAATTTTCCAACTCTTACATTTTAACGAAAAAAAAAAATCCAAAATGAACTTTGAAACATCTTCAGAATGTAACAGTGACAAGGTAAACCACGACAAAACACTACTGAAATATTCCAACTCTTACATTTCAACAAAAAAAATCCAAAATGAACTTTGAAACATCAAGAGAATGTAACAGTGACAAGGTAAACCACGACAAAACACTAATAAAATATTCCAACTCTTGTATTTCAATGAAAAAAAAAATCCAAAATGAACTTTGAAACATCTGCAGAATGTAACAGTGAAAAGGTAAACCACGACAAAATTCTACTGGAATATTCCAACTCTTACATTTCAACGAAAAAACATCCAAAATGAGCTTTGAAACATCTTCAGAATGTAACAGTGACAATGTAAACCACGACGAAACACTACTGAAATTTTCCAACTCTTACATTTGAACAAAAAAAAATCCAAAATAAACTTTGAAACATCAAGAGAATGTTACAGTGACAAGATAAACCACGACAAAACCCTACTGAAATGTTCCAACTCTTACATTTGAACAACAAAAAATCCAAAATGAACTTTGAAACATCAAGAGAATGTTACAGTGACAAGATAAACCACGACAAAACACTACTGAAATATTCCAACTCTTACATTTCAATGAAAAACACCAAAAATGAACTTTGGAACATCAAGAGAATGTAACAGTGACAAGATAAACCACGACAAAACACTACTGAAATATTCCAAATCTTACATTTCAACAAAAAAAAATCCAAAATGAACTGTAAAAGATCAAGAGAATGTAACAGTGACAAGGTAAACCACGACAAGACACTACTGAAATATTCCAACTCTTACATTTCAACGAAAAAAAAAATCCAAAATGAAATTTGAAACATCAAGAAAATGTAACAGTGACAAGGTAAACAACGACAAAACACTACTGAAATATTCTAACTCTTACATTTCAACGAAAAGCATCCAAAATGAACTTTGAAACATCAAGAGAATGTAACAGTGACATGGTAAACCACGACAAAACACAACTGAAATATTCCAACTCTTACATTTTAACGAAAAACATCCAAAATGAACTTTGAAACATCAAGAGAATGTAACAGTGACAAGGAAAACCACGAAAAAACACTACTGAAATTTTCCAACTCTTACATTTTAACGAATAAAAAATCCAATATGAACTTTGAAACATCTTCAGAATGTAACAGTGACAAGGTAAACCACGACAAAACATTACTGAAATATCCCAAATCTTACATTTCAAAAAAAAAAAAAAATCCAAAATGAACTTTGAAATATCTTCAGAAAGTAACAGTGACAAGGTAAACCACGACAAAACACTACTGAAATATTCCAACTCTTGCATTTCAACGAAAAAAAAAATTCAAAATGAACTTTGAAACAACAAGCGAAAGTAACAGTGACAAGGTAAACCACGACAAAACACTACTGAAATATTCCAACTCTTACATTTCAACGAAAAAAAAAATCCAAAATGAACTTTGAAACATCAAGAGAATGTAACAGTGACAAGGTAAACCACAACGAAACACTATTGAAATATGCCAACTCTTGCATTTCAAAAAAAAAAAAATCTAAAATGAACTTTGAAACATCAAGAGAAACATCAGTTCAACGAAACAAAAATCAAAAATGAACTTTTAAACACCAAGAGAATGTAACAGTGCCAAGGTAAACCACGAAAAAACACTACTGAAATATTCCAACTCTCACATTTCAACGAAAAAAAAAATTCATAAATGAACTTCGAAACATCAAGTGAATGTAACAGTGACAAGGTAAACCACGACAAAACACTACTGAAATATTCCAACTCTTACATTTCAACGAAAAAAAAAAATCTAAAATGAACTTTGAAACATCAAGAGAATGTAACAGTAACAAAGTAAACCACGACAAAATACTACTGAAATATTCAAACTCTTGCATTTCAAAAAAAAAAAAAAAAAAAAAAATCTAAAATGAACTTTGAAACATCAAGAGAATGTAACAGTGACAAGGCAAACCACGACAAAACACTACTGAAATATTCCAACTCTTACATTTCAACGTAAAGAATTCAAAATGAACTTTGAAATATCAAGACAATGTAACATTGACAAGGTAAACCACGACAAAACACTACTGAAATATTCCAACTCTTACATTTCAATGAAAAGAATCCAAAATGAACTTTGAGAAATCTTCAGAATGTAACAGTGACAAGGTAAACCACGACAAACCGCTACTGAAACTTTCCAACTCTTACATTTCAATGAAAAATATCCAAAACGTACTTTGAAACATATTCAGAATGTAATAGTGACAAGATAAACAACGACAAAACACTACTGAAATATCCCATATCTTGCATTTCAACATAAAAAAAAAATCTAAAATGAACTTTGAAACATCAAGAGAAACATCAGTTCAACGAAACAAAAATCAAAAATGAACTTTAAAACATCAAGAGAATGTAACAGTGCCAAGGTAAACCACGACAAAACACGACTGAAATATTCCAACTCCCACATTTCAACGAAAAAAAAATCCAAAAATGAACTTAGAAACATCAAGTGAATTGAACAGTGACAAGGTAAATTATGACAAAACACTACTGAAATATTCCAACTCTTACATTTCAACGAAAAAAAAAAAAATCTAAAATGAACTTTGAAACATCAAGAGAATGTAACAGTAACAAAGTAAACCACGACAAAATGCTACTGAAATATTCCAACTCTTGCATTTCAACAAAAAAAAAAAAAAAATCTAAAATGAACTTTGAAACATCAAGAGAATGTAACAGTGACAAGGTAAACCACTACAAAACACTACTGAAATATTCCAACTCTTACATTTCAACGAAAAGAATTCAAAATGAACTTTGAAATATCAAGACAATGTAACAGTGACAAGGTAAACCACGACAAAACACTACTGAAATATTCCAACTCTTACATTTCAACGAAAAGAATCCAAAATGAACTTTGAGAAATCTTCAGAATGTAACAGAGACAAGGTAAACCACGACAAACCACTACTGAAATTTTCCAACTCTTACATTTCAACGAAAAAAATCCAAAATGTACTTTGAAACATGTTCAGAATGTAACAGTGACAAGGTAAACCACGACAAAACACTACTGAAATATTCCAACTCTTATATTTCAACGAAAAAAAACAAAAACAAAAATGAACTTTGAAGTATCTTCAGAATGTAACAGTGACAAGGTAAACCACGACAAAACACTACTGAAATATTCAAAGTTTTACATTTCAACCAAAAAAAAAATCCAAAATGAACTTTGAAACATCTCCAGAATGTAACAGTGACGAGGTAAAACACGACCAAACACTACTGAAATATTCCAACTCTTACATTTCAATGAAAAAAAAAACAATCCAAAATGAACTTTAAAACATCTTCAGAATGTAACAGTGACAAGGTAAACCACGACGAAACGCTACTGAAACATTCCAACTCTTACATTTCAATGAAACAAATCCAAAATGAACTTTGAAACATCTTCAGAATGTAACAGTGACAAGGTAAACCACGACAAAATTCTACTGGAATATTCCAACTCTTACATTTCAACGAAAAAACATCCAAAATGAGCTTTGAAACATCTTCAGAATGTAACAGTGACAATGTAAACAACGACGAAACACTACTGAAATTTTCCAACTCTTACATTTTAACGAAAAAAAAAAATCCAAAATGAATTTTGAAACATCTTCAGAATGTAACAGTGACAAGGCAAACCACGACAAAATATTACTGTAATATTCCAACTCTTACATTTCAAAAAAAAAAAAAATTCTAAATGAACTTTGAAACATCAAGAGAATGTAACAGTGACAAGGTAAACCACGACAAAACACTACTGAAATATTCCAACTCTTACATTTCAAAGAAAAAAAAATCCAAAATGAACTTTGAAACATCTTCAGAATGTAACAGTGACAAGGTAAACCACAACAAAACACTACTGAAATATTCCAACTCTTGTATTTCAATGAAAAAAAAAATCCAAAATGAGCTTCGAAACATCTTCAGAATGTAACAGTGACAAGGTAAACCACGACAAAATTCTACTGGAATATTCCAACTCTTACATTTCAACGAAAAAACATCCAAAATGAGCTTTGAAACATCTTCATTATCTAACAGTGACAATGTAAAGCACGACGAAACACTACTGAAATTTTCCAACTCTTACATTGTAACGAAAAAAAATCCAAAATGAACTTTGAAACATCTTCAGAATGTAACAGTGACAAGGTAAACCACGACAAAATATTACTGAAATATTCCAACTCTGACATTTCAACTAAAAAAAATTCAAAATGAACTTTGAAACATCAAGAGAATGTAACAGTGACAAGGTAAACCACGAAGAGACACTACTGAAATATTCCAACTCTTACATTTCAACGAAAAAAAAATCCAAAATGAAATTTGAAACATCAAGAGAATGTAACAGTGACAAGGTAAACCACGACAAAACACTACTGAAATATTCTAACTCTTACATTTCAATGTAAAACATCCAAAATGAACTTTGAAACATCAAGAGAATGTAACAGTGACATGGTAAACCACGACAAAACACAACTGAAATATTCCAACTCTTACATTTCAACGAAAAACATCCAAAATTAACTTTGAAACATCAAGAGAATGTAACAGTGACATGGTAAACCACGACAAAACACAACTGAAATATTCCAACTCTTACATTTCAACGAAAAACATCCAAAATGAACTTTGAAACATCAAGAGAATGTAACAGTGACAAGGTAAACCACGACAAAACACTACTGAAAATTTCCAACTCTTACATTTTAACGAATAAAAAATCCAATATGAACTTTGAAACATCTTCAGAATGTAACAGTGACAAGGTAAACCACGACAAAACATTACTGAAATATCCCAACTCTTACATTTCAAAAAAAAAAATCCAAAATGAACTTTGAAATATCTTCAGAAAGTAACAGTGACAAGATAAACCACGACAAAACACTACTGAAATATTCCAACTCTTACATTTCAACGAAAAAAAAAATTCAAAATGAACTTTGAAACATCAAGCGAAAGTAACAGTGACAAGGTAAACCACGACAAAACACTACTGAAATATTCCAACTCTTACATTTCAACGAAAAAAAAAATCCAAAATGAACTTTGAAACATCTTCAGAAAGAAACAGTGACAAGATAAACCACGACAAAACACTACTGAAATATTCCAACTCTTACATTTCAAAGAAAAAAAAATGTAAAATGAACTTTGAAACATCAAGAGAATGTAACAGTGACAAGGTAAACCACGACAAAACACTACTGAAATATCCCAACTCTTGCATTTCAACAAAAAAAAAAAAAAATCTAAAATGAACTTTGAAACATCAAGAGAAACATCAGTTCAACGAAACAAAAATCAAAAATGAACTTTAAAACACCAAGAGAATGTAACAGTGCCAAGGTAAACCACGGCAAAACACTACCGAAATATTCCAACTCTCCCATTTCAACGAAAAAATTCATAAATGAACTTCGAAACATCAAGTGAATGTACCAGTGACAAGGTAAACCATGACAAAACGCTACTGAAATATTCCAACTCTTACATTTCAGCGAAAAAAAAAATCTAAAATGAACTTTGAAACATCAAGAGAATGTGACAGTAGCAAAGTAAACCACGACAAAATACTACTGAAATATTCCAACTCTTGCTTTTCAACGCAAAAAAAAAAATCTAAAATGAACTTTGAAACATCAAGAGAATGTAACAGTGACAAGGAAAACCACGACAAAACACTACTGAAATATTCCAACTCTTATATTTCAACGTAAAGAATTCAAAATGAACTTTGAAATATCAAGACAATGTAACAGTGACAAGGTAAACCACGACAAAACACTACTGAAATATTCCAACTCTTACATTTCAACGAAAAAAATAAAAACAAAAATGAACTTTGAAGTATCTTCAGAATGTAACAGTGAAAGATAAACCACGAAAAAACACTATTGAAATATTCCAACTGTTACATTTCAACGAAAAAAATCCAAAATCTACTTTGAAACATAATCAGAATGTAATAGTGACATGTTAAACAACGACAAAACACTAAGGAAATATTCCAACTCTTACATTTGAAAGAAAAAAATCCAAAAATGAACTTTGAAACATCTTCAGAGTGTAACAGTCACAATGTAAACCACGACAAAACACTACTGAAATATTCCAACTTTTACATTTCAATCAAACAAATCCAAAATGAACTTTGAAACATCTTCAGAATGTAACAGTGACAAGGTTAAACATGACTAAACACTACTGAAATATTCCAACTCTTACATTTCAATGAAAAAAAAAATCTAAAATAAACTTTGAAACATCTTCAGAATGTAACAGTGACAAGCTAAACCACGACAAAATACTACTGAAATATTCCAACTCTTACATTTCAATGAAAAAAAAAATCCAAAATGAACTTTGAAACATCTTCAGAATGTAACAGTAACAAGGTAAACCACGACAAAATTCTACTGGAATATTCCAACTCTTACATTTCAACGAAAAAACATCCAAAATGAGCTTTGAAATATCTTCAGAATGTAACAGTGACAACGTAAACAACGACGAAACAATACTGAAATTTTCCAACTCTTACATTTTAACGAAAAAAAATCCAAAATGAACTTTGAAACATCTTCAGAATGTAACAGTGACAAGGTAAACCACGACAAAATATTACTGAAATATTCCAACTCTTACATTTCAAAAAAAAATTTAAAATGAACTTTGAAACATCAAGAGAATGTAACAGTGACAAGGTAAACCACGACAAAACACTAATGATATATTCCAACTCTTACATTTCAACGAAAAAAAAAAATCCAAAATGAACTTTGAAACATCTTCAGAATGTAACAGTGACAAGGTAAACCACGAAAAAACACTACTGAAATATTCCAACTCTTGTATTTCAATGAAAAAAAAAATCCAAAATGAACTTTGAAACATCTTCAGAATGTAACAGTGACAAGGTAAACCACGACAAAATTCTACTGGAATATTCCAACTCTTACATTTCAACGAAAAAACATCCAAAATGAGCTTTGAAACATCTTCAGAATGTAACAGTGACAATTTAAACCACGACGAAACACTACTAAAATTTTCCAACTCTTACATTTGAACGAAAAAAAAAAATCAAAAATGAACTTTTAAACATCAAGAGAATGTTACAGTGACAAGGTAAACCACGACAAAACACTACTGAAATGTTCCAACTCTTACATTTCAACGAAAAAAAAAAATCAAAAATGAAATTTGAAACATCAAGAGAATGTAACAGTGACAAGGTAAACACGACAAAACACTACTGAAATATTAGAACTCTTACATTTCAACGAAAAAAAAAATCCAAAATGAACTTTGAATTATCTTCAGAATGTAACAGTGACAAGGTGAACCACGACAAACCACTACTGAAATTTTCCAACTCTTACATTTCAACGAAAAAAATCCAAAATGTACTTTTTATCATATTCAGAATGTAATAGTGACAAGGCAAACAACGACAAAACACTACTGAAATATTCCAACTCTTATATTTGATCGAAAAAAATCCAAAATGAACTTTGAAACATCTTCAGAATGTAACAGTGATAAGGTAAACCACGACAAAACACTACTGAAATATTCCAACTCTTATATTTCAACAGAAAAAAAACAAAAATGAACTTTGAAGTATCTTCAGAATGTAACAGTGACAAGGTAAACCACGAAAAAACACTACTGAAATATTCCAACTCTTATATTTCAACGAAAAAAATAAAATGAACTTTGAAGTATCTTCAGAATGTAACAGTGACAACGTAAACCACGACAAAATTCTACTGGAATATTCCAACTCTTACATTTCAACGAAAAAACATCCAAAATGAGCTTTGAAATATCTTCAGAATGTAACAGTGACAACGTAAACAACGACGAAACACTACTGAAATTTTCCAACTCTTACATTTTAACGAAAAAAAAAATCCAAAATGAACTTTGAAACATCTTCAGAATGTAACAGTGACAAGGTAAACCACGACAAAATATTACTGAAATATTCCAACTCTTACATTTCAACAAAAAAAAAAAAATTCAAAATGAACTTTGAAACATCAAGAGAATGTAACAGTGACAAGGTAAACCACGACAAAACACTAATAAAATATTCCAACTCTTGTATTTCAATGAAAAAAAAAAAAATCCAAAATGAACTTTGAAACATCTGCAGAATGTAACAGTGAAAAGGTAAACCACGACAAAATTCTACTGGAATATTCCAACTCTTACATTTCAACGAAAAAACATCCAAAATGAGCTTTGAAACATCTTCAGAATGTAACAGTGACAATGTAAACCACGACGAAACACTACTGAAATTTTCCAACTCTTACATTTGAACAAAAAAAAATCCAAAATGAACTTTGAAACATCAAGAGAATGTTACAGTGACAAGATAAACCACGACAAAACCCTACTGAAATGTTCCAACTCTTACATTTGAACAACAAAAAATCCAAAATGAACTTTGAAACATCAAGAGAATGTTACAGTGACAAGATAAACCACGACAAAACACTACTGAAATATTCCAACTCTTACATTTCAATGAAAAACACCGAAAATGAACTTTGGAACATCAAGAGAATGTAACAGTGACAAGATAAACCACGACAAAACACTACTGAAATATTCCAAATCTTACATTTCAACAAAAAAAATCCAAAATGAACTGTAAAAGATCAAGAGAATGTAACAGTGACAAGGTAAACACGACAAAA
This sequence comes from Artemia sinica, assembly GCA_027921565.1. Classification (NCBI taxonomy): domain Eukaryota; kingdom Metazoa; phylum Arthropoda; class Branchiopoda; order Anostraca; family Artemiidae; genus Artemia; species Artemia sinica. Next base: position 39,939,988 of record CM051262.1, on the reverse strand, counting down.
CACTACTGAAATATTAGAACTCTTACATTTCAACGAAAAAAAAAATCCAAAATGAACTTTGAATCATCTTCAGAATGTAACCGTGACAAGGTAAACCACGACAAAACACTACTGAAATATTCCAACTCTTGTATTTCAACAAAAAAAAAAAAATCTAAAATGAACTTTGAAACATCAATAGAAACATCAGTTCAACGAAACAAAAATCAAAAATGAACTTTGAAAAGTTAAGAAAATGGAACAGTGACAAGATAAACCGCGACAAAACACTACTGAAATATTTCAACTCTTACATTTCAATGAAAAGAAATGTAAAATGAACTTTGAAACATCAAGAGAATGTAACAGGTAAACCACGACAAACCGCTACTGAAATATCCCAACTCTTACATTTAAACGAAAAAAAAATTCATAAATGAACTTTGAAACATCAAGTGAATGTAACAGTGACAAGGTAAACCATGACAAAACACTACTGAAATATTCTAACTTTACATTTCAACGAAAAAAAAAAATCTAAAATGAACTTTGAAACATCAAGTGGATGTAACAGTAACAAAGTAAACCACGACAAAATACTACTGAAATATTCCAACTCTTGCATTTCAAAAAAAAAAATCTAATATGAACTTTGAAACATCAAGAGAATGTAACAGTGACAAGGAAACCACGACAAAACACTACTGAAATATTCCAACTCTTACATTTCAACGAAAAAAATTCAAAATGAACTTTGAAATATCAAGACAATGTAACAGTGACAAGGTAAACCACGACAAAGCACTACTGAAATATTCCAACTCTTACATTTCAACGAAAAGAATCCAAAATGAACTTTGAGAAATCTTCAGAATGTAACAGTGACAAGGTAAACCACGACAAACCACTACTGAAATTTTCCAACTCTTACATTTCAACGAAAAAAAAATCCAAAATAAACTTTGAAACATATTCAGAATGTAATAGTGACAAGGTAAACAACGACAAAACACTACTGAAATATTCCAACTCTTACATTTCAACGAAAAACATACAAAATGAACTTTGAAACATCAAGAGAATGTAACAGTGACAAGGTAAACCACGACAAAACACTACTGAAATATTCCAACTCTTACATTTCAACAAAAAAAATCCAAAATGAACTATAAAAGATCAAGAGAAAGTAACAGTGGCATGGTAAACCACGACAAAACACAACTGAAATATTCCAACTCTTGCATTTCAATGAAAAAAATCCAAAATGAACTTTGAAATATCTTCAGAATGTAACAGTGACAAGATAAACCACGACAAAACACTACTGAAATATTTCAACTCTTACATTTCAATGAAAAGAAATGTAAAATGAACTTTGAAACATCAAGAGAATGTAACAGGTAAACCACGACAAACCACTACTGAAATATCCAAACTCTTGCATTTCAAAAAAAAAAAAAAATCTAAAATGAACTATGAAATATCAAGAGAAACATCAGTTCAACGAAACAAAAATCAAAAATGAACTTTAAAACATCAAGAGAATGTAAGAGTGACAAGGTAAACCACGACAAAACACTACTGAAATATTCCAACTCTCACATTTCAACGAAAAAAAAAATTCATAAATGAACTTCGAAACATCAAGTGAATGTAACAGTGACAAAGTAACGAAAAAACATTTCAACGAAAAAAAAAATCTAAAATCAACTTTGAAACATCAAGAGAATGTAACAGTAACAAAGTAAACCACGACAAAATACTACTGAAATATTCCAACTCTTGCATTTAAAAAAAAAAAAAATCCAATATGAACTTTGAAACATCAAGAGAATGTAACAGTGACAAGGTAAACCACGACAAAACACTACTGAAATATTCCAACTCTTACATTTCAAGGTAAAGAATTCAACATGAACTTTGAAATATCAAGAGAGTGTAACAGTGACAAGGTAAACCACGACAAAGCACTACTGAAATATTCCAACTCTTACATTTCAACGAAAAGAATCCAAAATGAACTTTGAGAAATCTTCAGAATGTAACAGTGACAAGGTAAACCACGACAAAGCACTACTGAAATATTCCAACTCTTACATTTCAACGAAAAAAATCCAAAATGTACTTTGAAACATATTCAGAATGTAATAGTGACAAGGTAAACAACGACAAAACACTACTGAAATATTCCAACTCTTACATTTCAACGAAAAACATCCAAAATGAACTTTGAAACATCAAGAGAATGTAACAGTGACAAGGTAAACCACGACAAAACACTACTGAAATATTCCAACTCTTACATTTCAACAAAAAAAAAATCCAAAATGAACTGTAAAAGATCAAGAGAATGTAACAGTGGCATGGTAAACCACGACAAAACACAACTGAAATATTCCAACTCTTGCATTTCAATGAAAAGATCCAAAATGAATTTTGAAATATCTTCAGAATGTAATAGTGACAAGGTAAACCACGACAAAACATTACTGAAATATTCCAACTCTTACATTTCAATGAAAAAAAACCCAAAATGAACTTTGAAACATCTTCAGAATGTAACAGTGACAAGGTAAACCACGAAAAGACACTATTGAAATATTGCAACTCCTACATTTCAATGAAAAAAAAAATCCAAAATGAACTTTGAAACATCTTTAGAATGTAACAATGACAAGGTAAACCACGACAAACACTAGTGAACTATACCAACTCTTACATTTCGATGAAAAAATCCAAAATGAACTTTGAAACATCTTCAGAATGTAATAGTGTCAAGGTAAACCACGACATAACACTACTGAAATATTACAACTCTTAAATTTCAATGAAAACAAAATCCAAAATGAACTTTGAAACATCTTCAGAATGTAACAGTGACAAGGTAAACCATGACAAAACATTATTGAAATATTCCAACTCTTACATTTTAACGAAAAAATCCAATATGTACTTTGAAACATTAAGAGATTGTAACAGTGACAAGGTAAACCACGACAAAACACTACTGAAATATTCCAACTCTTACATTTCAATGAAAAACACCGAAAATGAACTTTGGAACATCAAGAGAATGTAACAGTGACAAGATAAACCACGACAAAACACTACTGAAATATTCCAAATCTTACATTTCAACAGAAAAAAATCCAAAATGAACTGTAAAAGATCAAGAGAATGCAACAGTGACATGGTAAACCACGACAAAACACTACTGAAATATTCCAACTCTCACATTTAAACGAAAAAAAATTCATAAATGAACTTCGAAACATCAAGTGAATGTAACAGTGACAAGGTAAACCATGACAAAACACTACTGAAATATTCCAACTCTTACATTTCAACGAAAAAAAATAATCTAAAATGAACTTTGAAACATCAAGAGAGTGTAACAGTAACAAAGTAAACCACGACAAAATACTACTGAAATATTCCAACTCTTGCATTTCAACAAAAAAAAAAATCTAATATGAACTTCTAAACATCAAGAGAATGTAACAGTGACAAGGTAAACCACGACAAAACACTAATAAAATATTCCAACTCTTACATTTAAACGAAAAGAATCCAAAATGAACTTTGAGAAATCTTCAGAATGTAACAGTGACAAGGTAAACCACGACAAACCACTACTGAAATTTTCCAACTCTTACATTTCAACGAAAAAAATCCAAAATGAACTTTGAAACATACTCAGAATGTAATAGTGACAAGGTAAACAACGACAAAACACTACTGAAATATTCCAACTCTTACATTTCAACGAAAAACATCCAAAATGAACTTTGAAACATCAAGAGAATGTAACAGTGACAAGGTAAACCACGACAAAACACTACTGAAATATTCAAACTCTTACATTTCAACGAAAAAAAATCCAAAATGAACTATAAAAGATCAAGAGAATGTAACAGTGGCATGGTAAACCACGACAAAACACAACTGAAATATTCCAACTCTTGCATTTCAATGAAAAAATCCAAAATGAACTTTGAAATATCTTCAGAATGTTACAGTGACAAGGTAAACCACGACAAAACACTACTGAAATATTCCAACTCTTACATTTCAATGAAAAAAAAAATCCAAAATGAACTTTGAAACATCTTTAGAATGTAACAATGACAAGATAAACCACGACAAACACTAGTGAACTATACCAACTCTTACATTTCGATGAAAAAATCCAAAATGAACTTTGAAACATCTTCAGAATGTAATAGTGTCAAGGTAAACCACGACATAACACTAATGAAATATTACAACTCTTAAAATTCAATGAAAACAAAATCCAAAATGAACTTTGAAACATATTCAGAATGTAATAGTGACAAGGTAAACAACGACAAAACACTACTGAAATATTCCAACTCTTACATTTCAACGAAAAACATCCAAAATGAACTTTGAAACATCAAGAGAATGTAACAGTGACAAGGTAAACCACGACAAAACACTACTGAAATATTCCAACTCTTACATTTCAACAAAAAAAAAATCCAAAATGAACTATAAAAGATCAAGAGAATGTAACAGTGGCATGGTAAACCACGACAAAACACAACTGAAATATTCCAACTCTTGCATTTCAATGAAAAAATCCAAAATGAACTTTGAAATATCTTCAGAATGTAACAGTGACAAGGTAAACCACGACAAAACACTACTGAAATATTCCAACTCTTACATTTCAATGAAAAAAAATCCAAAATGAACTTTGAAACATCTTCAGAATGTAACAGTGACAAGGTAAACCACGAAAAGACACTATTGAAATATTGCAACTCTTACATTTCAATGAAAAAAAAATCCAAAATGAACTTTGAAAAATCTTTAGAATGTAACAATGACAAGGCAAACCACGACAAACACTAGTGAACTATACCAACTCTTACATTTCGATGAAAAAATCCAAAATGAACTTTGAAACATCTTCAGAATGTAATAGTGTCAAGGTAAACCATGTATTAAATTAAGGCTTCGTAATTTAATGAAACATAACACTACTGAAATATTACAACTCTTACATTTCAATGAAAACAAAATCCAAAATGAACTTTGAAACATCTTCAGAATGTAACAGTGACAAGGTAAACCACGAAAAGACACTATTGAAATATTCGAACTCTTACATTTTAACGAAAAAAATCCAAAATTTACTTTGAAACATCAAGAGAATGTAACAGTGACAAGGTAAACCACGACAAAACACTACTGAAATATTCCAACTCTTACATTTCAACAAAAAAAACCGAAAATGAACTTCGGAACATCAAGAGAATGTAACAGTGACAAGATAAACCACGACAAAACACTACTGAAATATTCCAACTCTTACATTTCAACAAAAAAAAATCCAAAATGAACTGTAAAAGATCAAGAGAATGTAACAGTGACATGGTAAACCACGACAAAACACTACTGAAATATTCTAACTCTCACATTTCAACGAAAAAATCCAAAATGAGCTTTAAAAGGTAAAGAGAATGTAATAGTGACATGGTAAACCACGACAAAACACAACTGAAATATTCCAACTCTTACATTTCAACGAAAAAAAAATCCAAAATGAACTTTGAAACATCAAGAGAATGTAACAGTGACAAGGTAAACCACGACAAAACACTACTGAAATATTCCAACTCCTACATTTCAAAAAAAGAAAAAATCCAAAATGAACTTTAAAAGATCAAGAGAATGTAACAGTGACATGATAAACCACGACAAAACACTACTGAACTATTCCAAATCTTATATTTCAACGAAAAAACATCCAAAATGAGCTTTGAAATATCTTCAGAATGTAACAGTGACAACGTAAACAACGACGAAACACTACTGAAATTTTCCAACTCTTACATTATAACGAAAAAAAAAAAATCCAAAATGAACTTTGAAACATCTTCACAATGTTACAGTGACAAGGTAAACCACGACAAAATATTACTGAAATATTCCAACTCTTGCATTTCAACAACAAAAAAGAAACTCAAAATGAACTTTGAAACATCAAGAGAATGTAACAGTGACAAGGTAAACCACAACAAAACACTAATGAAATATTCCAACTCTTACATTTCGATGAAAAAATCCAAAATGAACTTTGAAACATCTTCAGAATGTAATAGTGTCAAGGTAAACCACGACATAACACTACTGAAATATTACAACTCTTACATTTCAATGAAAACAAAATCCCAAAATGAACTTTGAAACATATTCAGAATGTAATAGTGACAAGGTAAACAACGACAAAACACTACTGAAATATTCCAACTCTTACATTTCAACGAAAAACATCCAAAATGAACTTTGAAACATCAAGAGAATGTAACAGTGATAAGGTAAACCACGACAAAACACTACTGAAATATTCCAACTCTTACATTTCAACAAAAAAAAAATCCAAAATGAACTATAAAAGATCAAGAGAATGTAACAGTGGCATGGTAAACCACGACAAAAACACAACTGAAATATTCCAACTCTTGCACTTCAATGAAAAAATCCAAAATGAACTTTGAAATATCTTCAGAATGTAACAGTGACAAGGTAAACCACGACAAAACACTACTGAAAAATTCCAACTCTTACATTTCAATGAAAAAAATCCAAAATGAACTTTGAAACATCTTCAGAATGTAACAGTGACAAGGTAAACCACGAAAAGACACTATTGAAATATTACAACTTTTACATTTCAATGAAAAAAAAAATCCAAAATGAACTTTGAAACATCTTTAGAATGTAACAATGACAAGGTAAACCACGACAAACACTAGTGAACTATACCAACTCTTACATTTCGATGAAAAAATCCAAAATGAACTTTGAAACATCTTCAGAATGTAATAGTGTCAAGGTAAACCATGTATTAAATTAAGGCTTCGTAATTTAATGAAACATAACACTACTGAAATATTACAACTCTTACATTTCAATGAAAACAAAATCCAAAATGAACTTTGAAACATCTTCAGAATGTAACAGTGACAAGGTAAACCATGACAAAAAATTATTGAAATATTCCAACTCTTACATTTTAACGAAAAAAATCCAAAATGTACTTTGAAACATTAAGAGAATGTAACAGTGACAAGGTAAACCACGACGAAACACTACTGAAATATTCAAACTCTTACATTTCAATGAAAAAACACCGAAAATGAACTTTGGAACATCAAGAGAATGTAACAGTGACAAGATAAACCACGACAAAACACTACTGAAATATTACAACTCTTAAATTTCAATGAAAACAAAATCCAAAATGAACTTTGAAACATCTTCAGAATGTAACAGTGACAAGGTAAACCATGACAAAACATTATTGAAATATTCCAACTCTTACATTTTAACGAAAAAATCCAAAATGTACTTTGAAACATTAAGAGAATGTAACAGTGACAAGGTAAACCACGACAAAACACTACTGAAATATTCAAACTCTTACATTTCAATGAAAAACACCGAAAATGAACTTTGGAACATCAAGAGAATGTAACAGTGACAAGATAAACCACGACAAAACACTACTGAAATATTCTAAATCTTACATTTCAACGAAAAAACATCCAAAATGAGCTTTGAAATATCTTCAGAATGTAACAGTGACAACGTAAACAACGACGAAACAATACTGAAATTTTCCAACTCTTACATTTTAACGAAAAAAAATCCAAAATGAACTTTGAAACATCTTCAGAATGTAACAGTGACAAGGTAAACCACGACAAAATATTACTGAAATATTCCAACTCTTACATTTCAAAAAAAAAATTCAAAATGAACTTTGAAACATCAAGAGAATGTAACAGTGACAAGGTAAACCACGACAAAACACTAATGATATATTCCAACTCTTACATTTCAACGAAAAAAAAAATCCAAAATGAACTTTGAAACATCTTCAGAATGTAACAGTGACAAGGTAAACCACGACAAAACACTACTGAAATATTCCAACTCTTGTATTTCAATGAAAAAAAAATCCAAAATGAACTTTGAAACATCTTCAGAATGTAACAGTGACAAGGTAAACCACGACAAAATTCTACTGGAATATTCCAACTCTTACATTTCAACGAAAAAACATCCAAAATGAGCTTTGAAACATCTTCAGAATGTAACAGTGACAATTTAAACCACGACGAAACACTACTAAAATTTTCCAACTCTTACATTTGAACGAAAAAAAAAAATCAAAAATGAACTTTTAAACATCAAGAGAATGTAACAGTGACAAGGTAAACCACGACAAAACACTACTGAAATATTCCAACTCTTACATTTCAACGAAAAAAAAAATCCAAAATGAAATTTGAAACATCAAGAGAATGTAACAGTGACAAGGTAAACACGACAAAACACTACTGAAATATTAGAACTCTTGTATTTCAACGAAAAAAAAATCCAAAATGAACTTTGAATCATCTTCAGAATGTAACAGTGACAAGGTGAACCACGACAAAACACTACTGAAATTTTCCAACTCTTACATTTCAACGAAAAAAATCCAAAATGTACTTTGAATCATATTCAGAATGTAATAGTGACAAGGCAAACAACGACAAAACACTACTGAAATATTCCAACTCTTATATTTGATCGAAAAAACAGAAAAAAATCCGAAATGAACTGTAAAAGATCAAGAGAATGCAACAGTGACATGGTAAACCACGACAAAACACTACTGAAATATTCCAACTCTCACATTTAAATGAAAAAAAATTCATAATTGAACTTCGAAACATCAAGAGAATGTAACAGTGACAAGGTAAACCACGACAAAACACTACTGAAATATTCCAACTCTTACATTTCAACGAAAAAAAAAAATCTAAAATGAACTTTGAAACATCAAGAGAATGTAACAGTAACAAAGTAAACCACGACAAAATACTACTGAAATATTCCAACTCTTGCATTTCAACAAAAAAAAAAAATCTAATATGAACTTCTAAACATCAAGAGAATGTAACAGTGACAAGGTAAACCACGACAAAACACTACTGAAATATTCCAACTCTTACATTTCAACGTAAAGAATTCAAAATGAACTTTGAAATATCAAGACAGTGTAACAGTGACAAGGTAAACCACGACAAAGCACTACTGAAATATTCCAACTCTTACATTTCAACGAAAAGAATCCAAAATGAACTTTGAGAAATCTTCAGAATGTAACAGTGACAAGGTAAACCACGACAAACCACTACTGAAATTTTCCAACTCTTACATTTCAACGAAAAAAATCCAAAATGTACTTTGAAACATATTCAGAATGTAATAGTGACAAGGTAAACAACGACAAAACACTACTGAAATATTCCAACTCTTACATTTCAACGAAAAACATCCAAAATGAACTTTGAAACATCAAGAGAATGTAACAGTGACAAGGTAAACCACGACAAAACACTACTGAAATATTCCAACTCTTACATTTCAACGAAAAAAATCCAAAATGAACTATAAAGCATCAAGAGAATGTAACAGTGGCATTGTAAACCACGACAAAACACAACTGAAATATTCCAACTCTTGCATTTCAATGAAAAAATCCAAAATGAACTTTGAAATATCTTCAGAATGTAACAGTGACAAGGTAAACCACGACAAAACACTACTGAAATATTCCAACTCTTACATTTCAATGAAAAAAATACAAAATGAACTTTGAAACATCTTTAGAATGTAACAATGACAAGATAAACAACGACAAACACTAGTGAACTATACCAACTCTTACATTTCGATGAAAAAATCCAAAATGAACTTTGAAACATCTTCAGAATGTAATAGTGTCAAGGTAAACCACGACATAACACTAATGAAATATTACAACTCTTACAATTCAATGAAAACAAAATCCAAAATGAACTTTGAAACATATTCAGAATGTAATAGTGACAAGGTAAACAACGACAAAACACTACTGAAATATTCCAACTCTTACATTTCAACGAAAAAGATCCAAAATGAACTTTGAAACGTCAAGAGAATGTAACAGTGACAAGGTAAACCATGACAAAACACTACTGAAATATTCCAACTCTTACATTTCAACAAAAAAAAATCCAAAATGAACTATAAAAGATCAAGAGAATGTAACAGTGGCATGGTAAACCACGACAAAACACAACTGAAATATTCCAACTCTTGCATTTCAATGAAAAAATCCAAAATGAACTTTGAAATATCTTCAGAATGTAACAGTGACAAGGTAAACCACGACAAAACACTACTGAAATATTCCAACTCTTACATTTCAATGAAAAAAAATCCAAAATGAACTTTGAAACATCTTCAGAATGTAACAGTGACAAGGTAAACCACGAAAAGACACTATTGAAATATTGCAACTCTTACATTTCAATGAAAAAAAAATCCAAAATGAACTTTGAAAAATCTTTAGAATGTAACAATGACAAGGCAAACCACGACAAACACTAGTGAACTATACCAACTCTTACATTTCGATGAAAAAATCCAAAATGAACTTTGAAACATCTTCAGAATGTAATAGTGTCAAGGTAAACCATGTATTAAATTAAGGCTTCGTAATTTAATGAAGCATAACACTACTGAAATATTACAACTCTTACATTTCAATGAAAACAAAATCCAAAATCAACTTTGAAACATCTTCAGAATGTAACAGTGACAAGGTAAACCATGACAAAACATTATTGAAATATTCGAACTCTTACATTTTAACGAAAAAATCCAAAATTTACTTTGAAACATTAAGAGAATGTAACAGTGACAAGGTAAACCAAGAAAAAACACTACTGAAATATTCCAACTCTTACATTTCAATGAAAAACACCGAAAATGAACTTTGGAACATCAAGAGAATGTAACAGTGACAAGATAAACCACGACAAAACACTACTGAAATATTCCAACTCTTACATTTCAACGAAAAAAAATTCAAAATGAACTTTGAAACATCAAGAGAATGTAACAGTGACAAGTTAAACCACGACAAAACACTACTGAAATATTCCAACTCCTACATTTCAAAAAAAGAAAAAATCCAAAATGAACTTTAAAAGATCAAGAGAATGTAACAGTGACATGATAAACCACGACAAAACACTACTGAACTATTCCAAATCTTATATTTCAACGAAAAAATATCCAAAATGAGCTTTGAAATATCTTCAGAATGTAACAGTGACAACGTAAACAACGACGAAACACTACTGAAATTTTCCAACTCTTACATTATAACGAAAAAAAAAAATCCAAAATGAACTTTGAAACATCTTCACAATGTTACAGTGACAAGGTAAACCACGACAAAATATTACTGAAATATTCCAACTCTTACATTTCAACAACAAAAAAGAAACTCAAAATGAACTTTGAAACATCAAGAGAATGTAACAGTGACAAGGTAAACCACAACAAAACACTACTGAAATATTCCAACTCTTACATTTCGATGAAAAAATCCAAAATGAACTTTGAAACATCTTCAGAATGTAATAGTGTCAAGGTAAACCACGACATAACACTACTGAAATATTACAACTCTTACATTTCAATGAAAACAAAATCCCAAAATGAACTTTGAAACATATTCAGAATGTAATAGTGACAAGGTAAACAACGACAAAACACTACTGAAATATTCCAACTCTTACATTTCAACGAAAAACATCCAAAATGAACTTTGAAACATCAAGAGAATGTAACAGTGATAAGGTAAACCACGACAAAACACTACTGAAATATTCCAACTCTTACATTTCAACAAAAAAAAAAAAATCCAAAATGAACTATAAAAGATCAAGAGAATGTAACAGTGGCATGGTAAACCACGACAAAACACAACTGAAATATTCCAACTCTTGCATTTCAATGAAAAAATCCAAAATGAACTTTGAAATATCTTCAGAATGTAACAGTGACAAGGTAAACCACGACAAAACACTACTGAAATATTCCAACTCTTACATTTCAATGAAAAAAATCCAAAATGAACTTTGAAACATCTTCAGAATGTAACAGTGACAAGGTAAACCACGAAAAGACACTATTGAAATATTGCAACTCTTACATTTCAATGAAAAAAAAAATCCAAAATGAACTTTGAAACATCTTTAGAATGTAACAATGACAAGGTAAACCACGACAAACACTAGTGAACTATACCAACTCTTACATTTCGATGAAAAAATCCAAAATGAACTTTGAAACATCTTCAGAATGTAATAGTGTCAAGGTAAACCATGTATTAAATTAAGGCTTCGTAATTTAATGAAGCATAACACTACTGAAATATTACAACTCTTACATTTCAATGAAAACAAAATCCAAAATGAACTTTGAAACATCTTCAGAATGTAACAGTGACAAGGTAAACCATGACAAAAAATTATTGAAATATTCCAACTCTTACATTTTAACGAAAAAATCCAAAATGTACTTTGAAACATTAAGAGAATGTAACAGTGACAAGGTAAACCACGACGAAACACTACTGAAATATTCAAACTCTTACATTTCAATGAAAAACACCGAAAATGAACTTTGGAACATCAAGAGAATGTAACAGTGACAAGATAAACCACGACAAAACACTACTGAAATATTCCAACTCTTACATTTCAACAAAAAAAATCCAAAATGAACTGTAAAAGATCAAGAGAATGTAACAGTGACATGGTAAACCACGACAAAACACTACTGAAATATTCCAACTCTTACATTTCAACGAAAAAAATCCAAAATGAGCTTTAAAAGATCAAGAGAATGTAACAGTGACATGGTAAACCACGACAAAACACTACTGAAATATTCCAACTCTTACATTTCAACGAAAAAAATCCAAAATGAACTTTGAAACATCAAGAGAATGTAACAGTGACAAGTTAAACCACGACAAAACACTACTGAAATATTCCAACTCCTACATTTCAAAAAAAGAAAAAATCCAAAATGAACTTTAAAAGATCAAGAGAATGTAACAGTGACATGATAAACCACGACAAAACACTACTGAACTATTCCAACTCTTATATTTCAACGAAAAAACATCCAAAATGAGCTTTGAAATCCTTCAGAATGTAACAGTGACAACGTAAACAACGACGAAACACTACTGAAATTTTCCAACTCTTACATTATAACGAAAAAAAAAATCCAAAATGAACTTTGAAACATCTTCACAATGTTACAGTGACAAGGTAAACCACGACAAAATATTACTGAAATATTCCAACTCTTACATTTCAACAACAAAAAAAAAACTCAAAATGAACTTTGAAACATCAAGAGAATGTAACAGTGACAAGGTAAACCACAACAAAACACTAATGAAATATTCCAACTCTTACATTTCAACGAAAAAAAAAAAATCCAAAATGAACTTTGAAACATCTTCAGAATGTAACAGTGACAAGGTAAACCACGACAAAACACAAATGAAATATTCCAACTCTTGTATTTCAACGAAAAAAAATTCAAAATGAACTTTGAAACATTAAGAGAATGTAACAGTGACAAGGTAAACCACGACAAAACACTACTGAAACATTCCAACTCCCATATTTCAAAAAAAGAAAAAATCCAAAATGAACTTTAAAAGATCAAGAGAATGTAACTCTTACATTTCAACGAAAAAAATCCAAAATGAGCTTTAAAAGATCAAGAGAATGTAACAGTGACAAGGTAAACCACGACAAAACACTACTGAAATATTCCAACTCTTACATTTCAACGAAAAAAAATTCAAAATGAACTTTGAAACATCAAGAGAATGTAACAGTGACAAGGTAAACCACGACAAAACACTACTGAAACATTCCAACTCCCATATTTCAAAAAAAGAAAAAATCCAAAATGAACTTTAAAAGATCAAGAGAATGTAACAGTGACATGATAAACCACGACGAAAAACTACTGAACTATTCCAACTCTTATATTTCAACGAAAAAAAAAAATCCAAAATGAACTTTGAAACATACTCAGAATGTAATAGTGACAAGGTAAACAACGACAAAACACTACTGAAATATTCCAACTCTTACATTTCAATGAAAAATCCAAAATGAACTTTGAAACATCAAGAGAATGTAACAGTGAAATGGTAAACCACGACAAAACACAAATGGGGGGGAGGGACCGAAAAAGTTGGGAGGAGGGGGGCCCTTCTGTGTCTTAAGTGCGCATAAAAAGTATAAAAAAAATGGGGAGGGGGGCAAAAACGTTGGGGGGCCTTTTTGGGGACGTTCTGTGTCTCAAGTAGCAAAAAAAGTGTAAAAATGGGGGGCGGGGTAAAAAAGTTGGGGGGGGGATCCTTGAAGGTTTCGGTAGGGGACCATAC